>CM034151.1:718907812-719580360 GCA_019776745.2 Taxus chinensis | reverse complement strand
GAAATATATATGATTCATGCAATGAATTATAGTCATAGACGAGGAAACTAATATATAATTGTGACCACAATAACTCACTTTTATGACAATGCAATTTTGACACACCATCAACACTAAAACATACCAACTTAGTAGGTATTACATTATAATCAATCCCAACTATATCATTGAAATTAGAAATAACCAATTTGGATAGGTTTTTAGTGTTACAATTTTCCTCCATTTCATGAAGTGCTAATACATGATGTTGCTTTGAGAAGTTTTCAAAATTATAACCATGTATGGAAACCTAGAATGTTCTTTCAACTCCTATGATTAATGGACAAATATATAGACCTTGTATTTTTTTCTTTACATTCAAATCCTCATTTTCCATTATTGATAGGAATTTTCCTATTTTTCAAACACTACTATTAGATCAATGAGATTTTGAAAGGTTATGAAACCCATTATAATGATAAAAAATCTAAAATTCTCAAAAATATGAAATTAGTGTACCCTTTTTATAGAATGTGGAATACAGTAAAGAATTGAGAATTTTTGTCTAGTTGATTGGCATTCATAAATTTTGTATTAATTGTTCCCCCTTTCTTAACAATATGATTTTTTATTTTTTTTACTCACTTTAACACTCCTTTATATATCAAGCATACATGGATTATTTTCAAGTGTTCCATATTTGTGTTTATTTGATTTGTATATCATTGTCCTTGATTGTCATATATGTTTTTCCAAAATTTTCTTAATTGTGTGCAACTTAAGTAACATATTTTAATATTTTTATAGTTTCTAACTACGTATTGTACATCTATGTTTAGTTAGATTATCATTACCTTTTTTATGGCTCTACACGTTTAATGAATGGATATTTTCATGCCAATTATTCCTTAAAGACCTTCTATTTTTCAATCTTGTTAACTTCCTTTCCACAAATGTCTCTGTGGGAATATATTGTTCTGTTTTTTCTCATCCACTAGAATATATTCAATTGGATGCATCTCATAGGGTGGATTATCTTTGAATTATTTCATGTAACCATCAATAATATCTTCATCTGGGAACATTTAATTCTAATTAATTGTTTTAGGTTGTGGTATTCTATTCTAGTTAATAGTTTGATGTGGAATTTAATTATTAGTGGGGAATGCGCTTCTACATTCAAATAGGAAAAGGGTTTTAAATTAAACCTAATGAGAAACTATTTTACCTAGGTTTATAATGGATTTAAAATAATTTAATATGTTTACTTTTCATTTTAATTCATCTATTTTGAGTTTCAATTTCACAAGATTCCATTCTACCTATCCAAATGTAATTTTATGAGCCTCATAAGCCCAATTAGGCTTATTATGTCTAATTTGGTTCTATATACTATGGTATGATAAAATATTTATTCTAACTTGGGCCCGCAAAAAATGTTCGAGACCTCTAATAATACCACAATACATTTTACACACCCTTCTTGGTGATCATATATCCTAGAACATCAAAAATCTAATCTGAAATGACTTAAAGTCTTCTAAAACCCAACTTGCATATGAAAATAGACTTATTTAATAACTGGGATTACCTAATAATGATGAAATTGAGATAGGTAAGGCATTTGGAATGGTGAAATTCAACACCTTATTTTTCCAAAATCATTTTAAACCCATATTTACTTACAAGTCTGAAAAATATTTCATTTTCCCTGTAGGAGGAATAATTGGAAATTCATTTTTTTGAATTCACAATTTTTGTAGGAAAGCATTAATAAAGATTTCCAGGTGCACCTATCACCACTTAATCATTTGGGTACATGTAAAGAGGTTTTTGGGACACCAAGAAAGAAAACATTTCTATGTGGAAGCTCTAACTGAAGAAACAAACACTCAATAGGGTTTGGAGGCAAGGCCATCAGTGGTTGTGAACATAGTTTGATAAAATAATACCATCTTAAAGAGATAGAAGTTTGTTAGAAGAATAAAAATACTTTTAAGATGTCTTTAAGTCCATGTATAACTATATATAAACTTTTATCATTATAATATTATGAAAATTGAAACACTTTAAATGTTTCTGATTGTTCGTCTAAGAAACCTATCGTGGTTGAATACAAAGCTTATTGTTTTTGTTTTATTTGTATTGTAATTATGAAATTTGGTTTGGTGATGAATGAGAAGGTGGTTATTGTGCTTCCCCATGTTATAAAAAACCATTTTAACGTCTTCAGGTCAAGCTAAGAGCATAAACCTAGTTTCGTAAGAGTTTTATGCCTTCAAGGAAATTCATAATTGGTTGTAATTAATGTTCATACCATTGTGTATAATTTATGTTAAATTTAATCATGAATAATGATAAATCTTATTACATGTTAGTGCATAAGTCCTTGTTTAAAAACTTTGTGGGGTGATATAAAGAAAATGGGGGATAAAAATCGGGTTAAATTAATAGAAGCTTTTTGGAGGGAATAGATGAGCATTGATGGATTTTTTGAATTGAAGAGGTGTGCTTTAATTCGATTGATCAATAACCAGAACAAGTATTTAGAAGATTGGATGCTTGAAAATACATTTACATGTAGAAGTAATAATTTGTTTTAATCGATTTATTCAAATCTATTGGTATTAAATGTTTGGGTTCTATAAGCTTATTTCAAAGGATTGAGGTGTATTAAATCTACTAAATTTTAGACTTTAGTTAACAAAAATTAATGAATAGTGATATATCCCATTATTTTCTCGTGCATAAATATTTCTCATTTTCAAAACTTTGGTGAGGTGCTGGATAGAAAAGGGAGAATGAAAAATAATGATTTTTAAAAGAAATTATAAGAAGTTCCATAGATGGAAGAAAGGTGCTTGGATGGGATTGTGAATCGAAGAGGTGTTCTAGTGCCCACTTCCATTCGACACTTATTACTGTTGATTTTGATACTCTTGACTATACTTAGGGATAATATTACATCATTTTTGCTTAGCATGATGTTAGATGATTGAGATACTTGGACTATTGTTGGATTGTGATTCATAGTATGATGTGTGTGGATTATTAGATACATTTTATATCAATGATGATTATGCCGTTAACATAGTTATATATTTCTAACATGCGATATTTTCGTCATATTGAGTTGACCTTAAAAATTGAACTAATTTTGTGATCCTATTGATATTGATGAAATGTAGAATTGAGATGTTGTTACAAATTGAAAATAAATAATGTTACTTTCCTAGATGATGATTTAATTCACATGTAGATGAAATTTGGATTTATATTTGTTATATTTAATCTTGGATGTTTTGATGCACGCCACGAGGTTGAAGGAGGTATTATTTATTTTGCAGGTAAACATATCACAACATTCAACGGGGGATTGGAGACAAACCACATTGCAATGCTAGACTGGATTCAACAATGGTCACAATGGAAACATGCGTTATGTTGTATGTGTTTGAATTGTTGTTAGGGGGTGCCCATGGGGGGATATTACCTCCAATTGTGACCAAGGGTTTATGTGTAGTTCCTTCTTTTTTTATTTAATTTTAGTATGTGATTTTCATAGTGATGTATTTCCCTTTTATTAATTATGTAAATTATGTATAGATTAGTAAATTAATCATGTTACTAAAATAATTATGGATGGGAATAAATGAATTTATTTATTAGATTAGATAGATCTTTGGGTTATGTGTTGTAATTTGAGTGCTTGTGATATTGATTGTTGTACAATCTACCTAATCATGGAAATTAGAATTTGGCATTAAGGGCCAATTTTGGAGTCTTGTGGGACAAGTTAAACTTGTCCCACACCTCTAAAATTACTATACCAACCCTACTATGTCTGGGTGGGTCAAAAATAGACACCATTATGTGTTTTTTAAGATGAAAGTGACATTTATTGCACTTTTCTTACATGGATTTTAAAGTTTTTTCTTAGGATGTGTGGGTTTGGTTTGTGTGTGTAAGAGGTTTGTCATTCCTCTCAACCATGAATTTATTGTGCATTGGGGTTGAGGTTTGACTTGTGAGATGGAGTTGAGGATAAGTGATATGGAATCCTATATGGAGCCACCTCACCCTCCTCTCTCCCTTTTCTATTTATGCTAGTTCTTTTGTTTGTTTGGGGGTTACTTCATTTCTTTTATGTGCACTAGTCATTTGGAGTGGGAGAATTTTGGAGTGGTTGTGGATTTATTTTGGATCTTGTTGGTGTTGTAGTGGGATTGAAGGAGCTTGGTGTGTGACTCTTGGATAAATCTCTACCATGGAAAGGTAGGAGCTACACTCTTGTTTAAATTTTTTCTTTTATCTGTGTATATGTGGATGTTATCGAGTGTTTTGGTATGCTTTTTGGGTTCTTAGGTATATTGCCTAAGTGTGGTGCATGAGAGGGCTATGGGGATATTATATGTAGGGAGGCATAAGAGTTTATTTCTTTTTTTAGATATATTTGGGTTGGGTACCCCACCTTGGACAAGAAAATGCTTGCATTTCTTACCTAGTTTTTATGAGGGAGACATAAGAGATAGTAGGGAGGCATAAGAGAATGTGGGAGGTATAAGATGATCTTAAAGGAGGCATAAGAGAATGTGGGAGGTATAAGATGATCTTAAGGGAGGCATAAGATTTGTATAGGGGTTTAGAGATGTATATTGGAGGGAATTAAGGTGGGAACTTAATTCCCATTGGGAGGCATAAGTGATCTCCCCATAAATCCTTGCTCCTTTGGGTTAGAATTATGAATCCTTGTATATTTTGTTAGTTTCCTTCTTGTGATTGGAGTTTTTCTTGATTTTGTTTTGGTATGGTTGTGAAATCTTTGTATTATGATGTAGAATATTTGTATTTTTTTCCATGAGTTGGATCCATCTTTTATTGCATTTTGGTTGGGGCTCACGGGCCAATGAGGAGGATAGCTTCTTGTCCTCATTCGATTCTTGGTTGGGTGGAGAGTGCTACCTCTCCCCATTTTGTTGTTGATAAAGTGAAGACATGGTTGAGCTCTCGTTGATGATGTGAAACTTGGAGCATTTGTTTATTTCAAAAAGGAATCCTTCCTTGTGAGTAAAACTTCTTGTTATTCCCACTTGAGGTGGAATAATTGTAGAGTACTTTAAAAAGTTAAAATAAAATGTTGCATTGTAAGTTTCACTTACCAAGTTGTATTATTATTTTGTAGGAATCTCATTGAGGAATTATTGTTAGGTTAATTATTAATTACCTATTTCTTAATTATGAATTTCATATTAATTAATATATTTATTGTTTATATGGTTATATTTAATTATAAACCATATTATTGTTTATAGTCAATTAATAAAGATGTTGTTATATAGTTTTAACAATATTATTGTTATTATTCATTTGTACTTCCCCAGATGTGATTTGGAAGCTACTGGATTTTACATTGTTAAAAATCCTCTTTTGATTGTATTCGGTTGTGCAATACACACACACACAGTATATATATATATATATATATATATATATATATATATATTGCATCCTTTTGCTGTGTAAATGGTTGATTGAGTTTAATATATTTTATTGGGATTCCACCCTTGTTGCTCACTATAAATTTGGTACTAGAGTGGATTGAAGCTCCAGGAAAGGTTGAAGAAAGGGTGCAGAGGAAGGAAAAGTCTTGGAGAAGAAATTTGCTTCACCGGAGTGCCAGTGCTGCCTAATGTAGCTTCCCAAACCTCCATGCAGTCTCAAAACCTCTTGTGCATTCTCCAGGTGTTTGTAAGGTATTTTTTTTTGCCTTGGTACCTTCTGCACCAGGAAAAATTTTCTCCCTGGATGTTTTTTAATATATATATATATATATTCCCAAATAGGGGTTTTACCTCTAATATTAGAGGTGCCTTTAGTCTCTCTTAATATTAGCAAATTACTGTATTTGGAGGAACTAGTCACCACTGCTTGAGTTACATTGTTTGGAAAGGCTTCAGAATGATCTCGAGTCATTCATTGACCGAGTTACTACTTAGAGAGTCAACTGAGCCCTCTTCAATGAGGACGAGCTATAATTATTTTCTTTGGTATTTTTACTGTGGCCACCATTACAAAGCATCAGCTGAGGTCCCACCGTCCCCTGCTCATTACGTAACAAGTCCAAATTGGGATCTTCATTGATGGATCAAGCTATGCTGTAACATTGGTCAAGACCTCCCAATAGCGTAGAGGGAAGTGCACTCCCTAGAGGCCAAGCCATGAGTTGTCCTCTCTCCACACGTCTGGAAACACAAACCAATAAGTGGCTGAGGCTTCTACCTCCTACACTGCTAAAGCCACGAACTGCAAACAAAACATGATGTATAAACAAATAAAGTTTCTTCAAATAAAAGGAAAAGGCGTGAGGATCAAAATTGAAAGAAAAAAATACGGAGGAAACAAATACAAAGGCATGAGTAAAGGCTCAGATCCGCTTCATGCGGATACCCTAATCCAAATCCACATGTAGGCCACGCGGGACTCAAGCCACATTTCATTTTTTTCAAAAGGTGAGTTCGAAATTCATTTTCTTTAAATACAAGTTTTTTCTTTTCATATGCTAAGTGCATAAGGTGCATATGTGGATAGAGGAATAGAATTAGAAGTGGAGGGTGCATGGTTCGAATCACACAAAAACACAAGTTTTTTGAATTTTAAAATTTGGAGGAAAATTTAGAAGAAAATTAAAAGTATGAGGAAGATTTAGCGGAAAAACCACTGCTAAACCACGTAGTTATAACTAACAGGTCACTAAATATTTAGCGAGAAAAACCCTAGTTTAGGGAAAAATAATTTCTCCTAATAAGCCTATTTTTTCATTCCAGACATTTTTTGCAGAAGGAGGCCTATCTACAAATTGTATTTTCAGCTATATTTTTGTAATTTTTTTGCTTAGTGGGTCCTTTTTTGCTTCAGAGGCCACTAGGGCCTGCAAAACAGAAAAATTGTCTACCATTCAAGTTTTTCCAAATTTTTGAATGTAATTTATATAGTGCAGAATATTGCACTAATTTACAGGTTGCCATAGTAAGCTGCAAACTTTATAACTACTTAGAAACTAGCAGAATACTGTACTCAAAAATAATAAACTTTGGTTCTAAAACACTCACGAGATCCTAGATCTCCTTCACAACGTTCAATATTACAATGCCTCCCGGGAAGCACTTACGGGTAAATCCGTCATGACTACTACTGCACTTAAAACCTAATATAGCTACAACAACATCATCTAAGCATCAACCCTTTAAATCAATGGGGAGTAATAACGTCACAGTGCACACACTATGAGCCATCACATCCATCTGTGAATGATTGCAAGACATGAATGTGGACTGAGAAATTATCCAAGTATATAGCGAATTTACATGTGCGTATGAGGATATTTCTTAGAGCTAGTGTCAATAATCACACAGATCCCTTTCAGTACTGTCTTGGTACCACATATTGAATTCTTTCACGTACGTTAATGCCTCTTTCACATACCGTCAGGTATATATAAAGGGCGAGCTTCTTCCATGTACCTCTAGGTATATAGGAAGGGTGCATATATAGAAAGGTTTGGTATATCGGGTTGATGGTATATAGATTGGAAGACCTAATACCTAGAGTGATAAGTGCAAAACCCTATCAGTGTTTTCTGTAAAATGGGCACAAATGCCCCCAAATGTTTTCTTCCAGATTCACAACTAATCATAGGAAATAATTATGCTACATGGAAGACAAAAATCAAGACACAACTTGAGTTTGAAGAGATCTAGCCTACTGTGAATGGTACTCTGATGAGATCAACTATTGATACAACACAACATCAGCATTTTGATAAAGTAGATCAGAAGGCCAAACTCATCATGTTGTTTGGAAGTGTCCGACGATGTGAAACCCCATGTTCAAGATGCCAAAACAGCCAAAGAAGCGTGGGATAAATTGTGCACAGTATATGAGGCCAAAAACAAGAATTTTATACTGAATTTACAGAGTCGGTTACATACATTGAAGTTCAAATAGAATGAGAAAATAAAATATTTCTTAAGAAGAGTTATAGCATTGAAGGCTTCACTTATAGCCCTAGGAGAAGTGGTCATAGATGAATCTCTCGTTCCCATTGCTCTGAGAGCTCTCCCTTCTTCTTACCACATTTTTGTCACAACACTAAACTTGTAAATTATGACAGTTAGTTTTAACAAATTGGTAAACCTACTGTAAAAAGGGGAAGCAATGCACAATAAGAATGATGAAGAGGAGCAGGAATTTTCTTCACATCAAAAATTTTAAGTTAAAGATAAAGGAAAACCTAATTCATATAAAAATTCCCAACATCAGAATCAGTATCATGGGGACAAACAACAGAAGAAGCAATGTCCAATTTGTAAAAGAGGACATGACTTAAAATATTTGTGGTATAATACTTACAAAAAAGGTTCATCAAGAAAATCCAGACCTCCACAACAACAATCTTACAAGGGAAATTCTAACCACCATCATGGGAAAGAAAGGGGAAACTAGAAAAGAAGATCCCATCAGTAAGGAAATATTGCTCAGCTAGAAGAACACTCAGATAATGAAGACTTCTTGTATACTCCTCAATCAATTGAACCATCCACATCATCTAGTGATGTCTAGTATGTTGATTGGGGAGCCACTCAACACATGACCAACCACAGAGACTGGTTTACTTCAATGAGGGACACGCCATCAAAAAATCATGTTTCGTTGGGAGATGAATTTTCATATACAGTTTAGGGGATTGGGAACATCTCTCTAACCCTTGGTTCATGCAATTGCAGTCTATTTGATGTCTTATATGTCCTTGGGTTGAAAATGAATCTTCTTTCAATCAATCACAACTTAAAAAATTACTTTAGCATTCATTCTGACAAGAAAACATGTTTAATTTGAGACAAATCACGAGGCTCGAAAATAGTTACAAAAGCTTCCAATGTGGGTACATGTTCAAACCTGATTTTGTTCACAAAGGCAATCAATCACTTATGGTTAAGAACTCTACTTCAGCTCATTTTTTGCATTAGAGACTTGGTCATGTAAGTTTCAAGTATCTCAAGACACTTCATCGATGCAATATGGTACATGGGCTGCCATATCTTCAGAAGGATACAGACAAGTGTCCTCACTACCTAGCAGGAAAATAACATAGAGCTTCATTCCAAAAGAGTACATATCGAGCTCATGGTTTGCTTGATCTAGTTCATACCGATATTTTTGGTCCAATGCAACCAAGTCATTATGGATTTTAGTACTTTATGCTATGTGTCGATGACTATTCAAGGAAAATGTGGATTTTTTGTCTTTGCAAGAAAATTGAAGCATTTTGAAACCTTCAAGAAGTTCAAAGTAGAAGTTGAGAATGAAACTGGTCATCATAATCAGAACTCTCTACTCAGATCGAGGGGGGATTCACCAGTAATGAGTTTAAAGACTACCTAAAAACTCACAGGATTCGTCGACAAATGGCTCCGCCACACACACTGCAACATAATGGTGTTGTTGAGAGAAGAAATTGTACTATCATGGAAATGGTGTGATGCATGATCAATGATTTAGGACTTGTAAAGACATTCTTGGTAGAAGAAGCAAAGACTGCAGTGTATTTTCTAAACAGAGTGCCCACATTTTCTCTTGATAGAGTAACACCACAAGAAGCATGGTCAAAATGGAAACCATCTATTATACACCTCAGAGTATTTGGGTGTAAATAGCAAGCATGCACATACCCAAGAAGAACATAAATAAATTGGATATGAAGTCACAGAAACTCGTCTTCATTGGGTATAGTGAAGAGACTCTTGGGTAAAAATTGATGGATCCTAAGACCAAAAAATTCTACACCACCAGAGATGTTGAGTTTTTTGAGAAGAAGGAAATAAATTCTCCTCCTCGAGACTCACCAGATCTAGATTTTTCACCAATTGTAAAACTTGAAGCTGATGTTCCCACAAATGATGAAAGTGAAGATGGGGATGATGGTGTTGATCAGATAGAACCACGACCCACAGGAACAGTTCAACGTATGCCCAAGTGGTGTTATAACACATTTGGAGATGCAAGAGTGGATGCTCCACTGGATACATCCACCCTTGGACCACAGACTTGCAGTAAAGAAAGAGAAGAAGTTAACTTTGCTTTGATGAGTAGAGTTATTGAATCTGATGAGCCCTCTACAATTCAGGAAGCCTTATAGTCAAAATCTTGGAAAGATGCCATGGTCTCTGAATATCAATCAGTGACAAAAAATAACACTTGGCTTCTTGTCGATCTTCCACTAGGGAAGAAACCCATTGGATGCAGATGGATATTTAAAACAAAGTATAAAGAAGATGGGACAATGGACAAGTATAAAGAAATACTTGTAGCAAAGGGGTATGCACAAAAAGAAGGCATTGACTACGAGGAGACATTTTCTCCCATAGCTAAGATCAAAATGATATAGATGATCTATTCTCTAGCTGCTCAGTTTGTTTGGAAAGTCCATCAGATGGACGTAAAAAGTGCCTTCCTGGATGGATATTTACAAGAAGAAGTCTATATGACTCAACCTGAGGGATATGTTGTACCTGGTCAAGAAGCAAAGGTATGCAGACTCAAGAAATCTTTGTATGGCCTTAAACAGGCACACCTCGGGATTGGTACACCAAGATTGATGAGCATCTCGTACAACATGGATTTGTTAGAAATCCATACGATCCCAATATTTACCTCAAAAAGAAACGGGGGGAGATTTTGATTTTTATTATCTATGTCGATGATCTAGTCATCATTGGAAGTTCAGTGAGGATGATCGATGCAACAAAGAAATATCTTAATTGATCGTTCGACATGACCGATCTCGAGCTGATGCACTATTGTCTTGGATTGGAAGTATGGCAAAAATAGAATCAAATATTTGTTTCTTAGATGAAATATACCAAGACAATGCTCGAGAAATTTAGGTTGATGGATTACACACCAATTGATACACCTATGGAGAACAGATTGTAGTTATCTCGTTCAGATCCATCTCCTGAGGTAAGTGCCACTCTCTATCAACAGTTGATTGGGAGTCTCATTTACCTGACCTACACTAGACCAGATATTAGCTTTGCAGTGAGCTATTTATCCAGGTTCATGCAAGAACCCAAATTTTTTCATTGGAAAGCAGCATGGTGCATCTTAAGATATCTCAAAGGATCAATGGATCTTGGTCTAGAATATAAGAAGAATGATAACTTCTTCTTGACTGGATATTTGGATTCAGATCATGCAAGGTAAATATAGATGATAGCAAATCCACTTCTGGATTTGTATTCTTTATGGGATTTGGACCAATATCATGGGGAAGCAAGAAATGAACACTTTGTTTCTTTCTCTTCCGCAGAAGTCAAGTATCGTTCTACAGGAGAAGCTGTCTGTGAAGTGATTTGGCTACGTCACATACTAGAAGGAATTCAAATACCACAAGACAAATCGAACACCATGTATGTTGACAATGAATGTGTTCTCAAACTTGTTCGCAATCCAGTGTTTCAAGAGAGAGCAAATCACATTGAGGTATAAGTTCATTTCATACGTGAGCATGTGTTGAAGCACAACATCCATCTTCAATTTTGTCCAACAACTGAACAACGGGAAAATATCTTCACAAAGTCACTTACACATGTGAAATTTGAGTTGTTTCAGAGAGTTCCTCTCCTCATCCCTTGAGACAATGCAAAATTAAGGGGGTAAATGTTAGGTTAATTATTAATTACCTATATATTAATTATGCATTTCATAATTAATTAACATGTTTATTGTTGATATGGTTATATTTAATTATAAACAATATTATTGTTTGTATTCAAACAATATGGATGTTGTTATATAGTTTTAAAAATTTTATTGTTATTATTCATTTGTGCTTCCCCGCATGTGATTTGGAAGCTACTATATTTTAATTTGGTTGTTGGATTGTTACAACTCCTCTTTTGATTATATTCGGCTGCGCAATACATATATTTATTGAAGCCTACTCCTGTGTAAATGGTTGATTGAGTTTAATATATTTTATCAGGCTTCCACCCCTGTTTCTCAATCTACAATTGTATAATTCCCTTTCTCCTCAAATTGTAGTATGTAAAGAAATGAATCAAAATGGAAATCATGTTTAAAAGTTTAGTTATAATTTGTATTGTGAGAACTTAAGTTCTTGCATTAAAAGAAATGAGCTATGATCAAGGAAAAGAAAGTGCTCATTATCATTGTTGAAGTTATAGTATTGTTGTAATCTGAGTGAAAGAAATATGCTTTAGTAAGGTAAGTTTTGTTATAGTGGAAATGTGGATGAAAGGAAGATAACTTGTCCATATTGAATTGTTTTGTTACCTCACATGGGTATGTCAATATTTCTTTATAATGATTGGAAATATTGTTGAAAGTCTGTTCCCTGGTAAATTTGAATGAAGAAAATAGTAAATTTGATTTTATTACTTGAAAGACATGTAAAGGAAAAGTTTGGCTATTTTTTCCATTTCCTTGCATTGTTGAAAGAAATTTAAACTTTGTATACTTAAGAGGAAAGAAATTAAATTCTCTTGTATTTTATTTGGCCAATGAAGTAGTCTAATTTATAATTCTAGTTTTGGAAATAAATTAATCAATTGTAATTTAGGCCCTAGCCTCATTAAAATGGGTAAATTTATTATTTTAGTTAGGGTAAAATTGTTATTCATTACATACGGTAAAAACATGTTGGGTTAAAGGGATTGAGAACCCTTAAAAATCAAAAGAAAGACAATGAGGCAAAAGAGAGAAACAACACAAAATAGGGCACAATGGCCCAAAGAAGAGAAAAAATGAGAAGCCAAAGAAACCCAAGCAGAAGTGAATGCCAAGGAAGGAGGGGAGTAGAAATTGGGACAGCCCAACACACCAAAGGCTACATGCTACTGGATATGAAGGCGGACCAAAGGAGGAGAAAAATATCTCCTAACAAAATGTAGAGGAGAGGTAATGCTTAAATTTTCTTGATGGTACTAGAATCCAACCCTCGTCCTCCAAAGCTTGCTTAATGAGCACAACATGGTTAATGAAACTGAAGGTTTCATGAAGATAGATATTATAATGAGATCCCTGCCATAACTAAAAATTTTTGAGTTTATTGAGATCTAAAACCATAGAGATAAGCTTCTTTGGGATTGATTCGATATCAAGAACAATTTCAATGTTTCCTTCGATACTATTTCTAATGAGATTATCCTTTTTTAGGCCTCATAAAATTCCCACTAACCTTCTTCAAAGGAAGCCCCAGACCAAATCACAAGGGAGGGGAATAACATATATATTTTGACCTCAGATACAAACCCTGAGGAGGAACCATTTTCATCATTAGACCCATTAGAATGCCCGTAGTTTTAACATTTTTCCTCCTCATTCCTACATGAGTCGTGTCCTCTACCTCAAGTGCCTTGTCCTCAGCTATAGTCACAACATCCTCCTCAATCAGTAGTTTGTAGTTTAAAGTTGAATTAATTTACAAGTTAGAGTCTTTTTGGGAACAAGACTTCATGTTCTGCGAAAAGCATACATGCACCCCGGACATGTTGGAAAGATTAACCCCATCCACCGCCTCCAAAATTAGTGTTTTAATTATTTTCATTGGGGTCATGGAGTAGCCAACTTGAGGAACTGACCCACCCACCGCCTCTAAATGCCCTAAGTAGTGGTGGTGCAACATTATGCCTCTCAATGATTTGGGAAAATATACTAGGGATATGGATTCACCCCACCAACATCACCCATAGTGCCAGAAGGAGCCTTCAGCCACCATTCTAGACTAGAACCAAAGAAGGAGCTTGCATCGTGGTTACCAACAATCCTATAACCACTACAAACCATAGGGGAAAGTTCATATATGATCACTTGGTCGACCGGCCCATGGCTCGACCCAAGGCGAATGAGAGAGGGAAGTAGTTTCTCTGGTTGGGCATTCACACACATTCTAGCATGGAATCACTATGGTCCTAGCTAGAGTGGTACAATCAATGACCAACAACTTTCCAATGGCACTAGCAATCCCTTTCAAAACTTCCACATCCCAGAATTCAAGGGCCAGATTGAGGAGATTCACCCAAATAGGGAAAGCATTTGGAGAAAAATATTTTATATGAAGCCCAGGACACCAGTTTTCTAGATGCAGCAAGGTCTTTTGAAAGATTCAAGGCCCTCAATAAATGGCAAGAGATACTCTTCCTCCCGCTGAAACTAGAACAAAAAATATTGATTAGCAATGGCCACAACTAAGATACCACCTTTGGGAGCCCATTTTCTCCTAGCCCAGGCCCTGACAAGATCTAAATTTGGTCTAAAGCCAAGAAAGATGACCGAAGAGAGAGAGAATATATATGTTCTTACCCCATAAAATCACTTCCTCTATATAAAAAGGGGCAGTTATTCCTGTTTCTAGGTCAGGTTCAAGGGGAGAGACATATCTCCTTCTCTCAATTCAACAACATGATCCACCCAAGATTTGATCACCTGAGCCTCCGCAGGAATTTGAAAAACATTTTCCCACTCATCCTCATTTAGACTCCTTCTCCTTCTCCTTCTCCCTTTCGTTGTCGCTCATCCTCCGACTATCAGATGTTAATGTAAATTTCTTTATAATATAAAGTGAATCAATATAATGACAAGTAAAATTTGGGTTGATATTTATTTATACTTCTTATCTTATACTATCAAATTTTACAAAGAAATATTAAGTGCAAAATCTAGATTAGATAATAGTGTACCTATTATAACTTAATGATATTATTTTTATTATTAATGAAATACTATTAAAATTAAAATTCATAATAATAAGAATATAAGTAATACACAAATATAATGGGTGATATATATTTTCCATACACACACACATAGATATATATAAAGTTTAAAGTGTCTAAATTAATATGCATATATTTTAAGTTATTTTTAAAAAACTTTCAGTAATCACCCTAGCGAAATAGATCTACCGCATACCATAGTCTAGTTAGGGGGCAGAAGAGTTAGGGGAAGGGTCGTCAAATCCACCCCCCACCCCATTAACTAATAATGGGTATGGGGGGTGGCGTCGGCGACCCTCCCCCCAAACCCAACTTTTACCACAATACAATATGTTAAGCATTGTAAACCATGCACATTTTGTACCTTCCAGATTGTGTAAAAGTGTAACCTGTGGCTGAACCAGGTTTCATTCATTATATATATATATATATATATATATATATATATATATATATATATATATATATAGACACACACACACACACACACAAATAAAATTTAATCAATAATTATTATATTTTCAGGTTTAATCAATATATATATATTGATTAAACCTGAAAATATAATAATTAGTGATTAAATTTATTAGTGTGTGTGTGTGTGTGTGTGTGTAAAATGAATGAAACCCAGTTCGGCCACGGGTTACACTTTTACACAATCCGGAAGGTACAAAATGTGCATGGTTTACAATGCTTAACATATTGTATTGTGGTAAAAGTTGGGTTTGGGGGGAGGTTTGCCGACGACACCCCCCATACCATTATTAGTTAATGGGGTGGGGGTTGGATTCAACGACCCTTCCCCTAACTCTTCTTCCCCTTTACTAGACTATGGTATGCGGTAGATGTATTTTGCTAGGCCGATTACTGAAAGTTTTCAAATGAAAAAACATATCCACTCTAGTTATATCACTAAAATGGGGAAAAACCTATAAGCCTATTTGGTAAAATAAAGGAAATATGAGAAAAATAAAATAAACAACTACTTTTAAACCGTGTGGGTAGGGGAATAAACAAAAAAAAAGGAGAAGCATGTGTATCCATCCAAGAGCTTGGAATGGCCTCTAATGGCTTCCTCCTTCTCCTCCAACAACCTGTTAAAAAAAAGAGAAATAATAAGAAAAGAGAAAAGAGAAAGAAGCTTTCTAAAGAAAACTTTAGGGTTAGTGAAAAAATCTAGTTATATCACTAAAATGGGGTAAAACCCATAAGCCCATTTGGGAAAATCAAGGAAATATGAGCTAAATAAAATAAACAACTAGTTTGAAACCCTAGGTAGGGGGATGTAAAAAAAAATAGAAGAAGCATTTATATCTATCCAAGAGCTTGGAATGGACTCTAATGGCTTCCTCCTCCTCCAATAACCTACAAAACAAAAGAGAAATAATAAGAAGAGAAAAGAGAAAGAAGCTCTCTTAAGCAAACTTTAGGGTTAGTTGTATTTCCCTCATCTAAGGGTCTCAAATGAATCCATCCAAGGGATGAGATTCATCACTACAAAAATTTGGTGGAGAGTGGGTGAGAGTAATATGAATTTAAATTTAAATTTTAAAATCTAAAATACATGGGTTGACTGTTTTAGGAGGCCACTTTAATGTTGGGTTTATTCTTCTAACCCTTGTGCTAATTAGTAACCTTGTTATTTATTTTATAACTAGTTACCTTGTGGGATTATTATAAATTTAGTATTTAATTAAATAGACCACCTTTTCCCATAGGATTAATTTTTCCTATTTGACTATAGTGGAGATTAAATGTTTATCAACATAACCTTTAAGGGTAACCTAAAACATACTTTAGGATAATTAGGTTTATCAAATAATATAATGTGAGTTTTATTATTTTTATAATGCGAAAAATTATATTATTAAATTTAAGTGACTTAGAAACAAAAATGTGACAACTGTTATTTTCAAAACCTTTTTATGGGCACACTTTTCAAAAAAAAATATTGCATAAGTTTTCTAGCTTGCCCCAGGTTGTTCTTGGGTCTCATGCGGGTAGATTTTAGTGGGGGTTACACTTGGTATCAGAACCATGGGTTTAAATCTTTGACCATTGGGCACACTAGAAAACATGAGACATGAATAGTTAACCTAGCATAAATGTTTAAAAAAAAAACCTAGAAACAACATTGCCTGATAATTATATAGTATAGAAAGCCTAGAAAACAGAAACAAAAAAAACCTAGAATGACGAACTAACCCTCGTCGTGGACTGTACAGGAGGTGAAGATTTGACAAGGTGTTCTTACATGTAGATATATAATTTCCACCTACAGATTAGGTGGTAGCGTTCATTCTACCTCATATTTTATAGATACTTCAGGACATCGATGCTGGTATACATGGAGGGTCCTTAGGAGGAAAAAATTCTAGAAAGATTAGGGAGCCATCAGTTGAGGATCATAAATCTCCGTGGAAAAGAGAGGAGCATAAAGCATCGAACTCCCACATGGAGTTGGATAGGGAAGAGTCACCATAGACAGGACATGGAGATAGTATTTCAAGACACAGAGACATATCTCAGAGCCCTAAGTAGAGGGAGGAGTATGAAGAGAGGCCTAGGGGTCTTCAGTCAACAGCTATAGACCATATTAGGGAGATCCTGAAGCTACGACCATCTCACTATTCTTGAGATACATGTGGTTTTCAAGCAGAGGCCTAGTTGGTGAGCTTGAGTAGATAATTCAAGCTCTGCCCTTGTACTAGCAACATGAAAGCTCGTGTTACAATCCATGTTTTAAGGTATGGAGTAGGTATTTGGTGGATGATTGAGAAGCAAAAGCTCCATATTGAGTCAGAGAAAGTTACCTGGGATCTCTTTAAAGAGAATTTCAGGAGCAGGTATTTATCTAGGAGGATTATTTAGCAGAGGATAGATGACTTTTGTGACCTCTTTCAGGCATTTAAGACCATAGCTGACTATGAGAGTTGATTTCTTGACCTACTCTAGTGTGTCGACTATATGTAGGATGAGCAGGTCTAGATTCACAGGTTCATTAGGGACCTGAATTTAGATTTGGGTGGTGCGGTTAGCATTCAATGCCAACAGACCTTAGTAGAGGAGACACAGGGGAAGACACAACAAGTCAGGGAAAGAGTGTGAATCCACATTTAGAAGATGCAGGATAATAGATCGAGGGGGTCATCTCCTCCCCCTTGTGTTGGAAATGGTTCTACATAGTCCTCATTTAGGCCACCATAATAGCTACATTAGGCAGCAGCAGTAGGAGACCCACCCACCTTACAAACCTCTACAGATATTCAATGCACAAAGGGGGAAGAGTATTGGGCCTCCTTGTCCGGGTCCCATTAAGACACAAGATGCACTGTCAGATTAGTAAGAAGGATATTGTTAGCAGAGGCCTCTACAATCAGTATCCGGATCATCAGGGTCCATGACATAGACCTGTAGATTACTCGCTAGAGTTATATCTCATTGGAGAGGACCAGGTAGTTGTTATGGTTCTAGCATTATTGGACATCATTGGAGAGAGTGCCCATATAACCTTAGTAACAAGGGTAAGACGCATATTTAAGAGCTTACATTTGGCGACATGGGATGTAGCCATCGGATCTACGTAGTGGTTGATAACCACCAGGTTGAGCACCAGAGTACCATGATAGAGACTACAAGTAGCATTGGTGGTATTCACGCCTCTATATTGTTTGATTCTTGTTCATCTGATTCTTTTATTGCACCATTCTTAGTAGAGTGTTTCATCCCAGTGTTAGTTAGATAGGGTCTTATTTGGGAAATTGAGATGGATTTTGGAGAAAATGTTTCTATAGACTCCTTAGTTAAGGAGTGTGTAGTGGATTTGGGATGCTTCCCCACTACCTCAGATCTTCGTATCCTTCTGTTGGGTTTGTATGGAGTTATCTTGGGCATGGACTAGTTATCTGCACACACATCCAAATTAGATTGTTACCATAATAAGATATCATGTATAGAAGATCTAGGAGTTGAGTAAGTCATAGTAAGAGTTAAGAGACTTGTTTCCATCCACACCATCTATGCTATATAGCTTAAGTGGTGTATTTGATGAGGTTGCAAGATGTATGTTGTTACAGTTAGTCACAGATCTAAGGATGAGTCTGGTGGGCCATTTCTTAATGACCATCACATCTTGAGAGATTTTTCTAATGTCTTTCTAGGGGAGCTACTCTGGTCACCACCCCCTTGTGAGATATATTTGGTTTCGGAAGCAGATCCTATCTCACAAGCACCTTATAATATGACCACCCCTGAGCTCTACGAGCTCAAGCTGCAACTTGAAGGCCTTCTTGAGAAATTCCTAATCCTCCCTAGTGTATCCCCTTGGGGTGCACCGATGATATTTTTAAAGAATATGGACATATCCCTGCATTTGTGTATTGATTAACATCAGTTGAACAAAGTAACAATCAAGAATCGTTACCGTCTTCTGTGCATTGATGATTTATTTTATTAGATGAAGGGGGCCATAGTATTCTCCAAGATATATTTTAAGTCATGGTATCATCAACTGAGGATCATGGAGGCAGACATTCACAACACCACCTTTCGTACAAGATATGGCCACTACGACTTCACAGTGGTGCCTTTTGGTCTGAAAAATTCCCCCGCAGTGTTCATGAGCTTGATAAATGGGGTGTTTAGGACATTTTTGGATCACTTCATGCTCATATTTCTTGACATAATCCTAATATACACACATACGAATGAGGATCACAAGGGGTACCTC
Organism: Taxus chinensis; assembly: GCA_019776745.2. Classification (NCBI taxonomy): domain Eukaryota; kingdom Viridiplantae; phylum Streptophyta; class Pinopsida; order Cupressales; family Taxaceae; genus Taxus; species Taxus chinensis. The sequence continues at coordinate 719,560,857 of CM034151.1, read as the reverse complement.
CACTAGGTTCTGTAGTGTCTTTGTGAGAAGAAACTTTATGGGAACCTGGAGAACTATGTGTTCTTCAAGATAGAGATGTATTATTTAGGCCACATAATTTATGGAGAAGGTATCACAATCGATCCTTCAAATATTTGAGCTATTATATATTTTCCAACACCTACTAGTGTGACTGAGGTACGCAGCTTCATGGGTTTGGCATAATACTATAGGAGATTTGTACAAGAATTTTCTTCGGTTGGGTACCCCATCACTTCCCTTTAGTGGAAAGGGAAGAAGTTTGTATGGTCAAATAGATGTGAGTAGGCCTTTAAGACACTGAAGGAATTCCTCACGACAGTGCGTATTATTGTATTACCAGACCCTTAGGGTGAGTTCTTCATTTACACAGATTATTCTTTGCTAGTACTTGGAGGTGTGTTGATGCAGGAGGGAAGAGTAGTTACGTTTGAGTCTCAAAAACTCAAATATTGTGAGATCTATTACACAAATGATGATCTTGAGCTTGCAACAGTAGTGCACATCTTGGTGCATTGGAGACACTTCCTTGTTGACCAAATATTTAAACTCAGGATTGATCACTTGAATCTTTACCACCTCTTCATGCATCCCAATCTCAACGCTCATCAACAGCATTGGATGGAGTTTCTTTGTGAGTGTGACATGGAGATAGAACATGTGAAGGGGAAGGAGAATGTGGTTGGAGATTCCCTGAGTAGACGGAGACATGTGGCTATGGCTACTTCAGTGGGTATAGATTTATGGAGTTGCATTTTGTAGTAGCTTCCTCACAAGAGTTTCTACCTTACAACTAAATAAGCGTTCGAGTCTCAGAGACCCCTTGAGGGGAGATTAGATGGATTTTAATTAGAGGCAGATGGACTTCTCAGGCACAGAGGTCAAATATATGTTCCTAGAGATGGAGGCTTGAGATAGGACATTTTGACAGAGACTCATCGTGTACCTTATTCAACCCATCCTGGGGTGAAGAAGATTCATGCCACCTTGAGAAACTTATACCATTGGAGGGAACTGTTGACAATTTTTGCACTTATACAAAAATGGAAAACTCGAAACTTTGTCCTTACAATGAAATTCATAGGTGAAGTATACCTAAGCTAACGAAGTTATGATGATTATTAGTTATAGCTGAATTAGTTATCAGATTAAATGAAATCTGTAGTTATGTGTGCTATCACAAAACATAACAGATCACATAGTCTAGAATTTCATGCCATCTTTAGCAAAAGAACACAAACCCTCGAAGGACAGTTGTGTTGTCTTGATGAAGATGACAAATTACAGAGAAGGTGAAGTGCTAAATTGAGGCAGCAAACACAAGTGTAGATGACAGAAAAACAGAGTTCATTACTGAATGTTACAAGTTCTCATCAATGTTCTTTATTTCATGATTAAGACATTCAATTATGTTACCTAGTTGTTTATTTCATTATACAATCCATAAAAAGAAGCTAGAATGCAGAAGGTAATAAACAACTCATTTTAGGAATTCAATGTTTTATTCACAAGGAAGGTCAAATGTTTCCCACATAAGTTGTGGGATGTAACTAAAAAGTAAAGTAAAACTGCTAAAATAAAAGGTGCACATGCATGAAAGATAAATCAAAGAAGTATGAGTAAACCCACCATTTCCTTGGGGTTTATTTATTTGATTGAAAACATTTGCATTTCCAGCTTCTTCTTCATCTCCATTGTAGAAACCACTGTACCTGAAAAGAAGAAAAGTTAACTGTGAGTTACGAGCTCATGGATCAATTCATAATCCTACAATGTCCTACTTCATGCGTATGAATCGTTTCCTAATAGGAGATGTATTCTACTTGAATAAAAAACTACATGCATGCTTTATTCACTCAAAAGGAATCAATAAAGAGAAGAAAAGAAAAAAACATGGACATAAGAGAGGCCAAAAAGCCTAAGTATTATTAAATTGTTTTCCTAAGTGTGCAGGTACAGGTTGCAGTGAAGCAAAAATAGACAAACATAAGTTCATGCAAGAAAAGAAAGAATGTAACTTAAAGTTTTAGTAACTGGTCATAAATGGAAGAAGATACATTGTAGAAGAGGAACTGACAAATAGAAGAACACTTTATAGGTTTCAGTTAAAACGGAAGAAGAAGAATTTGGAAACTGATGTTTGGCTAAAAAGAAAGGTTACAATTGAAAGGAATGAAGACGATAATTCTAGGAATATTTTTCCAGGGCTTTGCCATGAAAAATCAACATTTCAGATTTTCCAACATGCCTGAAATCTTACTTAAAGGAAAGAAAACATCTATGATGAAAGAAATAAAGTAACAGAGATCTTAACAAGCATTTGAATTAAGTCCTATGACTAAGATAGTATCAAAGAACAAGTGAACAACTTGTAATTCCCAAATGAATTATACAAGGTACAAAGATATCATGAAATCAAGAACAGTCAAAGTGCTATTACTGCTAGTTCTTAGAATCAAATGCTTCAAATGTATTCATAACTGAAATAAGAATGATGTGCAGTATAGAGTTGCAGAAAATGGAGAAATCAATGTCAAGCACATAATTTTACAAAATGACAACAATCATGTGGTAATGTTTTCAGAATAAGATGTACATCATTTTCAGGCAGTCAAGGTGAGAAAGACTACTTCATACAAGAATCCAAGCTATAATACTTTGCAAAAACCTCTGTTGCTTTGAAAGAATAGGAATGAGACTTTTCAACTCAGAGAATGCAACTATAGGTTACAAGAGATCAACCCAAAAGTTGAATTGAAGAGAGAAAATGCACGGTATGTTAAATGATACATAAATGATACAATACCAATGGAAAAAAAACCAAGAAGGTTTTCGAGTACATATTAATGGGATATTTGAAGAAAAATAACAAATGTAACATAACCTCGAACAAGGTGTCAGAGCATAAGAGTTCGAGCAAGGTGAGACTTCAGAGTTCTTCAAAAGCATCAAAGTATTTAAGTCTTAGGATGAAACAAAACTCAAATAAAGAACATAATAGTTCAGAGTTTGAATCAAAAACAAGAAAGTTACCATAAACTTTTATGAAAAGCTTAGAAGTAACAACTTTATAATAAAAGAGCTCTACATAATGATGGAATAGGGTTTCAACATAAATATTAAAAAAAATTCAGAGTCAGTAGAAGCATAGACGATAGATCTGTAATCAACTCATAATGAGCTCATAAATTTAGAGTAAGGATTCAATACCAACTTCTTGCCCCAAAGTTAGATAATGATGACAATAAAGAAAGAAAGATAGCTCCCAGTTTGTGCAATAATAAAAATTTTCATAAAGGAGAAACCCAAACCCATTCTGCAGAAATGAAGAAGTTCCCAGTGAAAATGTGCTTCAGATTTTGTAGAGGAGCTGAGCTCAAAAATCCATCAATGGTGTCAAAGCAAATTTTTCTAGGGCTTCACCCACGAACCAGAAATCGAATGAAATGATCATTAGAACCAAGCTTTCCTTTACTGCCCGAATCCAAGTATGGGTTAGGTTTGAATTCAACCACATTTTGAGATCAATGATCAAGCTTCATCAAGGAACAAAGATCAAAGGCTGAGAATCATGCTCAGAGATAAAAAAAAATAACCACGGTTTGTTCCCATCGACCACATTCAATGCAAAGTCAGAAACCCTAATCATGCTTTTGTGATCAACAATCAAAAATAGACAAGTACATAGATCGAAGCTCATAAAGGAATCACCAAAATCAAGGTAAAATTCATCTGGAAAAGATAATGGTGGTCGAACTTAGTCCAATTTGCCAATTTAAAAATTTTGTAAACCGTCAAAATTTCCTTTACAGGCGCAAAAGCCCACAAACATACATGTCATCGCCATAAAAAAAGTGGAGGATGAGGTTTTTTCAAGTTTGAAACCTTTTCCAAAACAATTAAAAGTTCCAAAAACTCTCGTAAGCCCGATCCTCTGCAAGGACAAAGTCAATATTAGGAGAAAATTCAAAAATTGATTCCACATAGTATCGGTGGAGTGGCAGGTTTTAACAAAGTTTTGAGACCTTATGACAATATGGTTAAAATTTCAAATTAAATCGTAGGCCTGCAATTCCCCTATGCAGGAGATTGGAGTGAATGTTCGCTTTAAGGCTCAAAGCGGAAGAGTTTAAAATGAAAAAGTTTCCCATAGGTCCAAAAACCTACCAATGGGAAAAAAAGCCACAAAAGGTTTGTAAGTCTGCAAAGGACTTAAAATTTTTAAAATTCCACCCACATGCCTATAAAAGCAAATGGGGCAGACCAAATCATGCCATCAATGATTACTGAAAAGGTAAAATTTTAAACTATATTTCTTCAAATGTGAAGGCCGTCACATATATACATGTATGTATTTATCAAAGGTGGAAGAGACTAAAGTATTATAGCATGTATTTTTGCTAAGTCCACGAGAATGGTCAAAACTCAGTTGAAGACAAGTGTACAAATCAGAAGTGGTTGCCACAGTGGCTGGATTATTTTTGAAAATTTTGCAAGTGTTGTAATTATTTTTCTCACAAACAGAGAGTTGTATTTCACATGCCCTCACAACATGACATAATAGAAATGAAGATAGAGTTGCATATTCATGTAGAGAGACTTGCTTAGCAAACAATCTTATTTTTAGCAAAATTCATCCTTCTCTTTCTTAAAAATAGATCAGTCAACTTTAGTTGACCAATTGTAATCAAGGCTATTAATGCCTATTTGTAATTGCATGTTTGATTTTTACTCCTTTATCTATTATTAAATAAAGGATAAAAATAAGATGCATGTGTGACTACAATCCTTAGGATATTTCTAGGAAGAGGGTGAATTTTATTTTTGCTATATATTGTGTGCCTTTGCAAAGCACAAGGGGACTTCTGGAGGAATTTTTGGATATAGGAGTACTAAAGCAATTTTTACCAGTTTTGCCTTTTGTGTGTGGAGTATTTTCTGCCTTTCCAATTATTTGTAGTCTTGTGTATGTTTCTATTAGTCTTATGAATGTAAATTCCTTGATCAATCATCTTACCCTCCAACAAATTTAGTATTTTCTACTTAATTTTAATGTGCAAGTTAACTTATTAGTAATGTTGTGATTTTCCCTCAATATCACCAAGTGTTTTCCCTAAAAAATTCTCCAATAAACTGTTGGCTCGTGCATCAGGAATCCTTTCCATATAAATTGTGCATATACTTTGTCAAATCCCTCACATAAATTTGGTGTATCACTTCAATTTTATTTATTTTACAGTCATATTTTACTCTCAAACTCCTAGAAATCAGTTTAGAATACACCAATAAGAAATCGGCCTTGATACCGGAAAATCACCTCAAAATAGGTATACCCACAGACATGAGGTGTTTCCAGTGTATCTACGAAAGAGAGAGATCAATTGTGCAAGATTAGAAAACTTGTAACCATCTCTCTAGATGGTGCACTTTAAGAAGATAACAATTTTTGGCATGCCAGGTGTGACCAAAAATCAAATCTGCATGCAACTTACAAATTCAACAACAAATCTACAATAGATTAATAGTAGTTACAAAGACACTTTTGGGAGCAACTTGCAAAAATTTATTTTAAAGATTTGAAGATATTTTGGAGACTCCATAGAGCTGATTTTAGATGAGTATTATAACATTTTCCATGCCTAAAGTGACTACAAGATCATCGGTAAGAGGAGTTCCTTCTGAGTTTGGTTCTTTACCCTTGAATTCTACTAGGAGGAGAAGAGTTCGTAATACTTTACCTTATAATAGACCTGGTTTTGATAACCCTCCTCCTAATATTCCTTTACCACCTATTAATTTCTCTATTAACATCCCAGTTTTTCAAATGGCTTTTCAACCACCAAGGAATTTTGTATCCTTTACTAATGGCAGTCCATTGGTAATCCAAGTTTACCATGACATTCCTAATGCTGCCATGAAAAGTTTTCCATCATTCACAGGTGAAAATTAGGTTACACCTACTAAACATATCAAGGATATTGTAGTGCTATCTGGAATCCATAACATCACTCATGAAGACATAGCTTTAAGTCTTTTAGCTGAATCTTTCAAAGGGAAATCCTTGCAATGGTACATAAACCTATAAATTTGAAGCATAAGAACTTGGAATAACTTAGGTGAAAAATTGTCGAAATAGTTCCATGATAATTCAGATCATTTGTTTATCATTGAACAATAGTCTAGTATTAAACGAGCTCCCAATGAGTTTATGTCCATTTTCAATATCCGTTTTGCAACAACTTGGGAAAGAATTCCTTCAAGTTTGAAGCCTCAAGTTGATCAATATTTCCTTTATTATCTTAGGGCATTAAACAGTGATATCTCAACTATGATTTAGTCAATGTGGGGAGAGACACTTCCAGATGCTTATGATATCACTATCCGAGCTGAAAATAGTCTTATTCATGCTGGGAAATTGGCACCAAGGCCTTCAATGCCAATTTTGGTAGATTTGGCACCTATTCCTCAACTCCATATGATGATTTATTTAAAGTTTTGCTGACTATGGGAAATAAATTGACTTCGATTAAGAATAGAATTACATTACCTAGCAGATCCTATCAAGCTTCTTATCAACAAAATCAACAGGATCAACAAAACAGGTGGCCCTATCAACAAAATCAAAATTATAGGTAGTCTTACCAGCAAAGGCATTTTGACTGAAAAGCTCATTTTTCCTCTAACGCTTTAGTCCCATTTAATATGGCTACACAAGAGTGGTGTCAACCTTGCAATCAACCTAATTTAGCTGTAACTTGCTAGAATGCTTTTTTGAATCTGAATCTTGTTACACAAGCTCAATCTGAAACATTGTTCATGCCTCAAATAGAGGGTGGGTAGCAAGGAACTCATGTTCGAAAAGCACCTGAAAAGAATTTAGTCAATTTTATTGAGGATTTCATTTCAGTCACTACTAGGGCTCAAGGGAAAGTTGCTGAAAGTCAGAAACAATAGAATAGGCCTATCTTGCCTACTATGACTGATAAGACAATATCTACAGTTCCAAAGTCAACCAACAACCTTGTTGTTCCTCAAAAAATAGCAAGTGTTCTAATTGATAGAGGCCATCAAAGATAGCTATAGCCTGATCCAAGAAGACTGTTTATACCTCAGATATCGAGGGCATCTCTAAGATAGTTTAATCTATCTCTAAAATAGTTTCTTCTTTTAACATTGTTGATGTAATGGAAAATCATAATGTTAACATCTCAATGTGGGATGCCCTAAGTATTCCAGGATAGCAATATTTACTTTCTTAGGTACTGGCTAAGTTGAAGAATTCTTCAAATACAACAGGAAAGGATGTTCAGAAGGTAGACATGGTCCTTGGAACAATTGAACAAGACTGCATTAAAGAGGTTAAGTGGATGGTTCTGAAGGATCTGAATTCACGTGACATCAAGAAACTACCACCATTTTATTTATCACTGATTATTGGTGAACATCTAGTTCATAATTGCATGGTGGATAGTGCCGCAAGTAACACAGTTATGCCGAAAGTGATTGCAAAAAAATTGGGTTTCCAGTATGAGCCTACAGAAAGGAGTGTCTTACAGCTTGATGGAACTGTAACTAATATGGTTGGTATAATCAAAAATTTAGAAGTGACGTTACATGTTTGCCCAAATGTTTCTATTCTACAAGATGTTACTGTTGTGGATCTACCTCCATACTTTGCCTTATGCTTATCTAGAGACTTTACAACAAAAATAGGAGGTTATCTCTCTTCAGATTGGTCTTTCATATTTTTCACTACTCTTTATGGTACTAAAGTTACTATCAATTCAGATCCATTGGCCAGATTTCATATTGAGCCTCACTCTTCAAATGCAGTGACCAATTATTCAACCCTAGATCAGTCTGATTTTGATGAGGTAGATCATGTTTCAGCATTAGATGGTGTTTCTAACATGTTTATGGATGAAAAGATAGTAGAAGAACATGTTCATGATCCTTTTAAGGAAGTTTAAGAATACATGTTTGGTGTGTATTGTATGCATGAAGAAAATACACCACTTCCCTTACTATCTAAAACAAAAAATTCAGCAGAATGGATTTGGAAGCTTCATTTTGATGGAGCTAAGAAAAAGAAAGGACAGGGAGCAGGTCTGATGCTCATTTCCCCAACGAACAAAAGGTATTTCTCAGCTTTGAGTCTCGAATTTTCATGTACTTGCAACGTATCTAAATATGAAGCATTAATTCATGGCCTACTTTGGGCCAGAAAGGGAGGTATTAGCATGCTACAGATTTTTGGTGACTCTGAGTTGGTTATTAATCAAGTAAAAAATTTCAATGTTTGTAAGAATCCATTAATGAAGTCTTACAGACATAGAGTTTTAGACTTAATGGAAGATTTCAATGCTATTAATATTCAGTCTATTCTTAGAGCTAGAAACAAGCATGTAGACATACTTGCAGCAGTTGGGGCTAGTTTTGAATTGCTGGAACAGATTGAAAATAACAAAATACAACCTCATATAAAGTTAATTTTTAGGGCCTCAGTACTTGATAATGATTAAAATTGGCAAGTTTTTGAAAGTGATTATAAAATATGTAGGATTTTACAGCAAGAAGCTGAGTTTTTTACAGTTAATCAGGATAAATTACAACATTTATATGGTTAATAGATTGTTCAGTTGAATACAAATAAACTACCTCGAGGACTGGTCACATTGGAAGACATCTTCAACACTGATGATCAGTTGAGAAAGGTCAAGACTAAAATGTTAACTCACGCTGATAATTATGAAGAGATCTCAGTTGATGAAGGGAAAAAGCTATTTCTTGGAATGGCATGTTCCTTAACTAAAAACTAGTCATTTATTAATCTTTGTAAGGAGTTTAAAGATGTTTTTGCTTGGAAATACCAAGATCTGAAAGGATTTGATCCCAGTTTAGCACATCATGCAATTGATTTGCAACCAAATTCCAAACCTATTAGACAGAAAGAGTGGCCTGTAAATTCCAAAATAGAGCCCCTAATGAGGAAAGAATTACCTAAGTTGATCGAATCAGGTATAATCTTTACAGTTAAGCATTCAAGTTGGGTAGTCAATCTTGTTCGTGTTAGTAAGAAGAACCGAGAAATCAAATTATGTGTGCATTTTAGAGACCTCAACAAAGCTTCATTAAAAGATCAATACCCAATACCGAATATGGATCAGATTTTGAGAATAGTCTCTGGTTCAAATAGACTATCTCTTCTAGATGGTTACAGTGGATATAATCAGATTTTAGTCCAAGAAGAAGATAGATACAAAACAACATTTACCACTAAGTGGGGTACCTATGCTTACAAAAGAATGTCTTTTGGTCTTTCAAATGCTGCTGCAACGTTTCAACATGCAATGGACATGGATTTTATTATCTTATTAAATAAATGCATCCTTGTTTATTTAGATGATGTTACTATATTTTCAAAAAATTCTAAAGAACATCTAATGCATTTAAGAAAGACTTTTCAATTTTGCAGGCAATTTGGAATATCTTTAAATCCACTCAAGTCTATCTTTTTAGTACATCAAGGCAAGCTACTTAGCCATATTGTTTCTAAGAAAGGTTTAGCAATTTATCCTTTCAGGATCGAAGCCAAATGAAAACTATCATTACCCCATCATAACAAGGCATTACATATTTTTCTTGGAAAAATCAACGTTGTTAGGAGATTTTTTCTAGATTTTGCAGCATTGGCTAAACCAATCACATTTATGCTAAAGAAAGAGAAAGCTTTCTCTTTGACCAATGAAGGGAAAGAAGGATTTGAATCAATCAAAGAAGCTATCTCTCATGCTCCTCTGCTTGTAAATCAAAATTTTGATAAATATTGTACAAGGTATGCACTTGCAGGAGCTGAAACAATCTTAACTTTATTGACTCAAGTCAATGATGAAAATATTGAGCAACCTATTACTTTCTTTGGATAGACTTTCCATGATTACGAAACAAGGTACACATTTCTTGAAAATAGCTACTTTCAGTAGTCAGAGGACTAAAGAATTTCAAGTATATGGTTTTGAATAATAAAATCCTTGTTCTTGTTTCTCATCCAAGTGTGAAATCATTCTTACTAAATAAGGAATTGGATGAAAAAAGAGCAAACTTGATCACAAAGGTTATGGAGTATGATTTTGATATTCTAGTTGCTAAGAAGGTTCGAGGGAAAGGTCCGTGTGAACATATAATTGCTGATATTGAAAAACAACAAGTTACAAAACCAGATGATTCAAAACAACATGTTGAAATTACATATCAACAATAAGAAATCATGGTTCAACCAGAAAATCAGCAGCCTGAGCTCACTCAAGAGTTTCAGGAATCAAGATGGATGACTGATTTGATTAATTATCTATAGCATGGGACCTATCAAGAAGGAATGGAAAAAAATAAATGAAGATATTTCAGGTTATAAGTTGTACCTTATATCTTCATTGATGGTGTGTTGTTCAAAATAGATATAAACAAGATTTGGCTGTGATGTGTTGACTATGATAAAATTCATTAAATATTGTCCAAATTCCACGAAAGACCCATAGGAGGTCACTTGTCAACACGTATTATAGCCTTAAAAATTATGAAAGCTAGTTACTATTTGTGTAGCATATTCAAAGACTATTTTGAATGGCTTAGAAAGTGTAAAAAAAGTGCTTTCTTTGTCTGTAAAGAACGTCTAGCTTCGCTACCGCTACAGCCTATTTCAGCTTATCAACCTTTTATGCAATGGGGTCTTGAATTTATTAGCATGATAAACCCACCATCGTCACAAGGACACAAGTGGATCTTAACTGCTACAGATTACTTTACACGATGGACTGAAGTAATAGCCTTGAAGGATGCTAATGAAGCTTCAATACTATCCTTCTATGAAGGAATTATTTGTAGATTTGGTGTTCCAGCAACTATCATATTAGATAATGCTTTAGCTTTTCTTGGTGCTAAGATAATAGATTGGGCTGTCAAACATGGAATTTATTTGTGTGATTCATCTAATTATTACCCATAAGGTAATGGTTTAGCTGAGAGTACTAATAAGAATTTGTTAAGGATCATTAGAAGAACACTCAAGGATAATCAAATAAATTGGCCTCTAATGTTAAATTCAGCACTTTGGGCTGATAGAGTGACTCCTAAAAGATCAGTTGGCAATTCCCCATACAAATTTATGTATGGAAAATAAGCGAGAATTCCTATTTTAGTTGAGTTACCTGCATTAAATTTTCTGCATCAAATGGATTTGCTTGAGAATGAACCATTATAGGTTCATTATGCAGAGTTAATGGAATTACAAGAGCTAAGAGATCATGCTCATTTGAATATGGAAAAGAATCAGAAACAAATGAAGAAGAATTTTGATAAGAAAGGTAAATTTAGAGTCTTCAATGAAGGATATATTGTGTTGAACTGGGATGTTGATCGTGCAAAACCAAGAAGACACTCAAAGTTTGATACACTTTGGAGTGGTCCTTACATGATTTCAACTTACGAGCAACATGATGCTTTTAAGCTTTCGAAGCTGAATGGAAAGGAACTTACCTTTCTTGTGAATGGTATGTTTCTCAAACACTATTATTGAAAATCTTACAATGATTTTTAGAGTAGGATTTCCATCTCAATAAGTGTAGTTCCTGCACATTGCATTATTTTTCACTGTAATAAGTGCATTCATGCACGTGATCTGGTTTACCAGATCCTTTCCTAGTTTTAGTTTATTTTGGAAGGGTCGAACCTTTCAGAAAAGGCATATTTTGGTTATATGCTTTGGAATCCATGCCTAATGGACAAGAGCAAGACACTAGTATTTAAGCTAGCTGAGAGCTTTCCCCGTAGGATTGCAAGAAATGTTGAAAAATTTTGCACTTGTGTAAAAATGGAAAACTCAAAACTTCTTCATTACGATGAAATTCATAGGTGAAGTATACCTAAGCTAAGGAAGTTCTAATGATTATTATTTATTACTGAATTAATTATAAGATTAAATGAAATTTACAATTATGTGTACTGTCACAACACATAATAGATCACCTAATCTACAATTTCATGCCATCTTCAGCAAAATAACACAAACCCCCAAAGGAAAGTTGTTATGTGTTGATGAAGATGACAAATTACAGAGTAGCTGAAATGCTAAGTTTTGATGTAGGAAACACATGTGTAGATTACAGAAAATCAGAGTTCATTACTGAATGTTACACGTTCTCATCAATGTTCTTTCTTTCATAATTAAGACATTAAATTATGTTACTGATTTTTTAAGTTCATTATACAATCCATAGAGAGAAGCTAGAATGCAGAAGGGAATACACAACTCATTTTCAGAATTCAATGTTTTACTCACAAGGAAGGTCAAATGTTTCCCACACAAGCCGTGGGATTAACTAAAAAGTAAAGTACAACTACTGAAATAAAAGCTACACATGCATGAAAGAGAAAGCAAAGAAGTATGAGTGAACCCATCATTGCCTTGGAGTTTCTTTCTTTGATTGAAAACGTCTTCGTTTCCAGCGTCTTCTTCATCTCCATTCTAGAAGCCACTATAGCTGAAAATAAGAAAAGTTAAATATCAATTACGAGCTCAGGGATCAATTCATAATCCTACACTGTCCTACTTCATGCATATGAATATTTTCCTAATAGGAGATATATTCTACTTGAAGAACAAAATACATGCATTCTTTATTCACTCAAAAGGAATCAAGAAAGTGAAGAAAAGAATAAAACATGGACATAAGAGAGGCCAAAAAGCCTAAGTATTTTCTAAATTTTTTCCTAAGTGTACAAGTACAGGTTGCAACCAGGGAAAAATAGAAAAACATAAGTGCATGCAAGAAAAGAAAGAATATAACTCAAAGTTTCAGTAACAGTTCTTAAAGGGAAGAAGTTATAGTTTAGAAGAGGAACTGGAAAATAGAAGAACACTTTAAAGGTTACAATTAAAAGGGAAGAAGAAGAATTTGAAAGATGATTTTTGGCTAAAAAAAAGTTTACAGTTGAAAGGAATGAAGACAAGAATTTTGGAATTTTTTTGTTAGGGCTTCCCCATGAAAAATCAACATTTCAGATTTTCCAACATGCCAAAAATGTTACTTAAAGGAAATAAAACATTTATGTGAAAGAAACAAAGTAATAGAGATCTTAACAAGCATCTGAATCAAGTCTTATGCCTTAGATAGTATCAAAGAAAAAGTGAACTAGTTGTAATTTCCAAAAGAATTATACAAGGTATAAAGATCTCATGAAATCAAGAACAGTCAAAGTGTTATTACTGCCAATTTTCAGAATCAAATGTTTCAAAGTTATTCATAACAGAAATAAGAATGATGTCCAGTACAGAGTTGTAAAAAATGGAGAAATCAATATCAAGCACATAATTTTACAAAATGACAACCATCATGTCGTATTGTTTTCAGAGTAAGATGTACATCATTTTATGGTAGTCAAGGTGAGAAAGAATACTTCATACAAGAATCCAAGCTATAATACTTTGCAAAAACCTCTGTTTCTTTGAAAGAACATGACTGAGACTTTTCAACTCAAATAATGCAACTACAGGTTACAAGAGATCAACCCAAAAGTTAAACTAAAGAGAGAAAATGCATGGCATTCTAAAAGATAAAGAAATGCTACAATACCGATGGAAAATAGCCAAGAAGGGTTTCAAGTACATATTAATGAGATGTTTTTAGAAAAATAACAAATGCAACATAACCTTCAGCAAGGTGTTAGAGCATAGGATTTTGAGTAAGGTGAGACTTCAGAGTTCTTCAAAAGCATCAAAGTATTCAAGTCTTAGGATGAAACAAAACTCAAATAAAGAACATAATTGTTTGGATTTTGAAGCAAAAACAGGAAAGTTATGAGAAACTTTTATGAAAAGCTCAGAAGTACAAAATTTATAATAAAAGATCTCTACATAATGATGGAATAGGGTTTCAGTAGAAAAATGAAAAATTTTCAGACTCGGTAGAAGCAAAGATGATAGATCCGTAATCAACTCATAATGAGCTCAGAAATTGAAAGTAACAATTCAATACCAAATTCTTGCCCCAAATTCAGATAATGATGACAATACAGAAAGGAAGATAGCTCCAAGTTGGTGCAATAATAAGATTTTGCATAAAGGATTAACCCACACCCATTCCATAGAAATGAAGAAGTTCCCAGTCAAAATGCGCTTTAGATTTATAAACAGACCCGATATTAGACAAAGTTCTATTTCTATGGCAACCACATTTTCAAATCAAAGTAATAAGTACTTTCAGAGGTAGAGTGGGGTTATAGGAACTCAAAAGCATAGATCCGGCCCAATCAATGGAGATATAAAGCAAAAACGAAATCATATAAAGTAAATCAGAGCTTCATAACGGTAAACACAATAATCACAGAGTCCTTTTCGAGATCATTCTTATCAATGGCCGACTGTGACAAATAAAAGAAAACCAGGAGATGTGATTATAGTACATGATGAAACCAATACTTCAAACCTTTACATATATTTTCTACAAATATTTGAAGAATTTCTCAAAGTCACATATCTACAAATAACCAGAACTCGAAAAATACAAATCTATAATTCATGATGCAGATTGGGCTGAAGAATACACTCACCTTAATCCTTTGCGGTTTCGAGTAAAGTGACTATGAGTGCTCATTGATCAAGAAATCACATGCTCAAATAATAATGGAGTAGGCTCAGGATCTGTTTCAAGGTTGAGGGTACCATTGAAATCCATATAGAAACGATGGCCATGGTCTTTCTCAGAAAATTAGAGATAGAACAAAAGAACAAAGACCAAAAAGGGGAACAGAACCAAGCTCGAAGACATAAAAACCATGGCAGAAAGTAAACCTCACAGAGTTTTGAGAACTTAGCAAGTTGGATTATAGGAAAATCTCGAATAACCAAAAAGTTCCGACCATGAAAACCTGAAAATGACAGAGAGCTATTTTGCAGAGGAGGTGAGCTCAAAAATCCATCATTGGCGTCGAAGAAAATTTTACCAGGGCTTCACCCACGAACCAGAAAATCAAATGAAATGATCATTAGACCGAAGCATTCCTTTACCACCCGAATCCAAGTATGGGTTAGGTTCGAACTCAACCACGGTTCGAGATCAACGATCAAGATTAATCAAGGAAAAATATCAAAGCACGAGAATCATGCTTAGAGCTCGAAACAAATAACCATGGTTAGTTCCCACCGACCACATTCAATGCACAGTCAGAAACCCTAATCATGATTTTGTGATCAACGAAAAAAAATAAACAAGTACATAGATCGAAAATCACAAATGGATCACCAAAATCGAGGCAAAATTCGTCGGGACAGGATAATGGCGGTCAAACATTGTCCAATTTGTTAATTTCCAAATTTTGTAAATTGTCAAAATTTCCTCCACAGGCCTGAAAGTCCACAAAGATACATGTCATCACCACAAAAAAAGCAGAGGCCAGGGGTTTTTCAAGTTTGAAACCTTTTTCAAAAAAGTTAAAAGTTCTAAAATTTACCGCAAGCCGAGCCTCCGCAAGGACAAAGTCAATATCAGGAGAAAATTCAAAAATTGATTCCACATAGTATCGGCGGAGTGGTGGGTTTTATAAAAATTTTGAGACCTTATGAAAATATAGTTAAAATTTCAAATTAACCCATAGGCCCGCAATTCCCCTGAGTGGGAGATCAGAGTAAATGTTCACTTTAAGGCTGAAAGCGGAAGAGTTTGAAATGCCAATGTTGCTTGCAAGGCCCAAAAACCCAACGGGAAAAAAACCAACAAAAGGGTCCGTCGGCCTGCAAAGGACTTAAAATTTTTGAAATTCCACCCACATGCCCATAAAAGAAAATGGGGCCAACCAAATCATACCATCAACGATTACCGAAAAAGGTAAAAATTTAAAGTATATTTCTTCAAATGCAAAGCCCGACACATATATACATGTATGTATTTATCAAAAGTGGCAGAGACTAAAGTATTATAGAATGTATTTTTGCTAAGTCTATAAGAATGGTCAAAACTTAGTTGAAGACAAATGTATGAATCAGAAGTGGGCCCCACAATGAATGGATTATTTTTGTGAATTTTGCAAGTATTGTAATTATTTTGCTCACAAACAGAGAGTTGTATTTTGCATGCCCTCACAAACAGGACAGAATAGAGATGAAGACAGAGTTGCATGTTCATGGAGAGAGACTTGTCTAGCAAGCAATCTTATTTTTAGAAAATTATTCATCCTTCTCTTTTTTAAAAATAGATCAGTCAACTTCAGTTGATCAATTGTAATCAAGGGCTATTAATGCCTATTTATAATTGCATGTTCTATTTTTACTCCTTTATCTATTATTAAATAAAGGATAGAAATAATATGCATGGGCGAGTACAAGCCTTAGGCTATTTCTAGGAAGAGGGTGAATTTTAGTTTTGTTATATATTGTGTGCCTTTGCAAAGCACAAGGATACTTCTGGAGGATTTTTTGGATATAGGAGTACTAAAGATATTTTTTTCCAGTTTTGCCATCTGTGTGTGGAGTATTTTCTGTGTTTCCAATTATTTGCAGTATTTTGTATGTTTCTATTAATCTTGTGAATGCAAATTCCCTGATCAATCATCTTACCCTGCTGTAAATTCAATATTTTCTACTTAATTTTAATGTTAATGTTAACTTATTAGTACTGTTGTGATTTTCCCCCTCAGTATCACCAAGTGTTTGCCCTTAAAAACTCTACAGTAAATTGTTGGGCTCATGCATCAAGAATCCTTTCCATAGCAATTGTGCATATAATCAGTCAAAACCCTCACATAAATTTGGTGTATCACCTAAGTTTTATTTATTTTACAGTCGTATTTTACTCTCAAACTCCTAGAAATCAGTTTAGGATACACCAATAAGGAACCGACCTTGATACCAGAGACTCACCTAAAAATAGGTATACCCACAGACCTAAGGTCTTTCAATTATATCTACGAAAGAGAGATATCAATTGTGAAAGCTTAGAAAACCTGCAGCCATCTCTCTACAGGGTGCACTTTTGAGAGATAATAGTTTTTTGGCATGCTTGGTGGGATCACGAATCAGATCTGCATGTAAATTACAAATTCTACAACAGATCTACAACAAATTAATAGTAGTTACAAAGTAGCTTTCGGGAACAAGTTACAGTAATTTATTTTAAAGATTTGAAGATCTTTTGGCGACTCCATAGAGATGATTTTAGACCAGTATTGCAACATGTTCCATGCCTAAAGTGACTACAAGATCATCGGTAAGAGGAATTCCTTCTGAGTTTGTTTCTTTACCCTTGAATTCTGCTAGGAGGAGAAGAGTTGGTAATACTTTACCTTATAATAGACCTGGTTTTGATAACCCTCCTCCTAATATTACTTCACCATGTATAAATTTTCTCTATTAACATCCTAGTTTTTCAAATGGCTATTCAATCACTGAGGAATTTTATAACCTTTACTAATGGAAGTCCATTAGTAATCCCAGATTACCATGACATTCCTATTGCTTCCATGAAAACTTTGACATCATTCACGGGTGAAATTCATGTTACACTTGCTAAACATATCAAGGATGTTCTAGCCCTATGTGTATTCCATAACATCACTCATGAAGATGTAGCTTTAAGACTTTTAGTTGCATCTTTCAAAGGGTAGGCCTTGTAATGGTACATAAACCTAAAAATTTGAAGCATAAGAACATGGGATAACTTAGGTGAAAAATTTCTGAAATAGTTCTAGGATAATTCAGATCATTTGTCTCTCATTGAGTAGTTGTCTACTATAAAAAGAGCTCCCAATGAGTTTATCTCCAGTTTCAATATCCGTTTTGCCAGAACTTGTTGGAAAAGCGTCAAGCTGATCATGTTTTCCTTTATTATCTTAGGGCATTAAACAATGATATCTCAACTATAATTTAGTAAATGGGGGGAGAGGCACTTTCAGATGCTTAGGATATCTCTATTCGAGCTGAAAATAGTCTTATTAAAGTTGGGAAATTAGCACCAAGGCCTTCAATGCTATTTTTGGCAGATTTATCACCTATTCATCAGCCTATTACAACCATACAACCTACTGTTGTAGCTCTATCAAAATGATTTATTTAAAGCTTTGTAGACTATGGAAAATAAATTGACTTCGATTGAGAATATAATTGCATTACCTAGTAGACCCCTATCAGGCTCCTTATCAGCAAAAATCAATAGAATCAACAAAACAGGCAGCCCTATCAACAGAATCAAAATTATAGGCAGCCTTACCAGCAAAGGCAGTTTGACCCAAAGGCTCCTAGATCCTCTAATGCTTTAGTCCCAGTTAATATGGCTACAGAAGAGTGTTGTCAATGTTGCAATCAACCTTATTCAGTTGTAGCTTGCCCAAATGCTTTTTTGAATCTGAATCTTGTTGCACAAGCTTAATCTCAAACATTGTTCATACCCTCAAATGGATGGTGGGAAGCAAGGAACTCATGTTCAGAAAGAACTTGAACAAAATTTAGTCAGTTTTAATAAGGAGGATTTCATTGCAGTCACTACTAGGGCTCAAGGGAAAGCTATTAAAAGTAAAAACAACAGAATAGGCCTATCATGCCTAATGTCACTGATAAGACAACATCTATAGTTCCAAAGTCAACCAACCCTGTTGTTCCTTAAAAAATAGCAAGTGTTCCATTTGACAGAGGCCATCAAAGACAGTTACAGCCTGATCTAAGAAGACTGTTTATACCTCAAATATCTAAGGCAGCTGAAGCAGAATAAGTTTTCGCTAAGGCCGACCTTTAAGATAGTTGAATCTGTCTAGAAAATAATTGTTTATTTTAACATTGTTGATGTAATGAAAAAGCATAATGTTAATATCTCAATGTTGGATGCTCTAAGTATTCTAGGACAACAAGATTCACTTTCTCATGAACTAGTTAGGCTACATATTTATTCAAATACAACAGAAAAGGAAGTTCCGAAGGCAGACGTGGTCCTTGGAACGTTTAAACAAGACCACATTAAAGAGGTTAAGTGGATGGTTGAGAAGGTTTTGAATGCTCGTGACATCAAGAAACCAAAAACCATTTTTATTTATCACTGATTATTGGTGAACATCTAGTTCATAATTGCATGGTGGACAGTGGTGCAAGTAGCAAAATTATGTTGAAAGTGATTGTAGAAAAATTGGGTTTGAAGTATGAGCGTACAAAAAGGAGTGTCTTACAACTTGATGGAACTGAAACTTATACGGTTTATATAATCAAATATTTATAAGTGACGTTACATGCTTTCCCAAATGTTTCTATTCTGCAAGATGTTACTATTGTGGATCTACCTCCATACTTTGCCTTATGTTTATCTAGAAACTTCACAGCAAAAATAGGAGGTTATCTCTCTTCAGATTGGTCTTTCTTATTTTTCACTACTCATTATGGTATGAAAGTTACTATCAATTCAGAGCCATTGGCCAGATTTCATATTGAGCCTCACTCTTCAAATGAAGTGGCTAATTATTTATCCTTAGATTAGTCTGATTTTGATGAGGTAGCTCATGTTTTAGCATTAGATGGTGTTTCTAACATGTTTATGGATGAAAAGATAGTGGAATAACATGCTCAAGATCCTTTTAAGGAAGTTGAAGAATACGTATTTGGTGTGTATTATATGCATGAAGAAAATACACCACTTCCCTTACTGTCCCAAAACAGAAGATTCAGGAGAAGGGATTTGTAAGCTTTATTTTGATGGAGCTAAGAATAAGAAAGGATAGGGAGCAGGTATGATGCTCATTTCCCCAATGAACTAAAGGTATTTCTCAGCTTTGAGTCTTCAATTTTCATGTACTTGTAATGCAGCTAAATATGAAGCATTAATTCATGGCCTACTTTGGTCCAGAAAGAGAGGTATCAACATGCTACAGATTTTTGGTGACTCTAAGTTGGTTATTAATCAAGTAAAAAATTAATTTTTTTTGTAAGAATCCATTAATGAAGTCTTATTGACATAGATTTTTAGACTTAATGGAAGATTTCGATGCTATTAATATTCAGTATATTCCTAGAGCTGAAAACAAGCATTCAGATAGACTTGTAGTAGTTGGGGATAGTTTTGAAATGCTGGAATAGATTGAAAATAGCAAAATCCAATCTCATATACATTTAATTTTCAGGTGCTTAGTACCTGATAATGATTCAAATTGGAATTTTTTTGAAAGTGATGATCAAATCTATAGGTTTTTATAGAAAGAAGCTGAGTTTTCTACATTTAATCAGGATAAATTACAACATTTATATGGTGACTAGATTTTTCAGTTGAAGACAAATAAACTACCTCGAGTTCTGGTCACATTGGAAGACATCTTCAGCATTGATGATCAGTTGAGAAAGGTCAAGATTAAAATGTCAACTCATGCTAATAATTATGAAGAGATCTCAGTTGATGAAGGGAAAAAGCTATTTTTTGGAAAGGTATGTTCCTTAAATTAAAATCAGTCATTTATTAATATTTGTAAGGAGTTTAAAGATTTTTATGCTTGGAAATACCAGGATCTGAAAGGATTTGATCCTAGTTTAGCAAAACATGCAATTTATTTGTGACCAAATTCCAAAACCTGTTAGACAGAAAGAGAGGCCTGTAAATCCCAAAATAGAGCCTCTAATGAGGAAAGAATTATCTAAGTTGATCGAATTGGGTATTCTCTTTCGAGTTAAGCATTCAAGTTGGGTAGCCAATATTGTTTATGTTAGGAATAAGAACAGAGAAATCAAATTATGTGTGGATTTTAGAGACCTCAACAAAGCTTCATTAAAAGATCAATACCCACTACTGAATTAGGTCTTTCAAATGTTGGTGCAATGTTTCAACGTGCAATGGACATGGCCTTTTGTAGCTTATTAAATAAATGTATCCTTGTTTATTTAGATGATGTTACTGTATTTTCAAAATATTATGAAGAACATCTAATGCATTTAAGATAGACTTTTCAATTTTGC
The DNA here is from genome assembly GCA_019776745.2 of Taxus chinensis. Taxonomy (NCBI): domain Eukaryota; kingdom Viridiplantae; phylum Streptophyta; class Pinopsida; order Cupressales; family Taxaceae; genus Taxus; species Taxus chinensis. Next base: position 719,539,871 of record CM034151.1, on the reverse strand, counting down.
AAGCAATTTGGAATATCTTTAAATCCACTAAATTCTATATTTTCAGTACATCAACGGCAAGCTACTTGGCCATATTGTTTCTAAGAAAGGTTTAGAAATTGATCCTTTCGAGATCAAAGCCATTCCACAACTATAATTACCCCATCATAAGAAGGCATTACATTATTTTCTTGGAAATATCAACAATGTTAAAAGATTTTTTCTAGATTTTACAGCATTGGTGAAACCACTCACATCTATGCTAAATAAAGAGATAACTTTCTCTTCGACCAGTGAAGGGAAAGAAGGATTCAAATCAATCAAAGAAGCTATCTCTCATGCTCCTACTCTTGTAAATCCAAATTTCGATAAATATTTTACAAGGTATCCACTCGTAGGAGCTGAAACAATCTCAACTATATTGACTCAAGTTAATGATGAAAATATTGAGCAACCTATTGCTTACTTTGGACAGACTTTGCATGATTATGAAACAAGGTACACATTTCTTGAAAAATAGGTACTTTCAGTAGTCAGAGGACTAAATAATTTCAACTATATGCTTTCGAACAATAAAATCCATGTTCATATTTCTCATCCAAGTGTGAAAGCATTCTTACTAAATAAGGAATTGAATGAGAAAAGAGAAAACTAGATAGCAAATGTTATGGAGTATGATGTTGATATTTGGTTTGCTAAGACTGTTCGAGGGAAAGGTCTGTGTGAACATCTAAATGCTGATATGGAAAAAAATATCAAGTTACAAAAACCATATGATTCAAAACATCATGCTGAAATTGTGTATCAACAATCAAAAATCATGGTTCAACAAGAAAATCAGTAGCCTGAGCTTACTCAAGAGTTTCAGGAATCAAGATGGATGACTGATTTGGTTTATTATCTACAGCATAGGACCTATCCAGAAGGAATGGACAAAAATAAATGAAGATATTTCAGGTTAGAATTTTTACCTTATATCTTCATTGATGGTGTGTTGTTTAAAAGAGATATAAATGGGATTTTGCTGCAATGTGTTGACTATGATAAAATTCGGAAAATATTTTCAGAATTCCACTAAGGACCTGTAGGAGGTCACTTCTTAGCACGTAACACAACCTTAAAAATTATTAAATCTAGTTACTATTGGCATAGCATATTCAAAGACTATTTTGAATGGATTAGAAAGTGTTAAAAATGTGCTTTCTTTGTCAGTAACGAACGTCTAGCTTCACTACTTCTACAACCTATTTTAGTTGATTAACCTTTTATGTAGTGGGGTATTGACTTTATTGGCATGATAGACCCACCATCATCACAAGGGACACAAGTGGATATTAACTGCTACAGATTACTTTACATGATGAAATGAAGCAATAGCATTGAAGGATGCTAATGAAGCTTCAATACTATCCTTCTATGAAGGAATAGTTTACAGATTTGGTGTTCCAACAACTATCATATTAGATAATGCTTTATCTTTTCTTGGTGCTAAGACAACAGAGTGGGATGTAAAACATGGAATTTATTTGAGTGCTTCATCTAATTATTACCCATAAGGTAATGGCTTAGCTGAGAGTACTAATAAGAATCTGTTAAGGATCATCAGAAGAAAACTCAAGGATAATCAAAGCACTTGGCATCTGATGTTTAATTTAGCACTTTGGGCTAATAGAGTGACTCCTAAAAGATCAGTTGGAAATTCACCATATAAAACTTGTGTACGGAAAATGCCTATTTTAGTTGAGTTACCTGCATTGGATTTGTTACATCAAATGGAGTTGCTTGAGAATGAACCATTCCATGTTTGTTATGTAGAGTTAATGGAATTACAAGAATTAAGACATCAAGCTCATTTGAATATGGAAAAGAATCAGAAACAAATGAAGAAGAATTTTGATAAGAAAGGTAAGTTTAGAGTCTTCAATGAAGGAGATATTGTGTTAAAGTAGGATGTTGATCGTGTAAAAATAGGAAGACACTCAAAGTTTGATACACTCTGGAGTGGTCCTTACATGATATCAGCTTGCAAGGAACACAACACTTTTTAGCTTTCGAAGTTGAATGGAGAGGAACTTCCCATTCCTGTGAATGGTATGTTTCTCAAAAACTGTTATTGAAAATATTACAGTGATTGTTAGAGTAGGATTTTTATTTCAATAAGTGCAGTTCCTGCACATTGCATTTTTTGTCACTTCAATAAGTGCATTCGTGCATGTGATCTAGTTTACCAGATCCTTTCCCAGTTTTAGTTTATTTTGGAAGGGTTCGACCTTTTGAAAAAGCAAGATTTTGATTATATACTTTGGACTCCATGCCTAATGGACAAGAGTAACGAACTAGTATTTAATCTAGTAGGTAGCTTTCCTCACAGGATTGCAAGAAATGTTGAAAATTTTTGCACTTGTGTAAAAATGGGCAACTCACAACTTCATCATTATGATGAAAGTCATTGGTGAAGTATACCTAAGGTAAGGAAGTTCTGATGATTATTAGTTACTGCTAAATTAGTTATAAGATTAAATGAAAGCTACAGTTATGTGTGTTGTCACAAAACATAATAGATCACATAGTCTGCAAATTCATGCCATCTTCAGAAAAAGAACACAAACTGCTAAAGGATAACTGTGTTGTCTCGATGAAGACGACAAATTATAGAGTACGTGAAGTGCTGAGTTTTGAGGTAGGAAAAAGAAGTGCAAATTATATAAAATCAGAGTTCATTACTAAATGTTACAAGTTCTCATCAATGTTCTTTCTTTCATGATTAAGACATTCAATTATTTTACTGAGTTGTTTAGTTCATTATACAATCCATACAAAGAAGCTAGAATGCAGAAGGGAATACACAACTCATTTTGAGAATTCAATGTTGTATTCACAAGGAAGGTCAAATGTTTCCCACACAAGCCATGGGATGTAACTGAAAATTAAATTACAACTATTGAACTAAAAGGTACACATGCATGAAAGAGAAAGCAAAGAAGTATGAGTGAACCCATCATTGCCTTGGGGTTTCTTTCTTTGATTTAAAACATCTCCATTTCCAACTTCTTCTTCATCTCCTTTGTAGAAGCCATTGTACTTGAAAAGAAGAAAAGGTAACTGTCAGTTATGAGCTCAGGGATCAATTCATAATCCTATGTTGTCCTACTTCATGCATATGAATCTTTTCCTAACAGGAGATGTATTCTACTTGAAGAAAAAAACTACATGTATGCTTTATTCACTTAGAAGGAATCAAGAAAGAGAAGAAAAGAAGAAAACATGGACATAAGAGAGGCCAAAAATCCTAAGTAGTTTCTAAATTTTTTCCTAAGTGTGCAAGTACAAATTATAGCCATAGAAAAATGGACAAACATAAGTGCGTGCAAGAAAAGAAAGAATGTAACTCAAAGTTTCAGTAAATTTTCTTAAATTGAAGAAGTTACAGTGTAGAAGAGGAATTGACAAATAGAATAACACTTTATAGGTTGCAGTTAAAATGGAAGAAGAAAAAATTTGAAAGACAATGTTCATCTAAAAAGAAAGGTTACAGTTGAAAGGAATGAAGATGAGAATTCTGGAAAAAAATTGTCAGCGCTTTGCCATGAAAAAATCAACATTTCAGACTTTCCAACATGCCAGAAATGTTACTTAAAGGAAATAAAATTTCTATGTGAAAGAAACAAAGTAACAAAGATCTTAACAAGCATCTGAATCAAGTTTTATGCCTAAGATAGTATCAAAGAACAAGTGAACTGCTTGTAATTTCCAAAAGAATTATACAAGGTACAAAGATCTCATGAAATCAAGAAAAGTCAAAGTGCTATTACTGCCAGTTCTGAGAATCAAATGTTTCAAAGTTATTCATAACAGAAATAATAATGATGTCCAATATAGAGTTACAGAAAATGGAGTAATCAATATCAAGCACATAATTTGAGAAAATGACAACCATCATGTGGTATTGTTTTCAGAATAAGATGTACATCATTTTCTGTTAGTCAAGGTGAGAAAGACTACTTCATACAAGAATCCAAGCTATAATACTTTGCAAAAACCTTTGTTGCATTGAAAGAACATGACTAAGAATTTTCAACTCAGAGCATGCAACTATAGGTTACAAGAGATCAACCCAAAATTTGAACTGAAGAGAGAAAATGCCTGGTATGCTCAAAGATAAAGAAGTGTTACAATACCAATGGAAAACAACCAAGACAGGGTTTCGAGTAAATATTAATAAGATGTTTGAAGAAAAATAACAAATGCAACATAAACAGAAACAAGGTGTCAAAGCATAAGAGTTCGAGCATGGGGAGACTTCAAAATTCTTTAAAAGAATCAAAGTATTCAAGTCTTTGGATGAAACAAAACTCAAATAAAGAACATAATAGTTTGGAGTTTTAATCAAAAACATGAAAGTTGCCAGAAACTTTTACTAAAATCTCATAAGTACAAAATTTATAATAAAAGAGATTTGTATAATGATGGAATAGGGTTTTAGTAGAAATATGTAAAATTTGTAGACTCAGTAGAAGCAGAGACATAAATCCGTAATCAACTCATAATAAGCTCAGAAATTTAGAGTAAGGATTTAATACCCAAATTCTTGTGCCAAAGTCTAATAATGATGACAATATAGAAAGGAAGCTAGTTCCCATTTGGTGCTATAATAATATTTTACATACAGGAGAAACCCAAACCCCATTCCATAGAAATGAAGAAGTTCCCAGTCAAAAAGTGCTTTAGAATTATAAACAGACCTGATATTGGACAAAGTTGTACTTCTATGGCAACCACCTTTTCAAATAAAATTAAAAAGAACTTTTAGAGGTAAATTGGGATTACACGAACTCAAAAGAATAGATCCTTGCCAATTAATGGAGCCATAAAGTAAAAATGAACTCATAAAAAGTAAATCAGAGCTTCATATCAGCAAACACAATAATCACAGAGTCCTTTTCGAGATCATTCTTATCAATGGCTGGGTGTGAAAAATACAAGAAAACCAAGACATACGATTATAGTGCATGATAAAACCAATACTTCAAACCTTTACAAATAGTTTCTACACAGAGTTGAAGAATTTTTCAAAGTCACATATCTACAGATACCCAAAACTCGAAAAATACAGATCTCTAATTCATGATGCAGATTGGGCCAAAGAATACACTCTCCTTAATCCTTGGTGGTTTTGAGTAAAGTGACTATGAGTCAGGGATAATTTTAGTGGTGAATATTCTAAATACGGAGAAAATTTCATTTTAAGAAAATTTGAAAAGGAAATTTTTTTAGAGCGGATCGGTGTCCTGTTCGCCTAAAATATATAGTATATTTTTTTTGGGGGGTCGGCTTCGCCTTCATTTGAAAAAATATCCTATAAAAACCTAGGTGATTTTTTAGGTAGTATACCTCCAGTAGCCTACCAAATTACCAATACTGTGAAGTTTGAACTCGCATACTCTTAAGCACCAGAGATTACTATCAGTTTGTGAGGGTTAGTTGTTGACATGCGACAGGGACATTATTGACGCGTGACAAAGAGTTATTGTAGACGTGCGAAAAAGAGATATTGTAGACGTGTGGAAAAGAAATAGGTTTGACGTGTGACAAAGAGAGTTGACGCGTGATAGGGCATAGCAGTTGCCGCATGAAAAGGGTAGTGTTGATGCGCGACAATAACTTCAGACAGTGGATGCGGGACAGGGAATAGGCTATTGACACGCGACAAGTGCAGAGTTGATGTGTGGCAGAGACCTCAAACAGGGGATGTACAAAAGAGGACCTTAGACAGTGGACAGAGTCACTACTTGGTTCTTTTGCTGACGCATGACTCTCTTCAGAATAATGGAAGGTGCTAGCTCAAAGAATGCGAAGAACCTAAAAGTAAGTAAGAAATCTCAAAAATCACTCTTCAAGTATTTTGGAAACTCTTTGGATACAAATATTGAAAATACCAACCATATAGATGCCACCGCAAAGAATTAGAATACTGACTATGTGGAAGGTATTATTGAGGTGGACATGCATTCTGCATAGTATCAAAGTCAAACAAATGAAACCTACGATAATATGCCAAATCTTGAAGATATTGTTCCTATTGGGGTGCAACTAGAAGTGCATCAAGATATCACACATACAAATACTCAGCAAAATGGAACACAAAAATCAAATTCAAACTCTGGTCCAAGAAAGAGGAAACTAGGTGTTTGTGATATTGCTCAAAATTCTACTAAAAAAAGTAAAGGATTGAAAACAAACAAGAATATGTGGACCATTGGCAGGACATACAAGTTTGATTGGGCAGCTAAATTTCCATTTATTACACGTGTACAATCATCTAATTCTGAAGATATCCCATCTAAATGTATATGTACAATATGTACATGGAAATTGGGGAAAGCAACAAAAAATGCAATTGAAGCTGAAAACTATAGAAAAACATTGTGGAAAACAATATTTGACTGTAATGGGGGCGGATGGCCAGAAAATCAAAACACACAGGTGGAAAATTGAAAAATAATGCATGCATGTTAGATACGTAGTGGAATATGAGGCAGAGTAGAAAAAACTTAGACATCTCTTGGAAAAGGGAGGAACGATCACATCGCATAATGGTAAGATGAAAGAAACAAATCTACATGAAAAAGTCATACAATTCTCTACTCTATTTCACATGCTAAAAAAAGGAAGACCAATTTCGGATTTCCTCGATTTCAAAGTTTTGTATATTTTTAATGGAATGTTGAATGTACCTCAGTCTCATTGGTCTGAAAGTAGTGGATGGGAAATGAAAAAATTCCTTTTGATGATATAGAAGGAAGATTTGAAAGAGAATGTTAAAAAAGCAAATTTTATCTCTCTTTCAATTGATGAAGTGACAACAGTCGACAACACTGCATGGGTATGTATCCATGTCTATACTTTAGAAAATCATATAAGGACACCTCATCTGTTGGGTGTTATGAAAATGGTTGAAAACTATAATGCCGAAAACCTACATAAAATAGTTGTTTCTCATTTGAAAGATATTACTGGAATGACTGATTATGAAATTGCTATGAAGAAGGTATGCGTTGGAGCAGATGGTGCATCTATCATGTAGGGTCGTCGAACAGGGTTGTGTGTTAGATTACAAAAAGCAGTGGCCCCATACATGCTACCAATTCACTGTATGGCTCACAGAATGAATTTAGCGTATAAAATGGTTAGTAACCACAAAATTTTTGCTAAATTAGAAGACCTTATAAGAGAACTTCATGCCTATATGTCAAGCAGCCCAAAACAATTTCTTGAGTTCCAAAAATTTGCAATTGGAATTACAGATGGAAAAAAACTTCTGAAGGATGTGGAGACTAGATGGATCTCTTTGTATGAACATGCATGCAAAGTTCATGAGGAGCATCCTTCGTTGGTTGGTTTCATGCACAAATACCGTCATGAAGTTGATAGGGCGAGGGACTTGTTGTTCCGTTTAACTGATTTAGAGACATTTCTTACATTGGTTGGTATTCTTCCAATGTTAAAGGATATCAATACATTGATGAAGCATGCAATGGGCAGATTAATCTATATTTTGGATTTTATACGGATGAGAAAAATGGTATGTCAAAATCTTGATATATTGTACTGTTCCAAAGATAGTTTTGATGCACCTATTTTTGAGAATTGGAAAGCTTTATTAGATCTTAAAAATCCTAGCACCCTTTTTGAGATTTAATAACCACGATCACCTCTGCATCACTATTAATGGGAGGGAAATACCACTACACATTTTACAAAAACATCAAGATATTACAGGAACGAGAAGATGTTCTCGTGACACATAATCTCTTTGAGTCTATTGTAGTTAAAACAAGAATAAAGTTTAAAATTTTTTCAAAAACCTTTTCATCAGAAATTAGGGAACGTTTATGTAAAGTTAAAATTATGGAAGCCATGGGTGTGATGAATCTTAACTTTTGGAATACTGAAGTTGGTCGTGCAGCATTTGTCAAAAAGCATTTCCATAAATCCATGGGTACAATAATGGAACAACTTACAAAGACTTTAGAGCTCAAGGGTATGGAAATCAAAGGTATACTGAATGCTGATTTATTAAAGTTTCAATCAACAAATTTTGCAACAACAATGAGGAACCAATATAAAAATTTTAGATGAACCTTCTAAAAGTGGTGCTATTACAAGGCTGTGGTGAGGAATCTATCAAAGTTCTATCTTACAAGAAAATATCAGTGAATATTTCATATTATATGAGTTATGCCAAACAATGATTTTGGAGTCTGTGGAGGATGAAAGGGTTTTTAGTGCATTATCATTTATAAAATAAAAACTGAGAAACAGGTTGGATAAAAAATATGGAAAGTTGCATGAGGTGTTATGTTTCTCGATACTCCATCGAAACCTTTCTGTTTGACAGAGTAATTGTGAATTGGAATTCCCTTTACGAAATAAGAGGTGTGAATAATACAGCTACAAGTACAAATATTCCCAACCTTGAGAGTGTAATTGGCTCATCATCACATTCTATAGAAGACAACATCAAGTTTGATGAAGCTATTGATAATGGATTGTGTCAACTTTAAATAGGTATCTTCTTTATCTTTATCTTAATCTTATTGTTTGTCACTTTACATTTTTTTCAGCTATTTTTATCATTAAAGATGTTACAGGTCTATATATTTAAATTTATTTAACTACAATCTTTTTATTGGTACTTCTCAGGACTGACAATGTCAGGAAATTCACCCATCTATCTACTAATCCATTTCTTGTGTTGGGTTTTCTTAAAACAAAAATCTAGCACATTACCAGTGGCAGTGATGATTTCAAATTTAAAAAGGTATCTTCTTCACGTTAATCTGATTGTTTGTTACTATTCATTTTTTTAGCTCTTGTTATCATTAAAGATTTTACAAGTCTATATATTTACATTTATTTAAATACAATCTTTTTATTTTTTGAAAACTTGGGTTAACATCCATTCGAGGAAGCTATTACTTATCAGGAATAACAATGTCAGGAAACTCACCCATCTATCTACTAATCCATTTCTTGTGTTGAATTTTTTTAAAACAAAGATCTAGCACATTACCAGTGATGATTTCAATTTTAAATATGTATCTTCTTCACCTTAATCTTATTGTTTGTTACTTTACATTTTTTTATCTCTTGTTATCATTAAATATGTTACAGGTCTATATATTTACATTTATTCAAAGACAATCTTTTATTTTTTTGGAAAACGTGGGTTGACATCCATCTGAGGAAGCTGGTACTTCTCAGAACTGACAATGTCAGGCAACTCACCCCTCTATCTACTAATACATTTCTCATGTCGAGTTTTTTTAAAACAAAGATCTAGCACATTACCATTGATGATTTCATAGAAATCTAATACAAAAGAGGTAAGTTAAACCCTATCATATTTGTAATTATGTTTAATTTCTTACCAGTGATGATTCTTTCTTGATTTCTTACAATTATGTTTAATTTATTTTTTATATTTGCAAAATGCTTTGATATATTTTTTTAACTGTGAGATAAAATGACAATTGAATTTTACAAAGGAAGATATTTCTATACTATACAATTCATAATCCACGATACATTATACAATTTATAATATACGTCCACATAAAATTCATCGCCATCCATATATATCATATCATCACCATATTATTATCATAATCCTGAGTCCTGACACTATAATTATTATTAAAACAATTATTTATCTAATTTAAATTTATTAAAACAATTCCATGTTTTAAAAACAATTCATAATCATATCATTACAAGTATATCTGTTCTAATTTCATCTATAGCCATTCTAATCATTAATGTCATCTATATCCATTATAACACATTCCATTTATTTATCATCTATATCCATTCTAATGACATTATGATCATATCATTACAAGTATAGAGAAGAAGAATTATCTTAAAACAAGTTTAAATGTCTAAAGAAGAAGAATTATTGTGCTTTAATATAAATCTACATCAACATTAAATTGATCATCGTTCATATATATCATATCATTATCGTCACTCATCATCTATCATCATTCCATGTTTGTAAAACAATTATCCATTATCATCATTCATCATCTACGTCCACATACAATTCATGATAATCCAAGTAAACAAGAAACATACATATAATTCATGATAATCCCCATCTAATGCAATCACCATTAAGAGTAAACCAAAAAGCATAAACTCCATATCAAATCCATATGCAATCAAAATTAAAGATTATAAAGTATTACAAATTTTAAAAGGCTATCAAATCCATATAATTAAATTCAAATACCATACTCAATATTAAAAGTTTCCATACCCCCTATAATATAAACTCAAGTTTGTGCATACCCCCTATTTGAGTCTGCGATGGTTTCTACCTGCGCCCTTTCTATTCTGAAATCCGCACGTTCTAATAGACCCCCACGAACCCTAAATGGGGAATGGAATATGCTTTTCATGGTGGCGGAAAAATCCAGAAGGTTTCCAATGAAAATGCCTTAGATCCATGTAGATCTGCGAGCCCTGGAACAGAACCACACAAGGATCAGCCAGTAGAACGGGATGGAGGAGGCACGATTGTTTTGGATTCTCCCTATTCATGGATTGATCTTGCCTTCACTAATGTAGGGAGCTCCGTGGATGGCTGCAAAAACCATTTTCAAACTCTAGCTGGGGATTCTCTTGTGAATATGTCAAGCAATGGCCCTCTTAAACCCTTGCTAGAAGGCTCTTCTTGTGGTGGGCTGGAACAGGGTACTTTACTTGTTATTCCACCATTAGATAGAGAGAATAAACGTGGATCCTCCTTCAAAGAAATTCTAAAGGGAAAGGAATCCTCCATGAAACCCGCAGACATTACCCCATGTATTACATTTGGGGAAGATGTTATTTCATCTGAGATTTACTACAAAGAGCATGCTTTGATTTGTAGATTCGGGGGACTGTGGCCCAGCCTTCCTGTTCTTCACACATGGATCTCTCAGCATTGGACTCCAACTTTAACTGGTAAGATAGACTTACATCTGTGTGCTAAGGGAATTTTCATTGTGACTTTCTCTTCAATAGCTGATAAAGAAAACATTGCTTCCAAACTCTGGACCTGTCAATCTAAATATTTGGTCATGAAACCCTGGTTCCCATCCTTTATCCCGCACACAGAATCTTTCTCATGGAAACTGGTTTGGATCAGGCTACCCCACTTACCTCTTCAATTCTAAAGTCATGACTGTCTCACAGCCATTGGCAACACCTTGGGAATTACACTTTTTATAGATTCTCAAACCACTAATTACACCCATACTACCTATGCCCAGATCCTGGTGGAACTTGACACTTATAAAAATCTTCATGCTATTATAGATCTTAGAGTGCAAAATAGAACTTGGTCACAAACTCTTGATTATGAAGGTCTACCTTTCCGATGTAGAAGATGTTTTGGCTTAGGACACACCTCTACTGCTTGTGGGATGGAAAAAATTCAACATGTAAAGTGAAATTGGTGGAAAGATGCACTCCTAGAACACCTAATTTTTGATGCTAAAAGGGATCTTGAATCAAAAGTAGAAACGGTGGTTGAATCCAAATCTGCCTTGGAAACCCCTCTATCCAAAAATCAAACTATTAGCAGCATGAAAAATGCTCAAATTCTTGAGGGCAACATGGAAAATAATAAGTTTTTGGCTGTCCCAATTGGGACAAATGTGACTAAGGAGAATACCCCTCCTTTGTCTTCTCCTCCAACAGTGGAGACTTCATCAAGCTGGGTTTGGTTAGCAAAAATAAAAAAAAATTCACCCTGAATGAGAGCTTTTCGTCTGGATGATTTTCTCTGTTAGTGTTCGGCCAGAGTACATTGTTATCATTTTTGTGGCTAGATCACATCATGTTTTCTTTCTAATGGTGTTGTACCATTACTATTTGTTCGTTGTTCAGCAGTTGTTCATTTGCTGTTGAGTTGATGGTTGTTGTTTCTTCTTTACAGACAACATTCTACAGTTGGTCCTTATTGTTATATCTAGATGTTGATCCCTTTCTTTGTTCTTATTACTTCTATTCTGGATTTTGAGCCTTGTTGTACAAGGGTATAGTCCCTTTCAAAAAACTATTTACCAATAATTAAAAAAAAATATTAGAAGTTTCCACACTCAATATTTAAAGTTTCCACAATAATAAAAGTTTCAAGTTTTCAACCCTCTTTTTCTTTATCCATTTCTACTCTTGTGCTCCTTTCCCCAATGGTTTCTTCCACTGTGGTTGTACCTCTTTCCCTAGCAGTAGAAATAACCCCAGAACTTATAAGATCTTCCGCAGCACTGTCCATATTTTTTAAAATTCTTTCTTCTTGATTTGTCACATCTCCATGCGACAACAAATTTGGATCAGCTACTACCTTAGCTTTGAATAATATGTCAGGGTCGAAGCCATGCTCTTTAATTATCCGCTTTAGTGTATTGTTTTGTTTGTTAACCAAAACAATATTTTGCTTCAAATTATTTGCTGTGAATAAACTGTTCGTCACTATTTCCAAGTGAACTTGCAATACCTTTGCTTGACTCTTCAATTTTTCATATTTCAACTACACCGAAAAAGAGTAATGTCAATTCAAAATATTACTAAAAATGAAAATTTCAAATTAACAAGAATGATTGTTTGAAATTGATAGTACTTACAACCGCTCTATCTCTTTCGGCATTTGCAATTGCTACCAAATCCTTGTCCTTAGACCATTTGTTAAAATATGCCTGGGCCTTAGCACTAATATTTTCCAATTTGTTTAATGACTTATACAAAATGTCATCTTTATAGTTTTTATACGTGACAGTCCCACTTCTTACTTGGGTAAGTAAGGAATCCATCTTCGCAGGTTGATTCTGGACTGCAGTGCATAAACTATCCCTTTGCCAATAATTTTCATAACAACTAATAATCTCATTGATAAGAACTTTAGCCCTTCTCTCACATTCTATAAGCTGATTGATATGAGGTAGAATAAACTCACTGACATGGGATTGACAATCATAACCAATTAAGTTCTCCAAAGGAAAAGGCAGCAACTGTTCACTATCTAAATTTGATGAAGATGATCTTGCTGGAGAAGTATGGGGGCTTTTAGCAAGATCAATTGCTACTTGTTTCTGCCTTTAGGTGGCCTGATCCTGTTTGTGATAAAATTAATCAAGATTCAGATAAATAAATTTAAATTGAAATGTAATTCAAAATTGTAAATCATATTTAAATTGAAGTATACCTGCTGGCCTTCAATCATGTCACGGGTATTGAAAAAACCAGTTGGGTCAATTCTATCAATGCCCAAATAATCTTCATCTAAATTTATATTGTTCAAAACCGATATGCCCATTGCACTAGGCAAGCCACCAAGTGAGAGAGTTGGAATTTGAAAGTAGGAGGTAATTTTTAGTGTTCCGCTAGGGGCTGGAGCAATTGGCATGTGTTTACCAATGTTTTTTTTCAATGTTCCTCTGGTTGGCATTTTAAAAATTATTGGTTGAGTGGGTGTCGGTGCCGCGGTTTGATCAGGACTACAATGTGCTAAAAAAGTACAAGAAAAAACATGAAAAATAGGAAAACAACTCAAAAAGGCAAAAGCTATGAAATTAAACGTACTATCAAAAAGTTATACCTTGTTGTCGAGGGGTAGTTGTTTGCGGTGCTAAGGGTGGTTGTGTAGGAGTTGTATTTGGTGTTTGTTCAGAAGATACAAATGCATGCGACTTTATGGAGTGAGTTGGGGAAGAAGGTTGAGTTTCTGAAACATGTGTATGGTCCAAAGTCCCTGCAATGTCATCAACATTAAATGTTATGTCAATTCATTTGGTTAAAATTTAAATTGAAAAATAAATATACAAATTTGGAATTTGTAAATAATATATGAGAAGGTATTACTTCTCTACAGTTTAACGAGTTCAAACTGTTGAGGGTTTGGAGAGGAGTGAGCTTCCATTTCAGATTGGGAGTCTCCTGAAGCCTCAGCGTGTTGTCGGCCTCTTCCTCTTGATAACACCTTTTTTCGGGGAAGGGCTTCAATAAATCTTCTCTGCAAAACATTAAGTGTTAATTACTGTGTAGTGCAATGTCAAAAATTGAAATACAGACTAAATAGTTTATACTTGTTGTTCTTCAAATGGAATTGAAAACTTCATCAACTCCTCGTCAGTGCAAGTAGGATTTTTTTTATCTTTTAAATTTAAAAGTGTCTCGTAATAAAGGCCGAGGAGATAGTTTGTGGAATAAATGATAGGTTTTTCTAAAATTTTTGAATTTTTTCTGTAAGTTCTTATTTTTTTTAATAGATAGGTGCACCAATTGAATTTTTGTTTTGAGATAGTGGAAACTATGTATGTAATGGCCCAATTTGGTATATCTGTTTGGCAACCCTGTAAAACTATTCAAGATTGAAAAAATGAAATAACTGCAGCAAGAAAGTGGTGTGCAATTGATTGCTTATCCACAACATGCCTGGATTTATTGACATGGGCTGTAAATGCCAAACAGTGAGAATTACTATAAATTTATAACACCAAATTGTATCAGAATTAAAAATAGAATAAAAATGATGAATTAAAATGAATTATACTTACAATCAACATGGAAATCGAACGTTGATTCGAGAAATTTATTGTCTTCTTCCAGGAGTGTTGCCTTCATTGTAACAATTGGTAAATTTCTGAATGGAAGTCCCATAAACCGATGGATGTCATTTGCTTCGATACTGAATTGGAACATTCGGCCATCATTCAGAGTCACATAAAAAAGGGCATCCTTTGAATTGTAGGATGACAGAGGGTAATTCAAAATATCTGAAACTGTTTCGAAATGGGGCATATTAACGAGCCCTGTAAACTTACACGCATCCATCAAATCTTTATATTCGGAAGACATCTTTAAAATAGTATGGATGTGAGGGCACAAGGGATTCCTGTAGATGATCTTGGTCGTGGATTGGATTGGATCCTCTTCTTGATTTTTTTCCTGAGCTTGCAGTTGGGAAGCATGTGAAGTTGACATTATAGTTGTGCTTGCGTCTTTGACAATGAGGGACACCTGTAAAAAATCAAGAGCCGAAAAGTGTAAACGAGAAAATGACCAATGGGAGGGTATTTATAGGCCAAATCATGCGTCAGTGGCCTCTATTGACGCGTGTCAATGGCCTCTGTTGACGCGCATCGATGGGCTCTCTTGATGTGCATCAACAGAGTCTATTTATGCGCGTCAACAGGTCACATTGACACTCGCCAACAGATCCCATTGACGTGCATCAATGTCCTCTATTGAATACTATCAAATTCAGGTAAAAAAATCATCTTTGGAATACTATCAAATTCACCTTTCGCTGAAACTGGTTCTGGGGATATTCGCCAAGTATTTCCCACCTATAATTTTATAGAGGTCTCTTAAAATGAACCCTACTACGAGTGCCCATTGATCAAGAAATCACGTGCTCAAAGAGTAATGGAGTAGGCTCAGAATCCGTTTCAAGGTTGAGGGTGCCATCGAAACCCATATAGAAATGACGGCCATTGTCTTGCTCAGAAAATCAAAAATAGAACAAAAGAAGAAAGACCAAAGAGGGGAACAAAACGGAGCTCTAAGACATAGAAACCATGGTGAAAAGTAAACCTCACAGAGTTTCGAGAACTCAAAAAGTTGAATTATAGGAAAATCTTGAATAACTAGAAAGTGCCGACCACGAAAATCTGAGAATGACAGAGAGCTATTTTGTAGAGGAGCTGAGCTCAAATATCCATTAATGACGTTGAAGAAAATTTTTCCAAGGCTTCACCCATGAACCAGAAAACTGAATGAAATGATCATTAGACCCAATCTTTCCTTTACGACCTGAATCCAAGTATGGGTTGGGTTCTAATTCAATCACGGTTCGAGATCAACGATCAAGCTTCATTAAGGAAAAATATCAAAGGACGAGAATCATGCTCAGAGCTTGAAACAAATAACCACATTTAGTTCCCACCGACCACATTCAATGCACAGTCAGAAACCCTAAGCATACTTTTCTGATCAATGATAAAAAATAAACAAGTACACAGATCGATGCTCACAAATGGATCACCAAAATCAAGGAAAAAGTCATCGAGATAGGATAATGGCGGTCGAACTTAGTCCAATTTGTCAATTTTCAATTATTGTAAAGTGTCAAAATTTCCTCTGCAGGCTTGAAAGTCTGTAGAGATATGTGTCATCACCACAACAAAAGCAGAGACCGGAGGTTTTTCAAGTTTAAAACCTTTTGAAAACAAATTAAAAGTTCTAAAATTTCAAGCAAGCCCTAGCCTCCACAAGGACAAAGTAAATATCAGGAGAAAAGTCAAAAATTGATTCCACATAGTATCAGCTAAGCGGTGGGTTTTATCAAAGTTTTGAGACCTTATGCGAGTATGCTTAAAATTTAAAATTAACTCGTAGGCCTACAATTTCCCTGAGTGGGAGATCAGAGTAAATGTTCACTTTAAGGCTCAAAGCGGAAGAGTTTAAAATTCCAAAGTTTCCTCCAGGCCCAAAAACCTGCCAAGGGGCAAAAATGCCACAAAAGGTCTGCGGGTCTGCAAAGGACTTAAAATTTTTGAAATTCTGCCCACATGCCCATAAAATCAAATGGAGCCGACCAAATCATGCCATCAATGATTATTGAAAAGGTAAAATTTTAAACAATATTTCTTGAAATGCAAAGGATGACACATATATACATGTATGCATTTATCAAAGGTGGCAGAGACTAAAGTATTATAGCATGTATTTTTTCTAAGTCCACAAGAATGGTCAAAAATTAGTTGAAGACAAGTGTATGAATCAGAAGTGGTCCCCACAGTGGATGGATTATTTTTGTGAATTTTTCAAGTGTTGTAACTATTTTCCTCACAAACAGAGAGTTTTATTTTGCATGCCCTCACAAAAGGATAGAATAGAGATGAAGACAGAGTTGCATGTTCATAGAGAGAGACTTCCCTAGTCAGAAATATTTTTTTTAGTAAATTATTCATCCTTCTTTTAAAAAAAACAGATCATTTAAGTTCAGTTGACCAATTGTAATTAAGGCTATTAATGTCTATTTGTAATTGCATGTTCTATTTTTACTCCTTCATCTATTATTAAATAAAGGATAAAAATAAGATGCATGGGCAAGTACAAGCGTTAGGCTATTTTTAGGAAGAGGGTGAATTTTATTTTTGCTATATATTATGTTCCTTTTCAAAGCACAAGGGGACTTCTGGAGGAATTTTTGGATATAGAAGTACTGAAGCAATTTTTGCATGTTTTTCCTTCTGTGTGTGGAGTATTTTCTGTCTTTCCAATTATTTTTAGTCTTGTGTATATTTCTATTAGTCTTGTGAATGAAAATTCCCTGATCAATCATCTTACCCTGCCGTAAATTCAGTATTTTGTACTTAATTTTAATGTGCATGTTAACTTATTAGTACTGTTGTGATTTTCCCCTAGTATCACCAAGTGTTTTCCCTTAAAAATTCTACAGTAAAATGTTGGCTTGTGCATCAAGAACCCTTTCCATAGTAATTATGCGTATACTCAGTCAAAGCCCTCACATAAATTTGTTGTATCACCTCAATTTTATTTATTTTACAGTCATCTTTTACTCTCAAACTCCAAGAAATTAGTTTAGGATACACCACTAAGGAACTGGCCTTGATACCAGAGACTAACCTCAAAATAGGTATACCCACATACCTGAGGTGTTTTCATTGTATCAACAAAAGAGAAAGATCAATTGTGCCAGCTTATAAAACTTGCTGCCATTTCTCTACAGGGTGCACTTTCAAGAGATAACAGGGACTTCAGAGAGACATGGCTCAGTTTGTGTCACACTATTTAGAGTGTCAGAAGGTGAAGGCCAAGCATCAATATCCAACTAGCATTCTCTTTCCTCATGCTATACCGGAGTGTAAATGGGACACCATTTCCATGGAATTCATTATTGGGTTACTGACGTTGAGATACCACCATGACATCATCATGGTCACGGTGGATAAATTGATGAAAGTGGCTCATTTTTCTCTGGTGAAGACCACCTAAAAAGATAGTGTAGTAGCACGGGTATATCTTGATGAGATTTGAGATTTTTAGATTACATAGGATTCCACAGAAGATTATTTGCGACCGTGATCCTTTGTACACTTCCCACTTGTGGACCACCATGCAACATGCTCTCGGGTCGAATATTAATTTCAGCACAACATATCACCCAGAGACCGATGGTTAAACTAAGAGGGTGAATCAAATCTTAGATGACATGTTTAGGATGTACATTATGGATCACCATTCAAAATGGGAGGAGTATTTGTACTTGGTGGAGTTTGCGTGTAATAATAGTTTTTAGAGGTTGATAGGCACGACTCCTTTTCAGGAAATATATGACAAAGAGTGCATAAAACCTCTTAGTTGGGATAAGTTAGAGGTCAGGGTTTCTCTTAGACCATATTTACTAAAGGATATGGATAAGCAGGTTGTTATGATGAGGAAGATATTGTAAGAGGCTCGAGACAAGTAGAAGAGATATGCAGATCAGCATAGGAAAAATCATACTGTTGAGGTGGGCACAAAGGTGTTTCTTTGTGTCAGGCCGCATAAGATCCCTATCCATTACAGAAAAGGTTCTAAGCTTTTTTTTAGGTTTGTGTGTAACTTTTATATCTTGGAGTGCATCAGTCATTTGTCATATCATCTAGCATTGCAACCCATCTTGTCTCACATCCACGATGTATTTCATGTTTCTGTACTTGGAAGGTATATTCTAGATCATTCTCATATGTTAGATTGGACCTCATTGTAGGTGCAGGATCAGGGGAAGGTGATGGTGGAGCCTGTCTATCTTTTAGAGTGTGGGACCCTAGGACTTAGAGGCAGAGAGATTAACTTGGTTCAAGTCTAGTGGGAAAGGTATGATGAGACTCCTGCAATATGGGAGGATGCTAAATTGCTACAAGTCTAGTTTCCACACCTATTTCAATGACTTCTAGGAGGAAATTGAGTCTAAGGGGAGAGGGATGTAGTGCCAACTTCCATTCGACACTTTTAACTATTGATTTCGATACTATTGACTATAATTAGGGATATTATTGTATCATTTTTGACTTAGCATGATGTTAGATGATAGAGATACTTGGACTATTTTTTGATTTTGATTCATATAATGTTGTGTGTAGATTATTAGAGAAATTATATATTGATGATGCTATGTTGTTGGCATAGTTACATATTTCTAACCTGTGATATTTTTGTCATATTGAGTAGACCTTAACAGTTGAACTAATCTTGTGATCCTATTGATATTGATGAAATGTAGAATTTAGATGTTGTTAGAAATTAGAAATAATAACGTTACTTGTTGAGATGGTGATTTAATTCACATGTAGATGATTGTGGATTTATATTTGTATATTTTATCTTAAATTTTTTGATGCAGCCACGAGGCTGAAGGCGGTATTATATGTTACAGGTAAACATATCATAACAATCAACAGGGGATTGGAGACCAACCACATCGGAATCCTACATGGATTCGACAATGGTCACCATGGCAACATGTGTTATGTTGTGTGTGTTTAAATTGTTGTTAGGGGGTCTCCATGGGGGTACATTACCTCCAATTTTGACCAAGGTTTTATGTGTAGTTCATTCTTTTCTTTTATTTAATTTTAATTTGTCATTTTATAGTGATGTATTTATCTTTTATTATTTATTTGAATTGTGTATCGATTAGTAAATTACTCATGTTACTAAATGAATTATGGATGGGACAAAATAATATATTTATTAGATTATATGTTTCTTTGCGTTATGTGTTGTAAGTTGAGTGCTTGTGATCTTGAGTGTTGTACACTCTACATCATCATGGAAATTCGGATTTAGCCTTAAGGGCCAATTTTGGAGGCTTGTGGGATAACTTAAATTTGTCTCACACCTCTTAAATTACTATATCAACGCTACCTATTGATTGGGGGGTCAAAAATAGACTCCATTATGTGTTTTTAAGACAAAAGTGACATTTATTGCACTTTTCTTACATGGGTTTTAATAATTTTCCTTAGGGGTTGTGGGTTTGCTGTGTGTGTGTAAGAGGTTTGTCATTCCTCTTAACCACAAATTTATTGTGTGTTGGGGTTGAGGTTTGACTTGTGAGGTGGACTTCAGGATAATTGGTGTGGCATCCTACATAGATCCACCTCACCCTCGTCTCTCCCTTTTCTATTTATGACAGTTATTTTGTTTGTTTGGGGGTTACTTCATTTATTTTGGAGCTTGTTGGTGATAGAATGGGCTTGAAGGAGCTTTGTGTGTGAATTTTGGATGAATTTATACCATGGAAAGAGAGGAGCTACACTCTTGTTTAAATGTTTTCTTTTTTTTGTGTATATGTTTATGTTATTGAGTTTTTTTGGTATGCTTGTTGGGTTCTTGGGGTAGATTTCCTAAGTGTGGTGTAGGAGAGGGCTATGGGGATCTTACATGTAGGGAGTAATAAGAGTTTATTTCTTGATTTGGAGGGATTTGGGTTGGGTGCCCCCACCTTGGACAACAAAATCCTTACATTTCTTACTTGGTTTTTATGAGGGGGACATAAGAGATAGTAGGGAGGCATAAAATAATGTGGTAGGTATAAGAGGATCTTGAGGGAGGCATAAGAGTTGTGCAGGGGTTTTGAGATGTATATTTGAGGGCTTTAAGGTGAGCACCTAATTCCCATTGGGAGGCATAAGTGATCTCCTCATAGATCCTTGCTCCTTTGGCTTTGTATTATGAAGCCTTGTATATTTTGTTAGTTTCCTTCTTGTGATTATAGTTTGTGTTGATTATGTTTTTGTATGGTTGTGAAATATTTTTATTGTGATGTGGAATCATTGTATTTGTTGCCATGAGTTGGATCCATATTTTATTGCATTGTGGTTGCGGCTCGGGGGCCAATGAGGAGGATAACTTCTTCTCCTCATTGGATTCTTGGTTGGGTGGAGACTGTTGCCTCTCCCCTTTTTTGTTGTTGATCAAGTGAAGACATGGTGGAGCTCTCGTTGATGATGTGAAACTTGGAGCATTTATTGATGTCCAAAATAAATCCTTCCTTGTGAGAAAACCTTCTTGTTATTCCCACTTGAGGTGGAAGACTTGTGGTATTGTATTTTTTAAAAAATAAAAAATGTTGCATTATAAGTTTCACTTGCCAAGTTATTTTGAAGGAAGTTCATTGAGGAATTGTATAATTTCCTTTCTCCTAAAATTGTGGTATGTAAGTAAATGAATAAAAAATGGAAATCATATTTAAAAGTTTAGTTATAATTTGTATTGTGAGAAAGTAAGTTCTTGCATTAAAAGAAATGACCTATGCTCAAGGAAAAGAAATTTCATTATCATTGTTGAATTTATCACATTGTTGTAAAGGAAAGAGAGACACTTTAGTAAGGTTAGTTTTGTTATAATGGAAATGTGGATGAAAGGAAGACAACTTGTCCATATTGAATTGTTTTGTTACCTCACATGGGTGTGTCAATCTTGCTTTATAATGATTGGAAATATTTTTGAATGCTTATTGTGGGAAATTTGAATGAAGAAAGCAATAAATTTGATTTTATTACTTGAAAGACATGTAAAGGAAAAGTTAGGCTATTTCGTTCATTTCCTTGCATTGTTGAAAGAAAGTTAAACTTTGTATACTTAAGAGGAAATAACTTAAATTATAGTTGTCTTTTATTTGGCCAATGAAGTGGTCTAATTTCTAATTCTAGTTGTGGAAAGAAATTACTCAATTGCAATTTAGGCCCTAGCCTTATTAAAATGGGTAAATTAATTATTTTAGTTAATGTAAAATTGTTTATAATGTAAAGTGAATCACTATAATGACAAGTAAAATTTAGGTTGATATTTCTTTATACCTCTTATCGCATACTATCAAATTTTACAAAGAAATCTTAAGTGCAAAATCAAGATTAGATAATAATATACCTATTATCAATTAATGATATTATTTTTTTATTTTTAAATAGTATTAATATTAAAATTCATAATAATAAGGATATAAGTAATACAAAAATACATTATATTATATATATATATATATATATATATATATAAAGTATGAAGTGTCTAAAATAATATGTGTTTATTTTACGTTATTTTTTAAAACAAATTGGTAATCGACCTAGCCTAATAGATGTACCACAGACCATAGTCTAGTAAAGGGCGAAGAGGGTTAGCGGGAGGGTCGCCAACCCAACCCCCCACCCCATTAACTCATAATGGGATTGGGGGTGGGTTTGGCGACCCTCCCCCCAACCCCAACTTTTACCACAATACAATACGGTAAGCATTTCAAACCCTGCGCATTCCTTACCTTGTCGACTGTGTAAAAGTGTAACCCATGGTTGAACCGGGTTTCACTATATATATTTTATTTTTTTCATATTGAGTAAACCCGAAAATCGAAAAATATTATTATTATTGATATAATGTATTTGTGTGTGTGTGTAATGCATATACATATATATAGATATGTATATATATATTCACATACCCAAATGAAAACACATATCAAATCTAATTATATCACTAAAATGGGGCAAAACCCATAAACCCATTTGGGAAAATCAAGGAAATATGAGATAAATATAATAAACTACTTTTAAATCCTAGGTAGGGGGAATAAACAAAAAAAAAAGGAGAAGAATGTGTATCCATCCAAGAGCTTGGAATGGCCTATAATGGCTTCCTCCTCCTCCAACAACCTACAAAACAAAAGAGAAATACGATTTTTTAAACAAACTTTAGTCCTTGGTTGTCTTTCCCTCATCTAAGAGTCCCAAATGAATCCATCCAAGGGATGAGAGTCATCCCTACAAAAAGTAGGAGGGGAGTGGGTGAGAGGGATATGAAATTTAAATTTAAAGTTTAAAATCTAAAATGCATGGGTTGACCTTTTTAGGAGGCCACTTTAATTATGTAAGGGGTGGGTTTATTTTTCTAACCCTTTGCTAATTAGGAACCTTGTTATTTATTTTACGACTTGTTACCTTGTGGGATTATTATGACTTTAGTATTTAATTAAATAGAGGCCCCTTTTCCCATAGGATTAATTTGTCCTAGTTGACTATAGTGGAGATTAAATGTTTATCAATAGAACCTTAGGGGGAACCTCAACCATAATTTATGATAATTAGGTTCATTAAAAAATATAATGTGAGTTTTATTATTTTTATAATGGGGAAAATTATATTATTAAATTTAAGTGACTTAGAAACAAAAATGTGACAGCTGTTATTTTCAAAACTTTTTTGCATGCACGCTTTTCAAAAAAAATTATTCCATAATTTTTACAACTTATCGTAGGTTGTTCTTGATTCTCGCACAAACATATTTTAGCACGCTTTACAGATGTGCTTTAATCTAATTGATCCATAAATGGAACAAGTGTTAGAAGAGTCGGTGCTTATACAGACATTTCCATCTAGTACAAATAAAAAATTTAATAGATTCATTTCACATCCATTGGTATCAGGGACTCCCTTTAATTTTATGTGAATGGAGGGGTATTCATTCCACCCAATTTGAGAGCTAAACCCAATCTCATCTCTTTTTGGTATAAAATTCATTTTACTATCATCCGAACAAATTGAGTACAACCCTTTCTATTCAATGTTTTAACTTTCGTAGTATAGGCATTGTATGATTTGGCGCAGAGTTAAAATAGGATTGAATTTGAGAGTCTAGCCTGCTTGTTTTCATTCTTGGTTTTTTATGCGAATTATGTACTCCACATTTCCCTTCACATGCTAAACAGTACAAACGTAATATGTATACTTTGCCGAACTTTCCGCTATCGTCGAATACTGTATTAATAAAACATCGATTGCATTTCTCAGTGAAAAAATGTAAATGCTGCCATTGTATTTTTACCCGGATATTTTGATTGATAAACGGAGAAAAACAGTTGTCCAGGGCCAACCAGTTCAAATAATGTTCTCGAAATTTTGTGGAGTATATCCAATGACAGGTGCAAGATAGATCCATTTCTGGTCGGTTACAAACTTTTCTTGGAATGGAATGCAACTGGTTGTCGTTAGTTGTGTATGGATTAATAAAGTTTATCTGAAATATGAGTGGAAGGAACGAGCTTAAGCACTATATATTGAAATGGATTGAAGATATTGTTCAATCCCTCCGGATATCAGTCATCCATCAAAATTATTTTAGGTAAACAATTTATTTTTTCAAATTGATGTTTCGATAAACTTGTACAATTATGACATCATAATGAAATTCTTGTGAGCACAGGAAAGTACAACTAAATGCTTGTAGGACTGTTTTGAATTTAATGGGTTAGCTTGGGTTTGAACAAATTTGTTAAATAAGAAAAAGCGTTGTTTTTCTTTACGTAAAATGTCTGATTAAAGCTTTGAACGGGATTTCTCCCTCACCGCTTGAAACATTGTTCTCAAAGTGTCATTTATCATATAAATCTTCTTTTACCTTAGTCTTTTAAAGTAATAGAGTGATTAGTTACGTAATCGAGTGATTTTCTTGCATTTGAAATAAATTTGTTTCTAAAGTCCTACAACATGGCTCTAATATATTGTAAAGCTTACGTTCATTTCATTAATTAAGGTAGAAATTTTCATATGGAATGTATTAAATGGTGGATAGAAAATATGGTTTATAGAAAAAATACAATAAATATGAAAAAAATACAGTAAATTGTATATATTAAAAATATGGTAATTTTAATAATTAAACATATAACTATACAACAGATTCGAAATTATCAGAATTATTAAATTGAAAAAGAATTATAAAGTTATTACAGTGTATTATTACATAATAAAATGCATATATTTGGCTTTAATCAATAATAATCAGTTGTTAAAATAATTATAATATGAGTTTAAATTCTCTATTTGTGGATTTTTTATTTTTTCCAAAACTTCTTTTGGTTTTTTGTTTTTCCTATATTTAAAATTATTAAAGCTTTAAATATTTGGTGTTTGATACGGTGGATGGGAAAAAACGTAACAAAGTGGAAAATCTCTCCGCATCCACCGTATTTCATAACTATGTCATTAATCTAATATAAATTTTTGGTATGAAAAGGAGAGAATAGAGAAGTGAATATCTTTGGCGATGGGAGCATGATAGATGACGAATAAGGCCTGTGGCTATTCTCCCCATAAAATGCACCTTCCTAACACCATACACCATACAACTCACTGGTAGGATGACATGGCGAAGTGGAAAAAAATGTGTGTCGATAGGATGACGTGGAAAAGATGCAAAACATGGTGTGCTCGCAGAATGACTTGGAAAGGAGAGTAGCGTTTGAATTGTAATCATAAAATTTCATGCCCAAATTACACCCAAATCAGGTACCTCCCATTTATCATCACCATTTCAAAAAAAATGATAAAACACCGATAACCACACAGTGAATATTACAAAGCACGAAAACAAGGCATATCCGGGATATTACCATGAGGCAAACTCATTTAGCTAGCATAGCTAGTAGGAATATGAATTTGAAATCACCATAGACGACATAGGGGAGGAAGTGAGGAGAGGATCCGAGGAGACACGAAAGCGAAAGTAAGTTTACTCGACCAAATATCATTTTTTCTCTTGTGTCAATTAATGCTCATTTAACAGATTAGATTACAAGGTGGAGTGGCATATCAATAAAAATGATTTATACTTTCATGTAAAATAGAATTTATTCTTTTTCTCAAATGATTGGTAATGTATTTTTCCAATATGTTTCTCAATGCAAATGATTTAATTGGAATGTAATGCCCATCTTTTTCATTGTCAGACCATGGCAGGGATGTAGTTTTATGGACCAATACATCTTTCCCACTATATATTAGTGTTTTCTAGGCCTACACATAAACCATTTTTTCAAATAAAAAATCTATGTTCCTAATTTGGTTATTGTTTAAGATTACAGAGCCCGTTATCAAACAAAGATAAAAAAAAGTTGTTCTCATGTGTCAAAAAAAAAAATTTAAAAAGAAAGGCCGACCTATTACTGAAAGGGAGAACATCCCATAGGGGAGAGGACCCTATAACCGTGCACCTAACTTTAGGGGCACGCAAATATATGTACGTATGTCGGTAGCGTAAAAAAATTATATCATCGTGTAGCGTATGATCGTGCCATATTGACATTTTCGTTTCGCGTGTTAATTTGGAGGGAAAAGCAGTTTTTGAATTGATTTAATATGAAGAAAATCAATATAAAGCATTTGAAAGAGGGACCAATGACCGAGCGCCCTATGTGTCACATTCTCATTAACTCTTAAAAAGGGTAACTAACCAAAAAGTGAACAACTATTGGTGCTTTTGTCAACAACCTATGGTGAAAAGAGATGTACATGTTTTGGTACCCGCTCGGTTATAGGGTCCTCTCCCCTAATGAGGTTAACTTTGTACGCTTTTTGGGATGTTCCTTTGGTATGTGAAATTAATATCTTGTGACACAAGCCATGGCAACAGATACAACCAATTGATGTAGAGAGAGATTAAGATCGGAAAAAATTATTACAGTTTGGGTTTGTTTTTTATAACAAAAATAGGGATCTACTCAGTAAATGTAGTGGATAGTTGTTTCAATGTCATGTGGTTACATATTGCGAATTTCCTAGCAACATTAGTAGTATCAACTTCTTAACGGGTTGAGAGACATATTATTTGTTTGTATATAGTTTGTCTTCCTAATAGCGTGTCTTCATGATGGATTGTGTGGATTTTTTTTACTTAAAGTCTAAAAAAAACACTTTGTTTTTGAAAAATACAGTGTGTTTTTCAACAACAAAAATTTCTAAAAAATAAACACTAACTATTTTCTCAACCAGTTAGATAAAAATGATCTTTCTTTGTTAAAATTCCATTGTTAAGATTTTGAGTTATCAGAGTTCCCTTCAAATGATTTTTTTCTTATATAGATATTTGTCAAGATAATTAAAAGAGAGCAGGCATGAATATTTTTTGAGAAAATTAGAGTAAAGAAAAGGAGAAGTTGGAAAAAATTACATCTAAAGTAGAAGATTCATCTTCATCCGAAAGACCAGAATTGAAAGGTAGTTAATTCACTATAATTGGAGCTAATTATTTTGAGAAATTCAAGATTGTGACCAAAAATATAGAGGATGATATTTGTTAGAAATATCTTAGGATTATTATGATGATTTGAAATCAATCAGAGGCTTTTGTTTACACAATATTACGTCTAATACTAAATTTTACCCATTTGATGTGCTATTCTCAAACACATGTTCCTTTCCTACACCCTTCAAGATCGGAAAATAATCTCCAATGTTATAGGAACGATAATTGTTATCGTTATATAGGAATCATTTTTAATGGTATTTATAATATTAATCCCCCCACTTTATTATAAAATTAAAATATAATGCAAGAATATATGAATTAAAGTGTTGTGTTTGAATATTTAAGAGATTTGGCGATGGAATCATCTAGGGTTAAATAAAGATAGATATTGAATGTCCCTATGGCACTATTTAGAAATGGTGTAGGGTTATCATGGTCCTATTAAATAGACTTTATAGAGCAGAAAAATATGACCACATCAAATAGGTATGGTTCCCTTTAGTGAACATGATATTAAAGGACAATAAACCCAAATTTTTTTATTAATGGAAAATATTTTTGAAGGGACTATACCCTGATACAAAAGAGGCTCAATAACTAGATAAACATGATAAACTAGAACAATAGGATCTGAGTCAAGATATTAAAATAAATCAGACAATAATAAAAAGAAACTACAACGAAAAATTAATACAAGGATAAAATTGTAAAGAAACAACATACTATCAACAACAAAACAGAAACTTGTTCCCAACCAGCTTGCTCTGAAGAAGTTACTTCTTTGAAGTCTTGTCAAATCTTGATTTAACCATCTACAAAGAGGTAAATAATCCCAGAGTTGTGACATGTGTGGGGTCATTTACATCCAGCTGTGAGATGATCTAGTTCATTTCATTTCATGTGCCCCAAATGTCCTCAGAGACTCCACTAAGCATAGTAATTCTTCTGACCTGTTGTTCAAGAAAATCACATATAGCCTTGAAAATGGAAATATTGTGATCATGTCTATCCTTATATTTCCCAAGTCTATTTTCCAGGGAATTTAGTTTCTTGTAAATTTCATTTGTCTTACCTAACCCAATATCATCATCCTTATTGAACTTTAATTTCCCCTTTTTATTAGTTAGCTGATGCATTTATTTTTTGAGATTTTCCACCTCTATTTCCAATATTTCCATTCTGTGAAGAAGAATCTCCTTATCTTATAGGGTAACATTTTCTTGACCTGCATTACTGATATGTAACAGATTGTGGGAAATTTCAATATCCTTTCTAATCTTGAGGAATCGGCCAGAGGAAGAGGGGATCAATTTGGAGAATGAAGGGTTTTTTTCTTAACATTTTTATGGCTAGAAATGTGGTGAATGGGAATGGGAGGTTACATGGGTGATGGGAATTGCAGGGTATTTGGTGAGATTAGATTCTTTAGAGGAGGAAGATAAGCCCCTGATGGAGGGTAATGGCCCTAGTTTTTTTTTGAAATTCAACAATGCATCACTCCATTCAATTCAGAAGATAGTGTGGGAAGCATACAAAAATATTTCTCCTAAAATGATTTAGAAAAGTCAAGTGTTTTTTTGGGACAGTGATGTACCAACCTTCAAGAGAAATAAATTCAACCATGTCATTTTGGAAATTTCATCAAAGGGTTCTGGTATGGAACTTACCTTAATACCAGTCATTACAAAGAGGATTTCCTACCCTGTTTCAACAAATTTCTTTGCTTCTGCATTTTTGTCCATCATTTTCCTTAAAAACTTGGTTCCATCCAATGCTAGACCCATGACCTCATAAATAAGCTCCTCATTCACCAACACTTGTTTCCCAACATACTTTACCTTCCGCTATTTCCAATCTGCAGAAAAATGCACTGAGGTTTTCTTGTCGTGGCCTTGGATTTTATCAATAAAACTAGTGACACCCCCAATCTAAAGATAATTCCACATCTCAATGTTATTTTTCAATGCGGGATCATAGTTGGGTTCTGTCTGACATGGATTTCCCCTGCTTTTCCTTCCTATGTGATTATCCCACTGGAAACCACCCGTAAAGAATCTATTTTTATCTTTCCTAAACCAGCTTTTAACCATCCATTTACATATCCGTGGAGCATACAAATTTAGATGATTATAAATATAGGTACTCTCACATGTGCTAACTTTCATTTCTAATCAATCTAATGAAATCCCATTAGTGATTCTACATGAGATGTAGATGCTCATATTTATCTTTGATAATAGATTTATGTACTTCAATAGGGGTGTAATTCTCATTATTCCAAGTGATGAAGTTATTAGTAGTACCATAATTAGCTAAGGTGTCCACCACCCTATTGCCCAATTTTTGAGAACTCTTAGAGTTTAGTTTTAAAATATGCTAGGATATGGCTACAACAAGAAGGAATATTATTAGGCCTAGTTTTTATTTCCATGACCTTAAATCAATATTTATCCAACTGGTTACCCTCTATTGTTGACGTATATGTAATTTTCAATCAAAAAATAATAATATTAGCTAGTTTGTATTTCTTGTAAGACAATCTCATCTAGGAAAATAAATATAACATCTGTATAGGGACTTTCCAGTTTCTTATCATTTATTTAGGTTCATCGATGGATTTGGAATTTTTTTGGAACTAAATCCATTCATAATTCAAAATTGGCATGTATCCTTAAACAAATATTATCGATCCTCTCATTTTCCAGTTGTTTTTAGCCCCCTAGATGTTAAAAATTCTTCGCTTTCTTTTTCTTCCACTATAATGCATGTCTACTTTTTTTCCAAGATTAAACATAGGTAAACTCTCTCAATACATTAGAATATGATATTCGGTAATCATTTTACTATTTTGTCAAATAATTCTTTTATTTCGTTTCCTTATGAAGTATTTAATAACTAAGGCGTGCATTTGTCTCTGAAATAATTGTAATTGTACATTAGAGTTGATTTAATCATTATATTAATTTGCAAAGTAATTTTTTTTTTGGTATGTTGCGTTTTAATGATTAAGATATGCATTATTTTATAAAATATTTGTATATTAGAATTTACTTAATCATTATATTATTTTTGTCAAACAATGTTTGCATTTTTTATTTTTTTTACGTTAATAATTAAAATATTCATTAGATTACACAATAATATTATTTTATATTTAATAAACTAATATAAATATAAAATGTTGTATGAATATACTTATTGAAAATAGTTTTACCTTTGTGAAAATTTAATTTTTTAATTAAAAAATTAACCTTTTTCATAATTTTAATATTTTGAGATATTTTTTTAGATAGGGGTAAAATATTTTAGTTTTGAGGGGGACCAAAAAAAACCCATGTACAAAGGGAGAAAAGATATATCTATGAAGCTCAAATATTAACTTTTACGGTGTTATAGAATTAATTATAGTATATAACATATGATAAGGACCACTAAAATCGATCCATATTATATCTATTATCAATACATTGATCCATTTTTTAAAATTAATTTAATTTAATTTTAAAAATGTTAACACATTTTAATGTTTTCTTTTATGACATGATATAGAAACAAAAGACATTAGTATAGAATAAACAAGATTCTAATTTTATCTAACAATATTATCCAATTAATATTTCCTATAAGACAATCTCATTTAGGAAAAGCAATTTAGCATATGTATAGGGACTTTCCAGTTCTTATCATTTATATAGGTCTTATAGTTAAATTTTTTCTTAGGACTTACATTGCTTTTAAGGTTAGTAATGGCTTATTGGCTTACTGAAATTTTTTATTGATATTCCTAGAGCACAAGAACCATCATTTGGACTATAGATATACAAATAAACCTTGGAATTTCATTTGTATTAAAAGTGAGTGGTAATTCAGTCTTCGATAGTATGCATGTGACAAAGATGGCAATACTCGAAAACTACATTTATAAGTTATAGAACATAGTATGTGTTCATAAATTCTTATCATTGACATTCGAGACTTCAAACCATTAAATAAGGATTTCTAGAATGCATATTAGAAAGGAAATTAAATTTTCAAATGTAATCCATGAACATATACCAATCTCAATCCAAGGAAAACATAGAAAATTTATGTACAAATGTTTCTAATAGTTACTTGAGATGATCACATTCATCATTTTTATCTACCAGTTAAGATATATTTAAAACATGAATTGTTATTGTTTCTTGATATCACTCAAATGATAAAAAATAATTAGGGAAATATGTCCAAGAACATTTTTGGAAGTGAAGAAATCTGATTGCAAATAGTTGTAGGAGAATTCAAATATGGTAATAGTATGGTAGAATTGAAAAGAACATGTATAGAGCGATTTAAAGGTTATTGATGATGGGTACTAATGTATCGTAAATATTTTTATCTCTATGTGGAGTGTTCAAGAATCTCAAATTGTTTTTGGTATGAATATTTCAAGAAATTCTGTGACAGTATAGTGTTTGGTTTTTTGTGTCACTTAAAGGCTATAACTTGTTCTACTCTATCCTTGACTTATCCAAGGTTTGTTTCACTTCCCATTTTATTTCTCATTACTTCATAATTCATCACTCACTTCTATCTTACAAACATTTATTATTTTCCCCAAGTCTTACTTTCTAACTCTCCCATACTCTTCTTTGCATATCTGACTATATTGTGACAATATAGTCAAGTACTCACTCTTGTACTTATTACAAAATAGATTAAAATATTTTTCTAGATCTCATTCCACTCTAAAATTTTTTCCAACTCTTTGATAGTCTAATAATCCATCCTTTTCAAGACAAAAATTTCCTTCCAAAAACTATGTTTCAAACTATTGAATAGGAATGTCACCAAGTTAATTCAAGAACCATGTAAACGTTCTCTTGGACTCAGTCCTTTATACTTTCCTTTCTACATAAACATTCTCATGACATCCCTCAACTTATCTTACTATTCATTCATTATGACTTAGGAATAAAGACACTTGTTAGTCATAATACAACTAGAATGTCTCAGTTTGCACATACAACACTATGTAAACTGTTTCTACTCCCTGACATCTCAGATTTAACATATTCAAAAATTTCATGTCTTCATTATCAACCCCAAAATAATCTCAAACCCCTACAGTGATGTTTAATTTTATTTCACATGGAAAATGGATCTTTGAAACCCATAAATAGGTCAAACATAGTCACTTTAGTTTTAATTGTGAGCTTTGATTTTTATTGTTAGAACACCAATTTTTTTCTTCCTTAACTCTTATACTTCTCTATAAGCCTAAAATTATTTAGTATTTTCAACCATAAAGTTATAACACACCCATGAAACTCTTCAATCACTGAAATGATATCTTAGAACCCAATACTCTCCTTAATAGGGCATGTACAATTTAAGGATGAGAACACTATTATTTATCAATAAATCCTTCTCTTGAGTAGCATACATCTCCTAGTCATCCTTATACACAAATTTATCTCCCTTCAAATGATCCTAGAATAATTTTCAATAATTTCTTGGCATCTTTTGTATCAAATCTCTCTCCAAACTAGGCTCTAGAATGTGATACAATATAGGATAGAGTAACTATGAGTTATAAGATTTTCTTAGGTTTTGTAGTGATTTTTATCCTCCAATTACTCCTTCACACATATTAGTATCAATTTTCAATGTCTCATTAAATTTCAAAGCTAGAACTACTTGAATTTTTCAATCATTTATACAAAAGACAGTCATCCTTACAAAGCACAGTTTCTTACTTACCAACCCCTTCTACATTTTCAATCACCATTACAAGTTATGAATGACCATAATCATATCCTCTGCAGAATGGATTTTACATAGATTTTGAATACATTAAATTACCTCAAAATATATCCTTCATTCCATAGCATAGTTACACTACAAGATAATGGGTCTTTTATCCACAAAGTTTCTACAATTTTGTTCTGGATGTTTGTTTTTAAATTGTGAATCCAATTTTTTAGTCTCTACCCATATTATTTTTTTGGAAATATTAATAACATGCCGATTTTTTATGATTAGTTATATCTAATATCTCAATTTAATTATTTCTTTAACATTATAAAACAAGTACTAGAAAATTCTATAGGCCTTGATATGTAACAGACAAGTACTTGAAAAATGTAACATTCTTCCCGTTATTGATCTAATCTATCATTTTATGCACAATCTTGTTCTAGGGTTTAAATTCTTAGTAAAGGTTTCATTTGAACTTGAATAACATAAAGTACTTTGTATCTTACCCTATAAAGTAAGAGACTCAAATATATTTGTAGGCTAGTAATTTGTGGCTAAAACCATAAGTCAATATTTAAACACTTCTAGAGTTGTCCAAAGGAATTCAATCGAAAACTCTATATGATTAATATTAGAAGAATTATTTTCCCAAACCTAAACTAAAACGTAATTAATTAAATTATATTGGAAATTACTTTAATTTTCTTAAACATGACTTAAATCCATTCCAACCATGATTAGTTTCATTTATTAGATAATATAATAAATAAGTAGAAACACAAATTACTTTATAATCAACCAATTCATATTTTTTGTAAGTTTTTTGCCCTCCACACTACAAATATAATATTAAAAAAATATTAGTTCTTTACAAGAATAAAAAATAACATTAAGACTATAATAATAAATGACTATGCAATTTTTTTGAAATTGTATAAATTTTCCCAATATTTTTATAATGGAAAGTTTTTTCTATTGTTATTCTTCTCTCTTCTTAAAATGTTAAAAAAAAAAGGTGTGTTTTTCAACATGTTGAAAAAAACATTGTGTTTTTATACATGTGGAAAACTAATTTGTTTTTCACATGTTGGAAATGAATTTTTTTTTCACATGTTGAAAAATACACCATGCTTTTCAACGTGATGAAAAAATAAATTCAGAATAATTCTAACTAATTAAAAACAGTATAAAAAATATTTTATAATTCTCTTAACCAATAAAACATATTATTATTATTTATATTATTGGCAAACAGGTTTCTTGAAAGGGACTATACCATTGTACAACATGTCTCAAAAGCAAGATTTTACAAAAACAACACTTCAAAAAGAGTTCAAAATCTAGATAAAATCATGAAGCAAAACAACATTGAATAATATGCCAAGTTCAAAGACTAAAACAAACAACCTTATAGATAGAAAAAATCTAGTTAGACAACGAATTCACAACAATAATGGTTTCTCAGTAGTAGCATATGAGGCCTATAACCTAGATATAAAGATGAGAGTACACAACAAGACAAGGTTCATGCCTTGTCCGAGAAAATGCAAGGTTTAGATTTAGTGTATCCCTTATTCTACCAATCCACCACCTTCCATTCCTCATATTCATCATTCATTGAGATTGGAATAATAAATTCAAATGACTTGATAGGGATGTGACCCTCAACATGGTGTTTCGAATCACAATCTATAGCTCAATCAACACCATAAGGAGAGGGATCTTAAGGTTTCTTATTTGTATTGTTTGGAATATGTTTTCAGGTGGGTAAGTTCAGTTTGCAAGGGGCTCCACTACCGAATTTTGAATGGGGGATGATTTTCAAATGATCTGGTAGAGAGTCCTTCCACCATGCATTTTGTAGTTCCCACTTCCCTTTGACACTTTTGATATTGATCATGATACTACTGACTATATTATGACATTATTATATTTTTTATTTAGTATGGTGTTAGATGTTAGATTATCGACTATTATTGACTTTGATTCATATATGATGCATGCTAATTGTTAGAGACATTTTAAATAGATGTTGACATGTTGTTGGACATGGTTATATATATATATATATATATATATATATATATATATATATATATATATATATATATATATATATATGGATGTTGTTAGGACATGTGATATTTGGATATATTAAGTAGACCGAGAAAATTGAATTTAAAATTGATGATTATATAGTTGCTGATGAAATTGTAAGTGATATTGTTGATTGTCTGCATGTTGTTGTGATTCATATATATTGATGATTTTGAAATTATATTATATTCATTTGGATGTTATGATATGGCCACGAGGCCGAAGGGGTATTTGTATTATGCAAGTTAAAAATATCACAACAAACATCGGGGGATTAGAGACCGACCACATTGGAATTCTAGATGAATTCGACAAGGTTACCATGGCAACTTGTATTGTTAGTGTGTGTGTGTTTTTGATTGTTAGGTATTCCAATGGGGGGATCACCTTTAAATGTGACCAAGGGGTTGTGTATTTATTTATTTTACCCTTTTATTTAATGTCGCATGTGTTTATTTTGTGATGCATTACCCCTTTCTTTAATTATTTATTAAATGTTGTATTAATATTGTGGGTAAGCATGTTGTTAATATTAATTAATTAAAATATGTCATAAGAAAGTAATTAATAGAGTTTTTTTGCCTTGAATTAAAGTGTTGTAAGAGATGTGTAAGTGATGTGTAAGTTAACTTTCGAGTATGAAACACTCCACCTCCTTAGAAATTCAAATTTGTCCTTGGAGGATGATTTTGGAGGCTTGTGGGACAAGTTAAACTTGTCCCATACCTCTTAAATTTATTTACCAACCATACCTATGGTTGGAGAGTTGAGATTAGAATTTTGTAATGTTATTTGAGAAGGAAAATTGTAGGTTTAATTTATATTTTCTTACATGATTTAATTTCAATCCTTTGGGATGTGGGTTGGATTTGAGTGTATAAGTAAACTGTCATATTATTCACCCACCTATTTATTGTGCATCGGATAATGAAGTTGACTTTATGGGTTGGGGTTGAGGATTTTTGATGTGGCATCCTACATGGATCCACCTCATCCTCTTCTCTTCCCTCTTCTATAGAATTCAAATTCCTTACCATGTTTTGGGTTGCTTCACCTTGGAGACTTCATTCTTGGGGGCGAATTATTTTGCTATCTTGGAGCTCTTACATTGAATAAGTTTTTGGAAGGTTGTTGCATTATTGTGCTTGGCTTATTTGGATTGCTTGCATTGGGATAAAGCTTGTTGTTTTGGAACTTGGAAGAAATCTATCATGGAGTGGTAAGAGCTTGGCTCTTGAAATGCTTATTTTTGTTTGTTTATAAAAATTTTGATGTGTGAATGTTTTGGCATGTTTATGGGTTGTTGGGTAGATGGCCTAGGAATGGTGTAGGAGAATACTGTGGGGTTTATTTTGTGGGAGGCACAAGGGTTTTTAAGGGAGGTATAAGGGTGGACGAAGTTGAGATTTGGGTTTCACCTTACAAATAAATAGCTTGCATTTATTTACTTGTTATGGGGTGCCATAAGAGGTTGAGGAGGCATAAGGAAATGTGAGGAATAAGGGGTACTTTGGGGAGGCATAAGGAATGTCAAGGCTGTGATATACTATATTTTGGTAGTTAGTAATTCATGTGGTGATACCCATTTCCCATTTTGGGAGGTATAAGAAGCATCCCCCATAGTTTCTTGCTCCTTTGGCTTGCTTGATAAAGCCTTATTATTGTTTTTCATGTTTTAATGTAGTTGTAAACTAAATTCTATTTTGGACTGTGTTTTTGTTGTGAAATTGCACTTGTGTGTTTGTGGAAGCCTTTTGTTTCCATGAGTTGGATCACATCTTTTATTACATTGTGCTTGGGGCTCGGGGGCCAATGAAGAAGGATGGCTTCTCCTCTTCATTGGATGTCTTGGTTAGGTGGAGAGCGTTGCCTTTCCCCTACTCTTGTTGTGACCAAATTGGAAGAATGAGAAATACGCATGTTGTTGTTCTGGAGCTGAGATAAAAACAGTTTGACAGTCCCTTGTAAAATGAAATCTTATCGTAACCCGTCCCACTTGAAGTGGATGAACTTGTATAATTTTGTAATTGAAATATGTTGTAGTGGTTATGGAAGTGTAAATTGGAATGTGAAAGAATGAGACGTATTTTTTATGTTGTATTTTGAAATCAAATGGAAAGGAAGTTGTAAGAGTTTCATTTGAATTAATGGAGGTGGTGTTGTCTTGTCCATATGATATTTTTCCATTGGAAATCTATGTTTAGCATGCACTATGAAATCCATATTTGGGAAAAGGAAAAGTGATACATGTGAGAATAAAATGTATTATTTTGCCATGTATATAATATATGATTTTGGAAAGAATAAAAGAAGGAAGTTGTAAAGTTGTCTTTTGGAATGAATAAAAGATTGCATAACCTTCCTCAAATTTTATCATTGTATTGTATTTAATCATCTAGATGTGAGTTGTAATCTCTGTTTGAAAGGACAAAATGTGTATAAAGGAAGTATAAAACTATGTCTTTTGAAATATGTGAAAATTGGAAATCAGAGACGTGTTTTAGTTTTTGAATAGTTGAATTGAATCAACTAAATGTATTAGATTAGAATTGGAGTATATTATAATACTTTGAAGAAGAAAATGGCAAGTAAACCCTTTAAAAAATTAATCTTTTTCTTGTATTTTCAAACTAGCAATTATTTAATCCAAAATTCACAGACTGAACCTGTAACAATGAAATAAAAAAATAAACGATTAAATTTAATTAGTTTTCCCTAAACGAATCCAATTAGACAAAAATACTTAAAGGAAATCTTTCAAAACTTGGCAAAACTGAGTTCAAAACTTTGACAATCGTTTTGCTATCAAAATTGTAAAATGTCAAATTAGAATTCAATCACATAGATATACCTCACAAAATTATCCTAAGTCCACCTAAGAAAAATTCTCCATGTCTATTTGACATGTTGAGAGAGGAACAAGAACAAATTGAACAAAATTTTATAAGTTAAAATTACCAGTTTGCATTGTAAAAGCCTGCACAATGTTTTCATGAAATTGACCTCTCAAACTTTATCAAAATCAAAATTTAATGATTCTTGTGTAAAGAGAACGTCGAGATATTACAAGAAAGTCCTTCTTTTCCCAAAACTGAGCTCTCTATCAAAAGTTATGGCTTTATGAAGTTTTTCTTCACTTGGCGTCAAAAGAAAAAAATTGGGAAAAATTTCCTAGGTGGGCCCAAATTTTTCCGTTAGCACTTCAGAATTTTTTTGGGAAAATTTTCAAAATTTTCCCTGCCATCCCACCAGCCCACAACCAATCAGAGGCTACCACATGCCACCACGAAGTGTTAGCAGAGGGGCGGATCCCTTTTTAACTTAGCACTTCCAGAAAATTTAAGGAAATTTTTCCTAATTATCCCTCCGCTCTATCAGCCCATAGCCAATAAGGAGCTTCCACGTGGCATCGCAAGGAAAAAACAGAGGAGCGGGTCCCTTTTGGCCTTTAGCGTTTGAAAAAAAATTGGGAAAATTTTTTAAACTTTCCTCGCCGGCCTGGAGCCAATCAGGAGCTACCACGTGGCATCAAAAGGCATCAACGGAGGCACAGGTGAATTAATCTCTTTTTTCCTTTTGGGTGATAAAACCTTTTTATCCCCACCAATATGCTTTCCCCATGTTGGCTTAGGTGGCACCACGTGTCCCTTGCGGATTCGCGGGAGCACAGGTGCAAAGTTGGCTTTTCGCCCCGCACAGGGAAAATTTTCAAAAGTCCCCTGCAGCCCCGCCGACCTGACCAGTCCTCTACGAAATATTTCTCTGCACGGCCCACAGAACCATCCCTAGGGAAAATTTCCTCGGGCCCGTAGACTCGCTCTTGGGAAAATTTTCACCCCAAGGCCTGCCAGCCAATAACTTGAGAAATATGAGGAGTTAGGAGGACTTCTTTATATCAATGGAAAGGTGAAGAAATTTCATATCCAATGAGAGTGATTTAGGGAAAAATTTAATGTGTTAATTTTTAGAAAAATAAAGTTGAATCTTTAAGCCTTTTCGAGAGTGGGTATGGTGAGGAATTACCCTCTGACCCTAATTGAACCTTCTAATCCTAAATTTTGGGACCTCGTGACCTATAATAATTGGTAATAAAAGAAATGTATATTCTTGTTAATTAGATTTGTTCTGGAACTTGTTAGTGACAACTTTTGTCTTGTAACATAGTTATAGACTCTCTTAAACAAAAACCAAAAAAAAATTATTCCATAATTTTGTAACTAAACCTAGGATGTTCATGGTTCTCAAGTGGGTTGTTTTAAGGGGAATTAAACATTTATATTGTTCACATTCCTCTCAAAGATACTACATTTGAAAGCATTGTTTCAGTAGTTTGGATGCCCGGGTCCAAAAACTGTCTTAGATTTTTTTGCACTTGTGCAAAAATGGGAAACTCAAAACTTCTATTGTTATGATGGAAGTTTGTCATTCGATGAAGTATACCTAAGCTAAGGGAGTTTTGATATTATTGGTTACTGCTAAATTAGTTAATGATTAAATGAAATCTGTAGCTATGTGTGCTATTATCAAAATTTAATAGATCACGTAGTCTGCAATTTCATGACTATCCATCAACAAAAGAATCACAACGCCTTGAAGGACAGTTATGTTGTCTTGATGAAGACATTTAGTCACATAATTATGTAGAATTTTAGGTAGCAAACATATGTGCAGTTTGTGGAAATAAGAGTTCATCACTAGATATAGGTTTTCTTAAGTTTTCATGATTAAGACATTCAATTACATTACTGAGTTGTTTAGTTCATCATTCCAGTACAAAAAGCTTTGAAGAAATACACAACCCATTCATGAATTCAATGTTTCTAATGGAATTTCAATGTTTCCAGCCATGGGATGTAATTCAAAATTTATAGCTACTGAAATAAGAGGTAACGTGCATGAAAAAGAAAGTAGATATGAAACTCATTTCCTTGGGGGTTATGAGTATCTCCATTCCAAATTTTGTTCCTTCTTCATCATTATAGAAGTTCAAGAGAAGAAAAGAGAAAATTGTTATTACGAGCTTCAATTCATATTCCTATACTTTCATGCATATGAATCTCTTTAAAACAGGAGATATAATTTACTTGAATGATCAAATTGCATACATGCTTTACTCACTCAGAAAGAAGATAGAGAAAAGAAAAGAAGAAACATCACACAAGAGAGTACCCAAAAGATTCTAAGTATTTTCTAACCCTTTTCTTAAGATCTCCTCCTGTAGGTATAGGTTTGCAGCCAAATAAGAAATGGACAATTCATAAGTACCCCCTAGCTGGAAAGAAGGATTATTATAACTCAAATTTAGTATTTTCTCAAATTTGAAGAAGTTACAGTACATAAAAGAAACTAGCAAATAGAAGTATACTTTTCAGTTTGTAACTAAGGGAGAAAATCATATTTCAAGAAGCTGAAGTTTACTAGAAAAGAAAGGGTTACAACTAAAACAGAATGAAGAGAAGATTCTGGGAAAATTTTGACAGGGCTTTTCCATGTAAAATGGACATTTACGAATTTTCCAACATGCATATCAAAGTTGTAATAAAGGGAAATGTAGTATTTAACTTCAGAAAAGAAATGGACTACACTTTCATTCATCAAATTGAAGTACTTTGGAGCATTCATTATAGCTTAAATAACTGAAAAAATGTGAAGTTTCAAGATAATCTAACAAATTTCAGCCATTTTTGCAATTTTCAAAATGAAGCATGTATGACAAGTGTAAAAATAAATCAAGATACTATATCACTTCTACAGATTACAAGTGTAACTACAGTCACAAAAGATCTTCACCAAGAACATAAACAAATATTTATAACTCACAAAGTACAGTTTTAAAATACAAAGATCATGATACAATGCAGAGTATATTTTCAGAATCATTATTGCAAAAGGAGATATTTTTTCAGTTAAATAAGAATACAGATGTCCAAATTGCATTACAAATCAAAGTTTTCAGAGCATGCATCAAGCACTGCAGAAGGAAAAGTTCATTTTAAGCCATGTACAATAAGTTCATTTCTGCTCCCAAAATGATCAATGGATTACAACTATTATTTTGAGATTGAAATTTCCAATAATAATGAGAAACCAATGACATTTAAGCACTCATCTCACAAGTAATTTAAGTTTTCAAGTGATCTCAGATTGGAAAATGATTAAGGACAAGTATTCTTAAAGGGTTTAACTACAAAATTTCAAAGAATCAAGTTGATCCTGAACAATGACTTATAACATAATTGATTTTCCAGAACATACAAAAATCGAGCCAAGGATTCTACAACTAGACCTAAAGTAATATACATAACCTATATCTGCTAGAGAATGACAAACTCATAATTCATCAAACATGGTATCATATTTTTGAAGTCAATTTAACTCTACAGGCATGGGTTACAAAACTTATTACTCAGAGATCAATGGAAGCTTTTATCAAGGTCTCAGAATTCTGCAAGCCCACCAATGGTAAAGAAAAGAGATCTCTTAGAAAGGAGTCAGTTCGATGTCGGCTATAGAAAACACAAGGGACATAATGATCATCATATGGCATGCATGCAACCAAAGATCAGAGTAAGCATTAAAGTACTCCAGAACAACCAGAAGGGTTTCAAGCACATATTCAACTAGTTATTTCTTTATTAAAGGAAAACATAACAAAGCGAAAATTTTATGCCACAGAGTGAACAATACTCGAAATTCTAAAGTTTCAAAAGTTTATAACAAAGATTGTCAAACCTCAGAGTTCAATGATCATCACATTTTGAGTTGACATCAAATGTTAACAAAGCATTATCAACAACCAAAGGTACATGTA
Source organism: Taxus chinensis (assembly GCA_019776745.2). Lineage (NCBI taxonomy): Eukaryota > Viridiplantae > Streptophyta > Pinopsida > Cupressales > Taxaceae > Taxus > Taxus chinensis. Next base: position 719,498,107 of record CM034151.1, on the reverse strand, counting down.
TAAAATCAAACAGATGATCAAAATGATATGATCTTTATTAAAGGTGAGGTATCAGAATGAAAAAAGAAATGTTTACAGTGCTAGCCATTGTAAGATCCAACAACCCATTTAAAAGGACAAACTAATGTTCAAACTTGTGTAATATGATCCAAAATTTGTGTTGAATGAAACTAACAAGAAGATCAGCTTCTTCAAAGTATAATGTATAAAGGGAATTTTATGATGCTAATTGAACATAAATCAAAGCCATAGTTTTGAATGACACAAATTTGAGAAAATAGATTTTACATCATCTCCTAAGAAATTAAGCCATTAAAGAAGTGAGAAAATGTTCAGATAACAGGTGTAATATGAACCATAAAAGCTAGAGATAAGATATCAAAGCTTTAACTACTCATTATTTGAGAAAATGGAAAAAAAGGTTTGAGCTCTCATATAAATTTTTTTGCAGTAATACGAATACTCTTTATTCACTCAGTGGTTAATAAATTTAAGGGAAATCCAAGAAGTGATAGAGATCTTCAAGTTCAAATCCCAGGAGGAGATCCATGACAGTCAGAGATAGGAAAATGGGTTACCACAGGAAATAAAATGTATGCAGTTAATAAACGAAATCCTATAGTAGATATAAGCATGTTTTCTATTACCCACATCAGAAAAACATGTTGAATCTAGAATTAAAGGAAAAGAATGCACAAATAGAGAAAACCTTCCATATGGAAATAATAAAGAATCAGATTGATGTCTTCATTTTAAGAAAATCAAAGCAAAATACAGATACCCATAACTTGAAAATACATAGATCTAAAAGTCACAATGCAGAATGGCTCGAGTATTTCACTCACCTTTATCATTTGTAGTTTTGAAAGTTGATTGAAAATCATGAACACTCCATTGAAAAACATACAAATATGAAGAAATAATGACCCTCTAGAACTCATTTGGAGATTGTAAATCTTACAAGAAATCAGAAAACCCATCACAGTGTTAACATTTGATCAGCTAAGAAACATAGAAACCAGAAATCACTCAAAGCATGATCAAGGATCAGAGATACATGAGCTCCACAGGATCACCTTCCATGACTATGAATTTAAGAAAATGAAGGTCCCCTCAGAGACAGAACAAAAGAACAAAGAATAACAGAGCTCAACACAAAATATCAATGACGGCAGCTCAAGAATTTTGGTTAAAGCTCATTCATAGCAATGGCCATGAAAATTAACAATGATTAGGGTTCGAAGTGTATCAAGTCCCTCTCCCTACTGACTCAGGGTTTGAGTAAACCTTTTTCTAGGTGAAACCTTTAACTTTTAGTGAAATATAACTATGATGGAAGTATCAAAGAAAACCCTATCATCAGGGTTGAAAGAAAAAAGGAGAATTTCGAGAAATGCCACAGACATTCTGAGGGGTGAGTCATCGTGGAAAGGGAGCCAGCCCCATGTTTAAATAAAATAATCATTACATTGACTTTCAAAAGTTTGAACTATAGTCTCCTCTACAATAATGTAAAGTGATCGACAAGGAATCATAATAATCATAAGTGGCATAATCCATTATAAACCATACATAGCCATGTATTGTCATTCAAGGGGGCACGAATTCATTAGTCACTATGTTAGTGCTATAGTCTAAGGTGGATAATCAAAGTGGCCAAACCAATGAAGACTAAATTCATGGTGAAGTGCAAAGGTGGTCCCCACTATTCTAAGGAGATAGAATAATCAATTTGGAGTATGTCACCCTTGTGATAATTATGGAGCCAAGAGATGTCAACATCAGAACATGTGCACATGGACAAGTGGTCCCCAAAGTGGATGTTTATTTTGTAAATATTGCAAGTATTGCAATTATTTTACTCACAAACAGAGAGTTGATTTTTTGCATACTTCACAAGAGGACAGAACAAACAAGAAGATGAATTCACATGCACAAGGAAAGAGACTTGCTCACCAAGCAAGCTTATTATTAGACAAATTATTCACCTTTGTTTTCTTAAAAATAGAACAAGTCAACTTCAATTTGACTGTATTGCAATCAAGGCTATTAATGCCTATTTGTAATTGCATGTTCTATTTTATTCCTTTATCTATTATTAAATAAAGGATAAAAATAAGATGCATGGGCGAGTACAAGCCTTAGGCTATTTTTAGGAAGGGGTGAAATTTATTTTGTTATATATTGTGTGCCTTTGGCAAAGCACAAAGGGGAGGACTTTTTTAGATATAGGAGTAGTGAAGCAATTTTTGCACATGTTTTTCCTTCTGAGTGTGAATTATTTTCTTCCTTTCCAATCATTTACAGTCTTGTGTATGTTTCTATTAGTCTTGTGAATGTAAATTCCCTGATTAATCATCTTACCCTATTGCAAAATTCAGTAATTTCTACATGATATTAATGTGCATGTTTAGCTTAGTTGTATTGTTGTGATACTCTCCCTCAATACCTCGAAGTGTTTTTCCCTTAACATTCTACAGAAAAAATATTAGTCCATGCATCAAGAATCCTTTCACATATCAATTGTGCATATACTCAGTCAAATCCCTCATACAAATTTGGTGTATCACCTTAGTTTTAATTATTTTACAGTCATCTTTTCCCCTTAAACCCCAGAAATCAAATTTAGGATACATCAACAAGGAACCGACCTTGATAACGGAGACTCACCTCAAAATAGGTATATCGACAGACCTGAGGTGTTTCTATTGTATCTATGAAAGAGAGAGATCAAATTTTGTAAGCTTAGAAAACATGTTGCCATCTCTCTATAGGGTGTAATTTCGAGAGATAATAGTTTTTGGCATGCCCAGTAGGACCATGAATTAGATCTACATGCAAGTTAAAAACTCTACATCAGATCTATAACAGATTTACAAAAAATCAAAAGTTACTTTCGGGAGCATGCTACGGTAATTTATTCTAAATATTTTAAGATCTTTTTGCGGCTCCGTAAAGCTTATTTCAGACCAGTATTACAGCATGTTCCATACCTAAAGTGACTACAAGATCATCGGTAAGAGGAATTCCTCATGAGTTTTTCTCTTTACCTTTAAATTCTGCTAGAAGGAGAATAGTTGGTAATAATTTACCTTATAATAGAATTGGTTTTGAAAACCCTCCTCATGATATTACTTCACCACATATCAATTTCTCTATTAACGTCCTAGTTTTTCAAATGGCTATTCAACCACCAAGGAATTTTGTGACCTTTACTAAAGGCATCCCATTAGTAATCCCAGTTTACTATGACATCCCTAATGTTGCCATGAAACGTTTTCCATCATTCACTGCTGAAAATCAGGTAACACCTACAGAGCACATTAAAGATGTTGCAACTTTATGTGTAGTTCATAATATTACTCATGAGGATGTAGCCTTAATACTTTTAGCTTCATCTCTTAAAGGACAAGCCTTGGAATAGTATAAATATCTAGAGATTAGATGTATAAGAACTTGGGATGATTTAGGTGATAATTTTCTAAAACAATTTCAAGATAATTCGGAGATCATTTATCTCTCATATAACAACTATATACCATTAAAAGAGTTCCGAATGAATTTATGTCTAGTTTCAATATCCATTTTTGCTATAACTTCAGAAAGAATTCTAGCAAGTGTCAATCCTCAAGCAGATCATATTTTCCTTTATTATGTTAGGGCATTAAACATTGATATCACAACTATGATCTAGTCAATGGGAGGAGAGACACTCCCAATAACCTATGATATCACCATCCGAGATGAAAATAGTTTTATTCAAGCTATGGAAAATTAGCATCAAGGCCTTCAATACCTTTTTTGGTAGATTTAGCACCTATTCCTCATCCTATCACAATCATAAAACCTACTATGTTGCAGCCCCATCAAGATGAGCATATTTAAAGTTTTGCAAACTATGGGAAATACGCTGACTTCAATTAAGAATAGGCTTGCATTACATAGCAGAACCTATCAGGGTCCTTATTAGCAAAATCAACTAAATTAGCAAAATAGGTAGCCTTACCAACAAAATCAAAATTATAGGCAGCCTTATCAGTAAAGGCAATTTTCCCCAAAGACTCCTAGTTAATATAATGCTTTACTCTCAGTTAATATGGCTACAGATGAGTGATGCCAACCTTGCATTCAACCTCATTCAACTACAAGTTTCCCAAATGCTTTTTCTGAATTTGAATTCTTATTGCACAACCTCACATATGAAGCATTTTTGATGTCTCAAATTGAGATTGGGTAAGCAAGAAACTTATGTTTTAGAAAGCACCTGAACAAAATTTTGTTATTTTTAATGAAGAGGATTTCATTGCAGTCACTACTAGGGCTCAAGGAAAAGCTGTTGAAAGTCAAAAACAACAAAATAGGCCTGTTCTACCTACTGTCACTGATAAGACAACATCTACAATCCCAAAATCAGCCAACAATCTTATTGTTCCTCAAAAAAAAGAAAATTTTCCAGTTGATAAAGGACAACAAAGAAAGCTACAACATGACCCAAGAAGATTGTTTATACCTCAGATATCAAAGTCACCTAAAGAAAAATCAAGTTTTTCCTAAGGCCTACACTAAGACAGTTGAATCTGTCTCTAAAACTGTTGCTTCTTTTAACATTTTTGATGTAATGAAAAATCATAACGTTAACATCTCGATGTGGGATGCTCTAAGCATTCTAGGACAACAAGATTTACTTTTTCATGAACTAGCTAAGCTATGCATATTTCTTCAAAAACAACATAAAAGGAAGTTCAGAAAGTAGACATGGTCCTTGGAACTGTTTGAACAAGACCGCATTAAAGAAGTTAAGTGGATGGTTCAGAAAGTTTTGAATGCTCATGACATCAAGAAGCCACCACCATTTTATTTATCACTGATTATTGGAGAACATCTAGTTCATAATTGCATGGTGGACAGTGGCGCAAGTAGCACAATTATGCCAAAAGCAATTGTAGAAAAATTTAGGTCTGTAGTATGAGCCTACAGAAAGGAGTGTCTTACAGCTTGATGGAACTTCAACTAATACATTTGGTGTAATCAGAAATTTAGAGGTAACATTACATGCTTGCCCAAATATTTTCTATTCTACAAGATGTTACTGTTGTGGATTTACCTCCATACTTTTCTTTATGCTTATCTAGTGACTTCACAACAAAGATAGGAGGTTATCTCTCTTCAGATTAGTTCCTTATTTTTCACCACATGTTATGGCACCAAAGTTACTATCAATTCAGAACCATTGGCTAGATTTCACATTGAGCCTCACTCTCCAAATGCGGTGGCTAATTATTCAGCCTTAGATCAGTCTGACTTTGATGATGTAGCTAAGGTTTCAGCATTAGATGGTGTTTCTAACATGTTTATGGATGAAAAGACAGTGCAAGAACATACTCATGATCCTTTTAAGGAAGTTTAAGAACACATGTTTGGTGTGTATTATATGCATGAAGAAAATACACCACTTCCCTTGCTGTCCAAAACAAAAGATTCAACAGAAGGGATTTGGAAGCTTCATTTCGATGGAGCTAAGAACAAGAAAGGACAGGGAGCAGGTTTGATGCTTACTTCCCCAAAAAATGAAAGGTATTTCTCAGCTTTGAGTCTCCAATTTTCATGCACTTGTAATGTAGTTGAATACGAAGCATTAATTCATGGCTTACTTTGGGCCAAAAGAGAGGTATTAGCATATGCTACATATTTTTGGTGATTCTGAGTTGGTTATCAATCAAGTAAGAAATTTCAATGTTTGTAAGAATACATTAATGAAGTCTTACAGACATAGAGTTTCAAACCTAATGGAAGATTTTGATGCTATTAATATTCAGTCCATTCCTAGAGCTAAAAGCAAGCATGTAGACAGACTTGCAGCAGTTGGTGCTAGTTTTGAAATGTCGGAATAGATTGAAAATAGAAAAATTAAGCCTCATATAAAGCTAATTGTCAGGCCCTCGATACCTGATAATGATTTGAATTGGAAAGTTTTTGAAATGTGATGATCAAATCTGCAGGTTTTTGCAGCAAGAAGTTGAGTTTTCTGCAGTTAATCAAGATAAATTACATACACTTATATGGTGACCATATTGTTTAGTTAAAGAAAAATAAACTACCTCGAGTTCTTGTTACATTAGAAGACATCTTCATCACTGAACGATTAGTTAAGGAAGTTAAGACTAAGATGTCAACACATGTTGATAATTATGAAGAGATCTCAGTTGATGAAGGGAAAAAATTGTTCCTTGGAAAGGTATGTTCCTTAACTGAAAAAAAGTCATTTATTAATCTTTGCAAGGAGTTTAAAGATGTTTTCTCTTGGAAATACCAAGACCTGAAAGGGTTTGATCCTAGTTTAGCACATCATACTATCGAATTGCCATCCAAATTCTAAACCTGTTAGATAGAAGTAGAGGCCTGTAAATCCCAAAATAGAGCCTCTAATGAGGAAATAATTATCTAAGTTGATTGAATCAGGTATTATCTTTCCAGTTAAGCATTCAAGTTGGGTAGCCAATCTTGTTCTTGTTAGGAAGAAGAATGGTGAAATCAAATTATGTGTAGATTTCAGAGATCTTAATAAAGCTTCATTAAAAGATCATTACCCACTCCCAAATATGGATCATATTTTAAGAATCAGTTTTTGGTGCAGATAGATTATCTCTCCTGGATGGTTATAGTGGATACAATTAGATTTTAGTCTGAGAAGAGGATAGGTATAAAACAACTTTTACCACTAAGTGGGGTACTTATGCTTACAAAAGGATGCCTTTTGGTCTTTCAAATTCCAGTGCAATGTTTTAACGTGAAATGGACATGGATTTCCATAGCTTGTTAAAAAAATGCATCCTAGTTTATTTAGATGACATTACCATATTCTCAAAAAATCCAGAAGAACATCTAATACATCTAAGGCAATACCTTTCAGTTATGCAGACAATTTGGGATATCTTTGAATCCTCTAAGTCTATATTTTCAGTACATCAAGGTAAATTGCTTGGTCATATTGTTTCTAAGAAAGGATTAGCAATTGATCCTTTCAAAATCTAAGTGATATCACAGCTATCGTTTCCTCATCATAAGAAGGCATTACAAAGTTTCCTTGGAAAAATCAACTTTGTTAGAAGATTTGTTTCCAAATTTTGCAACATTGGTTAAACCGTTGACAACTATGCTAAAGAAAGAGAAAAATTTCTCTTGGACCAGTGAAGTGGAGAGAAGGATTTGAATCAATCAAAGAAGCTATCTCTAAAGCTCATACTCTTTCCAACTCCAAATTTTGATAAATATTTTATAATGTATGCACTTCCAGGAGCTGAAACAATCTCAGTTATATTAACTTGGGTCAATGATGAAAATATTGAGCTTTCCTATTACTTTCTTTGGATAGAACTTGCATGATTATGAAACAAGGTACCCATTCCTTGAAAAATAAGTACTTTCAGTATTCAGAGGACTAAAGAATTTGAAGAACATGCTTTCAAACAATAAAATCCATCTTCTTTTTTCTCATCCAAGTGTGAAATCATTCTTTCTAAATAAATAATTGAATGATAAAAGAGAAAATTGGATAACGAATGGTCATGGAATATGATGTTGATATTTGGGTTACTAAGATCGTTCAAGGGAAAGTCCTGTGTGAACATCTAGATTGCTGATATGGAAAAAAAACAAGTTGTAGAACTAGATGATTCAGAAATAGCATGTTGAGACTATGTATCAACAATCAGGCATCATGTTTCAACAAGAAAATCAGCAACCTGAACTTTATCAAGAGGTCTAGGAATCAAGATGGATGACTTGATTTGGTTAACTATCTACAACATGACACCTATCCAGAAGGAATGGACAAAAATAAATGAAGGTGTTTCAGATTACAAGTTACACCCTATATCTTTATTCATACTGTTTTTTTCAAAACAGATATAAATGGAATCTTGTTGCGGTGTGTTGACTATGATAAAATTTAGAAAATATTGTTAGAATTCAATGAAGGATCTGCAGGAGGTCATTTTTTAGCACGTACCACATCCTTAAAAATTATGAAAGTTGGTTACTAATTTTCCTAGCATATTTAAGGAATATTTTGAATGGATTAGAAAGTGTAAATTATGTGCTTTCTTTGTTGGAAAAGAATGTTGAAGCTTCGCTTCCCTTACAGCCTATTTCAGTTGATAAGCCCTTTAACAGTGGGAGTCTTAAATTTATTGGCATGATAAACCTGCCATCATAAGGACACAAATGGATCTTAATTACTATAGATTATTTTACACAATGGAATGAAGCAATAGCCTTGAAAGATGCTAATGAAGCTTCAATACTATCCTTTTATAAAGGAATAGTTTGCAGATTTGGTGTTCTAGTAACTATCATATTAGATAATGCTTTAGCATTTCTTGGTGCAAAGACTAATAGATTGGGCTGTCAACCATGGAATTTACTTAATTTATTCATCTAATTATTACCCTCAAGGTAATGGCTTAGCTGAAAGTACTAACAATAACCTTTAAAGGATCATCAGAAGAACACTCAAAGATAATCAAAGAGCTTGACATCTGATGTTGAATTCAACACTTTGGGCTGATAGAGTAACTCCTAAAAGATCAGTTGGTAACTCACCATACAAACTGGTGTATGGAAAAGAAGAAAGCATGCCTATTTCAGTTGAGTTACCTACATTTGATTTGCTAGCATCAAATGGAGCTGCTTGAGAGTGAACCATTACATGTTCGTTATGCAGAGTTAATGGAATTACAATAGCTAAGAGATCAAGCCCATTTGATTATGGAAAAGAATCAGAAACAGATGAAGAAGATTTTTGATAAGAAATCCAAATTCAGGATCTTCAATGAAGGAGATATTGTGTTAAAGTGGGATGTTGATCGTGCAAATCCAAGAAGACACACAAAGTTTGATACAATCTGGAGTGGCCCTTACATGATTTTAGCTTGCAAATAACACAATGCTTTTCAGCTTTCGAAGCTGAATGGAGAGGAACTTCCCATTCCTTGTGAATGGTATGTTTCTCAAACACTGTTATTGAAAATCTTACAGTGATTTTTAGAGTAGGATTTCCCTTTAATAAGTGTAGTTTCTACACATTGCATTGTTTTTCAATTCAATAAGTGCATTTGTGCACGTGATCTGGTTTACCAGATCCTTTCCAAGTTTTAGTTTTGTTTTGGAAGGGTTAGACCTTTCAGAAAGGATAGATTTTGGTTTCATGTTTGGACTCCATGCCCAATGGACAAGAGCAAATCACTGGTCTATAAGCTAGCAGGCAAGCTTTCCCCGCAGGATCACAGAAATGTTGAAAATTTTTTGCACTTGTACAAAAATGGGCAACTCGAAACTTTCATGTTATGATGGAAGGCATTGGTGAAGTATACCTAAGCTAAGGGAGTTTTGATATTATTGGTTACTACTGAATTAGTTAATGATTAAATGAAATCTGTAGCTATGTGTGCTGTTACAAAACGTAACAGATCACATAGTCTGCAATTTCATGCTATCTTCAGGTAAAAGAACACAAGGCCCCAAAGGATAACTATGTTGTCTTGATGAAGACACCGAATTACAGAATAGGTGAAATGTTGAGTTTTGGGACAACAAACATAAGTGCAGATTGCAGAAATCAGAGTTCATTACTGAATGTTACAGGTTCTCATTAATGTTCTTTCCTTCATGATTAAGACATTCAATTATATTACTGAGTTGTTTAGTTCATCATACAATCCATACAGAAAGCTGAAATGTAGAAAGAAATATACAACTCATTTACAGAATTCAATGTTTTATTCATAAGGAAATTTCAAATGTTCCCACACAAGCCATGGGATGTAACTGGAAAGTAAAGTACAACTACTGAAATAAGAGGTACACATGCATGAAAAAGAAAGTAAGGAGTATGAGTGAACCCATCATTTCCTTGGGGGTTTTCTTCCTTTTTCGAAGTATCTCCATTCCATCTTTTGTTCCTTCTTCATCTTCATTGTAGAAGTCACTGTACCTGAAAAGAAGAAAAGATGAACTGTCAGTTACGAGCTCAGAGATCAATTCATATTCCTTACTGTCCTAGTTCGTGCATATGAATCTCTTTAAAACAGGAGATATAATTTACTTGAAGATCAAACTACATACATGCTTTACTCACTCAGAAAGAAGAAAGAGAAAAGAAAAGAAGAAACATGGACACAAGAGAGGCCAAAAATCCTAAGTATTTTCTAACTATTTTCTTAAGTGTGTAGGTACAGGTTGCAGCCAAGAAGAAATAGACAAGTCATAAGTACATGCTGGAAAGAAGGATTATTATAACTCAAATTCAGTATTTTCTGCAAATGGAAGAAGTTACAATACAGAAAAGAGACTAGGCAAATAGAAGTATACTTTTCAGTTTGCAACTAAGGGAGAAAATCATATTTCAAGAAGCTGAAGTTTACTGGAAAAGAAGGGTTACAGCTGAAGATAGAATGAAGAGAAGATTATGGGAAAATTTTGACAGGGCTTCACCATGTAAAATGGACATTTACGAATTTTCCAGCATGCATATCAAAGTTGTAATAAAGGGAAATGTAGTATTTAACCAAAAAATAAATGGACTGCACTTTCAGTCATCAAATTGAAGTACTTTGGAGCATTCATTATAGCTTAAACAGCTGAAAAATGTGAAGTTTCAAGATAATCTAACAAATTTCAGCCATTTTGTAGTTTTCAGAATGAAGCATGTATGACAAGTGCAGAAATAAATCAAGATACTATATCACTTCTACAGAGTACAAGTGTAACTACAGTCACAAAAGATCTTCACCAAGAACATAAACAAATATTTATAACTCACAAAGTATAGTTTTAAAATACAAAGATCATGATACAGTGCAGAGTATATTTTCAGCTCATTATTGCAAAAGGAGATATTTTTCAGTTAAATAAGAATACAGATGTCCAAATTGCATTACAAATCAAAGTTTTCAGAGCATGCATTGAGCACTGCAGAAGGAAAAGTTCATTTCTGCTCCCAAAATGATCAATGGATTACAACTATTATTTTGAGATTGAAATTTCCAATAATAACGAGAAACCAATGGCATTTAAGCACTCATCTCAGAAGTAATTTCAGTTTTCAAGTGATCTCAAATTGGAAAAGGATTAAGGCAAGTATTCTCAAAGGGGTGCTACAGAATTTTGAAGAATCAAGTTGATCCTGAAACAATGAATTATAACATAATTGATTTTCCATAATACAAAAATCGAGCCAAGGATTTCAGAACAGACCTGAAGTAATATACAAAACCTATATCTGTAGAGAATGACAAACTCATAATTCATCAAACACAGTATCAGATTTTTGAAGTCAATTTAACTCTACAGGCATGGGTTACAAAACTTATTACTCAGAGATCAATGGAAGCTTTTATCAAGGTCTCATAATTCTGCAAGCCCACCAATGGTAAAGAAAAGATCTCTCAGAAAGGAGCAGTTCGATGTCGGCTACAGAAAACACAAGGGACATGACTGATCATCATATGGCAGGCATGCAAGCAAAGATCAGAGTAAGCATTAAAGTACTCTAGAACAACCAGAAGGGTTTTGAGCACATATTAAATGAGTTTTTTATTTTTGAAGCAAAATAGCAAAAGAAAACAATGCCACAGAGTGAATAATACTCGAAACCCCAATTTTCAAGAAGGTTACAACAAAGACGATCAAATTCAGAGTTCAATATCGTCACATTTCAGGGGTCAAATGTTACAAAGCATGATAACAACCAAAGGAACATGCATAAAATCAAACAGATGATCAAAATGATATGATCTTTATTGAAGGAAGGTACAAAATGAAAATGAAGAAATTTTACAGTGCTAGCCATAGTAAATCCAACAACCTGGGTTCTCAAAAGACAAACTAATGTTCAAACTTGTGAAACCATTTCAAATCTTTGTGTTGAATGAAAATGAACAAACAAGATCAGATTCTTCGCCATATATGTATAAAGGGAAATAATGATGCTAAAACATAGCAGAGCCCAGTTTTGAATGGTACAGAATTGAGAAAATAGATTTTACATCATCTCAGGTAAGAAATTAAGCCATTAAAGAAGTGAGAAAATGCACGATAACAAGGTGTAATATGAACCACAAAAGCTAGAGCAAGATACAGATGCTTTAACTACTCATAATTTGAGAAAATAAAAAAAATCAAATGATCTCTCATATAAAAATTTTGCAGTGGAATACTAGACATTCACTCAGTGGTTAAGAAATACATCCAAGAAGCAATGAGATCTTCAAGTTCAAATCCCAGGAGGAGATCCATGACAGTCAGAGATAGGAAAATGGGTTACACACAGAAATAAAATGGATGCAGTTAATAAACGAAATCCCAGGTAGATATAAGCATGTTTTCGATTACCCACATCAGAAAATGTATGGATCTAGAATTAAAGGTAGTAAAGAATGCATGAATAGAGAAAACCCATATGGAAATAATAAAGACTCAAATCTGTCTTCGTTTCAAGAAAATCAAAGAAAAATACAACATACCCATAACTCAAAATACACAGATCTAAAAGTCACAATGCAGAATTGCTCAGTATTTTGACTCACCTTTATCATTGGACAGGTTTACCCAGAAGAGTTGATTGACCATGAACACTCCATTGAAAAACCCATACAAATATGAAGAAATAACAACCCTCTATGGAGATTGTAAAGCTTACAAGCTCAGAAAACCCATCACAGTGTTAACATCGGTCGATGAAACATAGAAACCAAAATCACTCAAATCATGATCAAGGATTGAGAAAAAAGAACCATACATGAGCTCCACATTCACCTTCCATGACTGCCATAAATATAAATCCCCTCAGAATGAGCTCAAAATATTCAACATAAAAGATCAATTGCGGTAGATCAAATTTTTGGCCAGAGGGTCGTTTAGCTCGAATAGAGCTCAAAAATGATAATGATTAGAGTTCCAAGCTTGTATTTCCCTCTCCCTCTGACTTGGGGTTTGAGTAAACCTAACCCTTTCAGTGAGTTTTAAAAATATACACGTGACAGTTTCAGAGAAAACCCTAATCAAGGTTGAGTTAAAAGGAGAGCCACTGACATGCCAATCATGAGTCACTATCGTGGAGAGGGGGGCAGCCCCACGTTTGAATAAAATTATCATTGCATTTTGAATTTCCAAAGTTTACAACTATAGTCTCCTCATAATGCAAAGCCGACAAGGAAATAATAATCAAAAGTGGGTATGAATATTATAATGTGCCATGTGTGTATTCAAAAGGGGAAAATTCATTGGACTATGTTAGTGCTATAGTCTAAGGTCGGATAATCAAGAGTGGCCAAACCAATGAAGACTAATGGTGAAGTGCAAAGGTGGTCCCCACTATTAGAGGAGTTAGAGATAATTTGCAGTATGTCACCCTTGTGACAGATTATGAAGCCAAAGAGATGTCAACATCAGAACATGTGCACATGGACAAGTGGTCCCCACAGTGGATGTTAATTTTGCAAATATTGCAAGTATTGCAATTATTTTACTCACAAATAGAGAGTTGATTTTTTTCATACTTCACAAGAGGACAGAACAGACAAGAAGACGAATTCACATGCACAAGGAAAGAGACTTTCTCAGCAAGACAAGCTTATTATTAGAAAATTATTCACCTTTGTTTTCTTAAAAATAGAACAGTCAACTTCAGTTTGACTGTATTGTAATCAAGGCTATTAATGCATATTTGTAATTGCATGTTCTATTTTTTTCCTTTATCTATTATTAAATAAAGGATAAAAATAGGATGCATGGGCGAGTACAAGCCTTAGGCTATTTTTAGGAAGGGGTGAAATTTATTTTGCTATATATTGTGTGCCTTTGGCAAAGCACAAGGGAGGAATTTTTTGGATATATGAGTACTAAAGTAATTTTTGCCAATTTTTCCTTCTGAGTGTGAATTATTTTCTACCTTCCCAATCATTTGTAGTCTTGTGTATGTTTCTATTAGTCTTGTGAATGAAAATTCCCTGATTAATCATCTTACCCTATTGCAAAATTTAGTAATTTCTGCATGATATTAATGTGCATGTTTAGCTTAGCAGTATTGTTGTGATACTCTCCCTCAATACCTTGAAGTGTTTTTCCCTTAACATTCTGTAGAAAAATTGTTGGTTCGTGCATCAAGAATCCTTTCACATATCAATTGTGCATATACTCAGTCAAATCCCTCATACAAATTTGGTGTATCACCTTAGTTTTAATTATTTTACAGTCATCTTTTCCCCTTAAACCCCAGAAATCAATTTAGGATACATCAACAAGGAACTGGCCTTGATACCAGAGACTCACCTCAAAATAGGTATACCCACAGACCTGAGGTGTTTCCATTGTATCTACGAAAGAGAGAGATCAAATTTTTCAATCTTATAAAACCTGTAGCCATCTCTCTACAGGGTGCACTTTCAAGAGATAACAAAGCCCTCATAGTCTATCCTCTGCACCCACTTCCTTTTGTCTATTTGTAGGTGAATATCCACTGGGAGGGATTCAGAGGTGTCAATATCTACAAAAAATATAGCATAAGTTGTATGTGTTTGATTGGAGGTTTTATCATCAATTTTCACAAACTATCCTAGGGTATCTTCTATGAAAATGAGGCAAGATTTATTCTAGGGCTGCAATGGAAGTCTTGAAAAATGGATCTAGACAAGGTTTGATATCAAAGGAATCTTTGAGGGGGTCAAAATATGGATACCATGGCTTGCACATGAGTCCATGTTCTCCCCATACCCAATATTGATTAAATATTAAATCCTATCCTCATGGGTTTCAAAAATAATAATAAAATATGCTTTAGCACATGGGTAAAGTTCAATCTTACCCTTAATATTTTCTCCCCATATTTTTGAAATCCAAATGTGAAGCTGAGAGAGCTTAAGCCAAAAATTGTGACACCTTAAAATGAGTCCAAGTTGGGATATATTTTCCTCCTTATTGAGGACCTTTTATAGTTATCCTCTTCAATATTCAGCACAAGAGTATTTTGTGAATGTTTTAATTGTGTGTCTACATTTTTGGCATTCTCCAACTATTTGGAGACTGCTACAATATAAGATTTGTACCAATTATCTCTGATGTCTTGATTCCCCTAGTTGTATCATCCAGATCTAGAAGCATTTCCCAGAGTTCTGTTCTCAGCAGCCTTTGTAAGAAGGGTAGGGGCCCTATTGTTATTTTTTTCCATTTTTTTTTCCTTGCACCCACCAACATCTCCTACCTAAGCTAAGGTTCCCTCCCATATAGTCACAATATTTCCATTAATATTTTCACCTCCCTTCTCCTTCAGTGTAAGGTTAGGGTTTCAATTTTCTATGTCTTCATTACCTTTATCAACACAATTTTTTGGGTCAGGAGGGTAAACATCAACGCCTCTCCCTATGTCCTGATTTTACATAAAGGAAATCCCAATCCAGGAAACTTCGTTGTCTTCATTTGAAGCACCATTGTCGGCCACTTGTTTTCCCCAAGTCACACCAGCACCACCATTCCTGTGCAGGGGAGTGTGTCTGTCATTGTTAGTGCTTCTAGCTTTCCCTGTTGATCCGTCGCCTTTTTCTTGAGTTCTTTGGTTAGGGTTTTCCTCACGCATAGGAGATTCATGAGAGTTGTGTGAGTCCATAATGATTGATAAATAATTACTTATAACTAGAAAGAAAAATAATGTTATAAATAACCAATTCATATTTTGTGTAATTTGTTTAATCTTTGCACTACAAATATAATATTCAATTTTCTTAAACATTAATTCTTTAAAAGAATAACAAACAATTGGTGATATTCCACAATTTTCATTCATTGCAAGAAAACAAAAAAATATGGTTTTTCTATAATAACATGATAATGAAATACAAAAATGTGAATAATCTAGAATCAAATAAATTTATAGTAGAAAATTTATAAAATAGACATTTTTCAACATTATATAAAGTTGAAATAATTTTCTAAATTATATATCTACCATCACCTGAAAATTTTAGGTAAACATACATCTACTAATTTAATATATAAATTTTACACCATCATTAAATTTTAAAAACAAAAACAAAAAGTAAAATATAAATTGGATTATAATACTTCTATTAAAACTCTTGTCATTTTGTTGAATTTCAATTATGAATAATCTACATTAAACAAAGTAAAATTTGACTGATTACAATATTATAAATATTTTCACATTCGTAGTACACTTAATTTAGTATAGTATAGATTTTGAATTTCAAAATTAATTATGAAATATGTATTTTTAACTAAAATTAAACTATATCAATCTCTATGATTAAATATAAATTTAAAAAAATACATTATTCCTTAACATTAATATAAGTTATATCGTAATTAAAGATAAAATATTAAACTCTTGTTCTAGTAAAACTATATGCATTTTTATTTTAATTTTTTAATAATTAAAAGTTACTAATTTATATTCTAAAATTTATTTTGGATAAATTACTATAAACCAAAATATAAAAAGGTATTTTTTTAATATAGTTCTAATATTTTAAGTCATTACTATTAATATAATTCAAGTTTGTTATTTGGTAATTTATTTCATCACTAAATCAATTTAAATTCAGTTTGAATTGTACTTCCTTTCTCTTTCTGATTATAGGTAAAGGATTTTTTAGGGGACATGTTGTTGCAGAATCACAGCAACCCTGAAATCAGTAACTTGCTGGGTTAAGATTCTCAGTGTGACTGCACAACATGGAGCATCTCTCAAAGTGTGGGACTTTGCGAGTCGAGATAGCTCTCCAGATTATGGCCGACTCCTATTCCTCTGTTCAGGTGCATATGTTCATATTGTAGAGTGTCTATCCTAAATCCTACTCTAACTTCCTAAGGAGATAAGGTTAAGGAGATGCAAGAATTAAAACCTAATCTAATAGAGGTGATGCACCGAAGGAATGATGAACATTTGCATTTCCTTTAAACACAAACCACACTAAAATGTGAAATAATATCCATGCACAGATGACTAAGATTGTAATGAAGGATCAAGAAGAAACAATAAAGCATAAGAGAGGGTTGAAATCATCCACGGACTTATTCTATTGCTCCAAGAATTGATATGGTGCATTACAATAGCCAAGAGGTAGAAATTGCATTACAATTTGGATGGAGGGGTTCGAGGATCCACAAACTCGTCTGCAAAGAAGAAGAAATGGGAGGGCACAAAGCAAGAATGTCCAAGCCTTTGAAAATTTCCCTCTTGTACAATATATAGGAAGAATGAGAGAAAGAAAGGAGGGAAAATCCAACCCTATTCCAACTACTCCTTAAGGTGCATTGAATTCCCCTACCACAAGGATAAGTCCTGCTGCAACACCCATGACCCCATCGTTGTTCCTTGCTGAGAAAGAGAGGAAACACATTCTTCATCATGGTGGCAGGTGGGAGATTTGAAGGCCTCAGAAATGAAGGGTCGTGACATTAATGGTGACAGATGGGTAGCACGTGTCAAGAGCTCTCTAAAATGTCCTCTCCTGCTTGATTTTGATCTTCTAATCAAAAGATATGGTGTCTTGAAGGTACTTCGGGTCTGGAGTCTGTTCATGGATATCCATGTGTCGGCCCTACACATCTCAAGGTTTTTCCCCCTCCTCTACACTCTTGAAGTTACACCAAAGAGACACGTGGTGGCTTCCACGGGATACTCTATTTCCTTCATATTCTACACAAACCCCTTATTGGCGGAGACAGTGTACCTGAACCGAGACACGTGGAGAGTCGGCGCATGTTTGGGGGCCATTTTTAGATTCTTCCTTTGAAGTTGTGCCAAAGTGACATGTGGCTCCTTCCACAGCTTTGTTCTATTTCTTTGTGTTTTCGCTAAGTCCCCTTACTGGCAGGGCAATATGTCTAACCCAGGGCAAGTGGAGGCTCAACGCATATTGGGAGACTACCTTCGGAATTTCCATTTAAAGTTACGTGGACATGACACATGGAGGCCTCTGCAAGCCTATCCCGAGATGGGAATTTTCAACGGTTGATTCTGCCTTTTTGGGCTTTGGACATGTGGTGAGCCTACGCTTGTTTGGGACTAACCTTTTGGCCGCACCTTTTGAATTTGTGTTATTAAGGCATGTGGCACCTTCCGCTTACCTTCCATACTTAGCCGATTTGAGCCTGATCCCTTTCTTGGTCCCTGACTACATGGCAGGATGGTGCATGTTTGAGAATCCGCTCCAGATTTTAACCTCGACCTTGCACTAAGTTGACACGAGGCTCCTTCCGCCGGTCCTCGACTCTACAATGGCCGAATTTTTTTTTTTTACTTTGACCATGTGGTGAGCCCATGCTTGTTTGGGAACCCGCTCTTTGGACCCGGCCTTGGTGTTGTGCAGATGAGGCATGTGGCACCCTTTGGAGGTCTGTGACTTTACCTTTGGTGCAAAGACTCCCACAGGCTCACGGGACCATACTTGAAAATTGCGTCATTTTGTGAAAAGTTGTAAAAGTTCCAAAATGCCCCACAGACCCACTGGCACACATTTATACTTGGTAAAAGTTTCCTCCATGGCCCCACAGGCCTGCTTAGCAAATGAACATTCATCATCGGGCCCACCGGACCGCATTTTCTGCTTAGCAAAAGTATTCTTTCCCAGGCCTGCAGGCCCTCGATTATAACTTATGTGTTTGGCGAAAAGTGCAAAAATGCAAAAATATCTCCTGCCGCCATGCCAGTACGCAATTTTTTCCATGGAAAAAAATCTCCCCCAGGCCCGCCGGCCCGCTCTTGGCAAAAAAGCCTTCCAAGGCCCGTCGAGCCGTAACTTAAAAAATACGAAGAGTTATAAGGAATTCTTTACATTTTCAGAAAGGGGAAGAAATTTCTTATTTGATGAAGATATTTTTAGGAAACCATGAGTGCTTAAAATATATAAAAAATCAGATTGAAGCACAAAAGGGGGAAAAGGGGTGTCAGTTCACAAAAAATAAGAGTGAGCTTATTTTAGACAACAGGAACCTACTCCATACAATAAGTGGAGAAAAAGAAATGCTAGTTAGGAATAAGAGAGGTGGCCTTGACACAAAAAAATAAGTAGTTATCTCATCTTTTTTATCCCTTCACATTGGATCTTAAATGCATCTTAACGGGGGAGATAGCCACTTTCTTTTTCCTTCTCACAACTATCAAATCCTCTTCCATTTTTGTATTTTCATTTTCATTATTATGAATTGGAATTATAGCTTCAATCTACTCTTAGAGATTTTGGAGTCTTGATATAATAGGAGGAAGGGAACATGTTCCCTTTTCCAAGACCGTAAAATCCACAACATTCATTCTATCTTTTTGCTAAGGATCCATCTAAGGAGGAGCAGGAACTTCCTCCTTTTCAGCATCATGATCAACTAATTTTTTAGATTCAAATTCAGAATCAAAATCTGACAGTTCTTTCAAAACCATTTGGCTGGAATTAGAATTTTTCCACCATGAAATTTAGATTTTCACATGTTTCGTTTCCATAGGACAATCTAAATCTCAATGGAAATGAGAAAATAATGTTCTACACCTAAAGGTAAACAATTCACAGTGTAAATTTTGAATCTATGTTCAATTAAAGATTTTGCAGGAGCTATTCAAATGGGGTAAGAACACTCACGACCCCAAAGCCTTGTGCCTATTAAAAAAATGAAATTAACCTCTATTCTTTAAAGCTTAAAGTAAATGAGCCTAAAAGGATCTAAGCTATCAGTTTATGCTTCAAGAGAATGGGATCTTACCATTAATGGCTTTAAGGCCAATGGTTCTTGCCATTTAGTTCATATTGTGTGATATAAATGCATAAGCAAAGAAAATAGCTCAATATAATGAATTGAAACCTCCTAATCCTAGCAATATTACTATAGTTTAGGGTAGAGGGAAGAAGTTTTCTTATAAATGAGAGGGGGTAGTAGGCTATTTATAGTTTTCCATTTGGGAAATGGGAGGATTTTTGGTGCATGTGGGACTAAAAAGAGCGAGTCAACAAGTAAATTAGCAAGTCAAAGTAACATTTGACTAGTTTTAGAGAGAGGTTGATCATGGTTAAGACTAACTAACCATGTTTAGAGGGTAATTAATCCTATTGAGAGAGAAATTAGGTTTATGGGAGCATTCTGAAAGGCTTAATCAATCCAATGAAGTGGATTGATACTCCAAGGAGCCAATAGAGGTGGTAAAGAAGAGAATATTAGCCAAGAAGAGGTTATTATAACATATTTAATTAGTTTATAAGAGGAAATACGACCAAAAGAGTGTTGTAAGAGGGGAGTTAAATAGATCTAACTGACGAGATGTCATAAATTTGCCAGGAAGAGAATAATAAGTGTAATATTAGAAATAATAGTGCTTTGATAAAACTACAGGTGTCTGCATTTTCCCCTCTTTGGGGTGATGTAAGCCACGTCCCGTCAAAGAAATCAGACAAATGTAAACGAGTAGAAAATTTGGAACGAGTAGAAGAAAAATTAATAGAATGAAGGATGAAGGATGCCCCCTTGAGTGTCAATGGGGTGATAGAGAAACTCGATCGACGATTGAAAAAGAGAGTAGGAGAGAAATTGAGAAGAAAGGAGATGAGAATGTAAGAAGGGATATTGAGATATCCACAAACTAGTGCCTTATACAAACAATACAAAATCATCATTTTTCTTAGAATCCTCATCATTGGTCCTTATTAAAATGTAAGCATATAATAGAGGCGTAAAATGACATGAAAATCCAAGATAGGAACAACCATCTTGTGCTAAAAATGACCAACTCCATGCAACATACATGAATGCAATGAAATACGAGAAATAAACAATCTCACCTAACATGGAAATAAGTAAAATCACCCACACTAAAACCAACCACGTTCAAGATAGTTGCACAAATATTTTGTTATCTAGATGTAGTCCCAAATGTTATAATAAATGAAAAGGGTGAAGGATGATGCCCTAAGCAATGTGTATAGTGCAAGGGAAAATATGAAGGACACTTGGGTCCAGTGAAAAAGCAAAGTGCATGACGAAAACATTACCAAGCAACTGATAGTGCCCCAGAGTACAGATGAAGTAAGTAGTGTAGCTCTTATATGTGATTAAAGATTTAGATAATTTGTGAGTCATTGTTTCAAAATATTTGAAAATGTCAGCAAGATATGGGATGAGTGCCATGCAAGAGATGAAAATTTCAAGTGTAGATGAATGGTTTACCAAGTGTTAGTCTATTTCTGAAGTATTTCAATGGTTTTGTTTTTAAAAATGGTTTTACAATTTTTTAGATTTTTCGATTGGTCAGAATAATTTGTATAAGAGATCAAATATCTCATAAAAATATGCGCAACTGCCTAAAGGAAAAGGCAAAGGCACCACGGAGCACAGAAAGTGGCTCAGCAAGAAGAATTACAAGCCAAAAATAATTATTTATTAAAAATAATCATTACAACAGGTGAAAAATAGAGGAAAAAAATATAATAAAAAAATGAAAAATAAGAAATGATGCCTGGAAAATGCGTAAATCATTCCAGTGTGATGAAGAAGTGACTGCAATTTGGCACTAAGGGCCCTAGCATGCGAAAAATGGCTAAACATAATTATTTTAATAGAAAAATAATCATTTTGGCGAATAGGATAAGGGCTCAAATGATCATGGCGGAGAAAAAATGCCCCTGGGGCATCGCAGAAGCCTAATATACCCACTCTAGAGGGTAAATCAATCACAACTAGATCATTTTTACCATAGTTCTTGCAAATTTTTACTGCGAGTGAGAGAGACAACCCTGGAGTTAGATGATGAGAATATCGAGCAGGAGGAGATGAGCAGATCACATCTAAGAGTTCATGCAGGACCTTACGTGAGTGGCCTATCCCTCTTTGTGATTTACACATTTAATGCATTTTTTTAGTGTTTTGTAGGCTAGGTAGGAGAATTTTGACATATGCACGTACGTGCATGCGTTGAAACCAGCGGGTACGCGTATGCGTATGCATCAAAAAATGTATACACACAAGCATATGTGTTGGAGGGAAATCGGTAGGGATGTAGATGCATGCCCATCGAAAGGGTCGTATATGGGTTCAGGGTGGGGGAAATGGGGATGCGTGCACACGCATGCACGGAGACATATGCGTCAGTATCAGACTGGGTGTGTAGGCGTCGGGATATGTGAGAAGAAAAATAGAGGGGCAACGTACGTGTGGTGATAGACATGTATGCGTTGGGATGGGCGCATAGGATTTGGTGGATGCACGCACATGTCGAAGAAGTAGAACATCTTTCCCTGGCAAACCGAACAAGGAGGAAAAAAGAAAAACTTTAGAAGAAAGTGAAATTTTTTAGGAAATAAGATAGAAGAATGGTGACCTACCAGCAATTTTTAGATAGAAGTAGATAGAAACATCAACTGATACATGTCTGTTTTCTTGTTTGCAGTGTATATTTCCCATCCTCCAAACCCATGAGTGATATGGTCGGCTAGCGATGATTGAGGCCTAGTTTGATGATGATGATAGAGTGACTCTTGACAACCTTCTATTTGTTATGGGATTGGCTTATGTGGCTGAGATGCTCCAGATCACATTAGATCATGGCCTTTTGAAAAATATAGTAGAGTGATGGCACACCGAGAGTCAGTGCTTTTGGCTCCCTACTGGGGAGATTACTATTACTCTTAAGGACATGTGGCATATTATGCAGATCCTAATTTAGGGTTAGCTCATCCAGTCTATGAGTGCCTGGGCTGATATTCAGCAATATATTATAGAGTTTTTTGGTGTCCTAACAATACCATGGCGTTGGATGACCATAAGGCTACTACGGTGTGTTGATGACTTAGAGCTAGATTGAGTAGTGGTCGATATGATGGCCTTCGTTAGTGCAGTCTTACTCCCTAAAAATACTAGTGCTTCATTTCTGCTCGGCCTCCTTGGAGTGATACGCGGTTTGGTAGAGGGAGAGACTTGTTACTGCGGTTAGTCCATTTTAGCACATCTATACTGGGACCTTCATTTGATTACCTACTACCATCAAAATATGGTATGACCATCGCACTTGCTTTAGATTTGGGCATGGGACCATATTGTCATTGGTCACCCCCTTAGGTGTTTTGAGAGTTCAGGCTCCCGAGGAGCCTTCTACGATGGGTTGGGTCCCAATAGCGGATGATGTGTGGCAATATATGGCGGATGCATATCACTATTGCCATGATCTTGATGAGTTAATGTAGGCAATCCATGGTTTAGAGGCCGTATAAACATTTCTAGTGGCCCGAGGATGGTTTAGAGCTCTGTACTGCCACCCGTGGAGAATTTTATATTAGGAAGCCACAGCTATATGCGGGAGGTGTACAAGGTGGATTGGTGATAGAGGAAGTTTGGTTGTACCCAGGAAGTTCCTGTGCCAGATATGTGGTACGCTCATAGGGCCCGAGAGTACATTGATATGGGTCCATAGATCACCTGGGATAGAGAAATGACAAGTTTCTTATAGGTGGTCCCTGCTATGTGGATGTCACTGAGACAACTTAGAGATCCGAGTACTACACCCGAGTATGCACCATACTACCATGGTTTACTTCCACACCATTTGACTATTTCTAGGGTGGCATATAACACCGGTGTGAGAGATCCTCCAGTGGGGCCTGCTAGTGGTGGTGAGGGTGGAGCCATTGGTGGTGAGGATAGTGATGATGATGATGACATTGGTCCTTACTCATACCGGTATGTTAGGGGTAGGGGACAAGGTCCAATATTATAACAGCCACAGGGACAAGGCCCCAGACCTAGGCCAAGACAGGTGTTCAGGGTAGCTGACATATAGTTTCAACCAATAGGCATTCCATCATGGATAGACACCCCTCTTCAGTAGGTATTTCTGGAGTAGGGCCCGACACCTCATGCTCTAGGGAGTGGTGGTGAGGGTGGACAGCTAGCTGCCCTTCAGCAGTAGTTATTGGTGGCGATTGTCATTCAGTTACAGGTGGTTGGAGAGAGAGATGTAGCAAGGGAAACATGTAAAATCCCTCACAACAAAGCGAGATTAGGCACATGCTCAGAGTGCATATTTTGACATTAGAGAGAGATCAGGCTACAGCAAAAGCCACCCATGGTAGTGATAGTACCCTATTGACAGAGTCATATTAGTGAGATGGCCGCACAGGTGGCTCAAATATTGAGCCTTTTACATCAGTCTCATTACTTAGGTGTAGATGGTTGTTGCTTAAAGGGACCACACCTAGGCACAATCATATGGTTACATTACATAGAGAAATCAGGCACGAGCCAAGGTACATGCTATTACCGCAGATAGAGATCGAGAGGCTGCTGCTTCTAGACAGGCTCAAGATGAAAGTGGTAGCTTTATATGTGAATGAGATGCTGCCTTATAGGAAACTATCACTTCTAGATATGCTGATCTGATACGTGATGCCACGAGGTCTGGCGGTGAGGCTTTATTTTATATTACTACTTATTTTTAGGGTAGTTTCGACAGAGCAGTGAGTGGTTCCTTTTGAGTAGTCAAATGCGAGTGCAACAGGCTCCAGGTCATGGCGATCAGGCTGTTTAGTTAGATCAGTCTATTAGCCCATTATAGAGCATCCAACTAGATAGTAGCCATCCAGATAGTAGGGTGGTACCCCTAGTGCTGGCCCATCATAGCCACCACTCTTCCATCCACCAGGTTATGGACTTAGGAGCCCCGATGAGGGAGAGAGTTTTGGTTGAGCTCTTTACTTCTCCTTTTGTACAGATGTATTGTATAAATACCTCTTATGAAGGCTCATTTTGATGTATAGTTGTATGTACCATTATTTTGATGATGTCTCTTGATGAAGGCTCAATTATTTTTTATGCATGCCCTTTTTAGATGGCATAGTGTATCAATGATGTACACTTTGAGCATTGACATGGGCAATTATACATGTATTATATGGACATTTTGATGATGATTTTGTCATGTTATATTTTGATTATACTTTGTATGATTATTGATTTGTAATCATTGCATCATGATGTATGATTTTAGTTTCCTCAATGTATGTGATATACCTTAGATTTAGAGATGTGTATATTTCATGCTTTCATATTGATGATGTATCTATAAATAACACCACATGTTTTTAGATTTATGTAATCTTTCTGAGTTGTTATTCTAGCACTTGGGATAATACTAGATGATATTGGTGTAGGGGTGGATAGATTTTTTACTATGCACAACCCCTCTTGCCCCCATTGATGATAGGATATGGGATGATTAGCTTAACATACATGCATGATGTAATACATAGCATTTTTTATATGTATGATATAGTAGATGATGTTTTATATGTGATGAATGATAGATGATAGATGTGATAACAAACAACTATGCAAAAGATAAATATACAAGTAAAAGTTAACAAAGCTAAACAATTGTACTTGTACAACACAACACAACTTATGATGCAAACACCTGATTTTGACAAAGCATACTAAAAATATCAAATTGACATTATAATATAAGTAAGGAAAATGAACCCTAATAAATGCATACAAGCTACAAATGAATCAAATGTCATACATAATTATTTCAAACAAGATCCAACCTATGCAAAGGAAATAAGTCACAACATCACACGAAAAGGTATTCACAATCAACACTATAGAAACCAATAACTAAAAGCAATTAAAGCATTACCTTGTTTTTGTAGGACAACATTGATATATTTTCTAATGTTTTTGGGTTTATCTAAAAAGATGAGTTTTCAAGGCTACTATTCACATTATTTTCTAAAACAACATTGCGTAGTTTTCATAGCTTTGTGCCTAAAAAAGGGATATTTTCCGAATGTTTAGGTTTTTCGTGTATCCTTTTCTGAGTGTTTTTTGCATTTTCTAAGGTCACGTTCTAAAAGTAATGTACAAGAATAAATAAGTGTGGATTCCCCCAACTTGATGTGGGAATATAAAAAAGGTAGAATGCCACGCGTGTATGTATGAGAAGGTGAAAATGTGCAGGTGCCCCCAACATGAGATGGGAGTATGTAAAGGCAATGTCCTTTATGTAGATATAAGAGTAAATAAGCTAGATCACAGTGTGACAAAGGTGGTTTTTATAGGCTTCCTAGAATTAGTAAAGGAAGTCATATCTAGAAATTGGTGACGATTACCCATCCTGCTGTAAGAGTAACTTGTGCCCAGTTTATCTTCCTTGACAGCTAAAAACTAGTTTTCACCTAAAGACCTACCCACTTCGCCACAATTGCGTGGTTTTCAGATGTGGACGGCCTGCTTTTTCTTTCCTATTTTCTCAATTTTCCATTTTTTTCTTGTTTTTTCTTGTTTTTCTATTTTTTAGTTTTTATTTGATATTCTTGTCATGCTTAAGCATAGAAACACTTGAGGTGCATGGCATTCATAGGTTCTGGAAGCTCTTCACCGACTAAATATGCAAGTTTATAGGCTCCTAGTCCATACATTGCAATTACCACATAAGGACCTAGCCAGTTAGCCTCAAACTTACCTTTATTTTCTCTATCTTTGACAATGTTCTTCTGATTTTATTTTAGAACTAGATCTCCTACATAAAATTCCCAATGAATGATGCATTTGTTGTATCC
Organism: Taxus chinensis; assembly: GCA_019776745.2. Lineage (NCBI taxonomy): Eukaryota > Viridiplantae > Streptophyta > Pinopsida > Cupressales > Taxaceae > Taxus > Taxus chinensis. The sequence goes on along the minus strand of CM034151.1, from coordinate 719,471,504 downwards.
CTTGGACACTCTATTCTGATAGAATTTTAGGTGATTGAGAAATATAATATGCTTTTCATATAATAGTTCTAACTCTGCCAGGTGAGAAAGTTTGTAGTCCTTGTCTTTATTAATATAGTCTCTGAGAGATATTCTTAGGGAAGGAAGCTCCGCTTCCAGAGGTATGATGGCTTCACTGCCATAGATGAGTGAATATGGGGTCACACTAGTAGGAGTGCAGATGGAAGTTTGATAGGCCCAGAGGGTGGGATGTATCTGTAAGTGCCAATTACGACCGGTTTTACTGACCATTTTCTCCATAATCCGTACAAGGGTTTTATTAGTGGCTTCTGCCTATCCATTACCTTTGGGGTAATAGGGGGTAGACCACTTAAGTTTGATATGGAAGCGTTGACACAAGGTTTTAACCATATTGTTTTTGAAGGATTTACCACTATCAGTGAAAATGGTGGAAGGGATCCTATAACGGCAGATGAGATGGTTCATGATGAATTGTGAAATTTGTGCACCGCTAACATAGGTAAGAGGGATAGCCTCTACCCATTTGGTAAAATATTCGGTGGTAGTGATGATGTGAGTATGACCATCTGAAGAAGAAGGATGGAGATTCCCTATGAGATTTAGGCCCCATTTAGAGAATGGCTAAGGCGGTGCAATAGGTCACAAGGCCTATGTTGGCGCATGTATTAAGTTTCCATATTTTTGGCATAGTTCACACTTCTTTACAAAGTTTCAGCAATATGATTACATTGTAGGCCAACAATAGCCTACTCTCAATAGATTCTTAGCTAAGACCATGTTGTTGGTGTGTGCTCCACAAATACCACCATGTACTTCCTTAATGGCGTGGATAGTATCAGCAACATCCAAATAGTGAAGCAGATTCTCGTCGTAGCCATGGAGATAAAGGGTGCCTCCTAAGAGGGTATAATGGGCTATGCGGTGGATGAGGGATTTATTTTCAGAATGATTAATGTCTAGTGGAATAGTTCCATCTTGTAAGTATCGAAAGATTGGATCATACTAAGGGGATAAGGGACCAACAACTTCACATGCCAATCACGACATTGGCATATCATATGCTGTCACTTGGAAATGCTCTATGAAGAAAGGCATCTTACTTTCCTGAGGGGGAATGCATAACAGAGACCCAATAGTAGCCATATTATCCGTGGATCTATTGTGCAACCTCGGTTTTTTCTCAAACATTATCTGTGTAAAGTATTCCTTCAAGGTTTCGACCATCTTTTTATATGGAATAAGCTTCTCATATTTAACTTTTTACTAATCATTAACTTGTTTAATGATAACTTGAGAGTCTCCAATGACTCTAAGTTGTCAGATGTTCCAAGTAATAGCTAGCTTAAGGTAAGTGATGAGTGCCTCATACTCTACAATATTATTGGTGCACAGAAATCCCAACCAGAATGCTCTTGGTATGACATCACCTGTGGGAGTGATGAGAACCATGCTTGTTCTAGATCCGTTGAAGGTGAAAGATCCATCAAAATGGATATTTTATCCTACAAACTCTTCAATATACATCATAGATGCATTTGGAAAATATAGGCACAAAGGTTCCATCCCTGGGAGAGGTTCTTCTGCCAACTGAATAGCGAACACCTGTCCTTTCAAGGATTTCTAATTCATGAACTCAATATAAAATTCACTTAGGATAATAATGCAATTAACCATTTAGCCCATGAGGGTAGGTTTAGATAAAAGGTACTTAAGAGGGTCAACTTTGGATATGTGTTTTGTTTTATTGTTCAAGAGATAATGACGAAGCTTTTGGAAGGTGAAGAAAACTGCCAAACAAGACTTTTCTATTTGGGGGTAATTCAACTCGTATGCAATCAAGGTGTGACTGAGATAGTAAACTAATCTCTCTTTATGGTCTAAGTCATATTGTGAAAGCAATGCACCAATAAAAAACTAGGTAACGGAAATGTATAAGAGGAAAGGTTCACCTAGGGCAGGCGGCATAAGTACAGGTGGGCTAACTAAGTACTATTTTAGTAGTGTGAAAGCCTTCTAAAAGTCAGGTCCCCAATTGAATGTGACATCTTTCTTGAGAAAATGAGTAAATGGGTGGCACTTATCACAAGTTATTAAATAAAGCGACGAGTTGCCTGAATTTTCCCTTGTAGACTCCTTTGTTGTTTGAGAATGGTAGGTGGTGGTATTTTTGTGATAGCCGTAACCTTCCCAGGGTCCTCTTTAATCCCTCTTTGTGAAACAATGAACCCTAGGAGCTTTTCTGATAAAACACCAAAGACACATTTCTTAGGGTTCAAGAAAACCTTATAGTCTCGCAAACGTTTTAAAATACACCTTAGTACATTAGGGTGCTCTCTTCTACTCTTGGATTTCGCTACTATGTCATCAACATAATATTTCATGATTTCACTTATCATATCATGGAAGATAATAGTCATGGCCTGCTGATAAGTAGGCCCAACATTCTTGAGCCCAAAAGGCATGACTTTGTAGAAAATGTTTTCCCTAGTGGTGATGAATGTTTTTTTATGATGATCTTCTTCTGCAATCTGTATTTGGTTATAACTTGAAAATCCATCCATTAAGGACAACATTTGATAACCAGCAGTGGAATCAACTAGCATGTCAATGTTAGGTAGGGGAAAGTTATCCTTAGCACATGCCTTATTAATGTCACAGAAATCACTACAAATTCTTATGCCGACAGGATTTTTCTGTATCGATACTATGTTAGAAATCCATTCTGAATAGTTAATGGGTTTGATAAAATCGGTAGCTAACAATTTTTCCAATTCTTCTTTAACAAGGAGTGTCACCTTAGGATGCATATTTCTCAAATTTTTCTTGATGGGTTTGGCATCCAGGTGGACAACGAGGTTATGCACAACTCTCTCTGGGTCCAAACCAGGCATATCTGCATATGTCCATGTGAATATGTCCACGTATTCTCTTAAGAGATATACAAAGATCTTTTGTTCCTGAGCTGAGATTGAAGCCCCCAACTTTATCATTCTAGACTGCTCCTCTGAGCCAATGTTAACATTGATTGTTTCCTTAAAAATCATCTTAGAAGCATCTTCCATCCATGTAGGATCAGGGGGAAGAGTAAGATCGACCTCCCGTGGTAGCTCATTATCATCTTTAAATGGACAAATCACTTCATCTTTAGACTCTTCGTTCTATTTATCTATGAGCTTTTCAAAGAGTTTGCCACTATGAGATTTCCGTTTATCCTTTTTTCTAGGTTTCTTAAAAGTGGTTGTACTCTTATTTACTATCTTCTTATTCAAACGTTCACACATCTCTACTTCTTCCCTGAAGTATGCATAGGTGTCTAGTTGAATTACAAATACTTTCTTGTGGTCCCCAACCAGAATAGAATCCCTAAGTCCCATGAACTTTGCAAATGCCTCATCATTTTCAAAGAAATATAGGGGCATGTGAAGCTGTTGATCCCAATCTATAAGTTTATGATATACAAGGGCTACTTGATATTTGTTTAAGGGGATGGATTCAGATAAGATAAGGACCGCTGAATTTGGGAATAGGTTAGTGGAAGACAGATCCTCGTAGAAGCTACATTGGGAATGTGTCACTATCAGAATGAGATGAAACGTCCTCATGTACAGAAGAGGTGGCAACATTCTTAGAGGGTAGAGCGTTATGAGGCCTTAGCCCAAGGCCATGTTTATTATACATAAAACAAGGGATGGGAATAGGATCTAGTTGTCCTTGTGCATTAATGCCACATTTAAACCCACTATAGCCCATGACAAACATCATGTGGTGACCTTTGATGTATTGGGGTGCTTGATGGCATGAAGCCATGGTGCCTTCTGGCACTATGTTGGTAGGATATTCTAACATTTTTTCCTCAGATAGGAGACCACCATGGAAAAATGTTTCCAATGGTTTAGGACACTGCTCGTGAGTGATCTTGAATTGAAAATAAGGCTTACCCCTGATTCTAGGAGGTAATGATAAATTTGATATTAACAAAGCATGTTTAAGAATGAATGGCTCACCTGGGCCACAGTTTACCAACGTTGCCTCCCATAAAGAGAATGGGTTGAATAATGAAGGAAACTCTTGATTGTAAGGCATGAGGGACTCTGAATCTATCCATTTTTTTAAATATTCTATTTGTAGGGGGACAACAACATCTGCCGAAGGACACTCATATGCCACACGAGAAAAACTGTGTAATTCCCTATAATGTGTGAATGGTTTTGGGTCGCCCATAATGGTAACGTACCTGAAATTCATGACATAACTTGATGCACTGATGAAAATTCAATGGAATATCCTTCATGGCATGGATCCATTGGCGCCCCAGGATCATGTTATATGGAAGGTCAAAGTCAAGGACATGGAACATTGTGTCATGATAAGTTTGGCCTACTTCCATGGGAACTACTATAGTACCCGTTGATTTTCATTATTCATTGTAATAAGCCTTGATTGTGAAAGTCTTAACTCCAAGATTTGTTTCTGAATGGCATAGCTACTTAATCGACTTCAAAGTTCAAATTTTTATACCAGACCCACCATCCACAAGTACCCTCTTGATTTTGTGATGTGTAACCACCACTTCAAGATATAAGGGTAAGTTATGTTCTAGGTTGTTATGTGGGATTACAGTATGATCAAAAGTAATATGATCATTGGAGTCTAGGTGCAAAATCATGGCTTAAAGGTTCGTGAGGTCTACATCTGTCGAAACCCCTGAATTTTGTAATGTTTTGTACAATATGTTCTTATGGGCATTAGAGATTTTGAGGAGATCGAGAATAGATATCCTAGTAGGTGTTTTCTCTAAATGATCTATTTAATTATACTGACCTTATTGAGGGATAGGCATAGGATATGGTATGACTAAGAGGGCACGTCTCATCCCTACTGCACAACATTTTTCTAAAATCTAGATAGTGTTGATTTGTTCATTAGATGAGCTAATACATCCTATGAGAGAATCAAAAGGACTATCACTTGTAGGGTAAACATAAGCGACATTTCTATAGTCATTGGAGGTTTTCCTGTGATCCAGTTTCCTTTTGTTTTTATCTGTATGATTAGGAAAAGGTTATTTGTAGATACCTTTTTTCTCGTTTGGACCTTTTCTAGATTTAAGGGGAGAATCCACAGTGATCTTTCCTTCCTTGATGAGGTATTGCATGTAATGGCGTAGTCTCAAACACCTATTTGTCTTGTGTCCTTTAACACGGTGAAAGTCGCAATATTCATGGTCTTTGAACCAACCAAATTTTGAAGCATCCTCTGGGTATGGTACCATTGTAGTTAGATATTCCACCATTTTTGCATCATCTAATTGTATTAGGATGGCAGACAAGGAATCCTTTAAGGATGTAAATGTACATTTAGTAGGTGCTTTGGGACGAGGTCCTTGTGAAAGCTTTAAAATATGGCTTGTCTGTACGGATTGGAATCTCTTGGATTCTTTAATGCCATCACCAACAACATGCTTGTTCTTATTGAAGAATTTAGGTTTGTCTATGGATTTGGCATCATGTTTGTTTTTAATAATGGACTTAAGTGTCCCTTTGCAATGAGGCCTTTCTCAATTTGACTGCCTTTCTCTATGACCGCTTCAAAGTTTGAGCCATAATACATCTATAAATGAAAGGATATTTCTAGGTTTGAGTTAGGAACAAAAATTCTCACTAGCTATTTTTCAGGTAATGCACAAGGGAAACTATTGGCTAACCCATGCCATCATTGTAAAAATACCGCAAATGACTCATTGGGTTTTTGTTTTGTATTACATAAATTGTTCATTGTTATATCACTTTTCATATTATACGAGTAAGGTCGAACAAAGTTTTCAGCTAATGTTGGCCATGTTGTAATGGAGCACTTGGGTATGCTATAGAACCATTCCAATCCCATGGCTCCTAGGTTGCGAGGAAAAGGTCCTATTAATAAATTATCACTATATGCAACCTCTTAGAAAGCCATGTAAAAGTCTTTTATATGATCATGAGGATCACGTTTGCACTTATACTTATCAAAATTGGGAATGGTAAAGTGTTTTTTGAAATGTTGTTATAACATGTCCTTATCAAAGGGGTAAGGGCATAGTTCTTCATATGAATGTGTTCTATTCTGACCTACATTTCCCTCTTGTAATGTAGTAGGCATAGTTTTCATTGATTTTAACTCTTTCTGAATGACTTTCTCTTTAGTAGGTGACGTTGGTCTTTGTACCTGAGTCACTTTAAAGGTATGGTTCATGTGTGGATCAAAGTGAAACTTGCTAGGTTTAGTTTTTCCTTTGTCTTTGTATATGTTTCTTCTTGAAGATCCTAAGTTTTCTAGATTCTGGCTCAACTACAAGATTTATTTTTGAAGGTTCTCCTCTTCAATCAGGGGTCCTCTTCTTCATCAAATTTCAGAGGAGGGAAAGCTTTATGCCCAATTTTCACTTTATGTGAAGCTTTAAAGTGATTTCTTCGTGATAATCCCCCTTCGAAAGTGGCCTTATTACTCCCACAAGTGGAAGTTCTTCCCACATCAAAAGGATTATCTATGTCTAAGAGGAATCTACGCTCTCCTACTTTAGGGTTAATGAACCATGTTTCTTCTTTGCACTCTTGCTGAAGTTTAGCTCCTAATTCTAACACTCTTGTGAGTACTTGATCTTTATTATAATATAGGAGTTCATCAAACCTACCTAGGTCTAACCTTTGTTGTTCTCCGAAAGAGTCTGACTCTTCTCACCTATGATCAATTAATAGCTCTGTATCCTTGACTTGAGATAAGAGAGGTGCTAAATTATTGCCGCTAAATGGGAAAGTTTCAAAATGGTTTTCTCCTATGTCATGCTTGTTTGATTTGGTTTCCATCTTTGTGATTTTAGGAATTACTAGCTGACATTTATATGTAGCTAGCGTGACCCCTAAGTGTATGGTTTTTGCAAGCCATTCAAGGTGATATTTTACATATACCATAGTGTATCCTACATGTAGTGTTATGTAGTCATTTTTTTCTCAAGGAACACTCATATGCACACCTAAATATAATGATCACTCATTTTTTTTGTTACAAAACCTATTGTCTAAAACAGATAGTGACATGATCGTATCAATATGTAGGTCAAGTTATAATTCTAACAAGGCCTAAGTATTGATGTGGTATTCATGCAATCCCTCGATGAGGTACACTAAAACTAGTTTGAATGCTGATGAAATCCAAACCTTCTAAAAAATGGAAGTCGTGACTACATATAGTGTAACAATGTCATCATGATACATTAACCGAGCAAGCAAGGTGTTAGTATCAGGACAATCTTATCATGATATATATAAGGCATTATCGAAACTTCTCAAAAAGACTCGGATGACGTCAAAACCAAAACAAAGTGATAAGTATAACAAGGAGTTTTCAATTATGTGAGCAGCGTAACCATGCAATAAAAGGGATTTATACCATTTTCTCATAAAAAATGATAACACGACATAAGTACTAAGATTGTGCGTCTAGAATGTGAATAAAAATATCAATTCAATAAGATATGAATGATGAACCAAACTCACAGCGGTGAAGATGATCTTGAAATCAATATTGAAGTACCTTTATCAAATATATGAAAAATGTACGTGCACACTTTAGATGTTAAACAACCCAGCCACAAACATGGATGGGCGTAAATAGACAAAAAAGTAGCAAGCACTATCTTTGATAAAAATACGCAAGATATGCACCTTTCTCACCCTGGAAAATAGGTGGTGAGAATTTAAGGGTATAAATCAAAAGATGAAAACAAACTACGTGCCACTTGGGTAGAGTTTTTCCTCGTCTGAAGATGAGAATAAACATGACTTGAAGTGGTATGTAGTTTAATTTCGTGATGAAAGACAATTAAATCAAACTAACAATGATTTTTTGCATTGTTAAAAAAAAAGGTTTAGATTCCAAATGAGTTGTCACTTCATGATGGCTTGACGCAACAATGGACTAGAAAAAATGGGTTCCAAGACAAAATGGCCTCCTTAAATAAGTTCTCTCAATTAGGTGTTATAAAGTTGTCTTAAGCGAACACGATTTACACAAATGGTCACCCTAACCATCTTGGGAGTATCTCAACTTTAATTTACCCCCTTCAAGCACAGTGGTAAATAAACAGGTCCATGTGTACTCTCACTGGGGTCGCCATACGGACAACCGGTAATGCTAACTCACAAGGAAAAAACTAGTCAAGTGGGTAAGCGGAGCGCTTCCTGTTTTATCCACGAGGTTACTCATCAGTGGATTACTTTAGGGTTCTTGGAACTAACCACATTTTTGTAGCTTAAGGTGTTATGCCAAAGGGTTTGTGTTCGAGTTAAGAGGATAGGGATGTACCCTTTTCCCAAACCTACAATACAGTGTGATGAAACTGGTGTGCTTTTTATTTTACTTAAATTAATGTGCTTTTACGTAGCACACCATTTGGTAACTTGCATGAAACATGTGTATTAGAAGTTTTGTGTTTTGTTTTTTACTCCTTTCTTCTACAAGCATTGGGTCCTATAGATAACAATTCCTTGTAATTTTCCAATTTCGTAGATTGATGTCAAGAAAGATAACTTTACACCTTGTTTTTGATTCCTAAGATCACCAAATAGGTGCGAAGGAAGAGAATACGCAATGTGAAAAAATCCTACTAAATCACATGAAAGTTTACTTCATCCTTTATAAAACAAGTGTTTTGAACATTCAATACAAGTTTTGTATAAGTGTTTTTGATCTCCAAGATCACTTTTGAAGGCGCAAGGAGAGACCATACACACTGTTATAAACCTAGTTTAAGCTAAGAACCAAAAACACTTAACTATGCAAACTGAAATACCAAAGAAAACTTTGTATTTAATTTGTTAGTCCTAGAAACCTACATCAAAGGTCAGAAAAAAATATTTTGTATACTATAGAAAAATTTCCAATTTTAACACAGATGCATGTGTGTCCAATCCGACATCAGCACATCTAACTCAATGGATACACCTGGAAAATAAGATTAGTAAAATACATAGTATACCCAACAATATAGACACATCCAGAAAGATAGAGATGCTTGCAATGCAACATCCACGTTTAGGGTTCAACGAAGATGTGCCCAAGCATAAAATAGACAATTTCAAAATTTTACACAGATGTGGCTAGCGAGACGGAGATGCGGACCCACCGATGGAGATGCATGTGGATCCTTGTAGAGAGAAAACCTGTCAATGATAATTACATCTAGACAGGTGTGTGCCTGTTCTGACGGGAATGATAGGGTTTCAACGTGGACATGTCCCCATACAACACCAACGCATACACTATGAAAAACCTACAAAAATCATTGATTCAAATTTTTTAAAGAGAAAATAGGTTATTTTTTTGTCAAAGTATCCTATTTCTAGTTCAAACCCACAAAACATATACAAATAAGCGTTATTTAGCTAGTGTTAGAAATAAAAATGAGCAAATAATAAGTTGTTTTAACTAAAAAAAATTACAAATGAACTTTGAAGAATTCAAAAGACCTCCATTAATGGAGGATGGACATAACTGTCCCACCAAGCATGCCAAATGTGTTCAATGAAATATTTTGCAAGAGATATTGAAATGGGGTAAGAACACTTAAGAACAACAAATCCTTGTGCAAAATCCCCTCAATGGACCATATGATAAGAAATGAGCAAGAGGTCCTATTTTCATGCGTTAACTTGAACTAAACAAGCAATTTAAAAAAATGAAATTAACCTCTATTCTTAAAAGCTTAAAGTAAATGAACCTAAAAGGATCTAAGACATTAGCTTATGCTTCAAGAGAATGGGATCACCATTAATGGATTCAAGGCTAATGGTTATTGCCATTCACTTCATATTGTGTGATAGAAATGCAAAAGCAAAAAAAATAGCTCAATAAAATGATATCAAACTCCTAATCTTAGCAATAATACTATAGTTTAGGTTAGAGGGAAGAAGTTTTCTTAGAAATGAGAGGGGGGGGTAGTAGGCTATTTATAGTTTTACATTTGGGAAATGGGAGGATTTTTGGTGCATGTGGGACTAAAAAGGGAGTCAACAAGTAAATTACCAATTCAAAGTAACATTTTACTAGTTTTAGAGAGAGGTTGATCATGGTTAAGACTAGGTAACCATGTTTAGATGGCAATTATTCATATTTAGAGAAAAATTAGGTTTTTGAGAGATTTTTGAAAGGCTTAATCAATCCAATGAAGTGGATTGATACTCCAGAGAGCTAATAGAGGTGGTAAAGAAGAGAATATTAGCCAAGAAGAGGTTATTATAACCTATTTAACTAGTTTACAAGAGGAAATACGACCAAAATAGTGTCGTAAGAGGGGAGTTAGATAGATCTAACTGATGAGATGTCATAAATTTGTGAGGAAGAGAATAATAAGTTCTATAATAGTGCTTTTATCAAACTGCAAGTGTCTACAGAATCCAAGTTCTATCCTTAACTTTGAGTTCAATAGTAGCAAGGAAATTTTTAGAAGTATCCATATCAACCAATATTCTAGCATATGTAATGTGCTCAAAATATTTAGTTTTTTGTTCAGTAGCCAAACATTTCCCTAAAGTGTTACCTATAGAGGTTAAGCAACTCTGCATCAGAAATTAGAGGGGTAGTGTAGCTCCCAACAAGAAAACCAAAAGAAAAAAATATACATTAATAATAATAATAATAATAAATTTAGATTTTTGTGGAATGTTAGGTGAAGGGAGACTAGTGGGGATGTTGGCGAAGCTGATGAGTGGAGTAATTTTTTCCATGTGAAGACATATGGACCTCCTTACCAAAGGACGTGGGAAGCTTGGACGACGTCAAACCTATCTTTTCCCTTATTTAATAATACAAGAACTTTGTTTGAGAGCTAGAGGTATTAACCAGAGTGAAACCCAAGTTAACATTGTAATATTAGTTTAGAAAATGGATAATTGCCGCAACGATTGGTGAAATCTTGTTTCAAGTTCTATGAAATTTCCATGAGGCTCGCCTCAGACTCGACATTGTCTATTGTGGTGAGTTTTGTGCTAGTTTGAATTCTGTGGCTACTACATGGTTATGTAACTCATCAAGCCGACTTTATGTGAGGTGGTTCTTACGATTTACGAATTAAGTTGGGTTGTGAACACATACACTACATGGAAATGTTGATATTGTTATAGATAATATTTCTCCGGTAGAAATTTTAGGTGAAGAAATAAACTATGTTAGGTTCTCTATCAATTCCAAGGAGTCAATAAAAGGTCTATAACCTGATCAATTTATGTTTTTCGCTAGTTTCCTCCTATCCTACATCAAAATGTGTATTTTTGTTAGATTTCTTAGTTGCAAGTGCCATGATAGATTTTCCTATAAAATGTGGAAGCATGCAATTTACTTGTGAACTGTAACACCCAAAAACTAATGACAAACAACACCATCATTCTGGTAATGTACAAGGGAAATGGTTGGCTAACCCACGCCATCATTGTAAAAATACAACAAATGACTCATTGGGTTTTTTTTTTGTATTACATAAATTGTTCATTGTGATATCGCTTTACATATTATATGAGTAATGTCAAAAAAAATTTAGAGCTAATGCGGGACATGTTGTAATGGAGCCCTTGGGTATGCTATAGAACCATTCAAATCCCATGGCTCCTAGGTTGCGAGGAAAATGTCCTATTAATAAATTATCACTATATCTAACCTCTTAGAAATCCATGTAAAAGTCTTTTATATGATCACGAGGATCACATTTGCACTTATACTTATGAAAATTTGGAACGGTAAAGTGTTTTTTGAAAGGTTGTTATAACATGTCCTTGTCAAAGGGGTACGTGCATAGTTATTCATATGAATATTTTCTATTCTGACCTACATTTCCCTCTTGTAATGTAGTAGGCATAGTTTTCATTGATTTTAACTCTTTCTGAATGACTTTCTCTTTAGTAGGTGACATTGGTATTTGTACCTAAGTCACTTTAAAGGTATGGTTCATGTGTGGATCAAAGTGAAACTTGCTAGGTTTAGTTTTTCCTTTGTCTTTGTATATGTTTCTTCTTGAAGATCCTAAGTTTGCTAGATTCTGGATCAACTTCAAGATTTGTTTTTGAAGGATCTCCTCTTCAATCAGGGGTCCTCTTCTTCATCAAATTTCAGAGGAGGGAAAACTTTACGCTCAATTTTCACTTTATGTGAAGCTTTAAAGTGAGGTCTTCATGATGATCCCCCTTCGATAGTGGCCTTATAACTCCCACAAGTGGAATTTCTTCCCACATCAAAAGGATTATCTATGTCTAAGAGGAATCTACGCTCTCCTACTTTAGGGCTAATGTACTTTGTTTCTTATTTACACTCTTGCAGAATTTTAGCTCCTAATTCTAACACTCTTGTGAGTACTTGATCTTTATTATAATATAGGAGTTCATAAAACCTACCTAGGTCTAACCTCTGTTGTTCTCTGAAAGAGTTTGACTCTTCGCACCTATGATCAATTAATAGCTCCGCATCCTTGACTTGAGATAAGAGAGGTGCTAAATTTTTTCCGCTAAATGGGAAGGTTTCAAAATGGTTTTCTCCTATGTCATGCTTGTTTGATTTGGTTTCCATCTTTGTGATTTTAGGAATTACTAGGTAACGTTTTTATGCAGCTAGTGTGACCCCTAAGTGTATGGTTTTTGCAAGCCATTCAAGGTGATATTTTACATATACCATAGTGTATCCTAGATGCAGTGTTATGTAGTAATTTTTTTATCAAGGAACACTCATATGCACACCTAAATGTAATGATCACTCATTTTTTTTGTTACCAAACCTATGGCCAAAAATAGATAGTGACAAGATCGTATCAATATGTAGGTCAAGTTATAATTCTAACAAGGCCTAAGTATTGATGTGGTATTGATGCAATCCCTTGATGAGGTAAACTAAAACTAGTTTGAATGTTGATGAAATCCAAACCTTCTAAAAAATGGAAGTCGTGACTACATATAGTGTAACAATTTCATCATGATACATTAACTGAGCAAGCAAGGTGTTAGTATCATGACAATCTTATCACGATATATATAAGGCATTATCGAAACTTTTCAAAAATACTCAGATGACGTCGAAACCAAAACAAAGTGATAAGTATCACAAGGATTTTTTAATTATGTCAGCAGCGTAACCACACAATAAAGGGATTTATACCATTTTCTCATAAAAAATGAGAACACGACGTAAGTACCAAGATTGTGCGTCTAGAATGTGAATAAAACTATCAACTCAAAAAGAGATGAATTATGAACCAAAATCACAGTGGTGAAGATGATCTTGAAATCAAGATTGAAGGGCCTTTATCAAATATATGAAAAATGTATGTGCACACTTTAGATGTTAAACAACCCAGCCGCAAACATGGATGGGCGTAAATAGACAAAAACTTAATAAGAACTATCTTTGATAAAAAGGCGCAAGATATGCACCTTTCTCACCCTGGAAAATGGGCGGTGAGAATGCAAGGGTATAAATCAAAAGATGAAAACAAACTATGTGTCACTTGGGCAGATATTTTCCTCATTCGAAGATGAGAATAAAACTGACTTAAAGTGCTATGTAGCTTAATTTCGTGATGAAAGACACTTAAATCAAACTTACAATGATTTTTTCCTTGTTAAAAAAAAAGGTTCAGATTCCAAATGAGTTGTCACTTCATGATGGCTTGACCCAACAATGGACTAGCAAAAATGGGCTCCAAGACAAAATGGCCTCCTTAAATAAGTTCTCTCAATTAGGTGTTATAAAGTTGTCTTAAGCGAACACGATTTACACAAATGGTCACCCTAACCATCTTAGGAGTATCTCAACTTTAATTTACCCCCTTCAACCACAGTGGGAAATAAACGCGTCCATGTGTACTCTCACTAGGGTTGCCATAGGGACAACCGGTAATGCTAACTCACAAGGAAAAAACTAGTCAAGTGGGTAAGCAGAGAGCTTTCTGTTTCATCCATGAGGTTACTCATCAGTGGATTACTTTAGGGTTTCTGGAACTAACCCCATTTTTGTAGCTTAAGGCATTATGCCAAAGGGGTTGTGTTCAAGTTAAGTGGATATGGATGTACCCTTTTCCGAAACCTATAATACAGTGTGATGAAAGTGGTGTATTTTCTATTTTACTTAACTTAATGTGGTTTTAAGTAGCACACCATTTGGAAACTTGCATGAAACATGTGTATAAGAAGTTTTGTGTCTTGTTTTTTACTCCTTTCTTCTACAAGCATTAGGTCCTGTAGACAACAATTCTTTGTAATTTTCCAATTTCATAGATTGATGTCAAGAAAGAGAACTTTAAACCTTGCTTTTGATTCCTAAGATCACCAAATAGGTGCGAAGGAAGAGAATACGCAATGTGAAAAAATCCTACTAAATCACATGAAAGTTTACTTCATCCTTTATAAAACAAGTGTTTTGAACATTCGATACAAGTTTTGTATAAGTGTTTTTGATCTCCAAGATCACTTTTGAAGGCACGAGGAGAGACCATACACACTGTTACAAACCTGGTTTAAGCTAAGAACCAAAAACACTTAACTATGTAAAATGAAATACCGAAGAAAACTTTTTATTTAATTTTTTAGTCCTAGAAACCTACATCAAAGATCAGAAAAAAAAGATTTTGTATACTATAGAAAAATTTCCAATTTTAACACAGATGCCTGCGTGCCTAAACTGACACCAGCACATCCAACTCAATGGATACGCTTGGAAAATAAGATTAGTAAAATACACATTATACCCAAAACTATAGACGCGTCCAGAAAGACAGAGATGCTTTCAATGCAACGTGCATGCTTAGGGTTCAACGAAGATGCACCCAAGCATAAAATAGATAGTTTCAAAATTTTACACAGATGTGGCCAGAGAGACTAAGACGCGGACCCACCGATGGAGATGCGTGCGGATCCTTGTAGAGATAAAACCTGTCAATGATAATTACATCTAGACAGGTGTGTGCCTGTTCTAACGGGAATTCTAGGGTTTCAACGTGGACATGTCCCCATACAACACCAACGCATACACTATGAAAAACCTACAAAAATCATTAATTCAATTTTTTTTAAGAGAAAATAGGTTAGTTGTTTTTCAAAGTATCCTATTGCTAGTTCAAACCCACAAAACATATACAAATAAGCGTTATTTAGCTAGTGTTAGAAATAAAAATGAGCAAATAATAAGTTGTTTTAACTAAAAAAAATTACAAATGAACTTTGAAGACTTCAAAAGACCTCCATTAATGGAGGATGGACATAACTGTCCCACCAAGCATGCCAAATGTGTTCAATGAAATATTTTGCCAGAGATATTGAAATGGGGTAAGAACACTTAAGAACAACAAATCCTTGTGCAAAATCCCCTCAATAGACCATATGATAAGAAATGAGCAAGATATCCTATTTTCATGCATTAACTTGAAGTAAACAAGCAATTTAAACAAATGAAATTAACCTCTATTCTTGAAAGCTTAAAGTAAATGAACCTAAAAGGATTTAAGAAATTAGCTTATGCTTCAAGAGAATGGGATCACCATTAATGGCTTCAAGGCCAATGGTTATTCCCATTTACTCCATATTGTGTGATAGAAATGCAAACGTAAAGAAAATAGCTCAATAAAATGATATCAAACTCCTAATCTTAGCAATAATACTATAGTTTAGGTTAGAGGGAAGAAGTGTTCTTAGAAATGAGAGTGGGGATAGTAGGCTATTTATAGTTTTACATTTGGGAAATGGGAGGATTTTTGGTGCATGTGGGACTACAAAGCAATTCAACAAGTAAATTAGCAATTCAAAGTAACATTTTACTAGTTTTAGAGAGAGGTTGATCATGGCTAAGACTAGATAACCATGTTTAGATGGCAACTAATCATATTTAGAGAGAAATCAGGTTTTTGGGAGGGTTTTGAAAGGCTTAATCAATCCAATGAAGTGGATTGATACTCCAGGGAGCTAATAGAGGTGGTAAAGAAGATAATATTAGCCAAGAAGAGGTTATTATAACCTATTTAATTAGTTTACAAGAGGAAATACGACCAAAATAGTGTCGTAAGAGGGGAGTTAGATAGATCTAACTGATAAGATGTCATAAATTTGTGAGAAAGAGAATAATAAGTTCTATAACAGTGCTTTTATCAAACTACAAGTGTCTACAGAATCCAAGTTCTATCCTCAACTTTGAGTTCAATAGTAGCAAGGAAATTTGTAGAAGTATCCATATCAACCAATATTCTAGCATATGTAATGTGCTCAAAATATTTAGTTTTTGGGTCAGTAGCCAAACATTTCCCTAAATTGTTACCTATAGAGGTTAAGCAACTCTCCATCAGAAACTAGAGGGGTAGTGTAGCTCCCAACAAGAAAACCAAAAGAAAAAAATATACATTAATAATAATAATAATAATAAATTTACATTTTTGTGGAATGTTAGGTGAAGGGAGACTAGTGGGGATGTTGGCGAAGCTGATGAGTGGAGTAATTTTTTCCATGTGAAGACATATGGACCTCCTTACCAAAGGACGTGGGAATCCTGGACGACGTCAAACCTATCTTTTCCCTTATTTAATAATACAAGAACTTTGTTTGAGAGCTAGAGGTATTAACCAGAGTGAAACCCAAGTTAACATTGTAATATTAGTTTAGAAAATGGATAATTGCCGCAACGATTGGTGAAATCTTGTTTCAAGTTCTATGAAATTTCCATGAGGCTCGCCTCAGACTCGACATTGTCTATTGTGGTGAGTTTTGTGCTAGTTTGAATTCTGTGGCTACCACATGGTTATGTAACTCATCAAGCCGACTTTATGTGAGGTGGTTCTTACGATTTACGAATTAAGTTGGGTTGTGAACACATACACTACATGGAAATGTTGATATAGTTATAGATATTATTTTTCCGGTAGAAATTTTAGGCGAAGAAATAAATTATGTTAGGTTCTTTATCAATTCCAAGGACTCAATAAAAGGTCTATGACCTGATCAGTTGATGTTTTTTTCCAGTTTCCTCCCATGCTGCACCAAAATGTGAATTTTTGTCAGATGTCTTAGTTGCAAGTGCCATGATAGATATTCCTATAAAATGATGAAGCATGCAATTTACTTGTGAACTGTAACACCCAAAAACTAACAACAAATGACGTTCAAAACCACACCAAAACTATGAATTTATCTACGGAAGAATTGGTAGAGTTATTTTTTTAATTTAATGAAGTAATTTATCGCTAAATATTTTCACTCAAATTTCCTCCCGAAATCTGTGGGATGATTTAATAAAACTTTTAATCACAACATTCGTAAGTTCACTTTTAATTTTGTTCCTAAAAAATAAAATCCTACACTACCCCTTAAATTTATTTATGTAAAAGCACCATTACCCCTTAACTTAAATCCCCATAAATACACCAACCCATCCGCACTTTTATTTAAATAGTCCAACTCATTTTTTTATTTTTGATTTTTTTCCACATTTATGCACACTCTTTTTCAAGTTTCCTTTATTAGTTTTACTTGATTTATTTTCCCCACTTTTAAATTTCTTGTTGATGCAAAATTACAGCACCCTCCGAATGGCCTAATTTTGAATGGAGCATCTGGTGCAATCTGCATAACATTGGACCATATCTCAAGTTGTGGGACTTGTGGGATTGATTTGGTCCTCCAGAGAAATTCGACTTCTTCTTCCTAAACTACCTGCCATAAGCTACACTAATGAAGGAAAACTATCTAATCCTAATCTAACCTTCTAAGGGACCAGGGAGAGAGTGCATGAAAAAAAAGCCTACACTAAAGCATTGATACACCAAAACATAAAGTTGTTGATCACAAATCCAAGAACCTGAAATGGAGAGAGGTGAGAAATGGAGAGGATGGACAACATACATCATAGGAAAAATATTAAGTTCACACAGAACACCACTTCAAACCCATTAAACACAACTCTCTAGGCACAATATACCTTGCAATGATGAGAGGAAAGAAGAGACAATAAAGTAAGAAAAGGATGGACAAAATACATCACAAAACAAATTTTATTTCTCCATGAGTTTACAAAGTACATCATTAGTGGGTGAGAGGAAATAAAACCCCATTACAAAGCAAAGAGAGGAGTCTTAAAGTCCACATTCGACCATAGAGAAGAAAGACGGAGTGGGCAGGAGAGAAAAAATGACCAACCTCTTGAAAACTGCCCTTCCAACCACCTAAGGAAATTACATTGAATTCACATGCAACAATGATGGGTTCTACTACAAAACCCATGCCCCCATTACTATTCGTTGTTGGGAAAGAAAGGAAGCCCATACTTAATTATGGTGGTAGGTGAGAAGCATGAAAACCTCAAAAATGGTGGACTGTATTTTTTCATTTTTAAGAACTTAGTCTGAGGAGTCTATCCATGCAAGATCCACATGGAAGGCCCACACATTCTTAAGATTTTACCCCCTCCTTTCAATCTTGAATTTGTGATGGTTGGACACTTTGCATCGTCCACGAGCCTGCTCTTATTTCTTTACTTTTTGGATTTTCTAACTTTCTATTTAGGAGCAACTATGTTAAACCCTAGACACATGGTGGGCCAGCGGACGTTTGGGAACCTACTTTTGTATTTTAAATTTGAAGTTACGCTAAGCTAACATGTGGCACCTTCCACTGACTCTTCCCATGCTTATAATTTTTGATGACCAATGCAACTTTATTGGGCTCTGACCATGTGGAGAGCATGCGCTTGTTTTGGGGCATGCCTTTGGACTTTACCTTTGAAATTATGCCGATGAGGCACGTGGAGTTTTCCACTGGCTCTTCCCATGATTTTACTTTTAAATGGTCGGTTCTGAATTCTTAGGCCCTAGACACGTGGAGAGCCTATGCTCCTTTGGGTCTCCACTTTTTATATTTACCTTTGAAGTTGCGTTGATGAGGCACGTGGAAACTTCTGTTGACTCTTAGAATTTTCAAAGACCAGTGCAACTTTCTCGGTCCCTATACATGTAGAGAGCATGCGCTTGTTTGGGTCTCCACTTTTATCGCACCCTTTGAAGGTGTGCTAAGCTGACATGTGGCACCTTCCATGGTTCTATTGTTTTTATTTGATTCGAATCACTCTGGTATTGATTTTGAACCCTCAATTTTGAATTTTGGGTGTCGGGCATGAGGTGCAAAACGAAAATAGAGGGAAGGTGCATGCGAGAAGGGACAACCGATTTTAAGGTATGTGTGCTGAAGGGCATGCGTATAGGACACAAGAGGTGTGCACGTTAGAGGGAAGCGTAAGAGGGGAAAATATAAGGAGAGAAGAATGCGAAAGAAGAGTATGGAAGTAAGGCATGAATATCCAACTAAGGAATGGCATGCAATGGTAGAAATGAAAGATGACACACGACAAGAACAGCTAGAACATAGCCAATTTTGAAGGCGTCTGCAGAGGGATGTGTGGAAGAATTTCATGGTGCGAGGAGTACGTGAGAGGACTACAACCTATGAAAAGTATCAAATGTGTAATCCTGTAGGTGTGCAACCTAAAATGTGAAGCATCAGAGCCAGAGTGAGAGTAAAAGTCATCCAAATAGTTGGGAGAGTTATTTGGATAACAGTTCTTAACCTTATTACTTAAGATTTGAGGATCAAATCTCATCCATTGCATAATTAATCCTCTCCATTGATTTTAGATATCATCTATTTAGCACTAAAAATTCTTATGGCTTTCTATTTCTTTTTCTCTAACCCACATATTCCTTCACTTGTAAAGGTGAGGCTACAGGGAGCAAGTATGGAGGCAAGAAGTTTTGGGTTGCAACTATATTGAAGGAGATGGATCTGGGAGAGAATTGGAAGGATTTTAATCCCCATCTTCCAAGATTAAAATTTATTTCCTTAGATTCTTCCACATAATTATTATGTATTTTTTTTATTTTTTTATTTCTTCCATAGTTTTATAAATCAGCATTCGCTTGTTTTCATCTTGCTGGGTAAGGATTTTACCCTGATAGAAATATGGGTTTCTTTCACTATAATGAGAGATGGGAATATATGTGTTTGTGTGTATATATACACTCACATATAGCTGGGAGAGTTATTTGGATAACAGTTCTTAACCTTATTACTTAAGAGCTGAGGATCAAACCTCATCCATTGGATAATTAATCCTCTCCATTGATTTTAGATATAATCTATTTAGCACTAAAAATTATTATGGCTTTCTATTTATTTTTCTCTAACCCACATGTTCCTTCACTTGTAAAGGTGAGGCTATAGGGAGCAAGTATGGAGGCAAGAAGTTTTGGGTTGCAACTATATTGAAGGAGATGGATCTGGGAGAGAATTGGAAGGATTTTAATCCCCATCTTCCAAGATTAAAATTTATTTCCTTAGATTCTTCCACATAATTATTATGTATTTTTTTTATTTTTTTGTTTCTTCCATAGTTTAATAAATCAGCAATCACTTGTTTTCATCTTGTCGGGTAAGGATTTTACCCTGATAGAAATATGGATTTCTTTCACTATAATGAGAGATGGGAATATATGTGTTTTGTGTGTATATATACACTCACATATATATCTTTGGTTTTAAATTCTCAATACTTTGGATTTTTTTGACTTTAAAATGTCCAATTTCGTGCCTAAACAAATTCTGGAAAAAAACAAGAAAATTTCTCTGTGTTAAATTTGACAGTCAAATGATCTTCGCAATAGACCTTAAATAGTGCAAAATGACGGTCATATAGACATCAAATTTAAGCTAGGAATAAATTTTCCTACAATTATATTTTCCAAAACTTTTAAATTTTTGTACATTTCGGAAAAGATATATATATATATATATATTTATCTAATAGAATTTTATTTTAATATGATGTAAATATGTATATATATATATATATATATATATATATATATTTACTTTGTGGTTTGATCTTAAAATTTGTAATTTTATTCCAATATTCATTAGTAAAATATGGATGATAACTACAATTTAAATCAATACTTTCAATTATTCACAACCAATTCAAAAGGAAAAATTGATTAGGGTATAGATTCTAACCAATCCTTCTTGGATAGACATTTGGATAGAAGAAAGTAAAATAAAATTGAATGAAGGTTATTCTATTTTACATTTTGAAAAAAAATTCTAGTAATTCAAGAAGAAGTATCAGTGACTTTTATCCAAGGACAGTGTAACGCCCACTCAAAGTACACACAGAAGGACAACATGACAAATAATGGATTTTTTTTTTTACTTGTTTGGGGTTTATACGAAACACAGATGATCACAATGGGCTACAACTAAGTCATGATAAACTTGAAACAACATGGACCATCTAGGAAACAATGGAACATACGAAAACCCTCATAAACAATTCACTTTTCTGTACGACAAGGCACATCATAAAAGTCTAACCACAATACACACTTACAGTGGGGTAATCCCATGGTGAAGAATATTTTAAGGTTACTTATTTAGTAAAAACGTCTTTCCATTCTTAACTTATGTTCTAGAAGATATATGCTATGATTCTCATAATTATTCTTATGATGCTATATTTCTTCCTTTTATACTAATGAGCAATTAGCTTAAGATTAAATATCTAGAAAGAGGTTCATCTCTAAAATGTCAACAACTTGCTTAATTTGTTTGATTAATAAAGGAGGTTTTCCATTTCACACAAGGTTATTTATCCATACTCAAGCTACTAAATATTATTTCACACCTCCATTACACCAGGTGACAAGAGTAAGATCCAATTAAGGGAATGCTTTGTTTTAGGTTTAGAACAATGATCTCCTTTGTGCAAGGATCAAAAGTTTAACATTACTTAAGAAATATTAAAATGTACCTAGGCAAGGGTTAGGAGAAAAAGGTCAAATTGAATTCATTTTCATGACCTCATTCGTTATTAACTACTCTTTTATTTAGGCTTGATAATTTATCAAGACTGCTTAAAAGATTCATTTACGCTTTGGTTATTAAGTTGGAAAAAGAATACAATTTAGGTTTCTAGATCGATGAGCTAGATTTACTTTTGATCAATCCCCCTACTTACTAAGACCTAGGATTCTCCCAAAAATTAAACATTGATTACACTTTAATATCATTTAAAGTTTCACAACAATAAGGATAAGGGCTTAGGGGTAGAAGGTAAGTCCTTTTTACACAAGTAGATAGTTCCTCTTCTTCCACTTAAAGACTTAGGATTTTATCGAGAGGAGCACAACTTCAGTATTATTATTTTCTTATAAATTTTATAAGGATTACCAAACCACTTTATTATGCCTAGAAGTACATTAATGTCATGACCTAGAGGTAGTTACTACACAAAATTATAAGAAAAATAAATGCTTACTATTACCATTTTTACGAAAACTAAACATTGTTACATCATTTCTATCTAACATGGCACAAAAACCAAGGGTGACAAATGGTTCTATTGAAATTTCAGTTGAGAACAAGAAGGTAAAAAAAATTGGTCAAATTAATGCCATACTATTTTCAATATTTCTATAATACAAAAAAGTACTCATAACAATGTGGTGAACAAGTTATAATCATCACAATAGAATTTACAGGTTTTGTTTCAACGGGTTAAGACAACCGTACTTCACAATTACATAAAACCCAAGGTAAGAGGCCTTTCAAACATCTGTACAAGCACCATCCTAAGATCTACAAAACATTAAGATTTCATACAAAATCATTCATAAGTGAAACTGAAGAAAATTAAGAACAAGAATGTAAAAGAGAGTTCCATTATGAAAGTAGCATTCTAAACATCCATCCAAGTTTTATAGCACTATGGATTTACAACCATCCTTAATAAGTCTATAGTTTTGGTTTAAAATAAATGGAATTATCACTTTCTCAACACAATATCTTTTAAAGTAACCCCCATTACCATAATCAAAACTTCTCTTACATGTGCATTTACATATATTGCTAAATGTTGTTATCTTAATCAACACTTTCCATCATAAATCAACAAGTATCAATACATATTTAAATACAACAACATTAATTAACTATAACAACAAATTCCATTGAAAACCATCAAGGTATTTATATATATTTATAATACAACCAATTTTCAATAACAACATTAACATTTAAAGAAAGCAGTGAGATAGATAATAGTATATGCCACAAACAGTCTTCTTGAGGGAGAAATAGACCAAAGTAGTTCGAGCAATAAATGGGCAATAGAAATGAACAAATATATCTTTAAATTTTGGTGATCCAAAAATATTTATGGTTCAAGATTTATAAGTACATTCAAGGTACCTCATAAGGAAGGCCTTAAATGTCTTTGAATAATTCTAATGATCATCGGGAATTTTAAGCAAGCCAAGATCTAAATACGTTACACTCGAATTTCTACATTCTAAAAGTTTTATACCAAAACTCTAACCCAGCTTAGCCCAAGCATTAATCACTTCAAGCCTACAACCATTCTTTCTCAGGGAGAAAAGTTTTATCAGAGGGGTTTGACTGTACAAGTCATCCAAAATAAAAACAAAAAGATGCAATTTCTATCCTCCCTAAATAGGTTTAATAAAGGACAAAAAATTTGTATAAACACAAGACCAACTATACTCCGTCAAGGAGGCTATATCCAGAAATGAAAGCAAACAATATAAATACATATATTTTTATAGATTTAATGTATAAATGTTTTGGCTACGTATTTAATCTTTGCTACAAGCCTTAGGTGTTAAACCAAATTAGAAGCATTTCATTCGACAGTCAACTAGTAAATTCGACATGAGTACAATCTGTGATGTATTTTATCAATCAAAAACATAAACCAACCACAAAAAAATAAATGCAATCATATGATTGTCACGATAAGAAAAATATCATTTTTGCAGATAACATATGAAATACCTCACAAGGAAAGAGAGTTATAAATTTAAGCCAAAATCAAACTCAGACTTCCTAGTGTTTCAACTAGATATAGGAAAGAGTAAAATGCCCACCATTATACATAGAGAAACCCTTATTATCATGCAATAAAAATTCAAGGGAGAAGGAAATAATATACAGTCAGGTGCATCTAAACCCATTACAAACTTTTAAGGCAAAAAATTTCTTAGAAGGAAGGTTTCCCCAAATGGAAGCATTCACAGTAACTCAGAAGACCAAAAACCAAATAAAAATCATGAGACAACTAATTGGACATCCAAGACAAAATTAAAACTCACAAAAATCACCAAATATATACCAATTTTAGGAAGGATAATGTTCCATTTAATAATATTATTGAAAACTTAACAATTATTGAAATGGGCATGTTTATCTTGCTTGATTTCTAGCTTTTACAAGTCGTCCTAAACACCTCATAGACCTGCAGTAGCAAACCTCAAGTCAAATTTATCTGTCCACATGCATGTTAGGCACTAAAAATACACTCACTCCCATGTTGGAGCATGTAGGAAGATAGCTCCAAAATCTACGATGTTGCATATGCCTAAAAAATTGTGGTCTTAAGGATTGTAATGATTGTAGTATATACACAAAACATGGGTTTATTGAAAAATCCCAGGAAACTTCTAATTAACGCTATTTACAAGAGTAAATCTAGACTCCACAACCTTGCTAATATCGTCCCAGTGTTTGTCAAAATTGGGACGTTAGAGCATGACATGGACATCCATCGAAGCCCAATGGAATTCAGAATTTTTGTCAGAAGAAGTTACACGAGCCTGAGAATCCATGTATGCAAAATGTGGAAGTATACAAAAGGCATGTAAATTTTTTAACAAAAGTTCCTCAAAGAGATGTGGTCTCATGGAATTTACACGAGTTGCAGGACATGCACAAAAGTCATATGCAACAATGGCCTTGATTTACCATAAGCAACCAACTGGTGTCCTACCTGCTTAGTTCACCATTACCAACATACACGCATAGCCAATGAAAAATGGAATCTTTAAAACACGATATGGAAATAAACCCAAGAATAAGGAGAATGGAATTTGCCAATTTTTCAGTTACAAGCGGCCTAGGAGAAATGTATGCAAAGCATGGAATCTACAACAAGGAGATAGAAGATTCTAGCAAAAATCTTGAAAGATTCCAAGACTTTGCATGCAAATCATGATCCATTAATAACAATAAATAAAAGGTAGAGTTCGGTGGTGGAGCATATTAAATTCAACCAATAAATTGTAGTCCCTAAAAAAAAGTTGTGCACCACTCAAAGACCATCTCCACTTTCCCACCTGTCACATGCATTCACCTTTTTTTCCCCTTTATTATTATTTTAGTTTTGTTCTGGTCTGTACTAACGACACTAAATTTTAACATGAAATCATATGAAACATTTAAGTCAAATATTTAAGTTGAGAAATAAGCTTTTCCCCATCTAAATAATGATGTTTTCCGCTAATAACCCAATACACTCTTGATTTTAATATGCAAATTTTAAGGGAAACTTAATCTCAAATCAATTCAAACTTCACATACTTTATTTCTAAGATAGATACAATTTTGAATACTTAATACATGACATAAATTTTACAAAGGATAGTATTCTTTCATGGCTCAACAACAATAGTCTTCACTCCAAGAGCACTCCTTCACTCCATAGCTTTTCCTTTCTTCCAACCACAAACAAGGGAGGGGGTGTAGGAAACACTCACCTCCCAACCATGATTCCAATGAGGGAAATAAGCCATTTCCCGCATTGGCCCACCGAGCCCCCAACTGTAGTGAAATAACTCATGTTTGCTAACCAATGAAAACTTTACATTTGATTCCACATTACTCACAATCCAAACAATACAAACAATACATACAACACTAAAATGCAACAATATAAGACATGATTCACATCACATATGCTTATACCAAAGACTAAATGGAGAGTAGAAAAATGGAAAACACCTTCGTATGCCTCCCAAATGAGATAGGGGGTTTCACCCAAAAGCCTCCAAATACACAATACACTTCTCAACAAAATTCCCTTTTCCCTCCCATGCAATATAACCAAAGGTAAAACAATTTAACCCCTTTTATCTCCAATGGGTGAAACTCCCTACTCATACTCCTTCCATAATAGCCTACACATTTCCTTTTCCCTCCCATAATTCTTACTAATATCCTTTTCCCTCTATAATGCTTCCATTTTCCATCTCCCATACATCCTAAGGCCAAGCTATACCAAAAGAAACACAACAGAAACATTCATACAATCATTTTCTTTTCAACACACACAACAATAAATGAAGATCTAGGAAAAGACTCTACCTTTCCATCTTGATTTTCTTCAATCCTCAACAATCCTTTTACTCTTCCTAATATAAAGAAAATATCTCCACAATAAATCTCCACAAAAATATCTAAAATCTCCAAGAAAATAACCAAGTAATTTCCCCAAGAGAAAGTGAGAAAAATGAGAGAGTAACCCCCCCTAAACCAAAACACATGCATATATAGAAAGGAGGGAAGAGGAGGGTGTGGTGTCTCCATGTAGGATGCCACTTCATCCTCCACAAATGCACCCCCACCCTAAGCACAAGAAACAAAACTTCAATAATGGATAAGGTGGGACAATGATGCACCTCACTCAACCACTTCATTATTTTATTCTACCACTAAGTCCACAATATAGGGAATCAAGATATGAGGTGACATTAGTGGCCTCTTTTTTCCATTATGAAACTCATAATGGAAACCTAAATTGACCCCTAGGGTCATAACCATTGTAATTGAAGGGAAATAAGAAGTGGGGCACAAATCGTTCTTATCCCACATGCCTTTTATAATTGGAACCAAGACCCAAATTTGAATTTGGATGGGTGGAAGAAACACTCATCACAAGTAATGCTTCCATTTCCACTTACCAATAAAGAAAATCACAATGGGACACCTACTCATAACATGCCCACATGTCACATCCTAATAAATCAAAACAAGAATATTAAACAACTAAAATGAGAACATTAGTTAACAATAATAAGTGACATAAATCTCATATTAAAAGAAAACATAATCACAAAAATAATAAATGAAAAAAGAACACATACACACCCTTGGTCACATTTTTGAGGTCATTCCACCATGGGAACCTCCTAACAACCTAACCACAACACAACATAAAATACAAATTTCCATGGTGACCATTGTTTGCAAAACCATGATATATTTCACTATGGTTAAGTCTCCTAACCCCCTTTTGTTTGTGATGTCATCACCTACAAAATAAAACAATACCTCCTTCAGCTCTTGGATCCAGCATTAAATATATCAATGGAAAAATACATGCATATCAAATAAACATCATCATATCACAAATCATTTCTCATCAAAGCTAATCATTTTTATCATGTATTCACAATTCCAAAAATTTAAATTTATATGATCACATCAATATTAGTAAGATCACAAAGATTAGTTTAAACTTCAAGGACATAATCAATACAACAAGAATTCATAATGTTAATATACATAAAAACTAATCACATATCATCACCATTAATACTGGATGTATAAGCATGTCTTTAAGAATCCATAAGAACCATAATACAAAGTGGAATAACATATCAGTACTAAAAAGTATGTCTACTGTCTATCATCATGCTAATCAAATCATATACAATAATGTCCCATATCCGAAATCAGTATGGGTAACAATGCATGCATCTAATAATTTCTGTAGGTCAAATATACTACAATTTCCATATCTCTTACCCATAATGATAAATAAAATAAAATCAAGATGACATTGAAGATGAGTGGGCACTACATTCCCCTCCCCTTAGACTTGACCTCCTAGAAGTATAGTGGAAAAATGTGTGGAAACTTGGACTATGAGAAATCGTGGCAAGTCCTCCTATGTAGCCACATGATCTTATCATACCTATCCCACTACACTTGCATACTAATGAATATTTCACGCCTCAAAGGCCCAAGGTCCCGCACTCTATCATATACATAAGATCCACCATCACCTACCCCTACTCTTGCACCTGTAATGTGGTCCAATCTTAATAAATGAGAAGGATCTGATATGTATCTCCTAAGAATAGAAACATGAAACACATCATGATAATGAGACAAGCTAGGTGGCAATGCTAGATGGTAAGCTAAGGGACCGATCCTACTCACAATATCTCAAAGGGACCCACGAATATAGGGAATACTAACTTAGAGCCTTTTCCATAACTTATAGGGCTCTTATGAGGCCAAACATGAAGAAACACCTTCGTGCCCAACACCTCATAAAAGTGGTCAAATCTCCTCTGATCTACATATTTATTTTATCTATCCTGAAGCCTCCTACAACCTCTTTCTAATCATGTCAACCTGTTGTTCCATATCCTGTAATAATGTTGGCCAAAGAGATACTATCCTCTAACTTGTCCAACTTAGTGGTGTCCTACACTCCCTACCATATAGTGCCTAAAAAGGATCCATACCAATAGAACTCTAAAAAATGTTGTTGTAGGTGAAACTCAACCAAGTACAAATACTCCTCCCATCTCGAACTGATGATCATAATGTACATCTAAAGCATTTCCTCTAGAATCTAATTAACCTGATCATTCTATCCATCAATCTCAGGGTGATAGATGTACTAAAGTTGATATTTGTACCAAGATCTTCTGTATGGTAGTCCAAAAGTGAGAGGTGTATAAAGGTTCGCAGTCATAAATGATCTTCTATGGAATCTGATGTAACTCACTATCTCATCTAGATACTCCTATGATATTGCACTATTTATATAGGTGGTATTTACAAGAGAAAAATGAGCCACTTTTTTAATCTATCTACCGTGACCATGATGGCATCGTGGTGGTATCTCAACATAGGTAGTCCCTACAATAAAATCAATGGAAATAGTGTCCCATTTCCACTCCGGTATGGCATGTAATAAAGAAGGCCAGACTAGATGCTAATGTTCAACCTTCACCTTCTGAAACTCTAAAAAATGAGACAAAAAATGATTTATATCTCTCTGAAGCCCTCTCATAATGATACAACTGTCTCAAAGTGGCATGCATCTTCTTTACCCCTGGATGGGCTGAATAGGGTACATGATATGCCTCTGTCAAAATATCCTATCTCAAACCACCATCCTTGGGTACATAAATTAGCCCTCTATGCCTCAGAATCCCATCGGCTTCTAATTAAAATCCTTCATACTTCCCTTCAAGGGGTCTCTGAGACTCAATCTCTGCTATAGCTGAAATATAGAAGTTGTCACGTGGAAGTTATCTGCAAGATCTTGGTCCTCAAGTTTGTACTAACTATTGTAGCCATAACCAATGCTACGATGACTCAAGGCATCTACAACCACATTCTCCTTCTCCTTTACATGTTCAATCTCCATATCATACTCAAAAAGGAGATCCATCTAATGCCGTTGTCAAGCATTGAGATTAGGCTATGTGAAGAGATGTCAAAGACTCAAGTGATCATGTCTTGAGAATGAACCTTCCTGCCTAAAAGGAAATGTCCTCCATCAAACCAAAGCATGCATAACTGCTGCAAGCTCAAGGTCATGAGTCAGATATTTGAGCTCATAATACTTGAGTTTGTGAGACTCAAAAGCTACCACATGACCATCTTTCATCAATACACCTCCTACCCCTTCTAAGTGAAGCAGATGTGCATACAAAGAAATCCCTCTTTGGATTTGGTATGACAAGATTAGGAGCTGTTGTAAGGAATTTTTTAGTGTCATGAAGGCTTGCTCACATTTTTATGACCAAGAAAAATTTTTCCCTTTCCATTGAAGATAAGTGATGGGATGTGTTTAATAAGAGATAAGTCCTTGAATAAACCTCCTATAATAACCTACCAATCCATGAAACTACACACTCCGGTCACATTGGTTGGCACTGGCCAATCCATGATAGCTCTAATCTTGGAAGGATCGACTGCGATACCAATTCCCATAAATAATGTGACCTAAATATTGAACCTCTGTCTAGAAGAATGGACACTTCTCTAGGTTCCTGTAAATTTGTTACTCTTGAAGACATTGTAGAACCCGATCAAAGGTGATCCTTTGCTGTTCCTCATGTGTGCATGAGTAAATCAATATGTCATCAAGAAACATGGGCACAAAAAGGTCTAGAAAGGTCCTGAATACCCCATGTTCATTAAACTCATGAACACTGCAGGGGCATTCGTCAACCCAAATGGCACAACTGTGAACTCATAGTGGCCATATCGAGTGTGAAAGGTTGTTTTGTGGATATCTACCTCTGTAATCCTCAGCTGATGGTAACCAGACTTAAGATCTATTTTAGAAAACATGTTCACCCCTTTTATTTGATCAAAAAATCATCAATGCATGTGGAGAGGGTAACGATTTCTTGATCGTTACTTTATTCAGTTGTCTGTAGTCGATGCACAAACACAAGGATCCATCCTTTTTCTTCACAAAAATAACTGGTATGCCCCAAGGAGAAACACTAGGATGGATTAGGAATTTCTCAAGAAGGCCCTCCAACTACAACTTGAGCTCATATAGCTCAGGTGTGGTCATCCTATATGGTGCACATGAGATAGGTTCCGCTCCAGGAACTAAGTCGATATGAAAATCTACCTCACGTGGGGGAGGTAACCCTTGTAGCTCACTGGAAAGACATCTGAAAACTCCTGTAAAATGGGGTGATCATCTAGAGATGGTCCATGAGTCTCTCCCTCTTGATCTGTCACTAACGATGATGGCATACAACTGACATCCTACCGCACACACCACTTCAGCTACATAACAGATATGGTGCGAATGGATATGATTCTCTTAACTCCAAAAATCACCGACACAGATCCCAAATCATCTGTATAAGATATAACCTTGTTGTAAAAATCCACTCTAGCTCTGTGTGTGGATAACCAATCCATACCCATGATAACCCCTGTAAGAACCCAAAGGGAAGGATACAAAGATCCAAAGTAGTGGTGAAGGGTCCTAGGTCCACTACACACTCCTTAACTAAGGATTCCACTGAGAGCTTGACTCCAGATAGCCATCTCAACATCCCAACTAAGGCCCTTCCTAACTTGCCACCAGCCTGCATCGCTCAACTAATGATGGTGTAATAAAAGAATTAGACGAGCCATAGAATCAAATAATATAGATGTAGGAATCCCATCAATACTACATGTAGTCTCAATCACTATGCCTGATGTTCTACTTGGTGGTTCGTCAACCGCTGCATAAATCCTGTGGCTCCTGGCCATGTCACCAACTGTAGGCTCAAACATAGGTCCCTTACCCTTGTTATTAGGGTTCTATGAAATCTCTCACCAAAGGTGACCCTGTACACTGCATCTGTAACATGTGCTTGGTACCCCTCCAATGAACGGAAACCCCTCCAGTTGCTCTCTGGGGTCCATGTCATAGACCCTGATGATCCTACCATGGATTATTTTGGGTATTGCAAATGTGTTCCTATTAGCTGAGCCCTGGGTGGAGCTTGTGTCCTATGGGACTCCTCTTGATTTGGGCCTCATGATACATCCTCTCTGTGCATCTTGTCTTTGTGGGTTCCTATATGGTGGATGAGTATGTTGTTGTTGTTGATTGTGTGGTTGTCGTGGGGGTCTGAAAGAAGACTATGCAGAACCATGTATGCCACATGGAGGAGGTGTTGATCCCTCGACCTATTGTCCTGCATCTAGTGAATACGACTCCGCACTCTATCTCTAGTTTGATGTGTCTTCCCCCTACTCTCCTCTATAATGTATGCCTTCTCTATGGTCTCATCTAATGTCTACGAGGTAATGAATACAAACTTTACCTCTCAAATCTAGGTTCAGGCCCCTGATGAACCAGTGGATCCTAACCTGCTCATCATGCATGTAGTATACATACTGAAGCAAGTCCAGAAAGTAAATCTCATACTCTGCTACTATCATGCTAGCCTATCATAAATCATGAAACTCATTGATCCTCTATTGTATGAATCTCCTAGACAAGTAATGACTTCTGAAACGCTCCTCAAAGACCTCCCAAGTAACTGTCTCTGAGTCTATCTGGAGCTTCTACTCCTCATTTAAATCCACCAAACACCTACTCCATCCCTCAAAAGATGAATCACAACACGATCTTTTGTGTTTCTAGTACATGGGAAAATCTTGAAGCATCTGCTCAAGCTTACTAAACAAGCCTCTGCTTGAAATCCACCTGTATCACCAACATAGTGAGACAATGCATAGCTTCAGTATCTCCCTAATATGATCCAGAGCTGATGTAATTCATCCCTTAGGTTCCTCCACATAATTATCCCTTGGTCTAGGGCTCCTAGATATTTCTCTATGTCCTAAAACCCTATCTCTGTGTCCTCTCTAAGGTGAATCTGGTAATTAGTATCTCTGCATGGAATTTTTCCGCTCTATATTCACCACTATGTCGTGAAGATGCATGAGCCTCCACTGATGGATCTCTATCTCATCAACTAGGTCTTTCTCCTAATGATCCTCCACATGTATATCAAGCATTGACATCTTGTAATCTTCTGTAATATCTGTGGCAAAATAGCAACGAACTGCCTACTCTGGGGGTTGGTATGTCCAACTCTACTGACAAGCCCTCATCTGGTCTGTACTCCTCCCACACAGACCAAGGAAAAAGTTAGTTCATCCTCATCTAGGTGTTGTTTTGGTTTAGTATTTCCTCTACGTTTTAAAATATCAACAAGGTTGTGTGTCCTAGTCTATAGTTGTCACTAGGTTTTTTGTTTGTTTCTATGTGTGCACTAGGTCCAAGCATTGAATCTCATGGCTCTAATACCATGTGTAACACCCAAAAAAACTAACGACAAACAACGTTCAAAACCACACCAAAACTATCAATTCATCTATGGAAGAATTGGTATAGTATTTTTTTTTTAATTTAATCATGTAATTTATCCCTAAATAATTTCACTCAAATTTCCTTTTGAAAGCTTTAGGATGATTTAATCAAACTTTTAATCACAACATTCGTAAGGTCACTTTTAATTTAATTCCTAAAAAATAAAATCATACACTACCCCTTAACTTTATTTATTTAAAGGTACCCGTACCCGTTAACTTAAATCCCCATAAATACACCAACCCATGCACACTTTTAAAATAGAACACATTTAATTAAATAGTCCAACTCCTATTTTATTTTTTTATTTTTAAATTTTTTCACATGTCCGTGCACATTATTTTTTAGGTTTCCTTTAGTATTTTTACTTGATTTATTTTCCCCACTTCTAAATTTTTTGACCTTATCAGTTAAAAGATGAGGATCAAATCTCATTCATTTGATGGATTTAATCCTCTCCATTGATTTTAGATATATTCTATTTAGCACTAAACATTCTTATGTCTTTCTATTTCTTTTTCTCTAACCCATATGATCCTCGATTTACATAGGGAACAAACATGGAGGAAATAAGTTTTGGGCTGCAACTATGTCGAAGGAGATGGATCTAAAAGAGCATTGGAAGGATTTTCTTCCCCATCTTCTATGATTAATATTTATTTCTTTATATTATTCCACATAATTATTATGTATTTATATTATTTATATTTCTTTCTTCCATATTTTTATAAATCAACATTCACTTGTTTTCATCTTGTTGGGTAAGGATTTTACCCTGATAGAAATATTGATTTCTTTCACCAAAATGAGAGATGGGAATATATAGATGTTTGTGTGTATATATACACTGACATATACATATTTGGTTTTACATTCTAAATACTTTGGATAGCTTTTGGATTTTAAATGTCTAATTTCTTGCCTAAATAAATTATGGAAAAAAAAAGAAGAAAATTTTATTGTTTTAAATTTGATGGGCAAATGACCTTCACAACAAACCTTAAATAGTGCAAAATGATGGCCATATTGACGTCAAATTTACGCTGTGAATAATTTTTCCGACAATTATATTTTCCAAGAGTTTTAAATTTTTATACATTTCTAAGGATTTCATATTTTATTTATGTATATATATATCTATATATATTTATCTAATAGAAATTTTCTTTTATACGATGTAAATATGTATTTATATCTATCTATATATTTACTTTGTGGTTTGATCTTAAAATTAGTAATTTTATTCCAAGATTTGTTAATAAAATAATGATGATAAGTAAATTTTATTCAAAAGGAAAATTTTATTCGGGTATACGTTCTAATCAATCCTTCTTGTATACACATTTGGATAGAAGAGAGTAAAATATACTTGAATCTAAGGTTATACCATTTTACATTTAAAACAAATTTTCCAATAATGCAAGAAGAATTATCATTCACTTTCATCCAAGGACACTAACTTTTAACATGAAATCATATGACACCTTTAAGTCAAATATTTAAGTTGAGAAATAAGCTTTTCCTCATCTAAATAATGATGGTTTCCACTAATAGCCCAATACACGCTTGATTTTAATTCTACAAATTTTAAGGGAAGCTTAATATCAACTCAATTCCAACTTCACATACTTTCTTTCCAAGATAGATAGAGTTTTGAATACTTAAAACATGACATAAAATTTACAAAGGATAGTATTCTTTCATGGCTCAATGACAATAGTCTTCTCTCCAAGACCACTCCTTCCACTCCATAGATTTTCCTTTCTTCCAATTACAAAAAATAGAGGGGGTATAGGAAACACCCACCTCGCAACCATGATTCCAATGAGAAAAACAATTCATTTCCCTCATTGACCCACCTAGCCACAAGTGTAGTGAAATAACTCATGTTTGCAACCAATGACAACTTAACAAATGCCTCCACATTACTCACAATCCAAACAAAACAAAAAATACATACAACACTAAAATGCAATAATATAAGACATGATTCACATCACATAGGCTTATACCAAAGCCAAGGGAGAGTAGAACAATTGAAAACACTTATGTATTCCTCCCAAATGAGATAGTGTGTTTTACCCAAAAGCCTCAAAATACACAATCCACTTCTCAAAAAATTCCCTTTTCCCTCCCATGCAATCTACCCAAGGTAAATCAATTTAACCACTTATTATCTCTCATGGGTGAAACTCCTTACTCATACTCTCTCCATAATGTTACACATTTCCTTCATCCCTCCCATAATTCTTACAATATCATTTTCCCTCCCATAATTCTTTCATTTTTAATCTCCCATACATCCTAAGGCCAAGCTATACCAATGCAAACACAACAAAATTATTCATACAATTATTTTCTTTTCAACACACAGAAAACAATAAATTAAGAGCTAGGCAAAGAATCTACCTTTCCATTTTGAGTTTCCTCACTCCTCAACAATACTTTACTCTTCCTAACTAAGAAAGTATCTCCACAAGAATCTCTGAAATTTCCAAGAAAAAACCAAGTACTTTCCCCAAATGAAAGTGAGGAAAATGACTGAGTAACCCAAAACACATAAAAAATACATGCATATATATATAAATGAGGAAAGAGGAGGGTGATTGTGGCTCCATGTAGGATGCCACTTCATCCTCCACAAATCCATACCTCACCCTAAGCACAAGAAACAAAACTTCAATAATGGATAAGGTGAGACATGACCACCTCACTCAACTACTTAATTATTTTATTCTACCACTAAGACGAAAATTTAGGGAGTCAAGATATGAGGTGACATTAGTGACCTCTTTTTCAATTAAAAATTCATAATGGAGGCCTAAATTTACCCCTAGGATCAATAGGTATTTTAATGGAAGGGAAATAAGAAGTGGGGGACAAGTCATTCTTATCCCACATGCATTTTATATTGGGCCCTAGACCCAAATTCAAATTTGGATGGGTGGAAGAAACACTCATCATAAGAAATACTTCCATTCCACTTACCAATAAAGAAAATCACCAAAGGGCCACCTAGTCATAACATGCCCACATGTCACATCCTAATAAATCAAAACAATAATATTAAACAACTAAAATGAGAACATTAGTTAACAATAATTAGTGACATAAATATCAAAATAAAAGAAAACATACTCACAAAAATAATAAATAAAAAGGGAACACACACACACACACACTTGGTCACATTTTTGAGGTCATCCCACCATGAGAACCTCCTAGCATTCTAACCACAACACAACCTAACACAAAGTTTCCATGTTGACCATTGTTGTAACAATGAGATATTTCAATATGGTTGGTCTCCTACCCCCTTTTATTTGTGATATCGTCACCTACAAAATCAAACAATGCTTCCTTCAGCCTCGTGGCTCGCCTTGAATATATCAATGACAAAATACATGCATATCAAATACACATCATCATATCACCAAATCATTGACATCAAAGCTAATCATTTATATCCATGTGTTCACAATTCCACAAACATTTAAATTTATACCATCACATCAATATTGGTAAGATCACAAGATTATTTTAGACTTAAAAACATGATTAATACCACAAGAATTCATAATGTCAATGTACATAGAAACTAATCACATATAATCATCATCAATATTGGATGTATAAACATGTCTCTAAAAATCCATAAGAACCATAATACAAATCATAACATATTAGTACTCAAAATACCTCTATTTTCTATCATAATGTTGATCACATCATATTGCAATAATGTTTATCTATAAGTATATAACATCCATCTAACAATGTATGTAGGTAAAATATACAACAATGTCCATATCTCTAATTCATAATGATAAATAAAAGACAACAAGACGACATCAAAGAGGAGTGGGCACTACATGAACTATTCGGTTAAATGCCTGAAAGGTGGCCTCATGGACTGCAAGGATATTAGGATATGTACAAAATGGGTTTGTTGAACAAATTTAGACTTCAAGAAGCATTTACTTCCTTCAAATGGAATATTCCTAGCTAGATACTTTAAGAAGCATTTAGTTGGCATGTAGATCACATGTCCTCTGTGGGATCCAATGTTTCTTGTGTAAGGCTTATGGTGTCCATATGAATGGATATGTTGATTTTCATGGGTGAAAAAGAAAAAGAAATATTTGGATAGGGAAGTGAAGTGAGATGAAACCATCAATTCCATACATGTTGGACCATCTTATTCCAAGAGACTTTGGATTGGCCCTATTGTTTTCATTATTTGGAGCTTAGATCCTCCCCAACATAGTTTCATACCTCTCTACTTAGTTCGATTGATTGACATGTAGAAGGTGACTATGTGGTTTCCCCTGATTGGCCTCATCTTTGCAAGTTGGTGATTTTGGCCTTGGTTTTACCCTATAGAGAAGTGACTTGGTGGTTATTTATTTTTGGGCCATACGATGATGGTGATCTGTGTACTCCTTTCACTGTGGCTTAAAATAAGTGTTATCTCAATTTTGCCCCAGGAAAATTGAGCAAACAATGACCCTTACGCAAGGAAGAACATTTAAGGGTCACTTCCCTTGCAGGAGCCCACATTCCAAATCTAACGA
The DNA here is from genome assembly GCA_019776745.2 of Taxus chinensis. Taxonomy (NCBI): domain Eukaryota; kingdom Viridiplantae; phylum Streptophyta; class Pinopsida; order Cupressales; family Taxaceae; genus Taxus; species Taxus chinensis. The sequence continues at coordinate 719,434,095 of CM034151.1, read as the reverse complement.
TCAGGTTACAGGTAAGCTCAAAAATGGAGGAACATGGTTGTTGTTGCAAATCAGCAGCACCCCCTGGATGTTGATCAGGCTTCTAGTTTGATCATTCTAAGCATCCAGTGTGATTGCACAACATTGAATCCTCTTCCCAAGTGTGGGAATTGTCAAATGGAAGAGAAATCTCCAGTTGAGAGGATGGTTCCTCAACTCCTCTGATCAGTTATATCACTTGCACAATTGCAGAGGTTTGAAATTTCCTAATTCTACTCTAAATTCCAAAGGGACAAGGATAGAAAATGCAGAAAAGGAAATAAAACTAAAGCTAATAGGTGATGCACCAAAGGAGTGGTGAGCATTTTTTACTTTTGCAGATTGACACAGTCCATAAAAAATGCAACAAGGAACCTCATGCACAAACTGATAATTGTAATGAAGGGTCGGAAATTAACCAAACAACACAGGCAAAGGATGAAAACTAATCACAGAGGTTGTATTGTTATTTTAATCATCAAAATCACTTGCATTACAACACCTGAGAGGAAAAATAAAGTTGCAGCTCTTAGAAAAGGTATGATATTCCACCAAAATCACTTCCAAGGTGAGGAAGGGGACCTGCAATACACAAAAAATGTTCCACACTTTGAAAATGAGCCAAATCTGGCTTTTACAGTGCAAACCACGACCCCAGGAGAGAGAAACGTGGGAAAAAGTGCAAGGGGTTCAACCATTGATCAAAATGCCATCAAAATAGCATGGGTGCCCTGATAGACCCATTCCCTGACATGTTTAACCATTCTGGGAGAGAATGCGAGCCATTTTGCATTAAAACTAGTTGTTGAAACGTCATTTCTGGCCATTACCATGTGCCAGAAGTGTTTTTTGATTTCCTCTCTCAAAACTCCACCAAAATGCAAAATTAACCCTGGAATCTTGTAGAGAATTTCACCAGCTTTCCATTGATATAACAAACATGAAAAACTGAGCTCTGGATCGAAAGATATGGCGATTTGAACTTTTAGGGAAAAACAAGGCCAAATAGGATCGCTTTGATATTTTTGGCCTGGACACGTGGCGAGTTCTGATTGGCTGCGGGCCTTCTAGGGGAAAATTTCCCACAAAAACTCTGTCGAGCCATAACTTGAAAAATACATGGAGTTAGGAGGAAAAATTTACCTTTCTGGAAAGCTGAGAAAGACCTCTATCCAATGGTGCCATTTCCAGAATGTTTTGAGTGCCTGAAAAGCAAAATTTTGTGATTGAGGCACAAGAGAGGGAAGAATGAGAGGAGTTAGCCAAAAAATGAGCAGGGGGGTACATTTTGGATAATAGTTGCCTAAGGAGGAAAACAATGTCAAATAAACCAGAGGCTAAAAGGAGGATGATGGGGAAAGGCTCAAAGGCTTCGAGCTTCACAAATGATTCAGAGCGGGCTTAAATCGGCTAAGTATGGAAGAGATGGTGGAATCTACCAAATTTCTAAATGGCCTGGCACCTTCAAGGGTTGAATCCAAGGGAAATTCTCAAAAAAGTGCGTGCCTTCCACGTGTTCCAGGCCTAAAAAAGGAACAAATTTGGTCGTTGAAAAATCGAAACGAGCGGAAATAACCACATGTTAGAAGGGCACAATTTCAAAAGTAGGAGCCCAAGGTGGAGACCCAAAATAACACATCTCTCCATGTGGTCAGGGTCCAAAAAAATTCAAAGAGAAGTGAGTAAAAATCAATTAAGTATAAGAGTGACGGTGAAGGGAATCAAGTGTCTCAACAATGCACTTTCAAAGGCAGGACCCAAAGCGAGTTCCCCAAACAAGAGTTGTCCTTCCACACATGTCCTATGTTAAAAAAGGGACAGATTTATCAGAGAGTGCCATGTGCCTCATCCACGCAAATTCAAGAGGGGCGGCCCAAGGGCTAGACTCCAACAAGTGCCAACTTTTCATGTGTCCCGGGAAAGACATATGGCCCCTGCCAAACAAAAGGACTTAGCCAAAACATAAAGAAACAGAGAAAATCCACAGAAGGAGCCACGTGTCTTGTCGGTGTAACTTCAAAATCAGAATCCAAAAATAGTACCTAAACACGCGCTGGCTCTCCACATGGCCTTGTTAAAAATTCAAGATGGGAAGGCGGGTCGTAAGAGATAAATTAAAAATTTTGGCTCAAAAGGCGTAAAGTATAAAATTTTATCGCACCTCCACTGATGCCCAAGAAGCCACGTGTCAAGCTTAAATTACATGTGGATCGGTGGTGCCTGGGGAGGACTTTTCACCCAAAGAGAAAATCTAGACTGGCGGGCCCGAAGATGGTTTTTTGACAAAAATAAATTTCGGGGCTGCGGGGCATTTTTTTGCATTTTGTATTTTTTGTGCCAAAAGGTGTAAAGTTAATATTGGGCCTACGGACCCGTTCTGCTAAACTGGTTTTTGCCATTTTTGTACAAACCCAACTCAAATATTTAAATATACATATCTTTCGATCCTATTCCTGAAATTCAAAAAATTTGGAACCATTTGAAAGGTATCGACCTCATCTACACCATGGAAACCTAAAACTTTTATTTTGACGAGGTTAGGTGGGTAAAAAAGGGAAAACGTCTTCATGCCATTAATATGCAATCCGATTGTCCCCAAAAACAAGATCATATTTTATTTGATCCATCATTCCTCCTTCTTCAACACGTTGAATAGAAATAGAGCGGCGGACTCGATAGATTATGGGTAGATTTGTAGTGGCATTGATGGCTAGTAGCTGAGCTTCAAATAAAGTTTCCCGCCTCTTCTCTTCTTCCCTCTTCACTACATCTATAAAAGGATTTGGGCTCATTGTAAAGGGGTTGGACATTTTTGTTTTGTGCTCTCCCTTCTCCTTTGGTTTGCAGATGAGTTTGTGGAGTCGAAACCTCCCATTCAAGTTTTAATACAGTTTTTTTTGCCTCTTGGCTACTATAATGTACTGTATCAACTTTGCAGCAATAATATATGTATGTGGATCATTCTTAACCCTCTCATGTGTTCATTGTTGTCTTCTGATCTCTTATTACAATTTGGTTATCTATGCATGGTGATTTTATTACATTTATATGGTCTTTGTTGAATTGCAAAATGGGTGTTTAACATTCCTTTGGTACATCACCTTGTTAGCTTAGGTTTATTTTCTCACATCTTCTTAACCTTGTCTCCTTGGTAAGATAGAGTAGGTTTAGATTAGATCCTCTACAATTTATTTGTGTGCACCTGAATAGAGGAATAGGAACAGGCCTTCATCTAGAGAGCTCTCTCAATTTCAAAGTCCCACACTTTGAGAGACGCTCCATGTTATGTTACCTTACTGAGATCCTCAACCCAATAGGTTGGAGACATTTAGGTGTTCTATGATTTTGCACTAACAGTTTTGGCATGTTCGGTTGGAGCAAAGAGGTCTCCATGTTTATTATAGCAAGATTGATGTACACTTGCTGTAATTTTAGATTTTAAGAAGTTTTGAAATTACACATCTGGAGACTCCAAAGGGTCAGAGTCCACTAGTTTCAACAACGTAGGCTCAGTAGATTCATGAGAAGGATTCATAGCAGATCAAGAACTAGAGAAGAAGGATTGTTTTTCTATCTACACTTATCCCTAGATAGAGGTAGAAGAAGGAGAAGATCCTAGAGGTCTCCATCTCCACCAAATAGAACCTTGTCAACACCTCCTCCTAGTAGTCCCTTCATTTAATCAACAAGGGTTCTCAGGCTAATCATAATGGCATAACCACCCAAACCCTATGTCAACTTCACTGGCAGAAGCCCACTCACTCTCAATGCACAAAATCTAGTCCTAGTTACAGCATTAAATAGCATTCCATATTTCATTAGAGAGAACCAGACTTCTCCTAGTGACCACATTCAAGACATTGCAAATGTCTACACAATTCATGAGATCGTTGAGATGGACATTACAGTCAAATTCTTAGCCTCTTCACTCAAGTGTAAAGCTTTGCAATGGTTCAAGAGTTTAAGAATAGGTTCTATTCAGAATTAGGACCATCTGTGTAGAGCTCTTCATAATAAATTTGGAGAGAAGGGAGATGTTATATCCTTGTTGGAGCATTTGAAAACCATCAAGAGGGATCCTAATGAGTAGTTGATAGATTTAAATTTCATATTTCAAAGGACATGGGATACGATTCCATTAGCTGTGAGGCCCATAGATGAAGGTGTTTTCTTATACTTTATTAGAGCTTTAAATTATAATATTTCTTTAATGATTCAATCAATGGAGGCACAACCTTACATGCAGCCTATAAAATTTCCATTAGAGCTAAAAATTGTATAATTAAGGCTTGTAATATTACTCCTAGGCCACCTATGCCTCTATATCCAAAACTAGGAGCTTGAAGCACTAGTCAAACACCCACATTAGCTCACATACCCACTCCAATGAATCAGAGTTTAGCTGAAGCTTCCACCTCATCTTCTAAAAATTCAAAAGAGGTACAAGAGGTTATGAAATAACTGCAGAACCTAGGAAATGAGCTAGTGACTATCAAAAGGCAACAAACTTAGAGTTCTATACCATATCAGCCTCAAACTCAATATCAAACTAGGCCCTGTCATCACCAATCTGACACTATGATAATTCTTCACCAGGAACTCCTTGTGCTATGATTATTTACTAATGCACAGCCTTTAGTTTGGTGGATGTAATCTGGAAACACAACAACAAACATAACACCAGAATACCATAGACTATGATAAAAAGGAATGATGATAAATCTTAAATATCTGAGTAAATTATAATATTAGCATGAAATTGTTACAATCTCACCCATGAGGTACTTCAAGTGTTATTGAATTCACTTGCCTTCCACCAATACTATGGGAGAAACTTCACAATTACACCTCTTAATGGCTTCTTCAACACACCTTTAAACTGATGGCTTCCTTTACACACTTACTCATACAATATTTCTCGCTACTTCCTTCTATGCTAAATGAGGGGGGTGGCCTCTTTATTTATAGAACTTCCAGGCTTATCCATCTTATCTGTAAGATAGGATAAGAAATCCACTCTGACGAATCATATTCCATACCTTAACTCTTATCTGTACATGTAAGCTTATCTTTTAAGATAAGATAAACCTTATCATTTCACATGGGTTCCACATTTTTAGACTTTTTTACAAATAAAATACACAAAATATTTATGACCTCACTCCTTGTCCTTATTACCAATATAATATTTCTAATTCCTAATCATGTAGACCCTACTTCTCTACTTACCCCAACTTTGACATTTTAACATTACTGGACCACTTACGACAACTATTTACTTTTTACCACAACATTCCTATTGTACTTTTGACTATTTCCGTACTATACATTATTGGCGGCGTCGTACTGGTAGCTTCGTTATCTTCTATCAGACGCTACTACTAATTATACTTAACAACATCCTATTCCTAATACATACATTAATGAAATAGAAATTACGGAGGAAAATTTTAGTGTCGACATCTTCCCCCTTCCTAGCTTCTACTCCGTCCTCGGAGTAGACTATTCTGGTGCTTGGAAAATCTTCAACTTGTCGTGGTTGACCCATTTCGTAATGGGAGTGCCATCCAATTCCTCCAGTCGGTACGTACCATTTTCATGCACAGCTGCTATTTTGTAGGGCCCCATCCATTTTGGAAGAAATTTTCTCTGTCTTCTTTTTTTGTATCTGGAATCATATACTAGAACCAAGTCATTCACATGAAATGGAGACCACCAGATCTTTTGATCAAAGTATTCCTTCTGCTTCATTTTCTTCTTATAGCTTGTATCCTTAGCTATTTCCCTCATTTCCTCTAGCAAATGAAGATGTACCAACCTTTCTTTTACTGAATCACTTTCATCCATTCTTTCATTTTCCATTACTCTGACCGTGGGAATATCAAACTCAATAGGAAGAACTGGATCAATGCCATAAGCCAACTGAAATGGGGAGTATCCTGTTGCTGACTTTGATGTTGCCCTATATGCCCACAATGCTGCATGAATCCTCTTATCCCATTTATGTACCTGCAAGGCTGCATCTTTTGCTAGAATTTGACACAACACAAAATTTGTTCGTTCCACTTGTCCATTTGTGCTTGGCTTGTATGTTGTTGCCTTCCTGTGCTTAATAGAAAACTTATTGACTAGGGCTTCTACCACCTCATTAATGAAGTGGCTTCCTTGATCTGTTACAATTTCTAATGGACAACCAAATCTGGTGACAATGCGTTCATATATGAACCTTGCCACTTCATCCATGGAAGTTGTTTTCAATGGCCTAGCTTCAACCCACTTGGTTAAATAATCTGTGGCAACTACAATATACTTATTTTGGCGTGAGGTAGTTGGAAGTGGACCTACAATGTCTATTCCCCACTTTTCAAAGGGACCAAGTGGAAGAATAGGGCATAATGGAGCTGATGAAGTCTTACAGTTACCATGTGTTTGACAAATATATCACATGTCTTACAATAATTATAACAATCTTTAAAAAGAGTGGGCCAGTGATAACCTGCATCCAAGATCCTTCTTGCTGTAAGTTGTCCAGAGAAGTGCCCTCCACATGTACCATTGTGGAATTCTTCTAGCAGTTCCTTCCCTTGATCACGTCCAACTGCCCTCTTGTACTATCCATCAGGTCCTATTCGAAATAATACTCCATGCAGAATAGAATATGGACGACTGGCTTGAGTAATCTTTCTCTTAGTCTTTACATTGGCACCATCAAGAAACTTGAATTCATTCAGATAATTCCAAATATCTATGTATTCACTAGGGATTGTGTCAAGGGATAACAATGCTGCATCGGGAAATCATCATCATCACAAGATGATCCTAAACCATCATAGGCTTGAGAGAGTGCATTTGCATTGACATGCTTCTTTCCTGGCCTATCTATAATATCAAATTCAAATTCTTGTAGCAAAATTATCCATCTTGCTATCCTCCCTGATGGGTTAGGCTTATTGACAATATATTTTAGAGCCTGATGATCTGTTACAACTATAAATTTCTGCCCTAGAAAGTAATTTCTAAACTTCTTTACAGCAAAAATGATAGCTAGAGCCTCTTTTTCAGTTACAGTATAATTTACCTCAGCACTTTTCATTTGTCTGCTCCCAAAGTAAATTGGATGTTCATTCCCATTTTCATCCTTTTGGCTCAAAGTACTTCCTAGTGCTGCATCTGAGGCATCAGTGTACACAATGAATGGCTTGCTCCAATCTGGATTCTTTAAAATAGGTGAAGACACCAGGGCTTCCTTCAGTTGTCCAAAAGCTTCATGTGCCTTATTTCCTGGTTCATAAGTAACATCCTTCTTCAAGAACTGGGTTAGTGGCTATGCAATCTTTGAGAAATTCTTGATGAACCTTCTATAGTAACCCACATGGCCTAAAAATGATCTCAACTTACTTCTATTCATAGGAAATGGTAAATCTTTGATTTTTGAAACTTTATCAGGATCAGTACCAATACCATCTCTGGATACAACATGCCCTAACAAAACACCTTTAGAACATCCAAAGACACACTTTGTAGGGTTTAGTGAGGCTTGTGCTTCATCTAACCTTTGAAATGTTGTCTCCATCTGGTGCAGGTGGTCCATCTTGCTCCCATAGATGAAAAAATCATCCAGAAATACTCTGATGAAGTTCCCAATGTAGGGTTCGAACACCCTATTCATCAAACGCTGGAATGTTGCTGGAGCATTACACAACCCAAAAGGCATAACTCTATAAGAAAACGTTCCCCAAGGAGTGGTGAACATGGTCTTCAATTGATCTTTCTCCGCTATACGGACTTGGTTGTATCCGCTATATCCATCAGCAAAACTATAACACTCCTGGCCAGCTACTTCGTCCAAGATCTGATCTGAGAATGGAAGAGGGTAATGATCCTTCTTTGTTGCCTTATTGAGCTTCCTGTAATCAACACAAATGCGTAGCTTCCCATTCTTTTTTATTGAGATCACAATGGGAGAAACCCATTCTGAATTCTCCACAGCAAATATGAATCCTGCATCAAGCAACTTATCTATTTCTTCTTTTACAGTCTTGGAAAAATTAGGATTCATTCTATATGGCATTTGCTTTATAGGCTTAGCACCATCTACCAGCTCAATAGAATGTTCTACCCAACTTACTTGACGGAGTTCCTTGTAATCAAAAGTGAATATGTGTATGTACCTTCGAAAGAGCTGGAGGTAGGATTCCTTCTCACTCTCCATCACAGCATCACCAATCTTTATTTTTTGGAGACGATCATCAACTTCTTCTTCAGATAATTTTATGGGGTCATGAGTTGGTGTGACTGGAAGGATATCCATGACTGAAACATCAACCTCACTTTCTTCATCTTCAGTGTCCACTTCACTGGTACTAGAGTAATCAGAGGATGTCCAATCATCAGTTTCATCACTTGAATCCACAGGTTCTGCCTTATGATGTCGAGGGATCACGTTTATCTTCACCCTCTCTCTACCATGTCCAAGTGTCATGAAACCTTCATTCCAGTAGTTTCTTGCATGAACTCTCCTTAGCCATGGTCTTCCCAGCAACATTGGGTACGCAACAGTACCATTTTTCATCACCTGAAAGTCTACCACACATACAACACCCATAACAGATATTGCCACATTTGAAACTACACCTTCTGGTTTAGTTTTTCCCTTATTTAATGACCTTAACATAAGTGTTGAAGGGCGATCAATTTTTAAACCCAACATATTCATTACAGACTCAGTCATTACATTAACTGCAGCACCTCCATCAACTAAGACATCATGAATTGAAATACCATTACATAATACCTCAGCTTGTGGAGCATAGGGATCCGCCTCTGCCTCCAAAACAGGGACCTCAACCTCCTTCCTTCGTCGAGCATTGAGTCCACTTCGCAGCTCCCGCCTCTTCTCAGAAGACATAGCCAAGAGTTGACCATATGTAATATTTGTAGGCCTTTTGGACAGATCTTCCAAGATGGAGTATGGTCCTTGCCCCTGTGAAATCAGAAAATCCTGCACACCCAACTTTCTTCTCCTATGTTTCTTACTAGTTTCTCCTTTCATCTTCTTAGGATCATTTCCATCTTGATTATCTTTTTCTTTCTTTCTTTTTGTTACAAACACATCTACTTCATTATTTCTGCTCTTATCTACTACATCAAAAGAATTCACAGGTGCTTTTCCTTTATCATTATCTCCTTTACCAGATGTAGAAGCTCTATCTGGACAATTATACTTATAATGACCCTTTTTATAACAACCATAACATACAACTTCAGAAATATTTCTTTTTGGACCTCTATCTCCTCCCTGAGAACTAAATTCTTTTCCTTGAAGAAGATTAATAGTTAACTGACCCATCTTTTTGAGCAGATCTTCATACTCAGTAGATGTACTAGGAGAAAGATTTGTGCTCACCGAGAGTGGTTGTGGATTCTGGACCAAAGGTGCTGGTGTAGGCTCTACTTTAGCAACAATTTCTTTGGGCTCCTCTTCCATGCTTTCTTCTTGCCTTCTTGCAATCTCCTTTGCTTGTTCAATGGTAGCTGGGCGGTCATACTTCACTCGTTGTCTGATCTCTGGCTTCATCCCAAGAATGAAGTGCTTACATAGGAGATTATCCACGCCATTCATCAACCCATCCGCTAATCCTTCCTTCCGGATCTGGGCATCGAGCTTCCTCCTTAGCTCTAGAACACGAGCATGATAATCCCTTATCTTCTCCTTCTCTCCTTGGGATAGCTTTTTGATATCGATCATGAGATCTGCATATCTCTGTTGTTCACCAAATTCTTCAAGAAAACTTTCAGTTAATAAATCCCATGAGTTTTTCACATTATCACCTAGTGTTTCAAACCACCTAAGGGCGGAACCATCCAAAAAGGTAGGAAAAAATTCAGTCCATTGTTCCCTTCTTATAAGGCCATTACAAATACAAGATCGTTTAAACTCTTGAATGAAAGAGGAAGCATCTTCATTAGATTGGGCTGAAAAAATAGGAATCTTCCCCATTTTCAAAAGTAACCACAGTGAAATACCAACCCACAAGTACAATCAACAAGACTTATGTGCACAAATAATTGAAATCACTATAATAGAAAATAGAAATGACCACGGTAAACTATGGTAAAACTTGATTTACTGCGGTAAAAACTGACTTTACTGTGGTAAACACTATTCACAGTAAAAAGTGAAGTTACTGCGGTAAATACTATTCACGGTAAAAAGTGACTTTACTGTGGTAAATACTATTCACAGCAAAAATGACTTTACCATGGTAACTACTATTCATGGAAAAAATGACTTTACCATGGTAACTACTATGCACAGTAAAAACAAGGTTACCCTCCAATTGATTTTTGACTAAGTGGGAATATCTCTCCAGAAAATCCACCAACGAGGAATGGTCCCGGCAACGGAACCAAAATGTCATCACCAATCCGGCACTATGATAATTCTTCACCGGGAACTCCTCGTGCTATGATTATTTACTAATGCACAGCCTTTAGTTTGGTGGATGTAATATGGAAACACAACAACAAACATAACACAAGAATACCATAGACTATGATAAAAAGGAATGATGATAAATCTGAAATATCAGAGTAAATTATAATATTAGCATGAAATTGTTACAATCTCACCCATGAGGTACTTCAAGTGTTATTGACTTCACTTGCCTTCCACCAATACTATGGGAGAAACTTCACAATTACACCTCTTAATGGCTTCTTCAACACACCTTTAAAATGATGGCTTCCTTTACACACTTACTCATACAATATTTCTCACTACTTCCTTCTATGCTAAATGAGGGGGGTGGCCTCTTTATTTATAGAACTTCCAGGCTTATCCATCTTATCTGTAAGATAGGATAAGAAATCCACTCTGACGAATCATATTCCATACCTTAACTCTTATCTGTACATGTAAGCTTATCTTTTAAGATAAGATAAACCTTATCATTTCACATGGGTTCCACATTTTTAGACTTTTTACAAATAAAATACACAAAATATTTATGACCTCACTCCTTGTCCTTATTACCAATATAATATTTCTAATTCCTAATCATGTAGACCCTACTTCTCTACTTACCCCAACTTTGACATTTTAACATTACTGGACCACTTACGACAACTATTTACTTTTTACCACAACATTCCTATTGTACTTTTGACTATTGTCGTACTATACATTATTGGCGTCGTCGTACTGGCAGCGCCGTTATCTTCTATCGGACGCTACTACTAATTATACTTAACCACATCCTATTCCTAATACATACATTAATGAAATAGAAATTACGGAGGAAAATTTTAGTGTTGACAGCCCCAATAGCAGCAAAATTAACCACCAGCCTCAAGGCTGCAAATCAGAATCAAAACCAAGGACAACCTCAAGATGTTAGGCCTTACCAACCATATGATCGAAATGTAGCTTCAACTTCGAGGGCCTTGGTTCCTACACAAAATAACATGGCACAAGAATATGATTGGTGTTTCCCATGCGGTCATCCCCATAGCCAGTCAATGTGCTTCAATGGTGGGTTGAACAAGGCCTTGATTTTACAGAACATTGGTGTGTCCCAAAATCCCAGTCAAGAGGAAAATCAGTAGCAAGAAACCTATAAAGAGGCACCTCCAAGTGGGACCATGCTTGTCAATTGGCAGGCTGAAGATTTTTGTGGTATGAATCAAGCACCTCCTCATAGTGTTGCAAGCAAATATATGGTCCAAGAAGAGGAATATTGGAGAGGGGAAATCCTCCAATTCAAATGGTCAATAACCCTCTGTTTCCATGCAAAGTGTAACTCCCAATGTGTAGATTCATCCCAAGCCACCTTCCATACCCACTCAGATACCGTTTGTAATGACCCATGTGTGAGGGAAGGGGAAGAAGAAAGGTAGCTCATCCCCATTTAACATCATTGAACAAATGAAGAAAAAAAATGTGAATATTTCAATGTGGGAGGCATTGGCTATCCTAGGGCAGAGAGACCTATTGCAAGCTGCTATGGGAAATTGGTCAACCTCAAATCAGCCCCCCAACCAACAAGAGAAAGTGCTTACCGATGTTTCTCGATCCGAAGGATACCATGGAGGAAAAAAAGGTAAGAATCAGAATCATTGGGGACAAGCTAGTGCATAATTACATGATTTATTTGGGAGTAACTAGCTATGTAATGCCAAAGAAAATAGCCAATCATCTGGGTCTTTGATACGAATTCATCTCTAAGGGTGTAGTGTAACTTGATGGGACAATGATAACAACGGTCGGAGTCATCAAGGATTTGAGCCTAACATTGCATGCATGCCCCAATGTGACTGTATTGTAAAATGTATTAGTCATTGACTTGGCACCACATTTTACATTGTGTTTGTCAGAGACTTCACTACTCAAATTTGAGGCTATTTGTCTGCTGATTGGTCGCACATGCATTTTAGAACAAGGTATGGAGCTAAGGCTATGATTAGATCTGAGCCCATCAAGGATTACCATATTGAGCCTCATGTACCCATCCCAATCAAATAAAATTGTTCAACGTTTGATCAGGAAGACCTCCTGATCACTTGTGAGGTAGATACCAAGGTTAGGTGTATTCGAGACTTAACCCTTGACAAATGGTAAAAAAAGAGCAATGCTTTCGACCCTTACAAGGAAATGGAGGAATCTAAGTTAGGAGTCTATTGTTTACATGAGGAGAATCATCCTCTTCCTAACATCACTAAGTTCAAACCAAAAGGATGATAATGAGGTATGGTAGTTAATCTTTAATGGCTCAAGAAGTAGACAAGCAGTTCCAGAAAAGAGGAGCTATGATTGTTTCACCTCCAAGGTAAGAAATATTACTCAACCTTCTGTTTCAAATTTTCTTGCTTAAACAACATTGCTAGAGTACCCATATGCTATTGATTCATGGACTGCATTGGGAAAAGTTTTCAAAAAGAGGGATCAGAAACTTGCAAGTGTTTGGTGATCAGTGATCTAGTTTTGAATCAAGTCCATAGAATAAATTTCTACCAAGAAAGATCTGTTAAATAAATACAAGAACCGGGTATGGGATGACATCAAATATTTCAAAAGCTAATTTGGCATCAATTCCATCCCAAGAAAGAAGAATCAAGCAGCAGATAGATTGGCAGCAATCGGAGCGAAGCATTTGATGTATAGAGAGTATCAAATTGACATGTTTCAACCCTCATATCAAAGTGGTTGTGAGGCCAGTTTCTCATGATAATAACACAAGTTGGCAAGTCTTCGACAATGATCAAAAAAATTTCAAATTTCTACAAGAAGAAGAATGAGTTCTCTACTAGAAACCAAGACAAGTTGGAACAACATTATGGTGACCAAGTGTTGTACTGAGAACCAATCAAATTACCAAAGGGTCTTGTAAATTTGGAGTCAATCTTCAACCCAAATGATCAATTCTAGAAGGAGAAGGAAAATATTGACTAGTAAAGGGTGAAGATTCAAATCCCATTTCCATAGATGAAGGAAAAACATTGTGGATTGACAAGGTAAGTACCCAACAAGAAAAATTTGTATCTATATGTTCAACTTTTCTCAAGAATTCCCATTAATGTATTTTCTTGGACTTACAAAGGTATTTAATAGGTTTCAACCCAAAGTTAGCACAACATACTATCAAGCTAGATCTAAAATCTAATCCTTTCAGACATAAGGGTAAATGCTAGTAAACCCTCACATTGACCCTCTCATGAGAAAAGAGTTGAACAAGCTATGTTGAGGCTAGCATCATCTTCCCTATCAAGCATTCAAGTTGGGTTGTAAACTTGGTGTTATGTGGAAAAATTTTAATTGGAGAAATTATATTGTGTGTATACTTCCATGATCTATGGTAACTAGAGCATTGACTCAAGGATCATTACCCACTTCCATCGTCTGGAACTAAATCTTTGCAGGTTGTAGTTGGCTATGAGAGGTTTTCATTGCTAGATGGATACTTAGGCTATAATCAAATAATGGTGAAAGAGGAAGATTAACTTCAAGATAGCCTTCACTACCAAATGTCGCACGTATGCTTATAAAGAAGATACCATTTGGAGTATCAAATGTTTGAAGCAACATTTCATGCGAGTTATGGACATGGTGAATTCAAAGGTTTGATCAATAATATAGTTCTGGTGTATCTAGATGATATCATGTTCTTTTCAAAGAATGAAACGTAGATCATCTCTTCCACCTTTGGCAGATATTTATTTTATTAGGTGTAGAAGGTTCAGAGTGTCATTAAACCCAAAGAAGTGTGTATTCTTGGCACATGAGGGGAAATTGTTGGGCCATATTGTCTCAAGAAAGGGTTAACAATTGATCCTGAAAGGGTTGAAGCCATCCAAACACTTCCATTACCACAACACAAGAAGTCTCTCCAAAGCTTCTTGGGGAGAATAAACTTTGTTCGTAGGATTTGTGCCTTGATTTTTCCACTCTTGTGAAGCCTTTAACAATGATGTTGAAGAAGAGTCTTGCATTCAAATGGATAATAAGAGGGAAAAGAGAGTTTTGAGGCCATCAAGCTCACAATATCATAGGCCCCAACTCTTGACTAACCCAGACTTTTCAAAAGAAATTCATGCTATATGCCTTTTGGAGGATCAAACACAATCTCAACTATCTTGGTTCAGCCCAACAAGGAAGGTTCAGAACAACTCATAGCCTTCTTCAGTCAGATCTTGGAGGATTATGAGGTAAAGTACTCTTTCATTGAGAAGCATGTCCTTGTTGTCATTAGGAGTTTGAAGAAGTTTAGACACTTAGTCTTGAACAATAAGATTCAATTGCTAGTATCTCATGCTGGTGTCAAGGATTTTCTCCTAAATAAGGACTTGAATGAGAAGAAAGCAGGTTGATCACTCAGGTAATGGAATATGACATTGAGATCAAAGTGACCAAACTGGTTCGTGGAAAGGGTCTGTGTGAGCAGCTAGCTTCCAAGAAACAATGCCGAGTCAGTGGATGAAGAATAGGTTGTCTTATTAGTATACTAAATGATCAAGAGCAGCCAGCTAATGATACACCTGTTCCATGTTGGACCCAAGCCTTGGTGCATTATCTCACAATAGTTTTGTACCCTCCAGAATGGAACAAAGAAAAGAGGAGATACTTCAGACTACAAGCCATCCCATATGTACTTAACAATGGTGTTTTGTTCAAGAAGGATATCAATAGTGTCCTATTGAGGTGCATTGGTACAGGCCAAATTGAAAGTGTATTTCCATGAGTTCCATGATGGATAAGTCAGGAGGCCACTTTACTCCTCAAGTAATAACTCTCAAAATCATGAAAGTTGGCTATTATTGGCCTACAATGTTTAGGGATTGCTACTCATGGATCAAGAAGTGCAAGAAGTGTGCATTCTTCATAGGGAAGGAAAAGTTAGCAGCCCTACCCCTTCATCCCAATTTCAGTGGATCAGCCATTCATGCAATGGGGAGTAGACTTCATTGGAGTGATTAACCCAAATTAAATTCAAGGCCACAAGTGGATACTTACAGCAACAAACTATTTCATACCAAGTGGACTGAAGCAGTGGACACTTAAGGAAGCAAATGAATCCAACATCTTGGCTTTCTATGAAGGGATAGCCACTAGGTTTGGAGTCCCTACCACTATTATATAAGATAATGCATTGGCATTCCTTGGTACACCAGGATCACTGAATGGGCTGTCAGGAATGGTGTATACCTCAACACTTCATCAAACTATTACCCTCAAGGTAATGGCCAAGCAGAGTCCACAAACAAGAACCTGTTAAGGATTTATGAGAAGGAATCTTGATGAAAATTAGAGAACTTGGCATAAAAAGCTCAAATCAGCTCTATGGGGCTGATAGGATCACATCCAAAAGGTCCACAGGAAGCTCCCCATACAAGCTTGTATATGGAAAAGAGGCAGTATTGCCCATATCATTGGAGTTGCCCACTTTGGAGCTCATGAAATAGTTGGAACTAGCCGAGTTTGAACCTATGGAAATCAGGTATGCAAAGTTGATGGAAGTAGGAGAGGAAAGAGAGCATGCAATGTAGATCATGGAGAAGGATCAAGCATTGATCAAGAATTTTTTTGATAAGAAAGCAAGAACAAGGACCTTTCAAGAGGGGGACTTATTTCTAAAATGGGATGTCGATCAGGAAAAACCAGGAAAACATTCCAAGTTTGATGCCTATTTGGAGTGGCCCCTACATGGTCATAAGATGTACAAGTAGCAATGCCTTTCCAGTGGCTAGCTAAGTTGGATGGTGAAGAATTACGTAGATTCTAGTCAATGGATCTACCTCAAACACTGACTACTAAAAGGAAAAATTCCTCGCCCTATAAATATTAGCCTAGGACTTTCATTTCTCTAAGTGCATATGCACATTGTCTTGTTATAGCATAGGTTTTATTTCCTAAGTGCTCTGGCATAGTTTTTTTGTTGCTCCAATTTTGTGTCATTATATAATTTGATGTGCCTCTAGGTGAATGCACTAGGCCCTTCAGACATTTGTAATAGGGAGACCCATAGTTACCGTAATATTTGCTTATTTTAAAATAGAACAAATACAGAGCAACTAAAATCGGGTCTCAAAGGGTCCATTTCCAAGAACAGCGAGGCAGGTTCCAAGTCACCAAGTGCAAACCATATTCAATCTTCAAGAACAGGACCACCATCAGGCCACCACCCATGAATTCATGCCCCGAATGGATACAACAAGGCAACTGATCTCTTCATCTAGCAGGCAGATGTCCGCTGTGAGTGGACCAAATTTTTATCTCAATTTTTCCCCTCGGGAAAATTTGAGCAAACACAGACCCTGTGTAGGAATAAATCTGAAGGGTCACTTCCATCACACATGAGCCCACATTTCAAATCTAATGATCAGGTTGCAGGTGGGCTCAAAAATGGAGGAGAAGGGTTGGCTAAGGAGGAAAACAGTGCACAAAGAAACCAAAGGCTCAAAGGAGGAAAATGGGGAAAGGCTCAAAGGCTTTGAGCTTTCACAAACGATTCAGAGCAGGCTTAAATTGGCTAAGTATGGAAGAGATGGCAGAAGCTACCAAGTGTATCAATGGTACACCTTTCAAGGGTCAGAATCTCAAGGTGCCAATCTCAAACAAGCGACCAAGTTCTCCACTATGTCCCAAGCCTAAAAAGGGACAAATCTAGCCATTGCGAAATCCCAAATGAGTGGAAAGAACCATGTGTCAGTGGATGGCACGCAAGTGTTCAAAAGTAGGATCCCAAGGTGGAAAGCTAAACTTAGCAAGTCCAACCCTCCACATGGTTAGGGTCCGATAGAATTAAAAGAGTAGCGGGCCCAAATCAGTTAAGTATAAGAGTGTTGGAATGAGCCAAGTGTCTCAACTCGATGCACACATTCAAAGGTGGGACCCAAAGTGGGTCTCCTTAAACAAGCGCAAGCCTTCCACAGTGTCCCAGAGTTTGAAAATTGGGACAGCCTCGAAGTTGAAAAGTCAAGATCATGGAAGAGTCAGCATAGTGTCCATGTGCCTCATCTGTACGCAAAAATTCAAGATAGGTGGGCTCCCCAGGACTAGACATCAGAAAGTGCTAAGTCTCCACGTGTCCCGGGTCAGACATATGGCCTGCCAAACAAAAGGACTTAGCCAAAACATAAGGAAATAGAGAAAAGCTGTAGAAGGTGCCACATGTCTCTTTCGGTGCAACTTCAAAACTAAAATCCAAAGAGCAGGTCCCCAAACACGTGCCAACTCATACACGTGGATATGTTGCCAAGTCAAGCATGGCAAGGTGGGTCATCGGAGGAAATTCAAACTTTTTGGCTTAAAAATGCATAAAGTATAAAAATGTGAGCTGCACATCTGTTACTAACGCCCAAGGAGCCATGTGTCAGGCCTAAATTACATGCGGGTGGCGGGCCTGGGGAGGACATTTTTTCCCAAATGGAAAATGTGGACCGGCGGGCTCGAAGATTGGTTTTTTGACAGAAATGAATTGTAGGGCTGCGGGGAATTTTTGACATTTTATATTGTTGGTGCCAAAAGGCACAAAAGTGAGTTTCAGGCCCGCAGACCTGTTCTACTAAGCTAGTTTTCACCATATTTGTACGAACTCAACTCAAATATTCAAATGGACATATCTTTCGATCCAATGCCTGAAATTCAACAAATTTGGAACCATTAGAAAGGTCTCGACCTCGTCTACACCATAGAAACCTAAAAATTTAATTTTGAGGAGGTTAGGATGGGTGAAAAATGGGGAAATGTATTCATGTCATTAATATGTAATCTGATTGTCCTCAACAACCAGATTAAATTTGATTTGATCTTCCATTCTTCCTTCTTCAACATGCCGAAAATACATAGAGCGGCGAACTCGACAGATTATGGGTGGATTTGTAGTGGCATTGATGACCAGTAGTTGAGCTTCAAATAAATTTTCCCACCTTTTCTCTTCTTACCTCTTCGCTACATCTATAAAAGAAGGAGTTAGACTCATTACAAAGGGTTGGACATTTTTGTTTTACACTCTCCCTTCTCCTCTGGTCTACAGATGAGTTCGTGGAGTCCAAACCTCCCATTCAAGTTGTAATAGAATTTTTTTTTTCCTCTCTGCTACTGTAATGCACTGTATCAACTCTGGAGCAATAATATGTCTGTGGATGATTCTCAACCCTCTCATGTGTTCATTTTTATCTTCTAATCTCTCATTGCATTTTGGTTATCTATGCATGATGATTGTATTACATTTCTATGGTCTTGGTTAAATTGTAAAACGGGTGTTTAACATTCCTTTGGTGCATCACCTTATTATCTTAGGTTTATTTTCTTGCATCTTCTTAACCATGCCTTCTTGGAAAGATAGAGTAGGTTTATAGTAGATCCTCTACAATTTATTTGTGTGCACCTAGACAGAGGAATAGGAACCGGCCTTCATTCGGAGAGCTCTCTCGATTTCAAAGTCCCACACTTTGAGAGATGCTCCATGTTATGCTATCATACTAAGAGTCTCAACCCAATAGGTTCTAGACATGCAGGGGTGCTGTGATTTTGCACTACCAGTAAGTTTTAGGATGGTGTGGAGCTTTAACAACAAGGTATGGATATTAAGTAAAATCATAATGGGAAACATATTATGTTAAAAAAATTCAAGTGATCAGGAAGATATATTTGTCATTCTGGAGGTTAGCACCATACTCATGAACTTTTTGATGAAAATGTCTAAGTGAGATGATGAAATGAATCCCTAAATTTCAACCAACTTCATTCCTCTAGGTATGCTTCATCTCCTCTTATATTTCATAAGTTATGTTCTTTAGTTTTTCATTTGCAACGAAATAAAATTTTAAATTATAACACTATCATAGAATTGATATCTTTAAATAAACTTTTTTTTCAAAACAATAAGACGTCATGCCGTAACTTGCACAATCCAAATATTCCATGGTAGATAAAAATGAACTTAAACCCACATTTTTAAATGATCTATAAAATTTCTTAACCAAACTAGATCGCTAGTGTATTGAAAAATTAAGGCTAAGTTCTCTGTAAATATATTGATTGTTCTCTTGTTAAAACCAGCAATTCTTGACTTTTGGAGACTTGTAAAGAAACCTTCATAAATCCAGGAAAGAGATGTTAAGTTTCTTATGTGTTCCTTGTTATGTCAGGAGTCACTTAAAAAATTATATCAACCTTGATTGATCATTTGTTCTCTTTTAGACACTCCTCTAGGAGTCATGTTACCTCATGTTGCACTTTCAGGAAATTGCTAAAAAAACTAAAAATTTGGATTTCATTTCAGATCACCTTATGAAACCTGTGCAACTTATCGCTTGACCGTTTTCATAGAAATCTATTATTATTACTAGATAATTACCTAGAAAAATCATTTGTGGGAAAAATGCTCTTCTTGATAGTTTTGAAAAAGGCATTTTGTAGGCCTTCAGTCGTAGTTTGACTAGGTCAAATTAGATCAATTACGACCGCTGGATCTAGAGAAACCATTATCGTTTTAAACCTATTTTCCAGTTCTCAGTCCCATTGACCTTAGTGAATCATCCATATATAGGGGAACCAGTAGGAAAATTCTCTTTGTGCATTCGTTCATCAAATGTTACTATAAGACATGGTTTTATGAGCCCTCGAGCTAACTTTTGAGTGTTTTGCAACTAAGCCAATTATGATAGATGGCCTCAGAAAAAGTCATCTTCCAATCATAAACCATTCTGCCATTTCTGATTTCCGCCATTTCCTGATGAATTACTAGTGTATATGAGAACATGTAAAAAGTTTTACCCGTGGTGTGTTTACTCATCGGAAGACAATATTTGAAAGTGGTTTCTTAGCCTTCGAGTCTAAATTGAACATTTTTACGATTAGAAAGAAAAAGAAAAAATAAAGTTGTAGGACCTTTCAACTTACCAAACCACTGTGGAAACTTGTTAATACTTGTAAATAAATGTTTGAAACTTTATCATGTGACTAGTTGTGTGAAATTGAACTTTTGTGGCAATATAGTGTTCTCTCTCTCCATATCTCTTTCTCCCTCCTTGAATATGAAATGAAGTAAAATTAAATAGAAATAAATACATGTCTTTAACCCTCTCTATTTCAAATGCAAATTAATTATTATTAATATATAAATGGGAAACTAATTTTTTTAATTATGCTATATCTAGGTGGATGCCATGCCGAGTGATTTATCGATGATTCCATGCTCACATGGTTTTGCAGGATGCAAGAAAGATGGTGAAAAGGCGTGGTGAAATTCAATATTTATTATTATAGTTTATATATGTCATGGTGTACACTGTATATATGTGTAATGTATTTTCATGTTAGAAAAAAATTTATATTTGATATTCAGTATTATGAATGAGACACTAGTTTTGGGATATCTTGGCAAATGCGCATTTAATCATAGGTGTCATTTCAATTCAGATTGGTCATATGGTAAAAAGGTCTGGATATATATATAGGTATATATATATATATATATATATATATATGTTAAATGAATTTGAATTTAATATCTTGTAGTTCATTTCCAGTGTGCAATAGATGATTAAATAATCAACGTTTTGTGTTTCTTACCTTGAAAATGTAATAAAGGAATCTAACCATAACAGTCAACCCTAGTATAATTTTTATGCTGTAACTCTTCTTCATGTGTGATCCTTCTTAGCATAGAAGAAATTGAAACTAGTAGAATGAACTTAAACATTGTACTGGATGGCATATCCTAGTTTAGGTAAATAAGAGCCCAATTTTGAGTTTGTCATCATATTCAATTCTTAGTGGCATCTTCGTGAACCCAAGGAATAGGAATGACATGGTCCAACATTATTTAGAATATGTGTTTCCCATCTTAGGATTGGAAATTGTGTGTGTAGTAAGGAGAGGGTGATTTTGTTAAGGTAGTACTCCATGGGTGACAGAAAATTCCAACATATTATAAAACCATGTTCGGACAACACACATGTTGAGTGGAAAAAATCACAAACAAACCATACATAGTCACCTTTAGGGGTTGGGCTCATAAAAGGATCCGATACCCAACCTTAATTATCATTTGGGTTCTATGGTGTAATACTCATAGTCAGTTATGAAACATAACTACATCCTAATTAATAATTAGTTTGTAAAAAGGTAACCATAAGATTATGTGCTAGGAGATAAGTGAAATATAGATCATTCTTATAATGTGTATAAACCATATTATGGCGAGGGATTATTGTCATGAACGTGTGATCCCTAAGGTGTATCATAATCCTAGAAATGAAGGATTATTCCCTCTTATTGCGAACTTTTCCTAATGCATAATGAATGTATGTTGTGAACTAGGTGATCGCTGTTTTGAGATAATTTCCTAAGACGGGATCGCTAGTAGGCTCACGAGCATGTAAGTGTCCTTATTAACAATTGGGTTACTCAATAATTTCAATACACTAATTAAATTCAATTAAGTGAAATCATTTTAAGCTAAATGTAAATTATTCGAGTGGGTCCTATGTTTCAGATACCTATACATGAAAATACTATTTTGAATCCATTAACCCCTTTCAAAAAATATTTTCATCTTGATAATAAGTATCGAATGTACCTAGAGTACAAGATGATTTTAGAGATAAAGGTGTTTAATAATTCTAGTTGTGACCTTAATAAGGTGTCCAAAATTATAAATGAATATCTCTTTATAATACACATTTAATGCTGTAATTGCTTAGGAATCCAAACTTGGCAGAGTGTGAAATCATAACCATTAGTACCTTTAGGACTAATAAATTAAGTGAAGTAGATGGGATACATGGCTAGTTGTAATAATGTAAAACATATATATACTAACCTTAGAACTTAAATTCTAGTATGAAAGAACATGTATTCTATCTACTCTTGAATTCAATAAACTTCCTTTGCTTCATGAGAACCTCCCTTGTTACAACTAAGATAAATAGAAAATTCAATCCAACATGCAATGTATAAAATGAATTCTTGGAACAAACATTAAAAGAATCATGTAAGTACATATGCTCATACAAAAAACCAACATACATCATTCTTGTGTGACGTGGGAAATACGAAAAATTAAGTAGGATTATTACAAGGGAAATGTCTAAATAAAGTAAAGATAATGTAGTCTAGTAATAACATAATTGATAAGTGTTTTCCAATAAAATAAGGTCAATAAAGAAATATGAATGTAATAAATATATATACCAAAAAAGTGTTGTCATGGATGGTGCCTATACGGTATTCATAATGTAGTTGAATTGTTATGTTGTGTATTGTCATTTAAAAAAAGAAAGTGGCCTTGATGTGCATCATGTGTTTTCGTGTTGCCAATGTGAGTTAATGTTGTGCAAACTTGTAATGTGTTGTGCATTATCCTAAGTTATCTCTTGTAGTGTCATGCGTCCTACAATGTAAGACAAACAAATTATTCTGGTATATTTTTTAGTGTTGTAATTGTGTGTGTAAAATGTGGGCATTACAAGTACATAAGGTAGAAGGATACAAACTCTCTTAATTATAAAAGTATCAGATACTGGGTTAAACGAAGAGAACCATGGTTTCATCAATAGAAAATGGGAGTCAAAATCCCAAACTTTCTAGAAAAATCCTTGTCAGAAATTTCAACAAATCCAACTATGAAAAAAACAATGAGCACTAGGATAAAAATCCATCCTTGGTGTTAGGATAGGACCCAAGTGAATGGACATCTAAGCATGAAGAGGGGGAACTCCTGGAAAGAAGTTTTTGAATCTACAAATAAATCCATTTTTCTGGATGAAATATTCAGATTGCACCAAATGTTCACCAAAATAAACTAATGGGGTAGATTTTACATAATCCATAGGATTATAATGCTTGGAGCCTATCATTCCCATGTTCCTATTACCTTTCCCCCGCAGAGCTTCCTTGAAAGACTCCCGAACAGCAGGTGAATCCTCAATGGCTATATTAATCTGACTCGATAGTCCCTAGGAATGGGTTTGGTTCTTTTGCAAACAACCAAAAATAATGGTGATATTTTCACATGTTATATTTGTCTTCATACAACCAAATCCAACCCCCGAGGCCACCGGTACAAAAACATATGAAGATCCGTAGATGGGAGTAGAAGAGTCTTTAATGGGTGAAGGGGAAAGAGATGCCACAAAGTGGGGTGCTGTAGCAAGAGTAAAAAACCCCTCCAGCTGAAAAATTCGATGTTCTTTACCTTAAAATAGGCCTAGTAGTAGACCCTCCTCAAAACCCACATGAACATCCTCTGTTAAGGTTACTAAGAGGTGAGCGTGCCACCATCATATTTAAGAAATCTCCATCAAAAACTTTTTCTCAACTATTTTCATCCAACGTTTAGAGAGGTCCAAGTTCGTTAACCACAGGAAGAGTGGAAATTTTCCCTCTTGGTTCGTTTTTCCCAGAACCACCATGGTCGCTACTGTCACAATGGCTCTACGCAAGCCGTCAAGGTTCACTAGGGTTTCCAAAGACTTCCATCATACTCATGTAAATTTATTTTTTGTATTTTAAATTTATTATGTATTTCTGTTGTAATTGCATGACCATAGATTTGGAGCTACATCCAAAAATCCATTCAATCCCCAAATTCTCAAAAACAATTCTTCAAGGGAACATTCATTTCCATTTTGGTGGTTGTATCTTTCTTTTCCCGTTTTTATTCTATTTATATAATTTATACTTATCTTTTTAATTTTGGATTGCTAATTATGATATTTAAATAATATATTATTCTTAATGGAATATTATAAATAAGTGACATATTTAATTATATTTAAATCTATAAATTAAACTTATAAAATAAGCAATAACATATAACTTAAATCTTATCAATAGAGAATTTATTCTATTCGTATTATTACTTTTAAAAATATATATACTTTATTTTATATATTTAATTTTATAGAGTTAAATTTTATTAATTAAATAATTCTGTCATAATAAATATATATTTAAATTCTTGATAAAAATAACAAGCAATCATTTATAGTCACAAAATTTAAATGAATAATTTATCATATTTTTTTTATCAAGCTACATAAAAATTATTATTTAAATAACTATAAATTATATAAACTATACTTTACTTATATAAAATGTAATAGTTTTATAATATAATAAAAACAATATATATTACCTTTTGAAATATGATATTTTCACATTTTTTTTGTAGTATTGTCACAATATATTATTGTTACAATCTATTATTATCACGTTAATAGTAGTTACCAATTTTTTTCTACAAATTAATGCTTCAACAAAAAAAAATTGTGCGCGGAGTCCACAAAAACATATTCACAATTTTAACAAAAATATCCACAACAATATTGTTAAAACACTGTGGATACATAACCCATTATCTTGTAGTGATAAATAACATTATCATTTTTATGTATATGTATTGTAAGATAAAGATTGTAACACAATAATCAACAAGATGTTCAAGTGATATTTTAAAACAAATTCATTATTGAAATGATTGTTCCGCCCTAATAAATATCTTTATTTTTCTCCCTATAACTCCTCCTCCCACTTATTGTTCAACTTTTATTTCCATTTAATGTTGAATTGTGCACGGTAGATCCATAGCTAGCATATAGAAAAGGAGGGTTTACCTATATGTATTGAAGGAGCATGGGTTTTTTGTAGTAATGGAAGAGGGTTCCAAACAATAAATCAATGGATCTGATGATATACTATACATTTTTACGCAAATCAATTTTCTTATTCTACACCATAACTTGGATTAAAGGTAATATGGTTAGATGTAGAACATGGTGATTTCACAAGGGTATTATTTTTGTCCTAGTTTTTCCAAAATGGTTACCCGTAATCTCTCCTTATCTACCTTGATATGGCCAATAAGATTTTCCATTTTTCTCTTAGTTTCTACTTTTAAATTCCTTCCTACTATCCTCTTCCCTGTGGATTGTAATGGCTAAGTTTTGAGTGCTACTTTATGGGTTTAGGAAAGATTGGATTTCATGGTGTTTTCCAACTGGCCTAGATCTATTGACCACTATAAAGTCCACTTTCTCCTTTTTATTTCCACGGGTTTAATAGAAATGAATGCATTGGAGCATCATTCTGCCACCATTGTTAAAGCTACATCATCAAAGGTATTCACATTTATTAATTACATGCTTTGTTAGAAATTAAAAATCTATTCCCACATACCTAGAATAATTATAAAATTAGATGCAGAGAAAAAAAAGAGATGTATTGATACTAAAATGACCGACATGGCTTGAGTGGAAGAGACTAGTGTGGAAGAGGATGACAGGAAATAGGAAGAGGTAGAGCGTTTTGACCCTAAGTAAAATTAGGACTCGTGGGCAGCAAAACTATTTAAAGAATAGTCCTATCTAAAGGAACTTTTGAAGAGGATTGACCCTGAATGGGTGAAGGGAATACATTGCTTAAAGTTTCCATATTCGAGTGGTAGACAAAGCTCATGCAAGGTACATATTGGCCTTAATGGGGTTATTTTCGAGGATCTAGCCAAATATAGACTATGTTAGAAGATGGATCAGGAAGAAATGGTAAATATAGGGGCAGGCAGGTTAACACCTTCGCCCTCTCTGAAAATTATTTTCTTGTTTGTCTTCTCATTAGAAGAAGATCTTATTTGTGTGCTACAAGGAGGACCATAGTTCTATGAGATAAGTACTATCTCTATTTTCAAATGGAAACCCATCTCTGAGAACCACATACCAGCTGCATGTCCTATTTTTTTCAGACTCCCTGGGATGCCTCTGGAATTCTTTGAAATAGATGTGTTGGCAAAAATATAAAATTAATTTGGGGAGATGATTTCTCTCGATTTGAGTGTTGTAACCAGAGCACGTATTATCACAGCAGGAATGTGTGATTACCTTTGTTTAATTCTCATCTCCTCCAGAGGTCATAAAGTTAGAGTTTTTTCATCTCTTCTCCTGAGGCTCTTTCCCTGGGAGGTTATTTATAAGCATCTATATATTTTTTGATACTTTTAGGGTTTAATCCCTTATTTTAAAAATGTTATTATTCAAATGGTTTGGATATCAAAATAATAAATAATCCTATTTCTAGAAAGGTTAGTAAAAAAGTTAGAAAATTTGGTCCCTCTTTCTCATTCATCTTTTCTAAGTATTTTTTTTAATGTCAGATCATTGAGTTTATTGTGTTGATGTTTCTAGTTTATTTTTCTCAAGCCTCCTCTTTTATATTAGAATATAGATTGGTATGAGTGTCTTATATTCTCTCTTGAAATTTATTATTAAATAAACTATAATGGTTTCACTTATGCTTTTAATTAATTTATATGCTAGACAAAGAAACAATGAGGATATATTTCCCTTCTTATTTTCCATAGTTTTCACCTTTGTATCCTTATGTGTTTTAGTCTCAAAAGGGTGGATGGATTTAAATATGTTTGCTCAAGATCCTTTCTCCCCTCATCTATATATATTTCCCTTATGTAAAGCCTTCCTAGCTCGTTGCATAGTAAAGAAAAATCCAAGAATTTATCTATTATCAAGGATTAAACCTCATTTATGGCCTCTCAGTCCAATCATCATTGTTTTGGAACATATTTATGTGAAACCGATACTCCTATGAAATTGAATGGGACAAAATCATTTTTACATTTCTATAAATAATTGTTTTAATTCAGTCCAATGTCCTATTTTTTCTAACAATTTTACTACTTCGGAACCTAGCACAAATTTTCATGGTAGAAACGGAGAACTTATCATGAATGATTTTCCTATATGAATTTTGTATCGTGGAATGTAATATGTTTCATAGAGTCTTCAGGAAACTTACTTTTTGTAAAAAATCTTTTATATATGTATTTAAAATTTAGATTTTTAATGTTTGCAAGAAGTTAACATTACAATTATCTTGTATTATTATTTTAAGATTAGGTAAATATGTTGGTTTTCAGGGGACCAAATAACCCCAATTACAATTGGAGAACATATATAACAATGAAGATCAAAAGAATCAACCTTTACCAGTGGCTAAGAGAAACCAACAAATAACAAACACCAATAAACACCTCATCTTTGAGGATCTTTCCCATGAGATCAACCAAAATATAAATGTTGAGGCTTTAAAGAGAGACAATAAGGATTAAGGCCTTCCAAGGAAAGAGATTCAAATTCATTTAACCACCCATTAAGACAAATCCTTTCTTACATGGTCCTTTATCAAATGAGATCTAAGGCTCTTCTTAAGAGGAGAATCAGAAACTTTTTCGTTTCATATTTCTATTCATGACCAGCCATCGCTGCACACTTATTAGGATCCACATTCTCATTGGGGTGTATTAGTAGAAGAAATTCAAGAACGTCCTTATTTTTAGGAATATGAATTTACATGGATATAGGAGACCGAGGCATAGTGGCACCTCCCTTCTCTAAAATATTTTCTATATCACCCTTGGTTTTAATAAATTACTTAGCTAGGCTTGTGGAAAAGGGATTTTCCTTACCCTTTTTCTCTTCATGAAATGTGTAATTATCCTTTTGGCTACTTGATTCATTTTCAGTCTCATTGTCCATAAGGCCTTTGACAGCTAGATGATCTAGATTAAAATATTTCAACCAAGAACCCTGACCCATAATCTACTTTTCAACAACGTAATAATCAGAGGCTAAATGTCCTAGAGCAAAACATGTTCTATATCGTAAAGGAAAGCCTTCGTAATATAATATTTTTTACATATTGTTTCCTTGAATTTAAGCTCCATAGTGGCTAAAAATCCAATAGTCATGTCCATATCCACTAATATATGTTAATATGTAGTGTGGTCAAAAAAATAAGTTTTGGGATCTATAGCTTCAAATTTACCCAAAGCATTACCCATAGATCTGAACATATCTACCCCCTAGAAGTCCAAAGGTAGATAAATTACTCTTATACAAAAAATTATGGTATTGAAATTCTTGGTTAAGGGGTTAAAGTGGGGGAAGCATGAACTTCATCATAAGGAGATAAGACTAAACTTCCCATATTTTTCAAAAAACTTGCTCCTTATTAGAGCGAATGTCAAACACTGCTATGAAAACACCACCGACTTAAGGATAAATATTGAATATACCTTCAATGATAGGGTATCATTATTCATAGATAGAATTTTGTAGATCTAAAAGGCCAGGGAAGAAGCTATTGAACTTACAAATAAAGTTACTTATTACGGAAGAAATCTTCTAAATTGTTCAACCTCATCCCTGAAGGAAATAGGTGGCTTCAATTTAGCATAGTCCATGGGTTTAGTAGGTGTACTACCTCTAGATTTGGAGTCATCTAAGAAGGATTTATCCCACTTAAACCCTACATTTTTCCTCCCTTACCATCTCCAGGAACAAGTCCGGAGATGTTTCTTCCATCATCTCCCCTATTCGTACCACCTCCTAGTAGCATAACTTCACCGTCAACAACAAGGTTATCCTCCATTCTAATATTTCTCCTACTAGCACCATCATTTCCCCTGCACTTCTTCCATTTTTATTCGTCTTAAAGAAGTAATCGTGTTCACATTTTCCTCCCCTACACTTCAAAATTATGTTACACTCATATTTGGGTTGATACTCCCTCATGTTACCACCTTCTTATGTAAGCGAATTAGATCTACTACCCCCAATGGTTAACTTGTCATCTCCCAAGCTAGTAGGGTTTTATGTTTCTCCCATTAGGACACAAAAAAATATAATGGTTTGAAAAAATTTAGTATCAATTATCTTGGTTTATACTTCCTTGAAATGCAATGTGTTATATTTCACTCCTTTTCATATATTTCATAATTATAGCCTTGGCAATGCCAATATTTTATATACTTGAAATTTTTACTCTTAATTTTTTTCTCTAGTTACTATTTGTCCCATTGATCCATTTTGGTTCATTCAAATATGTTAACATGCATGTTTTTTGTTTTGTTAATTTATATGCCTATAATGATGGCATGCAAATAATGATGTTTTGAAATTGCCTAGTTGAAAATTTTCTATCTTTATTTATTGGCTTGTGTGTGATGAACTCAAAATGATTTAGTATATAAAGGATTAAAATTACACTCATTCCATGTGATGGTGTTTTGGTAAACTTGAAGCTAAGTTTTAATTAAAATTTTTTGGGATTTTTTTATCCTCTCCTTTGACAATTGTGTATTTACTATCTAATAAATTTGAAAAAATTATTGCTCATGTCATGATTTCTAAATTGAATGTGTTCTCATTTCATACTTCCAATAGGTACATCTCATTTAGATGTATTGTGTTTTCTAATCACATCTTAGTCATCTTGACAACTCACTTTTAACAGATACTCAATTTAAAGTTCCACATAATCAATTGTATTTCAATAGGTTAATTTAATTTCATTAAGGGATCGTCCATAGATCATAGTGAAGGTTTATATTTTCCTCCCATGAAATCCTTAATTTTCCATCTAGATTGAATCATGGAATGTTTTCATACATTACGCCACAACTTTCCTCCTTCACTTGGAAAAATAAATGGCATAGGTTTACAGGTAGGATGAATATTATCTCCTTAAATAATTTCACATTATATTTACACATTAGGAATGTCACCTTTATTATCCTCATTTATAACCCAGGGTTGCTACTCTTAGGAATAAACTTAATTAAACTTAAAAATTTATCCCATGCTTCAAGAGGAGCTGAAATTTGGGCCAATATATATTATATTAATGTCAAATATCATCCCTCCAAATAATTAATCAATACCCTTTAATCTAAGAAAACACAAATAATAGATAAAGGTTATCCAAATGGCTCACAATCGACATACTATAACTCTAGAAATATCTGATTCCTTTGTCAAAAACTAGAAATTTGTGTTCAAATAAACAAGCCATGTTTGAAGAAAACAAATAAAACAACTTTATAAATTCCTTGATGTTGTACCCTATAATATTTCACCTACATCTCAAATTAAATGTGAATCTTCTTGAAATTTACATGATATTTAGCTAGATGTTCAATGCATGATTAATGATAAAACACCCGGTAATGATGGTTTATCTTGTGAATTTTACAAATCCACCCAGAGTTTCATGGAACTTGATTTACTAAAAGTTTACAATAATTCATTATTTTGTCAATCGTTAGGTAAATTTATAAACAAAGGAAACATCAAATTCATACTTAAATATGGTGATCCTCGACTCATTTTTTATTTACTAATAATCTACCACCTTGTTGAATGTCATCCTATAAAATTATTGGTGAATAGTCTTGTGTTGTGTCCATTTTCCATATTATTCCTTACATTGTTAGATTTAATCATACCTACTCTATCTAAGGGATCTATATTTCAAATAAGATTATTACTTTTGGGGAAGGAACATAATGGTCTTACACCTCTTAATAAAAAACCTATTTTACTAAAGATGGACTTTAAAAAGAATTTTGTTGGATTGAATGGCCTTTTATTCTTGACATGTTTCTATATTTTCACTGGTGTGATTCTTTTCTTTAGGATGTACAAATTATCTTCTCTAATACCTCCACTTTTTAACCTATAAAGTGTAAATTTTTTGATATTTTTTTCCTCATTTTGTCTATCTTCTCGAGTTTTCCACTTAATTTTCCTCTCTGTTTTTTAGCTAAGAAATATTTCTATAACACCTGCTAAAAAAAACCCACTTGAGACCCAAGAACAACCTAGGATTAGTTAGGAAAATTATAGAATAATTATTTTTTTATTTAAAAGAGTCTACAACCAGGTTACAAGGCAACAATTGTCACTAACAAGTTCAAGAACAATTCTAATTCACTAGAACATAATTTTCCTTTATTAACAATTATTAGGGGTCATAAGATCCAAAATTTAGGGTTAGAAGGTTCAATAAGGTTCAGAGGGTAATCCGTCACCATACCCACTCTCTAACAGGCTTAAATATTCAACTTGATTTTCGTAAAACTTAATGCATTCAAAAATTTCCTAAATTATTTCCATTTGATGGGAAATTTCCTCACCTTTTCATTGATATAAAGAAGTCCTCCTAACTCCTCATATTGTTTGAGATATGGGCCGGCAGGCCTAGGGGTGAAAATTTTCCCCAAGAGCGGCCCTACGAGCCTAGGGGTTCAAATTTGCCCCAAGGGAAGGTCGGTGGGCCATGGGGAGACATTTGAAATTTTTTCCACATGGGGCAACAAAAAAAATTTGCGCCCACGCACCCGCGGGTCTGCAAGTCCACTAGGGACACGTGGCACCTCCTAAGTTAGTGCGGGGAGAGCAGGGCGGTGAGAGACATTTTGAAAAATCTTCCCACGCGGGGCAAAAGCCTACTTTGCACCCGCGCTCCCGCAAGTCCACAAGGGACACGTGGTATCTCCTAAGTCAATGCGGGGAAGGTGGGGTATCGAGGAGAAAATTATTTTAACGCCCTGAAGGGCTAAGAGGGTAGCATTCACCCACGCCTCTGTCAGCACCTCACAATGCCACATGGCAGCTCCTGGTTGGCTGTGGTCCGACGGGTGGCGGGGAAACTTTTGAAAAATTTCCCAAAATTTTCCAAGATGCCCTAAATTTAAAAAGAAATCCACCCCTCCACTGACGCCTCGTGGTGTCACGTGGTAGCTTCTGATTGGCTGCGGGTTGGCAGGGTGGCGGGGAAAATTAGAAAACAATTCTTGAAAATTTTGCTAAGACCTAAGGGAAAAGTTCGGGCCCGCCAAGGAAATTGTTCCCAATTTTTTTTTGACGCAAAGGAAGAAAAACTTTAAAAGGCCATAAATTTTTATAGAGATCTCAGTTTTTGGAAAACGAGGACTTTCTGGAAATCTCTCGACATCCTCTTTACTCAAGGATCATTAATTTCAGATTTTGATAAAGTTTAAGTGGTCAATTTCAATAAAACGACCTGAAAGCTTTAATAGTGTAAACTGGTAAATTCTAAATCGTTAAGTTTGTTCAATTTGTTCTTGTCCCTCTCTCAACATGTCAAATAGAAATGGAAAATTGTTCTTAGGTGTATTTAAGAAAAATTTCAAGATTCAATTTGTCTAATTAATTTGTAATTTGAACATTTACATTTCTAGACAGGAGCACGACTACAAAACTGTTTGAGCTTGATTTTGCTAATTATTATAAGAATTTCCTTAAGTTTTAATGTCCAAGTGAATTTGTTTAGATCTTATTATGCCTAAATTAATGTTTCATTTGTTATTCCTTTGTTGTAGATTCGGTCTGAGCATTTTGGATTAAATAATTGTCAATTGGAGAAACCAAGACAAAGTTCAAATTTTAAAAAGGTCTATTTGCCATTTTCTTTTTCCAAGTATTATAATGTGTTCCAAACCTAATCTAATGCATTCATTTGATTTAATTCAACTTATTCAAAAGCTATAATACATCTCTGATTTCCAATTTTTACATATTTCAAAGGATGGACTATTTCATTTCCTTTATACGCATTTCTTTCTTTCTTTCAAATAGAAATTTCAATTACATTTAAAAGATTAGATTCAATGCTACTGTATAATTTGAGAAAGATGATACATCGTTTATTGATTCCAAAAGAAAAATTTGTAACATCCTTCTTTTATTCCTTCTAAAATCATATATATATATATATATATATATAAACAGGGCAGAATATTACATTTTCTTCTCACGTGTTTCACTTTTCCTCTTTTCCAAATAGGTATTTCATAGACCATGTTAAATACAGATTTCTAATGGAAGAATATCATATGAACAAGGAAAAAAATTACATTAATTCAAATGAAACTCTTATAACCTCCTTTCCATTTGATTTCAAAATAAAACATACAAAACATGTGTCATTCTTTCACATTCTTTCCAAAACAGAATATAGAGTAAAACTCTTTTACATTTCAAATTTCCACTTTTATAGCTAATAAAAAATATATTTTCATTATAATGAATACACAGATCATCCAATTCAAGTGGGAAAAGGGGCTACAATAAGATTTCATTTGACAAGGGATTGTCAAAATTTCTTTATCTCAACTCCAGAACAACAACATGTAGATTTCTCATTCTTCCAATTTGATCAGAACAAAAGTAGGGGAAAGGCAATGCTCTCCACCCAACCAAGACATCTAATGAAGAGGAGAATTCATTCTTCTTCATTGGCCCCCGAGCCCCAACCACAAAGCAATAAAATATGTGATCTAACTCATGGCAACAACAAGCTTTGACAAACACTCATGCAGCATAATCACAATAAAACACAATCCAAAACAGAATTTAGTTTTCAACTATATTAAAACATGAAAAACATTACTGAGAATTCATCAAGCAATCCAAAGGAGCAAGAAACTATGGGGGATGCTTCTTATTCCTCCCAAAGAGGAAATGGGTATCACCACCTGAGATCAAACCACCAACATATATATATATATATATATATATATATATATATATATATATATATATATATCATTTCAAATCCCTGACATGCCCTTATGCCTCCCCCAAGTACCCCTTATTCCTCACATTTCCTTATGCCTCTCGAACCTCTTATGGCACCCCATAATGAGTAAATAAATGCAAGATATTTCTCTGTAAGGTGGAACCAAAATCCCAACTCCCTCCACCCTTATACCTCCCTAAAACACACATGTGCCTCCCACAAAATATAAACCCATACTCTTCTCCTACAACATTCCTAGGCCATCTACCCAATAGCCCACAAACCTGCCAAAACATTCATACATTAATAGTTACATTCATAAAAGAAGAGAATTTCAAGAGTCAAGCTCCTACCTCTCCATGATGGAGTTGTTCGAAGTTCCAAAACAACAAGTTTTATCCCAACGCAAGCAATCCAAAAAATCTAAGCAAAAGCATCCAAAAATCTTCCCAAAAAACTTCTTCAAAGCAAGAGCTCCCAAAGTAGCAAGGAATTTTCCCAAGAATAAAGTCTCTGAAATGAAGCAACCCCAAAAAGGAAAGCCATTCAAATTTTATAGAAGACGGAAGGGAAGAGGATGAGACAGATTCACGTAGGATACCATATCACACATCGTCAACCCCAACCAAAATGTCAACTTCATTCTCCAATGCATAATAAATAGGTGTGTGAATAATATGACAATTTACTTACACACACAAATCCAACCCACGCCCTAAAGGACTAAGATTAAATCATGTAAAAAAAGTGCAATTAAAACCTACAACCTGCCTTCTCAAAAAGTATTATAAAATTCTAATCTCAACTCCCCAACCATAGGTATGGGTGGTAATTAAATTTAAGAGGTATGGGACATGTTTAACTTGTCCCACAAGCCTCCAAAATCAGCCTCCAAGGTCAATTTCGAATTTCCAAGAAGGTGGAGTGTTTCACACTAAAAATTTAATTCGCACATCACTTACATATCTCTTACACATACTTATATCACTTTAAATCATGGCCAAAAACTCTAATTAATTACCTTCTTATGATATATTTGATTTATTTATTTTAACAATATGATTACTCACAAAATTTACACACCATTTAATAATTAATGAAAGCGGTAAAAGCATCACAAAATAAACACATGTAAACATAAACAAAGGGACCAAAATAAAAGAAATTACATAAAACCCCTTGGTCACAATTAAAGGTGATCCCCCCCATGGGAATCCCTAACACACAAAAACACACATACAAAGAAATACAAGTTGCCATGGTGACCTTGTTGAATTCTTCTAGAATTCAAATGTGGTTGGTCTCCAATCCCCCGATGTTTGTTGTGATATTTTAAACCTGAAAAACACAAATAACTCCTTCAGCCTCGTGGCCATATCAGAACATACAAACTAATATAAATATAATTACCAAAATCATATAGATATATGAATCACAACAACATCAAAGTAATCTAGTAATGTCAGTTGCAATTTTACTCAACACTTATATCATCATCCAATAATTTCCATTTCTAGGTCTACTCACAATACCCACATATCACAATTCCACACACCATCCATAATATAACCATGTCAAACAGTATACCATCATCAATATCTAAAGTGTATCTAATAATCATCATCATAATTGAATCAAGTCAAACAATAACCCATGATCTAACATCTATCATCATACTATAATAAGGTCCATAATCATGTCTATAATATAATCAACAGTATCATGATTAGTAAAAAAAGGTGTCAAAGGAAAGTGGGGTACTACAATTTCAAATACTTTCTATCCCATCAATCTAAATAAGGGTAGATTCAGGGTATATTCCTTTTATATTTTTCCAAATATCTTATTAAAGGTAAATTTTTCAGATGAGTCATGTGTGACTCATTTATAACTCTTGTATAAAATGAAGTCTCCTTTAAATAAAGTATTCAATGTATCGATGTTTTTTTTCAAATATCGTTAATCTAATTTTTTAGTCAACCAAAAATATGTGTTATACGAAAAACATGTTTCGTATTAAAAATTCAGAAAAACAATATTAACGATGGATGGCTTTCTCGGAATCCTATGAACGATGAGAATACTTATTTTTGGTGTCTCCATAATAAGGATCACCAATACCATCCCAGTAGTGATAATAGTGTTTTTTCTTTACTCTCTTACTTTTTTCATTATTATGTAATCTTTATCTTTTGATTTCCTTCAACATATTTTAACTTGTGTTGAGACATATTTTTCAGTAAATTTATATTAGGTTTAGAATCTTTGTATATTCCTTTTACTTTTAATAATATTGTATTGATTTTTTTATTAATATATTGATGTGTGTTTTGTGTGTGTTGTGTCTTGTGTGTGTGTGAGTGAGTGAGAGAGAGAGAGAGAGAGAGAGATTATCGTACCATTTGTTTCTACAAAACCATCTCCTTCTACAAGTAAGGGGCAATTATTCTTTACATTTACGTTCTTATCTCTTAAATAATAAGGCTGTGGTGGTGCCATTTTTCTCAAAAAAGGAGGGGGTGATTTAACCCTTTCTATTAAGCCTTGGGTGAGGATAATCCTACTAATACTAGGAAAATAAGAATTTATCATGCATCGTGTAATTTTAATTTCTCTCAGAAGAGATACAAAAGGAAACCTACTATAAAGAGATTATAGACTAAGGATTAGGCGACTAGTTGGATCTCAGTTGACTCTAGAAAATAATATTTATAGACATGGTAAAAGTGTTAATTTATGGTTGAAGAAGACTTGCAAAAGCTTATGAATAGCGGGTAATAGATGAGCCATGACAAATTCTATGTAATTGTTGTGAGTGAGTTGTGGTTGGTTATTTATAGTGTAGATTAAAGAGTTATGGAAGATTGAAAGTTTATTATAGAATAAATCATATTATAAGGTATCTAGATATTATATTTCCGTATGTTTTTTCATTTTTTATTTTTTTATTTTAATAAATTTTCTATAGTTTTGTGGATATTCCTTTGTTCTTTTTGAAATCCTTATAATGTGGGAAATTTTGAATTTCTTTCCTTTGATTCTAATAGATTTAGTTCCAATATAGTTACCTGTATTTCATGTCCTTGAATTATTGACATTAATATAGAATATTCCAATTCATAGTTCTGGACAAAAATGTTTATTAATTAAAAACCATGTTCATATAAAAGATAACATAGTTTCCATACCATATTCAAGAATACCTACATAAATGAAATATATTAGATTGCATTGGCCAATAAATTGCAATTAGGCGTCTTTTGTGATTTGTAACCAATTTCATGGTGCTAAAATAAACACAAATTATTAGGTTTACTAGAATTGATAAAGACAAGCTATATATGCATAAAATAATGAGAGATTCCTACTTCAATGCATTAAAGAAGCTATAAAATATTATGGATTCACTGTTCAATGTTAAACCAAGATAAGGCTACAATGAGTCAAAGAGATCATAACATCAACTTTAAAATATAATTATTAGCATGTCTATCAATTCAAAAAGAAATTCACAACTAACCCTTTTAAGTAGTTGTAAATTGTAATGCCCATGTTTTTAAAAAATCATTATTGATAAGAATCCTTTTTTTGTTGGAACTATATTCTTTTTTGAAAATTATATTAAATTAATGTTTTATTATTATTTTTTATTTTTTATACTAGAATAATAATATTACAAAAATTACTACAATTTGTCTAATCCAAAGTAATATATTAAAGTTATAAGAGATGATAATAATAGAAGGTTAATAGGATTTTATTTATATTTACTCATTTGAGATTAAATTGAAATGGGGTCTTTAGGATTCAATATTTTCCCCTCAATTTGAAACATGTAAAATGATTAAGGGAAATGGCTAAGCTATATTTTTGTCAATATATATAAGACAAGGGGACATACAAATCACTTTAAAAACAAATTCGTAGTATTTAGTGATTTATATATTATCTTTGTAAATTTATTAGGGTTACATAAATGACCTACATAAATAAAAATTAGTATAGTGACATACATTTTTTTAATTCAAGGATGCACGAAGCTTAACTTTGATGTTGCTTCAAATAAATAAAAGAAAGAAGAGGTGAGGAGGGCATATATCAGATAATAAAGAAGTTTATTTAACAACTCATGGTGATAATTTAGGAATTGAAAGAACTCATATTTTTGAAGATAAGGGAACATATGTGGTTATTCAACTGCAACCCAGTTGGTTATTCCTTGTTTGATTATAGAGGGTGATTCACTTAATATTATATATATATTTTTAAGAAAGTAGATCAATATTGGACCATCAAGGACATTACTGAAGATGCTCGGGGCATTATCTAAACCTTCCAAACTATTCAGATCATCCGTGTGTTTAGATAATGGAATCATGTAGCTGATTGGTTTTCCAATAAAGAGGTGGAAACCAATGCTTTTGATAAGAGGGATGATGTTAATGATATTCCTATGAAGGCTAGTAGTATAATTAAAAATTGTCTTCAATATGGAATGGTAATTGTAATTAAATGGTTTATGATGAGGGATAGTATCCTTCATGTTACTTGTGGCAATATGTTATATCATGAGCAAGTTATGGTATCATTACACTATTTGGTGTTATCAAAGCTAATCACAAAGTTTAGTGCCCACTCCTCTTTGACATTTATATTTTATATCTTTTCTCACTTTGTTTTTGATATCTAGACTTTGATATCATATTTACTATTAGAAATTTCATGATGGACAATGAAACATTTGATTTACTTATTTGATCAACAATACAAATGTGATAGACTTGTGACATGATGGTGCTTATGTGATGGATTTTATATGCTTGGTTTGCATATCAATAATGACGTTTTAAGTGCTAATGCTATACTGACATATTGGACTTGAATTATGTATATTTTGGATGATTGTTAATATTGTGACCTTAGTACGAATTAATGGATTAGTAAAATTGAAATGTTATATATTTGAACAAATAATCAATTACTTGATTCTAACATTGGTTTAATTATGATATTCAATGATGTAAATTATTAGGTATATGTGCATATGTTTTTATTATTTCAACGTCATTAATATGCCAACGAGGCCAGAAAAGTATAGTTTAATTTTGCAGGAAATTATTAGGATAATAAACTATGGGGGTTAGGAGACCAACAACGAAGGAATGTGGGTATTCACAACAAGTCACAATGGAAACTCCTGTATTTTTTATGTTGTATATTGTTATTGAGTGTTGGAGGTCCCCGTTAAGGGGTGATCTCAATTGTGACCGTGGGTGTAACGCCCGCTAAAAACACACCCACAAATACAACACTAAAAAATTCAATTAACTTTTTTTTTTTACTTACTATGAGTTTACACGACACCACAGGTGATCAAAATGGGCTACAACTAACTCTTTATAAGCTTGACACAACAATGACCACCTAGGCACAAGGGAACATATGACTCCCATCATGAACAATTCACTTTCTTTTTCTGACAAGACACGACGTAGTAGTCCAACCACAGAACACAATTACAGTTGAGGGGCATCCCACGAGGAAATTCTTGTTAAGTTTTCTTGTTCTTACTAAAATGTCCCTTAAATTATTAACTTACATTCTTATAAAATTCATGTAATGGTTCCCACAAATATTTTCACAAGGGAGAACTTCTTCCTTATATACTATTGACCAAATAGTTTAACACCAAGCTTTCTAAAAGAGGATCATCAATCATATGTCAAGATATTTCCTAATTCATTTTTTTTAATAACATTTTAAATCTCTCACAAAGTTAATTAATCTTACTCAATCCCACAAAACTTATTCCACACCTCTAATGAATAGAGGGATAATTAAAAGCTCTGATTGAGGGAAAGTACTGATTTTGATTCAAAACAATAACCTCATTTGTTAAGGATAAAAAATTTAATATTACTTAAGGAGGATCACCATGAGTCAAGGAAAGTGTTAATGGAAATAGTTCAAATAAAATTCAGCTTCATGATCTCATTGCTTATTAACCCGCCTTTTAATGAGACTGAGAATTTATCAAGATTGGTTAAAAGTTTCATTTAGACTTTGCTTGATTAATTTTGGAAAAGGAAAATAATTTAAATTTCAAAATGATTGAGGGAGATTAAAGGGTTTCTTAATAAATTTCCTCCTACTTATACAACGTTATTATCTTCCATAAACTAATCATTGATTTCACCATAAGACCATATAAGAATTCACTATAAAGGATGACATTGATAAGTTTAGCTTGAGGGAAAACAAGGTATATATTTTTTTTTATTACAAAAGATAGTTTTCATCTTGATCGCTTAAGGGATCAATTGTTATCAAGTAGAACACATCTACATTAATTTCTTCATATATACATATTTTATTTTAAATTTTTATAACTTTTACAAGGATCATCCAACCATTTTATTTTTCTTAGAATTTCCTTGTTACTATGTATTAGAAGGGTTTACAACACACACCATTTTAATTCCAGAGAAAAGTTTACCGTTACTCTTTTGTGAAAAGCTATACATGGTTACATCAATTTTTATTTTTTTTTCCAACATGATGCACAACCCAAAGGGACAAACAAACTCTAAGGAACCATGACTAGGGAACAAGAGAGTTATAACATTAGCCACACCTTGCTAAAACTATTCTTATAATTTCTATTATACATTATAATCACCCATTACCATGCGGTAATCAACTTTTATACTTTCCACAATAACAGAACAAGCCAAAGTTTCAAAGGTCACAACAACAATACTCCACAACACATAATACTAAGGCACTGGTTTTCTTCTAAATTCCCCACATAACCATAACCAGAATCTTACAACATAAAAGTATTTATACAATAGAACTTCACAACCAAGTTTGATGCAATATTCTACAAGTCCTTCCCTCATCTACTCACATAAGCCATCTGTAACACATTATTAACCTGATTCAATTCATTAGAACTGAGCAAGATAAGACTACACAAAGCCACAATTAGCTAATATAAAAAAAAATAAACAAAGGATAAAATATTCTATTCCAAGAAGTGGCTTGAATCTCTAAATTCTAACAACCTATTAAGATAATTAAAAATTCCCCCCCCATGCCAATCTAAGAATAAAGACTTATACTTCAATTATGAACATTGTCTCAAAGAAAAAAAAAACTAACCAATCATTTGAGAAGGGGCCAATGGCCTGATAACTGAGAAACAATAGTCTAGTGTAACGGGATTTCGATCAAATACACAATTAGGTTAAAATATTTAGAATTGATATTCAAACCAAACAATCTACCCTGCATAAAAAACTACCAAAAGCACAAGCTATGATACTCACTTTCAAAAACGACAGAAAAAAAAACAATAAATCGAGGAGGAAGCACGGATTTCAAGGTTAACATGAAAGGTCGAGTGTATTAAAAATTTAATTATGTAACCATATAAGTTAAATATGGAAAACTAATACAGCACAACCACTCAACATTGTTTAACAAGGGGAAGAATATAATACTAGTTTCAGTGATTGAATCTAAGGAATTTAACAATCATTTAAGAAGAGGCCACTACCCTTATAGGAAAAGTAACAACAAGTGAGAGTAACAGAGAATTTTGACATACAAGTTAACATTTTAAACATCAAACAAAAATTCACAATACTAGGGATTTCCAAACCTTCTCTATAAGTCTATAGTTTTGTTTTAAAACAGTGTGGATCACAACCTTCCATCACAAG
This sequence comes from Taxus chinensis, assembly GCA_019776745.2. Taxonomy (NCBI): domain Eukaryota; kingdom Viridiplantae; phylum Streptophyta; class Pinopsida; order Cupressales; family Taxaceae; genus Taxus; species Taxus chinensis. Next base: position 719,392,452 of record CM034151.1, on the reverse strand, counting down.
TCCTTTTAGAGTGCCCCTCGTTGAAAATTTCAAACCATTCAAAAGTAATATTGCATTTGTAAGTATCACCAAAAGCCATTAAATTAACATCAACTTCAACTATCAATAAACAATGCAACTATATATAAAATACCCCCACCTATCCCTAATGTTCTTAATTGTTCTATCGTAAGTCAAAAATATATCAATGCACGTATGCCATATAAGAGTCTATTAAAAAATCAGCGAGATGCAAAATTATGAAAATGCCCCCAAGAGTCATTACGAGTAGAAAAAATGCCAAGGTAGTTCTGACAATAAAGGAATGTTATCCATAACACACACATGAAACTACAAATCTCGATGACAAAAACCTTAGTTATAGTTTAAGCTTCATAAGGGTATGGTCAAAGTTCCCCTAAAGGAAGAACTTTAAACATCTAGACCTACAATGATGATCATCAAGAAGTTGTGTAAATGTCTAGGATTCTAATCAGTTATAAAGGAAAACAAAGGTGCACAAAGATAAAGAAATCAGGTACCTTATCCACGATACCCTCCCTTCATACATAATAACAACCATAGTAGTCAACTACGCGTAAAGTTTTGTAAACCTACGGGAATGATTGGATAGCAAAGGGAAAACCTACCTAGTCAAAGAAAGGAGAACAAGGTGGTCCAACAGACCCTCGACAACCGCACTTCACTGTGGGTTGGGTAACACCAAAGGAAATAACTAACATTATGAAATTTGTTTTCGTTACTCAAAATCGTTACTAAGTTCCCATAAAAACTATAATCGTACTCGATCGGGGTTCAATCTAGTGGTTGTTCGTTAAACTTAGGTTTTCATAACCTGCGGGAACAATGCTTAACCTACCCAAAAGAAAAAAACAACTATAAACAGTAAGCTCGTATAAAGAGAAATAGGTTTAAGCATACATCAGGTTTGCTTTCATCACAACATTTACAACCTATAACTGGCTTACTAACCTTGTTACTCAAACATAGAAATGTGGTTAATGATGGTAAGAGGTTGTTTACTTTGGCAAGAAAAGACAACGACCAACGCAGGAGGAATAAAGAAAATAGATATATGCTATTCACTTTAACACTATCAACGATTACAACCAAAACAAGAAAATTACAAGGGGAAATGGGAGATTTCTTTGCAAGGTGAACAAACTCACCACAAAACAACATAAAAAACAAAAATTAGGGAAAAGGAAGTTTTGTTTCATGATATTTTTAAATCTTTGTAATTTTAGCAAAGGTAGAGTTACCAAGTTCCTAGTTTCCAGCATCCACTAGTTGCATGGACACCGCACGGACCAGCAACAACAAACCTCTAGTTGGATCTCCATCCACAACATGCTAGGAATGAAAAATCCACTCAATCCCACGTTGGCTTAGGTAGGGAGCTCCCAAACTGTGAGCTTCAACAGACAGAAGATAATGTGATCTTAAATACTGTCATGACTGTAATATATACGCCAAAAATGGGGTTTGATGAAAAAGTACCAAGAAGTTCAAAAAATGTGAGACAAGGGAGGGGAAATTTAGACTCCAAAACCTTGCCAACATCCTCACAACCTACGTTTGAAATGGGACGGATAGAGCAGGGTATGAACCTCCAATGAAGCACAAAAGAACAAGTGGTCTCAAGAACTACAATTATTGCAATTTGTGCACAAAATGGGTTTGATTTTATGACCCCGATTCCACCATATGTGGCCAATAGGTTTCCAACCTGCCCATCCTACCTTCACAAACATGCATATGGCTAGAGCCAAGATATCCGCTCTACAATAGAAATGGACCTCCATCTAAGCATAAAGGAGAAGAGACCAGGGCAATCCTTTCATTTTTAGCACCTAGGAAGGAGACTATGTAAAATGTAGGAGACATACACCAAGCATGAAAGCTATTTGACAAAATGCCTCAAGAGATGTGGTTTCAAGGACTTGCCATGATTTGGGCAAGTGTTATCCTCAATGAAGTATACGTAGTGCACAAGGTTTTTTTTCTTCACTCCACCAATTATTCCACAATAACACTGTGGCCAGCACCAACAAAGGCATGTTTACTCTGTAATATTAAATTAAAGTTTCAAATCCTCTTCAATAACTCTCGTAAACAATCATCCACTAGAGAAACTCATGTAACCCTGTCCAGCTTGGTCAAGTAGACAAATAAAAAAATAGGAAGAGAAAAGGGAACTATGGCAGATCAAACTAACCAGGGATGAATAGAATACAGCTAGCCTCCAAAGGTGTCTAGCCAACAACACAGTGCCAAGCATGATTCCAATCAATATGTATTAAGGAAAACAAATAAATAAAGAAAGTAGGAATCTTTGCACCATCCAGTCAAATCTTCCGTGGAGTCTTATACCATTACCAACAAGTCCGGACACTCTCCCTCAAAGTCTATGTAGCCAAAAACATTTGTGAGAGAAGGACAAACAAAAGGAACACTGGAGAAGAAGTATTTTCTGAAACAATGATTACGGATAAAATAAAACAAGCGGCAAAAACAACGAGTCTATAGATAAAAGAAATTAAAACTAGAAGAAACCTTCTAAGACAAGGAATACCATTTGGCACTGGACATATTTAAATTTAGGTGGGTGGATCCATGTGCTATGGAAGGCCGCTGACAGGGAGGATGCAGGAGTAGGAAAAAAAACAACCAACTCATAATAATACATAGTCTATTCACATTTAAAACATTTTTTTCTCCCCTAAAAACTTCTTCCTCCTCCAACATCTCCTTCTTTTATGCATCCAGTGAATGCTAGATATATGGGGCATTACATTCTTCTCCCCTTGAGAAAAGCAGCATCCTTGATGTGACATAATGCCAATGAAAATGAAAGGATTAAACAATTAAAAAGACAGACAAGGGCGAGAATTTTTTTTCCTATTGTTAAAATTTCCTATAGTTAAGGCATGGCCATGGGGTGACCATCGAAACATTTTGGAATAATATTTTAACTTTCAAATTTTTGTGAAGATTGGAAGTTCCCTCTTATTAATTATTTAATTATACTCTTTCCATTTAAATTATTCTTAATTCAATTTCTTTAAAATTTCATTTTTTTAGAATTTTAGTTTATACATTCTTGTGGGTGCCCAACAGGAACTGCTATCACAAAACCCAACCAGGGTCATACACAACACTAAGGATTCATAAGCATAACTTTACATACTATCAAAACTTTACAACACCACAAGAGCTTGACTGAATTATAGAATAAAAAATCTCTATCCACATTAAATCATACTTGACACACAAATTAATGAGATACAATATTCGAACAAAAGTTTACTAAAAAACCCAGACATTTCCTGAATTCCACAGATGAAGATTCTTACATAACTTAGAAAAAATAGCTACATGTACATAATTTCAACAAGGGCATAAAATCCATATCAAAAACATCACACAAAATACCCAACTAACATGAGTAACACATTGAAATATCCCTTGTGGGATACCACTTTAAAATGCACCAAAAACTAAGAAATTGTAGCAAACCCAAATTCTGATTTTTGTAGATTTTTTAACAGTTAGGGCAGCGAACTGAAGAAAATTGATATCTCTCAAAATAATCACTCAAATCACTTGAAATTTTTAGAATAGCTTGCTAATTTTATAAAGAACATAAGAAAATTATTTTTGAAAATTTTGGAATGATATAATGCAGCCACAAAATTACAGAAAGCCCTAAAAAATTCAATAATTCATATCTTCTCAAGTATGCATGATAAAATTATGAAATTTTAGAAATAACATCTACTAATAGTGAGAATGAAAACCCAACCTACAGATCTTAAAATGGACAATGGGAATCCCTAAAAAAAATCCTGCAAATCTAGAACTGAGTAGATAAAACCCTAGAAAATAGATAAAAATATGAATTTTTGGAAATATCTACCACTGATATAGAAGAGATCCCATCCTCCAAATCTAGAAACAGCACACTGAAACCCTTCCAAAAATTGTCGCAAAATCCCAAAGTGGGTCACTCCCCTTGGGAAGAGGCCAAAAACCCTCAAAGTGTCTCTAAATATGGTGCCAAAATCTGCTCTAATCACTGCCACAAATCAGATCTGAAAACCCTTGGATTATCTCAACAAAATGAGACCGAAAACCTCAAATCGTTCCTCTGAAACCTTTGAAAATACCTCTATAAAACATCCCTGAAAATAGCTCCAAAATGATAAGCTAGGGTAGATCTCTCACTACCAAAGAATGCCCTGCTAGCTAGGGATAGATCTCTCACCACCGAAGCTAGGGTCACTGTGGTATTTCACTCCACAAGCTGTAAATTTTCAAGAAGCGGTTACACATGAAGGAAAATAATTATGTATGCAAGAATTTTCTCCTTCACTCCCCCAAACCTCCGTTTATAACATCTCATTACCTTTTTCCAAGTTGGGTGCTCCATGTGGGACTAAAAAAAGACTTAAGTGAACCCCAACAAAGAAATAGAATAATAAAGTACCATAAGTGACCCCAACAAAGAAATAGAATAATAAAGTGTTATGGGGTCCCCCCCTAACAACAAAATATAAGATCTAGTCCCTCCAAATCACTTTATGCTCATGTCAACAAAAAATTATAACAAATGAACTAGATATTCACACCCAATAGCTCCCAGCGTCCCTAGCCCCTTCGGTATGACCAAAGTTAGGACTCAAATTGGCCCTTAAGCCTTTGGCGTAGGAAATGGGACATTACAATCCTCCCTTCCTGAGAAACACTTGACCCTAAGAATTATCCTGTCATGTTGAGAAGCTAAATACCACAAAGTATGCTTCTCCATCTCACCCTGCAGTCAACCAAAGATCGGTGTAATTCGAAGTAACAAAGAAACCCCATGTAGTCATCGTGACCTCCATGTTGTATAGATAAAAATGTTCTTCGTGAAGTACAATGATACCCAAACTGAATCTCCACTGTTACCCACATCGGGATTGCCAATCTGTCCAATCCCTGCCAATCTGATGCCATCATCATGGGACATGTCACTATCTCTTCGATCAACTCCTGGGTACGCAAGTTCACTTTGAATCCTGTAGAATCTCCTGGATCAACCTGTGAAATAACCTGTATATGCACAAAGCATTCTAACCCTCCCACATGACCCACATTAGTGTGAGAGTAAAACTCGTAATGTATCTCAATGTGTCCCATAGGGGAAAAATTCCAAGACTCCAGTAAATGGTCAACCGAAAATGTCAACTCTACATAGTTAACCTCTTGTGTTGAGTGTGAACCTACTAAATAACCAGGAAACTAAGTCAACTCCATCCCTCCACTTATTAGCACATGGGTGAAATTCCCTCTGTGCCTAGAAGTAGTAAAATACATAGGAGTGCTATCCCATGTCGACTCAGAACATGATGAACCTGTAAGCTCCAATTTGTTATAACGACAAACCGTATGTCCATATATGAAGTTGAGGCTATCATCCCTCAACCCATGCCATCTGAATCTCTCTGATATGATCCTGTAGGTTACATCGAAGCTCAAGTGTCCAGACATGAAATAACAATGCACGTGTCACAATATCTCCATCCTCAACCATGAATCTGACACAAGGTATAATCTGGCCTGATAGAATATCATCTCATCCTCCAATCTGTAGGTGTCATCCTGTATGTGACCATCCAGAATCTCACAAGTGTGTTGGTTCTTGGAGTACTCAATAAGAAAATGAGATCTCCAGTCTACCGAAACCTTAGATAACCAACATAATGTTAAACTTAGATGATTTGAACCTGTAAACCCAATCTTTGTGACTGTCCCATGTGCAAAACTATTGGTCACACCCACATCCATAATATTCCACATTGATCCACAATAATAAAGCCCCTCATCATGTTGGAAATTTATCTCCATCCCCTCAGCTGCAACCACCCTAGGTGCCCCTATAGATAATCCCCTCAAAATCACATTCCTATCCTCGGACTTAAACTTCAGCTCCATCATCTGAAAATTACTCTGAAACTCCCCAAGAGAGTGAAGCCACTACACTCCCAAAACTATGTTGGTCACTCCCATACCAAAAATGTGGAAATCATCGGTAACTGTGTAGTTACCAATGGTGATGCTCAATTGTGGAGCTTTTCGTGTGCATCTCATACACTCCCCATTGGCTACAACAATGTTGAAGCCCTCAAATTCCTTCATCTGTAAACCTCATCTCTCAACAAATGATGCATCAATAAATTTATGAGTCACTCCACTGTGAATGAGTACCAAAACTTGCTTACCCTACATAAATCCTTTAATCCTAAATTCCTTGTACATCAGAGTACTAGACAATGTGGTTATAATCTCCCAAGGAAAAGTCTCCTCCTCCTACACCGCATTAGCACTATCCAACGTAACTCCATCTCTATCATCCATCTCACGAGTCTCTAACTCCTCACCTCTATCACCCTCACTTTCCTTGAAGACCTCAATGAATTGGGCCTTCCCTCTACCTCTACAATCATGTCCTAGAACCCAAGGTGTGCGGAAATCGAAACACAGTTTCTTTCACCTCAACTCGTCTCTGTCCTCTCGAGAAATGATTGGCTTCTTAGCCACCTCATGCCTCGGTGGAGGCTCCCTCTGCTAAATTTCATCTAATCTAGATGGAGGTTCCCTTTGTTGAATGTGAGGTAGAACCATCTACTTTGGAGTGAATAACTCCATGTCTCGAGATCTCCTAATAGCCTCATGCAAATAAGAAGGCTCAAATGCATTCACAAACCTAGCAAGAGCATCTGTCAAACCTACTGTGAAAAGTGAAATCAACCTCATCTCCATAACATTGGGTAACATGACTGATATTCTTTAAAAATCTATGATATACTGATCCAGGGAACCAGTATGTCTCAAATGATTCAACTCCCTAAAATACCTGTCAGGGTCCCTCCTATCAAATCTTCTCACTAGCCTCTGCATGAACTCTACATTAGTAGTAATGTGTATGTGTCCTTATGTAATCAATCCATGATGCCACCAATCATGAGCATCTCCCTCAAGATGTAGGATTACAAACTTAATTACATCTTCCTGACGCATAGCATTCAAGTCAAAGTATGTCTTCAAATTTTGAACCCAAGATTATGTAGTACACTTCTTAGAACCATCGAAGTGTGGGATGGAAATTTAGCCCAATCTCCTTTGCAACTCTGGTACCTATATCTGATGATCTCTCCTAGGCCTGTTACAAATATTCATTTTACAATTTTCCTGGAATGGCATGTTGTCAAGAAATCCATCACTCAAGGTCTTGTACCTTTCTGAATAATACTCCTCATTGAAAATATCCACTGGCTTCCATACCTATGAAACTTCCAGATCCTTCACAAAAGAAGGTTCGTGAATCCACAAAGGCCTAGTAGAAGAATGGGGAGACCGTTGCCCTGAATGTCCACCCTCATCTCTTTGATCATGTTTTCCCATATTTCTATTTTCTCCTCTCTCTATATGAGCATTAATCCTGCCCTATTCTAATCTCTTTGTGAGCTGGCTTAAATAGAGATTGGTAGTCTCCTGTTGCTTTACCATGTTGGTGAACAATTCCTTCATCAGATCTATACCCATATCCTCATTGTCTTTGTCTCCCATCTTTCAACACAACCAGGATGGAGAAATAACTACTCTAATAAAACTGAAATATCCCTTATGGGATACCACTTAAAAATGCACCAATAAATAAGAAATTTCAGCAAACCCAAATTCTGATTTTTGCAGATTTTTTAACAGTTAGGGCAGTGAACTGAAGAAAATTGATATCTCTCAAAATACTCACTCAAATCACTTGAAATTTTTAGGATAGCTTGCTAATATTATAAAGAGCATAGTAAAATTATTTTTGGAAATTTTGGAATGATATAATGCAGCCACAAAGTTACAGAAAGCCCTAAAAACTTCAAAAATTCATATCTTCTCAAGTAGGCATGATAAAGTTATGAAATTTTGGAAATAACATCTACTAATAGTGAAAATGAAAACCCAACCTCAAAATCTGAAAATGGACATCGGGAATTCCTAAAAAACACTGCTGCAAATTTGGAACTGAGTAGATAAAACCCTAGAAAATAGATGAAAATCTGAATTTTTGGAAATAATATCTACCACTGATATAGAAGAGATTCCATCCTCCAGATTTAGAAATAGCACACTAAAACCCTTCCAAAAATTTTTGCAAAATCCCAAATTGGGTCGCTCCCCTTGGGAAGAGGCCAAAAACCCTCAAAGTGTCTCTAAATATGGTGCCAAAATCTGCTCTAATCGCTGCCACAAATCAGATCTGAAAACCCTTGGATTATCTCCACAAAAATACACTGAAACCCTCAAACCCTTCCTTTAAAACCTCTAAAAATACCTCTGTAAAACAGCCCTAAAAACAACTCCAACATGACAAGCTAGGGTAGATCTCTCACTACGGAAGAATGCCCTGCTAGCTAGGGATAGATCTCTCACCACCGAAGCTAGGGTCACTGTGGGATTTCACTCCACAAGCTATAAATTTGCAAGAAATAGTTGCATATGAATGAAAATAATTATGTATGCAAGAATTTTCTCCATCACTACCCCAAACCTCCTTTTATAACATCTCATTACCTTTTTCCAAGTTGGGCACTCCGTGTGGGACTAAATAATGACTTAAGTGACCCCAATGATGAAATAGAATAATAAAGTACCATAAGTGACCCCAATGAAGAAAAATAATTAATAAAGTTTTATGGGGTTCCCCCCTAGCGACAAAACATAACATCTAGTCCCTCCAAATAACTTTATGCTCATGTCAATGAAAATTTATAAAAAATGAACTAGATATTCACACCCACTAGCTCTCAGCATCCCTGGCCCTTTGGGTATGACCAAAGCTGGGACTTGAATTGGCCCTTAGGCCTTTGGCATAGGAAAGGGGACATTACACACATACATCATAGGACCACTACCAAGACATCACAATAACTCAACATATATCCTAAAACATCACTCTCTCACACACACACGAATTTGTTATGACTCCCTCAAGTATCTTATGCCTCCCTAAAGTCCCTTATGCCTCCCTTAATCTCTATGCCTCCCTCAAGTCACTTATACCTTCCTCAAGTCTCTTATTCCTCCCTCAATCTCTTATACCTCCCTCAAGGAGGCCGGTTTCCCTTTGGCCCCAGGCACATAGAGTCCCAAAACCCCTAACCCAAGTGACATAATAACTCATGGTTAAATAACCCGCTAGTTATCTGTAACTCCTTGGGGCGTACTCCCATACAAATAACCATGTACATAGGTCCAACCATTCCATGGTGCATCCCATGACCGTATTCCATGCGTCACGACAATAGAACAAGCATAGCAAACCAATTCAAATGCCAAGCGATAAATTGTAAGCCTTGGGAAAGGTGGTAAAAATTTAAAATTTAAAAGAATATTCAAATCTAAGAGAAATAAATGGCCAAATAGTTATAGTTAGTGCCAAAAATATCTATGTTAGTACTACAAACCAAGGAAATGCCCAAAATATAAAACATGGCAATCAAGAAAATTTCTGGTCCTTGCAGAAATAAAAATAAAAAGTTTAATTTATGAATAAAATACACATATAATAATATCACATTACGACAAATTTGTGGCCTTATCTGGCCACCAAGGGGGTACTCACCAAGTTGTTGGCACTCGAAACATCAAGCCTCAGCTCGTAAACTAGCATATCAATAATACCACTCTCATCATCTCTATATACATCATCCTGCCACCACTTCGACGAGGCTAAATATAGTCATAGGTACACTTAGGTTGCATCCATAAAACAACCATAAGGAGAGATGAAAAGAGAAACACATGTTGTCATCTACTAAGACTAAGGTCAGTTCGAGTTACTAGCCCATGGTACACATTTCCTCACTCCAAACATACACTTTTGCTGATTTCCCTTAGGATCAGTTGGTGTAAGGTTCATGACATAACACGTATGCACATTACTAACACAATACAGGTTCACGCACATTAGCCATCGCATATTATGCATGGTACCAATACAGGGTAAATCACATACATTACATTCATGGTTTACAACACATCACATTACCACATGTTGCACACAAAGTACAGTCACTGTATGATAGGGATCATTACTCACCATATATCCCAAATTTATGACATTAATCATTACATATCACATGAATTACTTATGATGAGCACAATTAAAACACACTGTCAACCACCATATAACATGGGACTGCACACATTTCTACATAAATGAAAATGACATCATTAAGATAACTAGTTCACCACAATCAACCTGACCACACTACATATTAGCACACCCACACATCACGAATGCCAAAAAAGATCCAACACTCTGAAATCACAATCAAAATTCTTCCACACACATAGCAAAATAGTGTTTCACACTCAAATTCACATAGAATTTCTGGGAAGGAGAGAGAATATTTTCATCTTTAACACATAAACATGCCATCGATTACGCACTAAGTTACATACAAAACATGTGTGCTCGCAACATCACAATTACGACATAGTTCACATCATGTTTATATCACATTACTCTTCCAATATCCACCATCATCATGCAACACCATCACAACTCCAATCTATCCCAAAGTTTTGAGAGTATGAAACCTTTCTCTGATACTAAGTGTAACGCCTGCTAAAAACACACCCACAAATACAAAACAGAAAAATTTCAGATAACTTTTTTTGACTTACTAGGAGTTTACACCATAACATAGGTGATCACAATGGGCTATAACTAACTATTTATAAGCTTGACACAACAATGACAACTGAGGCACAAGGGAACATATGACTCCAATAAAAAAGAATTCACTTTCCCTTTTGACAAGACACAACATAATAGTCAAACCACAGAACACACTTACAGTTTAGGGGCATCCCACGAGGAAAATCTTCTTAAGTTTTCTTGTTTACTAAAACGTCTCTTACATCTTAACTTACATTCTTATAAAATTTATGTAATGATTCGCACGAATATTTTCACAAGGGAGAAATTTTTCCTTATATACTATTGACCAAATAGTTTAAGACCAAGCTTTCTAAAAGAGGATCACCAATCATTTGTCAATAACTTTCCTAATTCATTTGTTTTAATAACATTTTCAATATCTCACAAAGTTAATTAATCCTACTCAAGCCCATGAAACTTATTCCACACCTCTAATGGATAGGGGACAAGAAAAATCTTTGATTGAGGGAAAGTACTGATTTAGATTCAGAACAATAACCTTCTTTGTTAAGGATCAAAATTTAAACATTACTTAAGGAGGATCACCATGAGTCAAGTCAAGTGTTAATGGAAACAGTTCAAAGAGAATTCATCTTCACGGTCTCATTGCTTATTAACTCACCTTTTAATGAGGATAAGAATTTATCAAGATTGATTAAAACTTCCATTTATACTTTTCTTCATTAAGTTTTACAAAGAAAAACAATTTATATTTCAAACGATTAAGGGAGGTTGAAGGGTTTCTTAATAATTTTCCTCCTACTTATACAACCTTATTATCTTCCAGAAACTAATCATTGATTTCACCATAAGACCATATAAGAATTCACTATAAAGGATAACGTTCATTAGTTTAGCTTGGGGGAAAACAAGGTACACATATTTTTATTACAAAAGATAGTTTCCTCTTGATCACTTAAGGGCTCAATTGTTATCAATTAGATCACATCTACATTAATTTATTCATATATACATATTTTATTTTAACTTTTATAAATTTTACGAGCATCATCCAACCATTTTATTTTTCTTAGAATTTCCTTGTTACTATGTCTTAGAAGGGTTTACAACACAACATTTTAATTCCAGAGAAAATTTTACCATTAGTTTTTTGTGAAATATTTACATGGTTACATCAACTTTTATTTTTTTCCAACACGACGCACAACCTAAAGGGACAAACCAACTTTAAGGAACCATGAATAGGGAACAAGAGAGTCATAACATTAGTCATGCCATGTTAAACTATTCTTATAATTTCTATAATACATTATAATCACCCATAACCATGCGGTAATCAAATTTTATACTTTCCACGATAACAAAACAAGCCAAAGTTTCAAAGGTCATGATAACAATACTCCACAACATATAATACTAAGGTACTGGTTTTCTTCTAAATTCCCCACATAACCCATACCAGAATGTTACAACATATAAGTATTTATACAAAAAAACTTGAAGACCAAGTTTGATGCAATATTCTAAAATTCATTCCCTCATCTACTTGCATAATCCATTTGTAACACATTACTAACATAAGTCAGTTCACGAGAACTGAGCAAGATAAGACTACACAAAGCAATAATAAGCTAATATCTAAAAAATAAAGAAAGGATAAAATGTTCTATTCCAAGAAGTGGCTTGAAGCTCTAAATTCTAACAACCCCTCAAGATTATTAAAAATCCCCTACATGCCAATCTAAGAAGAAATCCTTATACTTCAGTTATGAACATTGTTTCAAAGAAACAAAAATTAACCAATTATTTGAGAAGGGGCCAATGGTCGTATAAGTGAGAAACAATAGTCTAGTGTAACATGATTTCCATCAAATAAACAATTAGGTCAAAATATTTAGAGCTGATATTCAAACCAAATAATCTACCTGCATAAAGAGCTACCAAAAGCGCAATTTTCGATACTCATTTTTAGAAATGACACAAAAAAACAATAAATCCAGGAGGAGGCACGAATTTCAAGGTTAACATGAAAGGTTGAGTATATTAAAATTTTAATAATGTAATCATATAAGTTAAAGATGGAAAACTAGTATAGGACCACCACTCAACATTGTTTAACAAGGGGAAGAAGATAATACTAAATTGGGTCATTAACTCCAAGGAATTTCACAATCATTTAAGAAGAGGCAACTTCCCTTATAGCCAAGAAATGACAAGTGATAGTAACAGAGAGTTCCGATATAGAAGTTAACATTTTAAACATCAAACCAAGTTTTGCCACACTAGGGATTTCCAAACCATCTCTATAAGTCTATAGTTTTTTTTTTAAATAGTTTGGATCACTACCTTCCTTCACAAGTCCTTTTAGAGTACCCCTCGTTGAAAATTTCAAACCATTCAAAAGTAAGATTGTATTTGAAAGGATCACCAAAAGCCATTAAATTAACATCAACTTCAACTATCAATCAACAATGCATCTATATATAAATACACCCAACCATCCCTAGAGTTCTTAACCATTCTATTATAAGTCAATAAGATATCATCGCACGTACTCCATCTAAAAGTCAATTAAAAGTATGAGAGATACACAATTATGAAAATTCCCCCAAGAGTCATTACGTTTAGAGAAAATGCCAAGGTAGTTTTGACAATAAAGGAATGCTATCCATAACACAATCTTGTTTTGTTTTTAAGAATCCAATGAAAAAGGTTATAGTATTTTCATGAAAATGGTGTGGTTCGAATTTGAAGTCAAAAAAACATTCCCTTTCCCACCAAATCTCATTCTTTTGCAATCAAGACGGCTTACTTTAGATTGGGTAAGTGATTTAAACTAAGTATAAAACATCAACTATGCATTAATAACTTATGGTACCTTGCCCACGATATCGTCCCTTTATACAGGGGCATAACAACCACAGTAGTGGATTACATGGTAATTTTTTGTAGACCTATAGGGTTGATTGGATAACTAAGGGGCCATTTACCTAATTTAATGGTTTTATGGTTAACAAAATGTGTTTGTCCAATGAGATGTTTGACATCCACATTTTACGTAATTGATTAGGTATTTTATTAAAGGAAACAAATATTTTTAGTATTTCACATGTCAATATGTATTGATAAAGATTACTCAAGAAGGGTCCATCTATATTTTCTCATAAGAAGTTTTTATATTGCAATTTTGGATCGGGTTCAATCTATTAGTTGTACGTAGTGACAGAATCAGAGTTTTTTCATACCCATAATTACAATCAGTGCTCAATCCTACGTCAAATTCATGACAACAACTATGGGGGGTTAGAATCGAATTGCATACTTCAAAAGGTTATGCAACGGATACATTAGGTTTTCTTTCATGCACTACATTTATTAGTTATGAAGTAGCTTACTAACAATGTTACTTCAAACATTATAATTGTCCAAGAAACTTCAAACTGATGGTGTGTGCATGTATAATTTGCTTAATGCTAAATGCAAATGTAAGCAAAGAACTACCACCTAAAATAGTTCTATAATTTAGCTAAAATTAAAGCAAACTACTAAGCACCATCATGATAAGAATTAAACAAGGGTTAGATGCTAGCATTCATCAATATACAAAAATTTGAAACTAACAATGCTAAATATCTAAACTCCTCTATTCTCTAACAACAAATAAATGAATGGACCTAAGTAAGCTCCATGTTGCTATCAAAAATAGTTGTCCTTAAGTGCTCCAAGAACCTAGCAATGGGGGCTAATCAAAGTTGGGCTACAAGACCCTTTTGACACCTCCCATATGACCCAAGCACTTTAAGAAAGAGGCTTAACTCTTCAAGATGATGAACTCTCAAGAAGGGCAAAAGTGCAAGCTCTTAGTCTCTTTTACTATATGCTTTGCATTTACTCTCTTAGACAAGTTTAGGTGTAAGTAAAAAGGTAGGTGGAGGGCTCTTTATATAGCCCAAAGGATAAAGGATTCAACACATTCATCCCTTTGAATGTGGGATAAAGGTAAAACATGATTAGGAATGGATAAGGTTGCTTTATTAAAGGTAACCTTACTTTAGAAGGGTTTAATACATGTTTAGCAAGTCATGGGAGTTGGGGGGTATTTTAATTAATCAAAGGTGATTAATTAATAGGTAGGTGTAAGCTTATAGAAGCCAATTAGAAGAATATTAGTGCGATTTAGGCTATTAAAAGGGGATTAAATCAATTAAATATTGATTTATTGGTTAAATGGAAGGGAAAGCTAATTAATTAATAATAATTAATTAGTCTAGGTAGAAGGGGTGATTTATTAACGGAAGGTCATTAATTAGGGTATGTTAGTTAGATATATGCAACTTAATTCAATTAGCTTAGTGTAATTAATTAATGACGATACGAGGGAAAATGAGTGCTTTTGACGATATGTCGTTGATTTGCTGAGAAAGAGGATAATTAACACAATTTAAGTATTTAAATTGCTTGGGCATAATTATAGGTGTCTACATTTGCTCCTCTTTGGGTTGCCGTAAGTGATGCAACATTTCAAAGATAGTAGACAGAAGAAGATTTTGAAAGAGATAGAAGAAAAATTAGTAGGAGGGAGAGATGCCCCCTCGAGTGTCAATGGGGTGATGAAGGAAGCCGATCGACAATTGAAAAATAGGTGAGAGAGTAGGCAGAAGAATGGGGAAGAGGTAGGATGCCCCGAGTGAGAGGGAAGAATTAGGGGTGAGAAGGGAAGTCATGTAGAAGAAATATGGATGAGGGGAGAGAAGAGCTGTAGCCTCTAGCTGCTTATTGTGTATTGGAACAAATTTGATGTCATCATATTGCCATAGGAACTACATCATCGGTCCTTATGAAAAATATAAGCATACGACAAAGGTAGAATGACATGAAAAGCCATACTACGAACAATTGTCCATTGCTGAAAGTACCAACTCCACGCAACATACAATAATGCAATGCAATACGAGAAGGAAACAAGATCATATAACAGGGAAAACAAGTACGAATGCACATATCTAACCCAACAACGGTCAAGACAGTTGTACAAATGTTTTGTTATCAGTGCTGAAGAGATCCACAAGTTTGTGATTGATGATAAGGGTTAAAAATGATTCCCCAAGCAAGGATACATGCAAGGGGAAATGAAAATGGACATAGAGGTCCATGAAAAGCATGTTGTGTGCAACGAAACAGCACCAGGAAACCAAAAGTGCCCCAGAGTATAGACGAAGCAAGCAGCTAGCTTTTGTGAATGGTTGTGAATCCAGTGCAATCCACGAGTCGTATTAATTGGGGAAAATGTGAAACAATCCAGTAGGATATGGAGAGGATACCATGCACAAGACAAAAGTTTCAGCCATAACAAGCAAGTTACCATTTTTGTAGGTTTTTTAGTTTTTAGGATTTTATGAAAAAAAATTCACTGTTTTTTGGATTTTTTGACATGATATATAGATTGTTTTTGTTTTCTATTTTCTAAAATGCGGTGAACATTAAAAGAAAATAGAAGAAATAGAATGAAGGGCCTAGGTGCAACAAAAAGTTCCCTAGGTGGAAGAAAGAAGAAACAACCGACAAAAATGTCCTTGTTTAGTGGAAAAATTAATAAAAAATAATTATTTACGAGTGGGGATAAGAAGAAAAATCACCTAGGAGCAATAAAATTGTCTGAGGGAGAAGAAAGGGGTATCAGATAGAAAAAATTGCCCCAATACGATGAAAAATAAGAGAAAAATAATTATTTAATAAAAATAATTATTCCATGGTGAATAGAGGAGAAAACGGTGATCGAAACGGGCCTCCAGGCCCTCCTGGCGGTCAGAAACAGGTTAATATACCCCACCCTGGGGGGTAAAATCATCACGACCAATTCATTTTAACCAAGCCCTATAGAATTTTTTACCGTGAGGCTCTGATAGTGATGAGGAAAATGGTGATCACACAAGACTGAGTGAGGCATGCAGATATAGTCCAAGGGTACCAGCGGCATGTAGATGATGGCTTGTTTGTGAGTATCAAACCCTTGCTCATTAATTTCAGTCATTAATGCCCTAAATTTAGTGTTTAGCACTAGGAAGTCGTGTTGGTGCGCATGCACACAGGTGTAGGTGTCGGGTCGGGGGCACAGGCATCACTTTGGGGGTGCCTACGCCACAATACACCCGAGCGCATGCGCAGGCATGAGTTGCACACACCCATGTGCATGCGCACACACACCACATGTGCGCGCATGTGCACATACCTAAAAAGGGGTACATATGTGAAAAGTGAGGCACAAACATGAAAGCGAGGGCGCACACACTTGGGAGTACACGTGCGCAAGGGTAGGTATAGAAATGATGGCATAAGCACCAAATGTGTGGTGCACATGCCAAAAATGGCATGCAAGCGCCAGAATGAGAGTGCAAGTGCTAGAAGACAAATGCGTGCACACACACATGCCAAAAAGGAGGCACACACGCCCAAAAGGGCATGCAAATTCCTAAAAGGGTGTATAGGCATCCCAAGCCGGTAGAGGATAGATAGAAAAAATGTCAAAAAGATGACACTTAGAAGAAAATTTAGGATGTTTGGGTTAACCCTAATATGATAGATAGATTTTTAGAAGAAATGTTAGTAACTGACGAGTGATTTGATATTTTCAACATAGACATTTTCTAGTTTTACAGACGTGGAAGCGCCACTCTCGGATAGCAAAACTAGAGGGAGTATGCGCTGAGGAGCCTGATGTGCCATGGCCATACTTCTCAAGGTGGTGGGGCTAGGTCCCGTGTCTCAGATGCCCTCTATTACATTGGACCATGGCCTACTGACGACACTAGCCGAGTGATGGCATAGCAAGAAAAAGTGTTTCAGATTACCTATGGAAGAGATGACCATGACCCTTGAGGACGTATGGCAGATACTTCGTGTGCTGATCATAGGCACCTTGATTGAGTACATCTTCGATGTAGGGCTGATTAGAGTAGCTTGCAGTGCTCTTTTTGATGTATATGATATACCACACGACGGTATGACCATAGCCTTGCACAAGTGCATTTCTGACCCAACACTGCATCGGGGGCCTCTCTACATTATGTCTCTTATCAGTGGGTTTTTACTCACTGATAAGACAGGGATGTCATTCTCGGGAGGACTATTACCTTTGGTACATGGAATGTTTAGTGGTGAGAGATATTGTTGGGTATAGTGTATACTAACCCACTTATACTGGGATTTGCATTTGATTACATACCACGGTCAGAAGACTGTGGGTCTAACTTTTTTACTATAGATATGGTCATGGGACCACATTATGATAGAACATCCTGTGCACACTTTACGCATCTGAGACCCAGCGGAGCCATCTTACATGGAATGGGTATCAATAGGCGGTGATGTACGTGGCCACCTCGGCACCTTATTTAGATATAGGTGAGATTTTGGCAAGCTACCAGAGATAGATATTATCTCGCAGCCTTATAGACATTTCAAGTTTCCAGAGGATGCCACAGAGCTCAGTGTGTGCTCAGTAGATCACTATATCAACGGAAGTCCCAACTACATTATAGAGTTGTATTGAGTTTACAGGTGCTAGCGGAAGCTTGGTAGACTATAGGGGGTCCCACAGCTAGATAGTTGGTATGCACGCACAGATTCATAGAGGCATACCATGGCGCCTCGCATACCGGTGGCCCGAGCTAGGGTGAGTTTTACACAGGTGGCCCCACAGGCATGGGACCCAGCATGACAGGTGCGGGACCCGGGGACTACACCAAATTATGCAGCTTGGTATGCCATTGTGTTACCCCAGTGTCTCACTATCCCGAAGGAGGCCTGGGAAACAGGTGCTCGTCCACCTATAGAGATCTGGCATGGTTTGGAACGTAGAGAGAGATTAGTGGGGCCAGATCCACAGGATCCTATTGATGGTTTTTTACATGATGGGTAGGGTGCGAGGCCATAGGGAATGAGGTAATAGGGTCCAGTACAGGCACTTGTTCAGCCTCCCAAAGCGAGGGTCCTAGAGAAGGGAAAGTCATCTAGAGTGCCCCAGGGACTAGTCCTGGTGGCACAGAAAACCACACAACCAGTGGCATAGCTAGCCATAGTACATCAACAACTGTAGTAGGCCTTAGCTGAGAGACACACAGTGAGAGCAGAGAGAGATGAGGCCTGAAGATGGTGTGTGACTATAACAACTGAGCATGATTAGGCCTTGACCCATACTGTCACATTACTATCATAGCAAGATCAGGCTCAGGCCTAGGATGGCCTAGGAGGTGACAGTGTGGCATGACAGAGTTAGATGTGAGAGACATCCACACAGGGGGCTCAGATATTTAGCCTCCTACACCAATCCCAGAATCAGGTGAAGATGGTCATTACTCAGAGGGATAATTTATACACATGGTCATAGGGCCTTCTTGCATAGAGGGATTATGCACAAGTCGAGGTGCAGACTATTACCGCATAGAGAGATCGAGAGGTTGCCTCCTTGAGATAGGATGAGCCCAATTTAGACAAAGTGACAGGTGAGCATGATGTTTCCCTACATGCAACCCTCACCTCTGGAGATGTTAACTTGATACGGGATGCTACGAGGCTAAGTGGTGAGGCTTTATTTTGTAGGACTGCCTACTTTAGGGCAGTTTCCCTAGAGCAGTGAGTGGTATTATCTCAATAGTCAGAGATAAGCACGACAGGTTCTAGGTCACGAATATTAGGCCACTCGACAAGATTAGTTAGGTAGCCTATGCAAGAGCAGTCGGCTAGACAGGGGCCATCTAGTCAGTTCAGTGGTCTACCTAGTGTAGGTTCTTCTCATCCACTATTAGTCCTTCGACCAAGTGAAAGACCTAGGATTCTTTGCGAGGGCAAGAGCTATGTTCAAGCTCTACATTCTTTTTTTGTATAGATTGTTTGTATACATGCCTCTTATGAAGGCTAGATTCCGATGTATAGCTTTGTATACCCTTATTTTGATGATTCCTCATGATGAAGGCTTGATTCTTTCGGATGCATGCCCCTTTTTGATGGCACATTGTATTCGATGATGTATTATTTTGAGTACCGACCTGGCACAATTTATACCTATATATATATATGGAAATCTTAATGTATCATCTTTGTACGCCTCAACTGAAAGCATTTTTGATATAGAGTAGTTTTGATAGATACCTTAGATGAAGGATTTTATCATGCACTTCCATGGTGTATATCCATTTTTGACACAGATATACCATACATGTATGATTTGGACATTTGTGACATGACATATGTGTATACATAATGGACATTTGTTTATTATTTCTCATGGATAGATAAATGTGTTTATGATGTATTCTGATTTTATTTGACATGTATATGTATCATGATCTTGTTGATGTATCACATGTGTTTTTTTTCCAGATTATGTGATCTTGTAGAATATATCAAACGTGTTTTGTTTATGATATGTATCATACTTAGTGGACGGGATGATATGATGATAAGGGTGTGGGGGGGATAGATTTTGATATTTTTGATTCCTCTTGCCCCCATTTGATGATATGATATGTGATTATTAGATTAGCATTCATGTATGATGTATACTTAGCCTTTCCTTGATATATGATGTATACATGATGTTAGATGTGATGATAATGATGGTAATGTGATGTTGTGATAACAAAACAATGCACAATCAATAAACACAATCAAATGCTAATAAAGAACACAATGACATAACATAATAACGCACCAAGATTTACTAGCATGTAAAAACACACCTCAATATGCAAAAGAAATAATAAATATAATCTAAGGAAGAAAAGATGAATCCTAAGAAAATATGCCCAAGCAAAAAACAACCCAAAAGTAAAAACATAAAACAACTATACAAGCAACAAGCAAAGAAAGAAACAAGACAATGCAAGTAAATGTAACTAAATGTTTTTGTAAGATTTGTTTTCATGCAACAATTTTATATCATTTTTGGTGTTTTGAAACAATTTTCTATTATTTAGGTTTTTGATGTTTTTGAATGTTTTTGTAGTTTTTGAGGAACAGTTTTCTATTGTTTTTGCGTTGTTTTCTAATGGGTTTTCAGAGTTATGCATAGGTAACCAAGAAATCATGGATGCCCCTAGCGTTAAAAGGGGAATATAAAAGGGAAAAAGCCACACATTTATGAACAAGAAGGTGAAGTCATTGTATTTCCC
Organism: Taxus chinensis; assembly: GCA_019776745.2. Classification (NCBI taxonomy): domain Eukaryota; kingdom Viridiplantae; phylum Streptophyta; class Pinopsida; order Cupressales; family Taxaceae; genus Taxus; species Taxus chinensis. The sequence continues at coordinate 719,371,557 of CM034151.1, read as the reverse complement.
TTAGTGGAAGATGGGAAATAGTGAAAGACCATGCCCCTTACAGAAAAATAAAAGAAGACAAAGTCGGATCAAGGCTTGACAGGATGGGATTCACAGGGAATCTCGAAGGTAGAACTAGGGTTAGGCTAAGTAAAACTACCTTCCAGATGCCAAATTCTTGTGAAAAACAAATCCTCCCAAGGTGCTAGAAACTGGTTTTCACTCAAGGACCCATCCAAAGTGCCACAATTGCGTGGTTTTCACTTGTGGATGACCTGTTTTCTCTTTTTCTTCTTATATTTTTTATTTATTTTTGTATTTTTGATCATTTTACCATGTTTTTGAGTTATTTTATTTTTTGACTTTTAGCACCATGTTTAAGCATAGAACAGCTTAAGAAGCATGACATTCATGGGATGATGGAGCTCATCACCATTGGGGTGAGCAAGTTTATATGCCCCTGTGCCATACTTGGCGATTATAACATAGGGTCCCAACCAATGTGGTTCGAACTTCCCTTTCTTTTCTCGTTCCATTCTTGTGTTGAACTGGTTATCCTTCATGACTAATTCACCAACCTCAAACTGATGAGGGATGAATCTCTTGTTGTAGTTTCAGGAAACTCTATTCTGATACACTTTCAATTGGTTAAGAGCGTGAATGCGCCTCTCATCTAGGAGCTCCAGTTCAACTAGTCTTGCTACTTGATAATCCTCATCCTTATGCAGATAGTCCCTAAGAGATATTCTCATGGAATGAATCTCGATCTCTAAGGGGATGATAGATTCTATCCCAAACACTAGATAATATGGTGTTTCACCTGTAGGAGTGTGAATGGAGGTTTTGTAAGCCCAAAGGGCTAGGTGGATTTGCAAGTGCCAATTACTACCTATTTTGTTGACCTTCTTCTCAATTATTCTCACCAAAGTCTTGTTTGTGGCTTCGACTTGTCCATTACCTTGAGGGTAATATGGTGTGGACCATTTTAACCTGATTTGGAACCATTGAAAAAGTTTTTTTAAAGTTTTTTTCTTAAATGAATTCCCATTATTTGTAATGATGGCTGTAGGAATGCCATATTGACAAGTCGAAGCCATTTTAATCAGGGAGGGAGGGAGGGAGGGAGGGAGGGAGGATTCATGATAAATTTAGAAATCTGAGCTCCTGTTACATAGGTTAAAGAGATAGCCTCCACCCATTTTTTAAAGTATCTCGACGCCGTGATGATGTTTGTATGACTATCAGATGAGTTAGGAGTAAGTTTTCCTATCAAGTCAAGTCCCCACTTAGAGAATGGCCATGGGGTAGTGATAGGTTGCAATGGTTGCGATGGAGCATGGATGAAGTTTCCATACTTTTGGCAAAGTACACATTTCCTGACATAATTACGAAAATCAGTTTCCATGGTACTCTAATAGTAGCCTACTCTCAACAATTTCTTAGCTAAGACCATTCTGTTTGTATGTGCTCCACACACCCCTTCATGTACTACTTTGATCACTTTGATTGACTCTGTCACATCAAGACAACGTAATAGATTCCCATCATAGCCATGACGATAAAGTGTACCTCCTCAAAGGGTGTAACGGGCTATTTGGAAAATGAGGCCTTACTTTTTGGAATGGGAGATATCGGGAGGGAACATTTTTTCCTTAAGATAGGTAAAGATGGGTTCATATCATGGGGAATTGGGACCAACAACATCAAAAGCTAGACAAGATTCTTGCATGTCAAACATGGGCTGGTGAAAATTTTCTACAAAGAACGGCATGTCATTATTCCCTGGTGAAATAAAAAGCATATAACCCACTCTCACCATGGCATATACCAATCTATTATGTACTCTTGGGATTTTTCAAATGTAATGTGCATGAAGTACTCCTTTAGAGTTTCAACCAACTTTTTGTAAGCTATGAGCTTGTCATCCTTAACCTTATATTCATCTTTAACATGTTTGATAATTAATTGAGAATCACCCACTACCTTGACATGATGAAGGTTCCCCTTGATAGCTACCTTCATCCCTGCAATAAGTGCCTTATACTTCACATATTGTTTGTACAAGGGAAGCCCAGATGAAAAGCCTATGGTATAGGATCGCCAGAAGGAGTAATAAGAACTACCCCTGCACCTGAACCGTGAAATGTAAAGGACCCATCAAAATTTATCTGCCATACGATAGATTCTTCAATGTATAGTAAGGAGGCATTTGGCAGATCAAGATTCAAAGGTTCAGTGCCTTGCAAAGGTGCTTCTACTAGATGTTCAGTAAGTACTTGTCCTTTAACCAAATTCTTATGTACAAATTCTATGTCAAACTCATTGAGTAGAATGATCCAATTATCCATTCTACATGTGAGGGTAGGTTTAGACAATAAGTAATTGAGTGGGTCAACCTTGGATATTAGATTGGTTTTGGTATTCAATAGATAATGGTAACATTTTTGAAAAGTAAAAAAAAATAGCCAAGCAAGCTTTTCCAATTTGGGGATATTTGAGATCATAAGCAATGAGAGTGCAACTGAGATAATACACTACTTATTCTTTGTGACCTAGGTCATATTAAGTGAGCAGCCCACCAATAGAAAATTGTGTAGCAGAGATATAAAGCAAGAGTGGATCCCTAGGAGTTGGAGGCATGAGGACAGGTGGATTAGCCAAGTATTGTTTAAGCAAAGAAAAGGCTTGCTCTTGCTTTGATCCCCAGATGAAGGTAACATCCTTTTTAAGCAAGTGGGTGAACGATTGGCACTTATCTACAAGATGAGAGATGAAGTGGTGAATAGCCTAGATTTTCCCCTACAAGTTGCACAGTTGTTTAATATTCTTAGGTGGAGGCATTTCTCTAATAGTAGACATTGTAGCATGGTATAACTCAATTCCTCATCTTAAAACGATGAAGCCCAATAGTTTTCCTAATAGCACACAAAATACACACTTCTTTGGATTCAAACTGACCTTGTATTCACATAGGCACTGAAAGATACGCCTCAAAATGATAGGGTTATCTTATCTTGTCTTAGACTTCCCGAGGATGTCATCCACATAGTCCTCCATGATATCATGAATCATATCATGAAAAATTACTGTCATCACCTACTGATACGTAGCTCCTACATTTTTGAGACCAAATGGCATCACCTGATAATAGAAGGTACCCCAAGGATTTGTGAAAGACATTTTGTGCTGATCTTCTTCAACTATCTTGATTTGGTTGTATGTTGAAAATCCATCCATGAGAGATAGCATCTTGTACCCTGCTTTTGAGTCGAGAATCATGTCAATATTTGGTAGTGGAAAATCATCTTTAGGGAAATCCTTATTAATGTCTCTAAAATCCGTGTAGATTCGGATATCAACACGATTTTTCTGGACAAGAACAATGTTCGATATCCATTAAGAATAATCAATAGGCCGGATGAATCCTTCCGCAATCAATCTTTCCAACTCTGATTTAACCAGTAAAGCCAGTCTTGGGTGCATCTTTCTAAGATTTTGTTTGATAGGCTTAGTATCTGCGTGCACAACTAGGTTGTGCACGACCAAAGTTGGATCTGAGCTTGGCATGTCTTTGTAAGACCATGCGAACATGTCTATAAACTCTCGCAATAACATAGTGAATGTCTTCTCTTCTCTAGTAGAGAGTGATGCTCCTAACTTTACTATCTTAGGATCTTCTTCTGTACCAATATTTACATCAATAGTTTCCTTGAATAGCAATTTTGATAAGTCCTCCATACGCATAGGATCAGGAGGAAGGTTGATATCTTCTTCCAAGGATGTCTCCATGAGATTTTTGTCATTGGCATGGTCACTTTGTTTGTCATTTGATTTTTTCCGAGGCTTTACGTTAGAACTTTTTCCCTCACTGAAGTAGGTGCGGGTATCGAAGTCAATAAAGAAACCCTTCTTATGGTCTCCAATGGGAATTGTATCCGTTATGCCCATGAACTCTGCGATATCTTCGTCATTCTTGAATAAATCTAGCGACATGTGATGTTATTAGTCCCACTCAACAAGGGTAGGGTAAACAAGGTCAAGGGTTGGTTCCATAGGACTTATGGTTAGGACAGAATTATTCATGAATAGGTTTGTGGAGGCAAGATCCTCATATTGGCTATAATGGGAATCTATATCAATGTCTAGATAGCCAAAGCTATCCTCACATTCAGAACAAGTAGCATCTAGATCATTGGGGTGTGATCCATAAGGGTGAATCCCAATTCCGTATATTTCTATTTTAAAATGTGGAAGAGGTACTGGTTCTCTCTATCCTTGTTCATTTCTTCCACATCCTAGGCCTTTGTAGCCCATGGAGTACATAATTTTACTGGATTTCTTGTATTCAGGGGTTTGATAACAGGATGAATGAGTATCCTCTGGGACAAAAGTTGTAGGTGGATCAAGCAATTTTTTCTCAGCTAACAAGCCTCTAAGTAAAAATGACCCAATAGTGTGTTCATTTCTAGGTCTTCTGAAGTGATAGTTGGTTCGACCTCTAGTATTGGGTGAAAATTGGAGGTCTAATACCAAGAGAGCTTGCTGCACATTATACTATCTATAGCCATATTCAAGTATTTTTATCTCCTAGGAATTGAAAGGAGATGTTGAAGTAGATGCACCATGGGCACAAGAACTAAGAGAATCCAAATCTATCCGAGATTCCATGGCCTCATATTTTAGAGGAACAACTATATTGGTAGAGGGACATGCATATGTGCCCCTTTGTACAAAGCTATTAAGAGTTCTACAGTGAGAAAAGGGCTCTGAATCTCCTGGTATTGTAATGGTGTGTCCCTCATGCTTCAATTTAATGCACTGATGGAATCTCAATGGCACAGCTTGCATGACATGAATCCATGGTCGGCCTAGAAGCATATTATATGGAAGTTCCAATTCCAGGACATAAAACTTTGTTTGATGGAACTAGGGACCCACCTCCATGGGCAGCGTGATTGTGCCTGCTGACTCCCTTTCTGCATTGTCGTATGCAGTGATAGTGATGATATTGGACTTAAGATCTGCCTCAGTATGTCCTAACTATTTAACCAACTTGAGTGTACAAATGTTCAACCCAGATCTTTTATCCACAAGCACCCATTTGATCTTCCTGCGAGTAACAAATACCTCTATATATAAAGGAATATTATGTGTTGGATTCTCAGTAGGGATCTCCCTATGGTTAAAGGAAATATGTTCATTTTGTATGATGTTTGCAACTATGGCTTACAGGTGTGTAGGATCAACCTCTAATGGCACTCCTGACCCCTGAAGAGTTTTGTATAGAATGTCTTTATGCACATTGGATATCTTAAGAAGATATAAGATTGAAATCTTAGCATAATTCTTCTCAAGTTGGTCTAAAAGGTTATATTTACCAGTTTTTGGTGTTGACGGAGAAGGTTCCAGAATCATGAGGCGAACACGCCTTGTTACCATGGCACAGTCCTTTCCCTTGATTTGGATGGTGTTGACATGGTCAGTAGGGGGAGAAAATACATCCAATAAGTAAATCATAATAATTGTTTTCTTTTTTGGTGTAAAATTAATTCACTACTTTATAACCTTGGGATGACTCTCCCGGATCTGGCTTTAACTTTTCTGATTTATCATGATTGGGGAATGGATCTTTATATATCCCCATTTTCTCATTAGGTGTATGTGTTTTTCCTGGGTTGTCCACCTCTATCTCCCCATTTTCAATGAGGTATTTAATATAATGACGTAGTCACAGACATTTGTTTTATTCATGCTCCTTGTACCATGAAGGTTTTGGAACATTGTTCTCAAATGGTTATGTCGTAGGATATGTCATTATGTGGGCTTCATCCAATTGTTTTAATATAACTGAAAAAGGTTCATTAAGAGAGGTGAACGTTCTTCACTTTTGTGGTGGTTGAATTGGTCCTTTGTTAGTTTAAAAGGTTGACCAGTTTGGACCATTTGTACATGTTTGGAATCAGTGCTCTTATCTCCCACCACATTTTTGTTTTTGTTAAAAACCTTCAGCTTTTCTGTGGGTTTAGCATTTTCATTATCTCTAGATTGGGTTTTGAGGGTTCCTTTTGCAATGATAGATTTCTCTATTTGAACCCATTTTTCGATGACCTCCTCAAAAGTGTGAACAAAATGCATTTGGAGGTGGAAATCTATATCCAGGTTTAGGTTGGGAATGAAAATACTAACCAAATTTTTTTCTGGAAAGCACAAGGGAAGCGGCTAGCTATCCCTCTCCACCATTGGAGGACGCTGGTGAAAGTCTCATTAGGGCATTGTTTGGTGCCACATAAATCTGCCATGTTGACACCACTCTCTATGTTGTATGAGAAGTGACGTACAAACATTTCTGCCAATTCTAACCAAGTGAAAATTGATCTCCGAGGTAAACCTGTAAACCACTCTAAGGCTTGACCTCCGAGACTCTTGGGGAAAATTCTAATGAGATAATTATCACTATAAGATAGCTCTTGACATGCCATATAGAAATATTTGACATGATCCCATTGAGTCCCCTTCCATTTATATTTGTCAAATTTTGGCATATCGAATTTCTTAGGAAAGGGTTGAAGGGTCATATTCTTGTAAAAAGGATAGGGGCATAATTATTTGTATTGATACTTTCTGATGCTCCCTATATTGCTCTTTTATAGGCTCGTGAGTGTCACTTTCATAGACTGTACCTCTTGTGTGAGAAATTTTTTTCTAGTTGGAGAAGTGAGGATATATACGCAATGATACCCTGTATCGTCTTCTCCTTGGTTTTCTCTATGGAGTTCATTGATCTTAACCTTAGGCCTCAAATTTTGAATGTTTTTGTTTGCTTCTTTCTATACATGGGAGGTTAGCAAAGCTAATTGTTGGCTTAGGTTACTAATATGTTGTTGAATTGTGGTTTCTTCTATAGGTTCTTCCTCTTCTTTGTATTGTGGAGGTTCTTCACTAGTCTCATGTCCTTTCTTGTTTCTACGTGCCACTTTGATAAAGGGTATTTTATGCTCCACCACTTTATCATTCCCTGTGTTAGAGGTAGAAGCATGTCCATGCATCAAAATATCCTCCATATTGATAAGGGTTCGTTCTTCCTCAATAGTTTTATTCACAGGTGGGATTGTTTCATTTTAAGTGGGAAATTGGGCCCTTAATTCTACGAATCGTGCTAGCACTCTATCCTTATTTCTGAAAATAAACTTGTCTTATAAAGTAGGTTCAAAATCAAACTATGCATGTGGGGATTCTAATTCATTTCCACTATGATCGACCATATCTTCTATCTCTTTTTCCATAGAAAAAAGAGGTCCTAAATCATGTCTAATGAATGGGTTTGAATATTATCTGTTGGAGGCTTCCCAATATTGCACTTGTTGTTCCTCATATGTCTGTTTCTTGTGTCCTAATCATGTTTTAGGAGCCATGTTTTTGTGATAGTTTCACTAAGGTAAGATGTAAATGTATTCAAAACTTTGTGACCACACCTAAGTGAAATACAAGATGTATTGCTAAGAATATGAATAAAAAACAATGCAAGAATACCAATGTGATAAAGTGATAAATCACTAGTGACACAAATGTTTTGTATCTAAATCTAGAAAATGAAGTACCACCTAGACTACGTTTCAAAAAGTAGTTTCGTGTCCCAAGATACATAACAAGATGTTCTTACTTATGCTAAGTTCACGAGAATGAACAAAACGTAAGTAAATACAACAAGTCAATGTGACCTCCTAACAAGATATACTATGAGAAAGATCAAACTCGATTAAGACCTATATCTCAAAAAGTGCCAATTATAATTTGTGAGTGACACAACAATATCACCAAGATATGTTAACCAAACTTTTTGAGAAAGTTTGGTATTGATATCAAGGTGCTATTGATATAACACACACAAATTATAACACCCAACACTCTTCAAAATCAAGGTAATAATGGAATCAAACTAAAGAGCTAAAAATATAGATAGGAATAGTTAAAAATGTGTTCAACGTAACCTTACAATATATATATATATATATATATATATATATATATATATATATATATATATATATATATTTATGTCGATTTTACAAGAAACAAGACGTAAATAGAAAAATTATAGTGATACGATACAAACAAGCTAACCCTTCTAAGGAAGTTCAACATGATGAACCACTCCTAACTACAATGACAATCTTGACATGGGTATCAAGATCACAATGGTCACCAATGATATGAATACATCTCCACGCACTTTATATGTTTAAATTACCCAGCCACAAACATGGATGGGCGTAAACAGACAAAAAAGTGGTAGAAACAATCAATTGGTAACACAAAGGTAGTCACCCTCATTCTGAACAACAAAGTGTCAAAAGAATGTGAAGGAAGAAAATAAACATGGGATGAAAAATGTTGGCTTCACTTCGGTAGATTTTTGCCTCACCCTAGCGAAAGTAAAAACTAAGCGAAAGTAACGCATCACACATTTCGCAATAAAAATATGGTTCACAACTCAACATTGTTTTAGAATGGTCAAAGTGGGCTCCTGGCCAAAGTATATTTTTCTAGGTGGTTCTCTAGTCCTAGGTGTTACAAAGATTATCCTCAAGCATGATGATTTACCCAAATAGTCCTGACTATCTTGGGAGTATCTTGACTTTTCCCCCTTCGAGCACAGTGGGTGGTAGATGCATCCATCGTGTACTTAAAAGGGTCACGTAGGGACAACTTGTAACTACATCTGAAAAAGGAGTCACTAGTTAGATAGGTAGTGCGGAGCACTTCTTGTTTCGTCCAGAAGGTTCCCTCTTGCATGGACTACTTTGGGGTTCCTGGAACCACCCCCATTGTTGTAGCTTAAGGCGTTATGCCAAAGGGGTTATGTTCCAGTTGAGTAGAGAGGGACGTACCCTTTTCTGAAACCTGTAATATAATGTTTTGAATATGTTGTTCTTTTTATCTTGTTTAATTAAGTGTGGTTTACTTGAATACCATTTTGAAACCTATATAACAAATGTATTAATAGTTTTTGAATTTATTTTGATTCCTCCGTTCTTTGACAAGTGATGTCATTTTGGTCATGTATGACGATTTTTAGTATTTTTCCATCAAAAGAGAAGGCACCATTTTTGATTCTCCAGATCACCCACGGATGCAAGAGAAGAGCATACGTGATGTCTTTAAAATCCAAAAAGATACCAAATGGAAAAACACTTTTAATTCAACTACGCGAAGTTAACCAATTCCAACTCTAATATTCCTAAAAACCTCAAAGCATCCAAAAAGGACTTATGAATGGTTTCTGATTCCCAAGATCACCCCAAGGAACGTGAGGGAAGAGCATACACAATCTTATTCCTATAAGTAAACAATGTAAAATTTATCTAATCAAGTAAAAACATGTAAAAACATCATGCAAAGACAAGTATATGATTAGATAAAACCTGTAAGAATGTTAGAACCTCAACACATTAATTTGAAAAATGCAAACGGACACCTATGCTCCTATTTTGGCGTCTACGCATGGGTTAGGGTGTATATTCCACTCTCTGTTTTTTTGATTTGCAGTGCACCTGCGCCACCCCAGAGGTGTGTGCGCCACGAAAACAATGTATGTGCTACTCTACATTTTTTTGGCTTACCATGCACCTGTGCCACCAAAGAGGCGTGTGAACCACAAAAAAAAGGTATGCACTATCTTTGAGAAAAACAAATTGAAAATCAGATAGAATTCTTACACCACTAGGAAAATGTTTGTGCCACAAAAAAAACGTGTGTGCCACTGGGAAAATGTGTGCACCTCCGCTTTGTAACACAGTCCTAGATTCTGATAGAACACCTGTGCCACCAGAAATGTGTATGCACCACTAAAATAGTGTGCACGCTCTATTTAGGGTGTACACGCCAATCTGACAAGTTTTAATAATGTAGTGAAGGTACAATACGAAAAAATGTCTATGCCCAGATTAGTGCATCTGCGCGCTGGTTAGGGTATGTGCGTTGGGGTTAGCGTGCATGCGCTAGGGTCAATAGATAGAGAACCAAGTTTTAACAGTGCGCTTGTGCCACCAGAGAGGTGTGTGTGCCATAAAAAATGTTCCTGCACTCATAAAAATGTTCCTGCGCCACGCCTGCAACAAGAAAACTCACAATATCTCAATTTTTGACAACTTAGTTTAAAAATGGTAACAACCCATTAAAATGATGGCTATGAACAAGAAATTACACATATCAAATTAGTAAAAATTCTAAGAAAATTGACATTAATTACTACATGTGCATATCAAAAGTTAGCCAAAACAATGAAATTTAAACTAAAATGCCATGGGACTAAGTGTCCTACCGGGCATGCCAAATGTGTGCATGAATTTTTTTTAAACTAATGCTAATGTAAACAAATACTAACACCTAATAACCTTAATTAACAAAAATTAAATAAACTACTAAGCACCATCATGATAAGAATTAAACAAGGTTAGATGCTAACATTCATCAATATACAAAACTTTGAAACTAACAATGTTAAGCATCTAAATCATCTATTCTCTAAAAATAAATAAATGAATGGACCTAAGTAGGCTCCATGTATATCAAAAATGTTTGTCTTTGGTGTTCCAAGAACCTAGGAATGAGGGCTTGTCACAGTTGGTCTACAAGACCCTTTTGACACCTCTCATATGACCTAAGCACTTAGGAAAGATGCTTAACTCTTCAAGATGATGAACTCTCAAGAAAACAAAATTCAAGCTCTTAGTCTATTTTTCTATATGCTTTACATTTTCTTTCTCAAGAAGTTTAGGTGTAGGTATAAAGGTAGAAGGAGGGATCCTTATATACCCCAATGGATAAAGGAAACACTTCATCCCTTTGCATGTGGGATAATGTTAAAACATGATTAGGAATGGATAAGGTTGCTTTATAAAAGGTAACCTTACTTTGGAAGGGTTTAATTTATGCTTAACAAGTCATGGGAATTGGGGGGTGTTTTAATTAATCAAAAGTGATTAACTAATAGGTAGATGTAAGCTTATAGAAGCTAATTAGAGGAATATTAGTACGATTTAGGCTATTAGAAGGGGATTAAATCAATTAAATATTGATTTATTGGTTAAATGGAAGGGAAACCTAATTAATTAATAATAATTAATTATTTTAGGTAGAAGGGGTGATTAATTAACAAAAGGTCATTAATTAGGTTGTTAGTTGGATAGGTGACTTAATCAATTAGCGTATTGTAATTAATTAATGACAATAAGGGGGAATATGAGTGCTTTTGACGATATGTCGTCGATTTGTGAGAAAGGGGATAATTAGTGCAATTTATGTATTTAAATTTCTTGAGCGTAATTATAGGTGTCTACAGATGGTAGGAGGTCATTTAATTTGGCAAGAAAACATAACCGCCAATGCAAGAGGAATAAAGAAAATAGATCTATGCTATTCACTTTAACACTGAAAATGATTACAACCAAAACAAGAAAATTACAAGGGGAAAGGAGAGATTTCTTATAAGGAAAACAAACTCACCAAAAAGCAACATAAACAAACCAAAATTAGGGAAAAGGAACTTCTATTTCTTGACATTTTTAAATCTTAGTAATTATAGCAAAGGTAGATTCATCTTTCTCCAGCATCCATTGGTCACATGGCCACCACACAGACCAGCAGCAACAAACCTCTAGTTGGATCTTCGTAAAAAACATGCTAGGCACCAAAAATCCACTCAATCCCACTTTGGCATAGATAGGGAGCTCCCAAACCGTGATATTTAATAGAGGGAAAAGAATGTGATCTCAAAAACTTCCATGATTGCACTATATACACCAAAAGGGGGGTTTGATGAACAGGTATAAGAACTTCAAAAAATGTGAGATAAGGGAGGGGGAAAGTCAGACTCCACAACCTTACTAACATCCTCACATCTTGCATCTGAAATGGGATTGATGGAGCAGGGTATGGACCTCCAATGAAGCATAAAGGAACACATGGTCTCAAGAACTACAATCATTGCAATCTGTTCACAAAAGGGGTTTGATTTTATGACCCTGATTCTGCCATATGTGGCCAATAGGTTTCCAACCTTCTCAACCCACCTTCACAAATATGCACGTGTCTAGAGCCAAGATAGAAGCTCTACAATAGAAATGGACCTCCATCCAAGCATAACAGAGAAGAGACCAGGGTAATCCTTTTAGTTGCAGTGCCTAGGAAGGAGAGTATGCGAGATGTGGGAGAAATACACCAAGCATGAATTTTTTTCGATAAAATTCCTCAAGAGATGCGGTCTCAAGGAATTTCCATGATTTGGGCAAGTGTTATTCTCAATGAAATATACACAGCCTACAAGGTTTTTTTTTCTTCACTCCACCAATTCTTCCACAATAACACCGCGGTCAGCACCAACAAAGGCATGTTTACTCTATAATATTAAATTAAATTTTCAAAGCCTCTTCAATAACCCCCATAAAAAAACATCCACCAGAGAAATTCACACAACGAGTCCAACTTGGTGAAGCAGACAAATAAAAAATTCTAGGAAGAGAAAAAGGAACTATGGTGGATAAAACTAACGAGGGATGAATAGAATATGACCATCCTGCAAAGGTGTCTAGCCAACAACACAGTGCCAAACATGATTCCAATCAATAAGTATTAAGGAAAACAAATAAAAAAAGAAAGTAGGAATCTCTGCACCATCCAGTCGAATCTACCATGAGGTCTTATGACATTACCCACAAGCCCAGACACTCTCCCTCTAACTCTACGTAGCCAAAAACATTTAAAAGGAACATCAGAGAAAAATTATTTACTAAAACAATGATTAGATAGAAAACAAATTAAGTGGCAAAAACAACAAGTCTATAGATAAACAAATTTAAAACCAGAAGCAACCTTCATAAGATGTAAGGAATACCATTCGGCACCTAAAAACTTTGAATTTAGGTGGGTGGATCCATGTGCTATGGTAGGCCGCTGACAGGGAGGATGGGGGAGTAGGCAGAAAATAATCAGTTCCTCAAAATACGGAGTCTCTTCACATTAAAACAAATTGTGTCCCCTCAAAATTTGTGCCTCCTCCAACATCTCCTTCTTCTACGCATCCAACCAAGGTTAGATATACAGGGCATTACATTCTCCTCCCCTTGACAAAGCATCATCCTCGATGTGACATAATTCCAATGAAATCAAAAGGAATAAATAATTAAAACACAGACAAGGGTGAGAATTTTTTTCCTATGGATAAAGTTTCCTATAGTTAAGGCACAGCCATGGGGTGACATTAGAAACATTTTGGAATAATATTTTAACTTTAAAAGTTCTGTGAAGATTGGAAGTTCCCTCTTATTCATTATTTAATTATACTCTTTCCATTTACATTATTCTTAATTCAAGTTCTTTAAAATTTTATTGTTGTAGAATATTAGTTTATTTGTTCTTGTGGGTGCCCAACAGGAACTGCTATCACAACACCCAACTAGGGTTATACACAACACTAAGGATTCATAAGCATAACTTTACATACTATCATGACTATACAACACCACAAGAGCTTAACCAAATTACGGAATAGAACATACTCTGTCCACATGAAATCATACTTGACACCCACAAATTACTAACATACAATATTTGAACAAAAGTGTACTACAAAAACAAGACATTTCCTCAATTCCATAGATGAATATTCTTACATAACTTAGAAAAAAATAGCTACAGGAACATAGTTTCAACAAGGGCATCAAAGTCATATCCACAACATCACACAACATACCCAACTAACATGAGTAACAAATACATCATAGGACCACTCCCAAGACATCACAATAACTCAACATATATCCTGACACATCACTCACACACACACCCACGAATCTCTTATGCCTCCCTCAAGTATCTTATGCCTCCCTCAATATCTATGCCTCCATCAAGTCTCTTATGCCTCCCTCAATTCTCTTATGCCTCCCTCAATCTCTAATGCCTCCCTCAAGGATGCCGGTTTCCCTATGGCCCAAGGAACATAGATTCAGGACACCCCTAACAAAGTGACATAATAAATCATGGCTCAACAACCCGCTAGTTATCTGTAAATCCTTGGGGTGTACCGCCATACAACAAAGTGGGTCCATAGGTCCAACCATTCCATGGAGCATCCCACGACCCTATTCCACACATCACAACAATAGAACCAACATAGCAATGTGATTCAAATGCCAAGTAGAAAAGTGAAAGCCTTAGGCAATGTGGTAAAAATTTAAAATTTAAACAAAGATCCAAATACAAGAAAAACAAATGGCCAAATAGTTGGATCCGAGTATTGTATTGAGAGAGTGGAGGCTTGTAATAAAATCTGAGAAAGTGATTCTTGGTGGACGTAGCCCAAATTGGGTGAACCACATTAAATCTTGTCTCTCTGTGTTGTGTTATTTATTCTACACTTTTATTTGAGATATGTAATATTTTCTGCATATTAGTTTCTACTGTTGCGATTCTGTAAGGGATTATTCCACATATTTTATCTCTAATTTCCTAACACCTAATTTCATCCTTGCTAGGGCTCAAGGGCCAATGCAGAAGAATACTTATCTTCCACATTGGGTATTGGTTGGGTGGAGAGAGTTTCTTACTCCCCCATTTTGTTGTTGTGCTTAGTGTGATGAAGACGATGGTGTTCAAGAGAATATTATTTTATAGGTGCGCTTGAAGAAATGGAACAAATTATCTTTTAGTAAAAAAATTCATCATGTTGTCTCCACATCTGTGGAGGGCTTGTAACTTGCATTTTAAGTTCTCATATTCTTGTAACTGTTGTGAGAGAAATCATTTTGTAATAAACATCCAAATGTATGAGTATGGAAGTAAGAAATTATTAGTGGTAACTTCTTACTGGCGTATTTTATCAACTTGTGAAGTTTACAAGGTTGTATTAAATGTAAACAACATTTTAGTGAGTTGTCTAACAAATGAAATTATTAGGGGAAGTATTAACTCAGTTAGAATGATAACTTTGAAATGGTTTAGGGAGAAAATAAGGTTTTTAGTAGTCCGTACTTTTACTTGGAATGTATTTCATTGTTAGAATGAATCAAGTTCTTGAGTAGAATCTGCATTATTAATAGTCATAGTTTTGATATTGCAAGAGTTCAAAAGAGGGATATGAAGTTATAGCTAAATGGATATTGTATTCTTCCAAATATAAAACTAAATGTTTACTTTCTTATGTTCTTTCAAGTGAATTGTTGGATAAGAAATGTTTGTAAATGAAACTAGATTATTGGAATAAAATGTCATTTATCCTAGGATGGAAGTAAATTATTGTTTTCTTTAAAATAAATACAAATGAGAGTGTTCAAATTTTGTTCTCCTCGATATAAAATATAAGAAGAAAGGATAATATACATGGAGTGTCTTATACTTTGAGTGTGTGTTCTCCTTGTTAGTTGGTTTTTTTTTAAGAACAACAAGTTTTATGAATTTTATCAAAATAAAATTACATTTAAATGAATATGAAGCAAATTGCAAATCATTTTGCCTATATCTAATTCCCATCTTAAATGACCTTAAATGAATTTTTAAACCGCCTTTCTATAATTTAAATAATGACTAAATGTATAATTAGACCTATATAATTATTAAAATTATTTTCCAAAATTTATACCTAATTAAAGAAATGGATCTAGTAATTAAAATTGTTATAAAAAAATACTTGTGTTGTGGAATACGCATTTATATACATATCTAAAAATATATGTATTAAATAAACATATTATATATATATATATATATATATATATATATATATATGAACTAGGAATCAAAACATTTAAATTTGAAACCGTAGAGCTTAATCTTGTGTGTGTGTGTGTTTGAGTGTGTGTGTAATAGGAGTGCATAAATACAATGTAGTTTAAAATGATGGCACAATGCGTAGACTGACCGACTGAAAAAAGGAGTAGGCCAAGAAATACATGCCAGAAAAGATTAATATTCATTTGTTATAAAGGAGGGTAGTTAATAGTGTTGGGGGGAGGGGCACCGACCCCACCCCCACCCCTTATGTAATATAAGGGTTGGGGGTGGGGTTGGCGCCCCTCCCCCCAACCTTTTAATTATTAACCCTCACAAGCCATGACCCACTATGGCCTTAACAAATATATATATATATATATATATATATATATATTCTCTTTTTAATATTATTTAGTAAACAACCTAAATACTAGGTATTTGAAATATCATTTTTTTATACTACAAATATGTATTACAACATATATACTATAAAATATATATGTATTAATATTAATCACTGAAACTAAGTATTAACATTTCCTAAAGACATTTAAGTAATGGTATTCATTGAAGGAGATTAGGAATTGTGAAAATGATCAATTTATACTAGTAATATATGGTTGTTTGATATTAATAATATGTATTTATTTTTTAATTTAGTTTGTCAACACAATAGAGGTTACAATTCCTTTTTTTGTTGGAAGAATAAATGTTGAAATTAGATTTTTTTAAAGATTAAAATTTACATACACTTAGATGGGCTTAGTATTGCCAAAATTTATGCTAAGTGCAAATTTGAATAAATAATCTCTTTCATAATTATTTGTGTAGAACTATAATGGTATAGGAATTTTAATAGTTTTCATTTCAATTTAAAAAAATGAACGCTTTTGAAGAAAGTTTCCTTTACAACAAAGTTACATTGGGATATAAGTTTGTCCAAAATTCCTTCTTACAAAGTTATTTAAGTATGAGAAAAAAAACACAAATGAATGTAATTTACCACTCTTTCATGAGAACAACTTATCCATAATGCAAGAGCCTCATATTTACTTCACAAGAAATCCTTACAACTTCCCAAACAAACCTTAGTTTTGAGAAATATTATTCTTTCCATTGTAAAACCATTTCAAAGTTCACATTCATATTAAGTAATGTAAGTCAAAATAAAAAATTTACAAGGGTTTATCCAATAAATAAAATTTCATTCAATATGTTATTGGTACCATTAACAAGTTTTAGAAACATAGTAGTACAAGCTATAAATCACCATGTGTCTCTCCAATAAGAGCATTTCATCAATTGAGTTCACCATCTTCATCAAATCATGCACACAATAAAATGGGGGAGTAGGCAACACTCTCTACCCAACCAAACATCCAATGAGAGAGAGAAGCCTTCTTCATCTATTGGCCCTCTGAGCCCCAACAAATAAGTAAATGAGGGTTATTTAGAAAACCAAGAAAACTCAAAAATGACTTCCACATAAACATTCATTCAATACAATCAATGAAACACTCAATACTAATATTCACAATAACCCAACAAGTATCAAAACACAAATGCTTTATATTAAAGCCATGGAGGAGAAAGGAACATGGGGGTTCTTCTTATGCCTCCAAAGGGCTTGGGTGTCTACCTATGAGCCTCCAAAAATTCCATCACAATACACACACAACACTCTTATTCCTCCCTCCAAGAAGATACACTACTCTTATGCCTCCCTCAGGAAATCATGCCTCCATCAAGATAATAACAAGATAAATACAAAACATATTTATCAACAAGGTGGACATCCCAACCCCAACTCCTTCCTAAAATCCCAATAACATTTCTCTTATGCCTCCCTCAATTTTTACCCCCATTTCCATTTCTCCCACAACATAAGAATCAAGTTTATTCCTACAATCATAACCAATATAACAATGAACATCTACACATAAAAGCACAACAAAAACAGTAAGGTAAAAACAAGGGTGAAGATCTACCTTAAAAATGAAGAGTATCAATACACAACAAGCTCTAAGCATTCTAAAATCCTAAGCAACCACCATTCACACCAAGCTCCATTCACCATTCTCAAAAAATCTCTCCCCCAAATTTCAAGCATTCCCCCCAAAGAATGAATAAGTAACTCCCAAAACATTAATTAAACATGCATATAACGGAAAAGGGAAGAGGATGGTGAGGTAGCTTCATGTAGGAGGTCCACATCACTCATCCTCAACTCCACATCACAAGTTCAAACTTCAACCCTAAGAAATAATAAATGGGTGGTTGAGAGGTATGACAACCCTCTTAAACACACCACTTCAACCCACACCCCATAAGGACAAAAATTTAAGATACATGAAAGAAAGTGTAAAATCAAATCTCACCTTTTACTTTACAAAACACATAATGGGGTATATTTTTGACCCCCCAACCCATAGGTAGGATTGGTATAATAAAATAAGAGGTGTGGGACAAGTTAAACTTGTCCCCCAAGCCTCCAAAATTGGCCCTTAAGGCCAAATCCGAATTTCTAAGGAGAGTTATAGTGTACAACACTCAAGACCACATACACTCGACCTAAAACACATAAACCAAAGAACCATATAATCTAATAAATGACTTCTTGTTTGTACCATTCATAATTATCTTTACTAACATGATTAATTTACCTAATTAAGACACATTAATCAATAATGATTAAAAAAAAATACATCACAAATTAAATCACATACTCAACAATAATTAAATAAAAGGAAACATACACACAAACCCCATGGTCACAATTGGGGGTCATCCCCCCATGGGGACCCCCTAACAGAAAATAGACAAAACAACAACATTACACAAGTTGCCATGTGTGACCAGTTGCCAACACCCCACATTCCTTCGTTGTTGGTCTCTTATCCTCCGTAGTTTGTTGTTGTGATAAAATTACCTGCAAAATCACACAATACCTTTCTGGCCTCATGGCCATATTAACGATATCGAACTAATAAAAATGCTTACATCTACATATCAATTTCAATGTCAAATTTCGTAACTACTATTGTTAAGACCAAGTGATTCAACAATTACTCTCAATTTCCAGCATTTTGATTCCACTAATACATCAGTTTGCAATTAAGATCATAACCAACTAAACCATCTAATTTAAGTAGTAGCTTTCACTCATTCACCATTTCGCCAATCCTTCAATATCAAAAAAATCATAAAATGACTTTGATCATCCTAATAAAAATCAATACGAAGAAAATTCAAAATATCAATATATATCTAAGCTGAACAACACATCATTATCTTCCATACTTTATGTCTATCAAAAGTTAATTAGTTTAGTTACATTAATGTATATTCTTCGATTTCCTTATCACAATGAGTTAAAAATTGTCATCTATTAATATATGTCTGGTAATCGTGCATAATAGTGTCTATGTGTCCAGACACAGAGATAGACTAAATAAAAAAATATTGAAGAGTAATGGTATCACAATCAATTTACGAAAACGTAACCATTATAGCTAATTGTCTTATTCTTAAATTCCCATCAGGGTCAAAAGTATGACATACAGTCAAAATAATAATAACCAAAACACAATAGCAATCACGATGTCCCACACATTTATTATATGTTAACTAGAATACAACAAAAAGGTTTTGAGATTATAATCAATTTTGAAATTGATAACGCAGTTCACACAGAGTTAAAGATGAGTGGGCATTACATCCCCCTCCCATTAGATTTGACTTCCTCCTGGAATTCACAGAGAAAGAGCTAAGGAACGATGCAAAAGAAATAAGATCACGCCCTTTATGGAATTTGTTTGTTTCAAACAAGTGTGTGTCTACATAACCCATGTTCGATCCAATGTTATTTAATAACGAGGAGAAGGGAGATTGAAAGGGATGAGTCCTAAAAGTTATTCAAGTAAGGTTGCAAATGTTTTAATTCAAAAGAGAAACTCAACATGATCAGACCAAGCTACCACACATAGCATCAAAACATGAAATCGTCAAAGGAGCCTCAATAATAACCACAAAGTAAAGGGATAACTGGGAGGATTCTCGTGAACTAGAAATGACCATATAGTCTCCCATGGATCCCACATACTGCAACAACACATGTTAAGGCTTCCACTAAGGTTAGGTTACGCTTTCAGAGTTCATTACTTAGACAAGGCTAGAAAATATCAACCACGACCAATCAATTTATACGAGAAAACATGTCTACTCAAAGGTCTCACAATTTTGAGATCACCCAAGATGAGGTTTAACAATAAGGAAGGATACTTAAGCTAGCCAAAACATTTACAATCAATAAAATTATTCATGGGAAGCACTTCTATAACTCGAGAGGGTAACAATTAAATTTTCATGGTAATACTAAGCAAATTCATGACCACAAGGTTTCCTATAGTCTAATTTCACACTTAAAATCAAACACACAATACTAACCTAATTTAGAAACGTCAAACACTAAGAAAATCTTTCAATTAGAAACTAACATATCAATACAAGAGGCACCACTCACTATAACGCAATGGAATTCATTTATCCTGAATCCTTCTCAAGCTCAGAATAACCATAAAGAGAGAACAGACATAAATCGTAACACCAACGAGCACTCAAGGGAGCTAGAGAGATGAATAAGAACAAGAGGGGTACAACTACAATCCAAAGGTGCATCGTTCCAAAAGTGTTAACAGTTACAAAAACAACTTGCACTTTCCTTCCCAATGGAAAAAGGGGGGAAAAACAACAAAGTGTCACAAAAAAATAAGAAGAAAAGAGGACTTCCCAAGTTATGTCATATCCTTAACATATGTTTCCTTAAAATTACAATAACCTAGGACACCAAGGAATAAATCAGCACACAAGGAGGCTTCTTTTCTTGAAAAAACAAGAGATAAGACCCAATCCTAAAAGGCCACAACTCACACTCGTCGAGTTACAAGGAAACAAGGGTACGATGACCAAATCTCCTACAAGGAAAAGCACATACGCCTATGAACAAGGGAGTACTACGCAATTAGAACACATCACTATCACCAAGGTGTTTCACAATTCTCGGTAGGTAGCTAAACTAAAGGTTCAACTATACATTGTACTCAATACATAAATCTTACTCATTTTATAAATCAACTTATTAAGTCAAAAGTTATAGTTTCACTTGCTAAGCACATTCCTTACGAGTTTTCTTAATTAAAACTTCCTCCTATTATGACATCACAAGTTTGTGTTATAAGGAGCACCACTAGGGTTGGCATGATATCTTTCCATTCAGTATAGGTGGAAGAAATATTTATTTTACTCTTAGGGAAGGTAGCTGGGCAAAGTTTCCTTTCTATTCTTCTACATAGTTTCATTTCTTCTATTAATCTACCAAGATTATAGCAAGAAACCATTTTCATTTTCCTAATGTTCCTAGTGTACTTGTTAAGTTTCAAGTCCAAGCTCCTCAATTAGAGTTTTATTATGCTCAATTTAATCATTTTACCAAATAGATCTTAATGCGAAGGAAAAGTCAACCATATCACATGATTACCTTTATGGGAATAAGAGATAACTCAACATATCGCATTTTTAATTCTAAAGGAACAAGAGACATTCAACATAACAAACACATCATTAATCTTGTAAGAACTAGGAATCTATCAACCAACATGTATCACACTAATATTTCAAGGGTTTACCAAATAATTACAAGCATCATTAAACATTCCTAGTGGGTCTCCACAAGTCTCAAAAGAAGTTACAAGGAAAGACCCATTAAAGAGGCATATTTACTTTTACGAATTTTAGAGGTTTAACAATGTTTGTTATTTAGGCTCAAACATTTTACTCACATAATAAGACAAGGAAAGTTTTCAAATCAACACTCATATTTCCACAAGATACCACCAACAAAGCAACAAAATGAAAAGGAAAATTTTACTCCAAGGACACCACATTCCCATTAGAAGGTATCAAATGCAATAGGAAAACCAACTAATCTACCCAAACATGGACTTTACGACCAAGAGTTGTAGCTTTAAAAGAAGAAGTCACAATATAAGCACCACCGAGATTAAAATATTAAGATCTACCAAACTAACATCTCTAAGAGCAAGGTCCAAAAGACCCAAAAGAATCCATAAGTGTCTCTACGTAACCCAAAGATTAATAGGTCATAAAATTTTATTCATAACAATCTAAAAGGTTAAGACAAGGGTATACTTATTCATAAGTTCATCGAGAGAAAACAAGCACACTTAATTAAACACATTTTCTTGAATGGGCTTAAATCTAACCATAATTAACAAGATGCATACAATCCACAAGTCAATACTTTCTAAGATGAAACAAGGAAACCATGATATAAATTAGCATGCCATCGATGAAATTTCACTACCAAACAAACACTTCTCCACTAACATCTACATTCAACCAAAATTCAATCCAATCCTAACACAATCCATAAGCCCATAACCAAACACATCTACTTTGATGACGATAAAAGCTCTTACCAAGTTGTAAGAGCATCACCACCACCGCTAACAAATTCCAACTAGACCGCACTACACAATGAACTCTCCAAGATACCTAGACACACTCAAGGTTCCATCTTTCCAAAACAAAGGTATAACTTAAAGCACCTAAGAAGACATTCCAGGCACCTAGGGTGTACCCCCATATGACGAAATGTCACAATACAAACAACGTAGAACCAGCTCAACAATCATGCAAGAAATAATCACGTAACATTTAGCTAAGTAGCCAATAGATAAACAATCTCCAAGTCACCAATCAAAGTAAAATCTAAGAAATATTGCAACAATCAAGGAAAGTGGCTAAGTAGCCGCATTGCAATGTCTAAAAATTCTCGCAAAAATATAAATAACTAAAAGATCCTAGAGCTTCTCAATCCAATCGTAAAATAAGATGTTGGTCCTTGATAAAATAACACAAGTTTACGAATATAAAATACAGAATTCCACATCACAATCACTTCGTAGCCCTTCATGGCCTCCAATAGGGGTACTATACCTCGACCTCAGTTCTAATAACACATACGCAAAGCTGGATCAAAATGCGACACCAAGACCTAATATCCACTTACTCATACGGGGATTAAGTCATCAAAGTGGAAACCAAAACTAACTCGTCTAATCACTGATAGGAAAAAGGGGAGATTTAGATGACTAAACAACTTCTAATTTTACTTTATCTGACCCCAGAACACAACCACTAATGTCAAACCATAAGATTCACACCATACAATTTATCATTCCAACAAGGAAGAGTCTCAATTCATTCATCACATCACACGACTAAAAAAAACAAAGAGCTAAGGCTCATTGCAACCAACATCTTAGCAAGGAAACTAAGTTCATGATATACCATAAGTTCGCAAGAATATCAATCTTAATTCAACATTTCAGTTACCTGGGTTCGACAAAAATGCCACCTAGGCAAGTAATAATTTGAAACAACTTTATTATTTTATTATTATTTTAATTATGGCAGGTTTAAATTATGTTAACTGGTTTTCGG
Source organism: Taxus chinensis (assembly GCA_019776745.2). Taxonomy (NCBI): domain Eukaryota; kingdom Viridiplantae; phylum Streptophyta; class Pinopsida; order Cupressales; family Taxaceae; genus Taxus; species Taxus chinensis. Next base: position 719,348,289 of record CM034151.1, on the reverse strand, counting down.
GTTTCAAAGTCGGCCCAGGGTCCAAGCGCTGAACCCATGGCTTCTGATACCAAGTGTAACGCCCACATTTTTCCCACATAAATCCCTGTGAAACCTGATAGTAAACAGTGAAAATTATGGAATAATTTATTTTTTTGAAAGGTTACAAGGCATTAGCCGTAGGATTTTAATTAATCCAGATTATAAAATTTTAAACAATTATAAGGCATTCGGAACCAAAATAATGTATAATATTTTAATTGCCCCAATTTTCAAAATGAATACTACGATTTAATTCTTCTCTTCTAGACTCCAAATATTTTATTTAAATAATCCTCATTTAGCTTTTCATTATTTAACTCCATTAATCCCTTTTAAAAATAATTTATTTAAGGTACAAAATCAATTTTATCTTAAATCATACTAGGATAATAATCTTGCATTGTTAAATAGCATGCAATTTATAATAAGTTCATTATTCTAAAAGGGGTGGCCCAAGGTGCACAACTTAGTCTAACCCCTTAGGCCCTCATTTAACAATACATACACATATTTTTATTTAAAACATTCCCACCTAAAAACCCCATCACTTAAGTGATGACAGGGTTCATCCTACACCCTTAAATCTAATCTTTCCTAGCCCTTAGATCTAGGTTTGGAAAAACTAACCCTAGAAATCCTTATGGAATTCCATATATTCATTTGTTCAACTTATTCTCTCATTTATCTTTTTTTTTTTGCAGGTTAAGGGAGAGAGTAAGAGGATGAAGCCATGGAAGGACGCTCAAACCCTTGGATGGATACTCACAAGAAGAGTGATAGTTTTAGCATCCCTCTCCTAGGGTTGCAATATGATTATTTATTATTGTTGTAACTATAAAAAAAATTTATAACTCTATTTTGTTACAAATACCCATTTGGGTATTGGACATTTACCTAATAAATCTTTTTTTTAAAGAAAAAAAAACCTAATTTCATTGGGACATAAAAACAAGACTATATACACGTATATATAAATATATTTGAAATGATTAAAAATTGTAAACCCGAAATGAAATTATTGTAAGTAAATAAGTAATATATATATATATATATATATGCATAAATAAAAAGCAGTTTAAAATCATGGCATGGTGCGTAGACTGGCTGACTAAAAAAAGGAGAAGGCCGCGGTATACAAGCCGTAAAAGATTAATATTCATTTGTTATAAATGAGGGTGGTTAATAGTGTTGGGGCGAGGGGCACCGACGCCACCCCCCACCCCTTATGTAATATAAGGGTTGGGTATGTGGTCGACACCCCTCCCCCGAACCTTTTTAATTAATAAACCCTCACAAGTTGCGGTCCACTATGGCTTTAACACAAATAATTTTTTTTCTCTTTTTAATATTATTTAATAAATAACCTAAATACTAGGTATTTTAAATATCTTTTTTTATACTACTAATGCATATTGCTACTGATATATATATATATATATATCACTAAAAGTAAGTGTTAACATTTCCTAATGACATTTAAGTAAAGGTATTCATTGAAGGAGATTAGAAATTGTGAAAATGATCAATTTATACTATTAATATATGGTTGTTTAATATTTCTCAACACATTAGGGGTTGCAATTCTTTTTTTGTGTTATAATAATAACTGTTGAAATTAGAGTTTTGCAAAGTTTAAAATTTATGTACACTTAGATGGGCTTAGTATTGCCAAAATTTATGCTAAGATGAGATTTGAATAAATAATCTCTTTCATAATTATTTGTGTAAAACTATAACGGTATAGGAATTTTAATAGTAAGTATGAGAAAAAAACGCAAATGAATGCAATTTACCCCTCTTTCATGAGAACAACTTATCCATAATGCAACAACCTCACATTTACTTCACAAGCAAACCTTACAACTTCCCAAGAAAACCTTAGTTTTGAGAAATATTATTCTTTCCCTTGTAAAACCATTTTGAAGTTCACATTCATATTAAGTAATGTAAGTCAAAATAAACAATTTACAAGGGTTTATTGTAGTTCCCACTTCCCTTTGACACCTTTTAATACTGATCATGACACTGTTGACTATACCATGGACATTGTTATAGTTTTGATTTAGTATGATGATTATATGTTAGAGCATGGATTATTGCTTACTCTAATTCATATATGATGCATGATGATTATTAGAGATATTTTCTATATTGATGTTGATATACTGTCTGACATGGTTACATTATAGATGTTGTTCAAACATGTGATATTTGGATATTTTGAGTAGACCTAGAAAATGAAAAATGAATTAAAATTGATGATGATATAGTTGATGAAATTTTAAGGGAAACTATTGATTGGCTTGATGATTTTTGTGATTCACATATATATTGATGGCTTTAGAAGCATATTATATTCACTTGGATGTTTTGATGCGGCCACGAGGCTGAAGGAGGTATTTGTGTTTTGCAGGTTAAAACATCACAATACACATTGGGGGATTGGAGACCAAACACTTTGGAATTCTAGATGAATTCAATAAGGTCAACATGGAAACTTTTTTTTTTTGTGTGTGTTTGATTGTTGTTAGGGATTCCCATGGGGGGTACCTTCAAATGTGACCAAATGGTTTTATGTTTTTTTTTCCTTGGTTTAATGTTGCATGTGTTTATTTTGTGGTGCTTTGACCCATTTCATTATTTATTAAAGGGTGTGTTAATTAATGTGAGTAATCATATTGTTAAAAAATTAATTAATCAAACTGGGTCATAAGAAAGTGATTATTAGAGTTGTTGGCCTAAAATTAAATTGTTGTAAAAAATGTGTAAGTGATGTGTAAGTTGATTTTGGAGTATAAAACACTCCATCTTCTTTGAAATTCGAAATTGTCCTTGGAGGCTAATTTTGGAGACTTGTGGGACAAGTTAAATTTGTCCCATGCCTCTTAAATTTATATACCAACGTTACCAATGGTTGGAGAGTTAAATTTAGCCCTTCTTTATGTATTTTTGTAAGTCAAGTTAAATGTTTTTATTGCACTTTTTTTACATGTTTTAATTTCAGTCCTTTGGGTGTGGGTTGGATTTGAGTGCATAAGTAAACTATCATATTATTCACCTACCTATTTATTATGCATTGGAGAATGAATTTGACTTTTGGGTTGGGGTTGAAAATGTGTGATATGGCATCCTACGTGGATCTGCCTCATCCTCTTCCCTTCCCTCTTCTATAAAATTCAAATGGCTTGCCTTGTTTTGGGGTTGCTTCATTTTTAGAGACTTTATTCTTGGGTGAATTCCTTGCTATTTTGGAGATCTTGCTTTGAAGAATTTTTTTTCTGAAATATTGTTGCATGCTTGGGCTTGGCTTTTTTGGAATTCTTACATTGGGATGGACCTTTCTATTTTAGAACTTGGAACAACTCCATCATAGAGAGTTAGGAGCTTGACTCTTGAAATTCTCTTCTTTCATGAATGTAAGTATTAATGTATGAATGTTTTGGCATGTTTGTGGGTTGTTGGGTAGATGGGCTAGGAATGGTGTAGGAGAAGACTATGGGGTTATATTTTGTGGGACGCACAAGTGGGTTTTAGGGAGTTATAAGGGTGGATGGAGTTGGGATTTTGGTTCCACCTTATAAAGAAATAGCTTACATTTCTTTACTTGTTATGGGGTCCCATAAGAGGTTAGCGAGGCATAAGGAAATGTGATGAATAAGGGGTAATTGGGGGAGGCATAAGGGCATGTTAGGGATTTGAAATGATATATATATATATATGTTGGTGGTTTGTTATCAGGGGGTGATACAGGTTTCCCCTTTGGGAGGCATAAGTAGCATTCCCCATAGTTTCTTGCTCCTTTGGCTTGCTTGATGAATCCTCAGTAATGTTTTTCATGTTTTAATATAGTTGAAAACTACATTTTGTTTTGGACTGTGTTTTATTGTGATTATGTTGCTTGAGTGTTTGTGGAAGTCTGTTTTTGCCATGAGTTAGATCACATGTTTTATTGCGTTTTGGTTGGGGCTTAGGGGCCAATGAAGAAGGATGGATTATCCACTTCATTGGATGTCTTGGTTGGGTGGATAGTGTTGCATTTCCCCTAGTTTTGTTGTGATCAAATTGGAATAATGAGAAATCTACATGTTGATGTTCTGGAGCTGAGATAAAGATAGTTTGGAAATCCCTTGTAAAATGAAATCTTATTGTATACCCTTTCCAACTTGAAGTGGATCATCTATGTATTCTTATAATGGAAAGATAATTTGTATCGGTAATGAAAGTGGAAATTTAAAATGTAAAAGAGTTATACTCTGTATTCTATTTTGGAAAGAATGTGAAAGAAGGACATGTGTTTTGTATGTTGTATTTTGAAATCAAATGGAAAGGAGGTTGTAAGAGTTTCATTTGAATTAATGGAAGTTTTTTCATTGTTCCTATGATATTCTTCCATTAGAAATCTATATTTAACATGTTCTATGAAATCCATGTTTGGAAAAGAGGAAAAGTGAAACACGTGAGAAGAAAATGTAATATTCTTCCCTATATATATATATGATTTTGGAAGAAATAAAAGAAGGAAGTTACAAATTTATCTTTTTGAATCAATAAATGATGTATCACCGTTCTAAAATTACATAGTGACATTGAATCTGATCTTTTAAATGCAATTGAAATTTTTGTTTGAAATAAAGAAATGCGTATAAAGGAAATGTAATACTCTGTCCTTTGAAATATGTAAAAATTGGAAATTAGAGATGTATTATATTTTTTGAATAAGTTGAATTAAATCAAATGAATGCATTATATTAGGTTTAGAACACATTATAATACTTGGAAGAAGAAAATGGCAAATAGACCTTTTTAAAAATTTGAACTCTATCTTGTTTTTTCCAATTGACAATTATTTAATCCCAAATACTCAGACTGAATCTGAAACAAAGGAATAAAGAATGAAACATTAATTTGGGCATAATAATATCTAACCAAATTCATCTAGACATTAACACTTAGCAAAATCGGGCTCAAACCATTTTACAGTTGTGCTGCTGTCCAGAAATGTAAATGTTCAAATTGCAAACCAATTAGACAAATTGAATCTTGAAATCTCTCTTAAATAAACGTAAGAAAAATATTCCATGTCTATTTGACTTGTTGATAGAGGCACAAGAACTAATTGAACAAATTTAACAATTTAAAATTTACCTGTTTGCACTGTAAAATCCTTCAGGTCGTTTACTTAAAATTGACCCCTTAAACTTAATCAAAATCTTAAATTACTAATCCCTGAGTAAAGAGGATGTCGAGATATTTCTAGAAAGTCCTCGTTTTCTCAAAACCAAGCTCTCTATCAAAAGTTATGGATTTCCAAAAAAATTCTTCCTTGGCATCAAAAAAAAATTGGGAAAATTTTCCTTGATGGGCATGCGGGCCCGAATTTTTCCCTTAGCTCTTAGGAATTTTTTTGGAAAATTTTTTCTAATTTTTCCTACCGCCCTACCAACCTATAGCCAATCGAAAGCTTTCACATGGCACCATGAGGCTTCAGTGGAGGGGCGGATCTCTTTTTAAATTTAGCGCTCCCGAAAAATTTTGGGAAAATTTTCAAAATTTTCCCCATCGCCCACCGACCCGCGTCCATCCAAGAGCCGCCATGTGGGATCCTAAGGTACCAATGGAGGCACAGGTGAATTCTACCCTCTTATCCCTTCAGGACATTAAACATAATTTTCTCCCTGTCGCCCTGCCTTCCCTGCATTGGCATAGGAGATGCCACGTGTCCCTTGCGGACTTGTGGGAGCGCGGGTGCAAAGTTGGCTTTCACCCCATGTGGGAAGAATTTTCAAATTATCTTGGACTTGCGGACCCGCGGGTGCATGGGTAAAAAGTTGTTTTTTTTTCCCCGCGCGGGAAAACTTCCAAAGGTCACCTCTGGGCCCGTAGACCTGCTCTTGGGGAAAATTTTCACCCCAAGGCCTACTAGCCCATAACTCGAAAAATATGAGTAATTTGGAGGACTTATTTATATCAGTGAAAGGTGAGGAAATTTCCTATCCAATGGGAATAATTTAGGGTAATTTTGAATGCGTTAAGTTCAAGAAAAATCAAGTTAAACCTTTAAGTCTGTTAGAGAGTGGGTATGGTGAGGAATTATCCTATGAACCTTATTGTACCTTCTAACCCTAAATTCTAGACCTTATGACCTCTAATAATTGTTAATAAAATAAAATTATGTTCTAGTGAATTTAGAATTGTTTTGGAACTTGTTAGTGACAGTTTTTGCCTTGTAACCTGGTTGTAGACTCTTTTAAAGAAAAAAAAATTATTCCATAATTTTTCCTAACTAATCCTAGGTTGTTCTTAGGTCTCAAGTGGGTTGTTTTTAGCAGGTATTACACTTGGTATCAAATCCGTGGGTTCAAAATCTTAGACCTTTGGGAACACTAGAACAACTTGAGACATAAATTGTAAACCTAACACACTTTTAAATCTAGAAAACAACCTTGTTTGAAAATTTTTAAAAAAAAAGAAATACATGTGAAGAAATATTACATTACTCTGTTCATTTGAACTTCTAGAATTAAAATCATAATAAAATAAAAAGTTGTTTGAGTTGTTGTGATTGCTTAGTGGCATTTTTTCTAAACCTGGGTAACTGTGAATGTCAAATTAAATTGATGTTTGTGAACTTCTAGTGTAGTGGAAACGTGGTTCACCTTTGAAAATGTGTTGTTTTTATAAGTCCTAAATCTTGATTTAATTGTATGAGAACCTTCCTTATTAAATTTGATGGAATGATAAGTTGTATGGTGTGATTCTTGTGGGTGGACAATAGTGGTTGTGTTCTGGGTCGGGAAGAGTTAATTAGACGTTGTTTAGAGCTTCCTTCCTTCAGTGGTTAGAAAGAGGGTCTGGTTGTTAGTTTTCCATTTTATTACCCGTATGGGAGAGTGGAAATTATGTCTAGGTTTCATTTAGGACCCAATCCTGCATATGTGTCTTGGAACTAACCTTGAGGCATAGTACCCCTATTGGCGGCCATGAAGGGTTGCAAAGTGAATGTGGTGTTAAATTTTGTGTTTTACATTCGTAATATTGTATTATTTTATCAACGACAAGCATCTTATTTTGTGATTGATTTGAGAAGCTTTGAGGCTCTTTTATTTATTTTATTTTTTGTGAGAATTTTCAAACTTTGCAATACAACTACTTAGCCACTTTCCTTGATTGTCAACATTTCTTAGATTTTATTTTGATTGGTGACTCAGAGCTCATTATGTTGTTGGCTACTTAGCTAAACGTTATGTGGTTTCCTTCTTGAATGATGATGAGCTGGTTCTATGATTTTTGTATTGTGACATTTCGTCATATGCCGGTACACCCTAGGTGTCTTGAATGTCCTCTTAGGTGCTTAAAGTTATGGCTTGGTTTTGGATGCACGGAACCTTGAGGGTGTCTAGGATTTTAGAATTACTTTTTTGTTGCTCGACCCTGCTAGGTAGAGATCTCATTGTGTTGAGCATTCTAGTTGGCAGTCTATTAGTGGTGGTGGTGATTCTCTTACAATCTGGTAAGAGCTTGAACCTCGTCAGAGTAGAGGTGTTTAATTGTGGGCTGATGAATTATGTTAGGATCAGATTTCTTTTGGCTGGATCTGGATGTTAGTAGAAAACTGTGTGTCTAGTAGTGTGTTCTTTTCGATGGCATGGTGAGTTTTATAAGGATTTCCTTATTTCATTATATAAAGTAGTGACTTGAGGATTGTATGCATCTTGATAATTATGGTTATAATTAATCCCATTCGAGTATTGTGTGTGTAAATTAAGTGTGTTTGGTTTCCCTCTTGACCTATAAATAAGTCTACCCTTTCCTTAATATTTTTTTACATACTATGAATAACAGTTTATGACTTATTAATTTTAAATTACATGGAGACACTTATGGATGCCTTGAGTCTTTTGGACCATGTGACTAGTGATGTTAGTGTAATTAGACCTTGATGAATTAATCTCAATGGTATCTTATAATGGGATTCTTCTTGTGAAACCGTAAATCTTGGTCATAAAGCCGTATTGAATAGATAGTTGATTCGCTGCTTATAATTGATGTTTTCTAGTGAGTATGTGGTGTTCTTATATTTAAAATATTTCCTAGTCATTTTGATTGCTTGGTTGGTGATATCCTGTGGTAATATGGGTGTAGATTTGAAAACTTTCCTTGTCTTATCATGTGAGTAATTTTTTTTTACCAAAACAACAAACATTATTAAACCCTAGTAGATCAGTAAAAGTAATTATGCTTCCTTAATGGGTCTTCCTTGTAACTTCCTTTGAGAACTTGTAGAAACACACTAGGAATGTTTTATGATACTTGTAATTAGTTGAAAACTCTTGAAATATTGTTGTGATCCATGTTGCTTGATTTTTTCCTAGTTCTTACAAATTAATAAAAAAATTTATATGTTGAATGTCCCTTGTCTCCTTAGAATTAAAAATGTAGTCTATTGACTTACCTCGCTCTCCCATAAACATAATAGTATGATATGTTTACCCTTCCTTCTCATTAAATTTTGTTGACAAATTGACTCACCCAAACATCATTAAACTAGAATTGAGGAGATTTGGCCTTGAAGCTTAATAAATAAACTGGAACATAAAAAGATAAAATGGTCATTGCTTTAACCTTGGTAGATTAATAGAAGAAATAAAAACCATGTAGAAGATTAGAAGAGGGAAAAATTTGTCCATCTACCTCCCCTAGGAGTAAAATAAATACTTTTTATTTTATTTGCCTTTATAGAATGGTGAGATATCATGCCCCTTAGTGGTCCTTATTACACAAACTTGTGATGTCATAATAGGAGGAAGTGTAATTAAGAAAACTCGTAAAGGAATGTGCTTAGCAAATGAAACTACAACTTTTGAATTAATGAGTTGATTTATAAATAAGTAATATTTATGTGTATTGAGTACAATGTATAGCTGAACCTATAGTTTTGTCACCTACCTGGAATTGTGAAGCACCTGGTGGATAGTAGTGTGTTATAGTTGCTTGGTACCTTCTTTTTCATAGAGGTATGTTCCTTTATTTGTGGGATTTTTGGGTCATCATACCCTTATTGTCATGTAGCTTGATGAGTGTGAGTTGTGGCCTTTTTGGTTTGAGACTTATCACTTGTTTAAGAAACCTCCTTGCATGTTGTCTGTCCTTAGAGACCTAAGTTATTGTAATTTTAAGGAAACATATGTTAAGGATATAAAATAAATTTTGGAAGTCTTCTTTTTCTTCTCCCTAGAGACCTTGAGTGCTCTTTGGTGTTACAATTTATGCTTGTTCTCTCATTGTTGTTATTCTGAGCTTGATCAAGAAATAAGATAAATGAATCCCATTATGTTATTATGAATGGTACTTCTTGTATTGATATGTTAGTTGCTAGGGGACATATATATTTTTCTTTTGCTAAATGGTTGATGTCTCTAGTTTGGTTTTTGTTGTGTGCTCAATTCTTAAATCAAAAGTGTATAAAAATTAGACTATAGGAAACCTTTTGGTCATGTAATTTCTTAATATTACCATGAAACATTAACTGCACCCTCTCGAGTTATAAAAGTGTTTTCCATAAATAGTTCCTCTATTGTAAATGCTTGCTGATTTAGGTGTCATTCCTTGTTGATTAAGCTCCTCTTGTCTGAACTCGAATTGTGGGAACTTGAGTAAACATGTCTCTCGTACAAAATTGTGGCCTTGGTTAATTCTTCTAGCCTTGCCTAAACAACAAATTATGAAAGCATAATTTAACCCTAGTGGAAACCTTAATTTTTGTTACTGTAGTATGTTGTATTCCTTAGGAAACTGTCATATTATTCACCCACCACTTTATTATGCATTAGAGAATTAATTTGAATTTTGGTTTGGGGTTGAAGATATGGTTGAAGATGGTTGAAGATGGTGAAGAAGGATGGCTTCTCCTCTTCATTGGATGTCTTCATTGTGTGGAGAGTGTTTCCTTTCCCCTACTTTTGTTGTGATCAAATTGGAAGAATGAGAAATCTACATGTTGCTGTTTTGGAGTTGAGATAAAGACAGTTTGACAATTCCTTGTGAAATGAAATCTTATTATAGCCCCTTTCCCACTCGGAGTGGATAATCTTTGTATTCATTATAATGGAAATATAATTTGTATCAAAAATGAAGGTGGAAATTTGAAATGTAAAAGAGTTATACTTTGTATTCTATTTTGGAAAGAATGTGAAAGAATGACATGTGTTTTGTATGTTGTATTTTGAAATCAAATGGAAAGCAGGTTGTAAGAGTTTCATTTGAATTAATGGAAGTGTTTTTCCTCATTCATATGATATTATTTCATTGGAAATTTTTATTTAACATGTTCTATGAAATCCCTGTTTGGAAAAGAGGAAAACTGAAACACATGAGTAGAAAATGAAATATTTTGTGCTATGTATATATATATATATATATATATATATATATATATATATATATATGATTTTAGAAGAAATAAAAGAAGGATGTTACAAAGTTGTCTTTTGGAATCAATAAATGATGTATCACCTTTCTCAAATTACACAATGGAATTGAATCTGATCTTTTAAATATAATTGAAATCTCTGTTTGAAAGAAAGTAAATGCGTATAAAGGAAATGTAATACTTTGTCCTTTGAAATATGTAAAAAATTTGAAATTAGAGATGTATTATAGTTTTTAAATAAGTTGAAATAAATCAACTAAATGCATTATATTAGGTTTGGAACACATTATAATACTTGGAGAATAAAATGGCAAATAGACCTTTTTAAAAAATGAACTCTGTCTTGTTTTTTCCAATTAACAATTATTTAATCCCAAATACTTAGACTGAATCTACAACAAAGGAATAACAAATGAAACATTAATTTGAGCATAATAAGATCTAACTGAATTCATGTAGATATTAACACTTGAAGAAATTCTTATAAAACTTAGCAAAAATCGTGCTCAAACCGTTTTGCAGTCGTGCTGCTGTCCATAAATGTAAATGTTTAAATTGTAAATTTTCTCAGAAAAATGGAATCTTGAAATCTCTCTTAAATACACCTAAGAACAATTTTCCATGTCTATTTGACATGTTGAGAGAGGGAAAAAAAATTGAACAACTTTAACAAGTTAAAATTTAAGAATTTGCACTGTAAAAGCCTGTAGGTCATTTTCTTGAAATTGACCCCTTAAACATTATCAAAATTTGAAAATAATGATCCCTAAGTAAAGATGACGTTGATAGATTTCTAGAAAGTTCTTGTTCTCCCAAAACCGAGCTCTCTATACAAATTTATGGCCTTCTGAAGTTTTTCTTCCTTGCCATTAAAAAAAATTGGGAAATTTTTTCATTGGCGGGCCTGTGGGCCCAAATTTTTCCCTCAGCTCTTTGGAATTTTTCTTAGAATTTTTTTCTAATATTTCCCTGCCACCCTGCCAACCCACAACCAATTGAAAGCTACGATGTGGCACAAGGAGGCGTCAGTGGAGGGGTGGATCTCTTCTTAAATTTAGTGCTCTCGAAAAAAATTTGGGAAAATTTTCCAAACTTCCCTTGCCAGCCACCAGCCCATAGCCAACTAGGAGCCGCCATGTGGTGTTATGAGGTGTCAATAGAGGTATAGGTGAATGCTACCCTCTTAGCTCTTTGGGGTGTTAAACTGATTTTTATCCCCGTCTCCCCACCTTCCCCACGTTAGCTTAGGAGATGCCATGTGTCTGTTGCAGACTTGTGGGACTATGGGTGTAAAGTTGGCTTTCATTCTAGGTGGGAAGATTTTTCAAATTGTCACCCCACCACCCTGCTCTCCCCACATTGACTTGGGAGGTGCCACGTGTCCCTAGTGGACTTACGAACCCACAGGTGCACAAGAGAAAAGTTGGTTTTTTTGCCCCACATGGGAAAATTTTCAAAGGTATCCCAACAGCTCACCGACCCACCCTTTGGGAAAATTTTCACCCCTGGGCCCACAGGCCCACTCTTGGGGAAAATTTTCACCCCAAGGCCCGCTGGCCCATAACTCGAAAAATATGTGGAGTTAGGAGGACTTCTTTAGATCAATGGAAAGGTGAGGAAATTTCCTATCCAATGGAAATAATTTAGGGGAATTTTGAATGTGTTAAGTTTGAAAAAAATAAATTTGAACCTTTAAGCCTGTTAAAGAGTGAGTATGGTGAGGAATTACCCTCTGAATGTTATTGTTCTTTCTAACCCTAAATTATAGTCCTTATACCTTATAATAATTGTTAATAAAGGAAAATTATGTTCTAGTGAATTTAGAATTGTTCTGGAACTTGTTAGTGATAGTTGTTGCCTTGTAACGTGGTTGTAGACTCTTTTAAACAAAAAAATTTATTCCATAAATTTTCTGAACTAATCCTAGGTTGTTCTTGGGTCTCAAATGGGTTGTTTTTATCAGGAATTACATTTATCCAATGAATAAAATTACATCCAATATGTTATTGGTACCATTAACAAGTTTTAGAAACATAGTAACACAAGCTACAAATCTCCATGTATCTCTCTAATAAGAGCATTTCATCCATTGCGTTCACCATCTTCATCAAGTCATGAACACAACATGATGGGGGGAGTAGGCAACACTCTCCACCCAACCAAACATCTAATGAGGGAGAGAATCTTGCTTCCTCATTAGCCCCTGAGCCCCAATAAAGAAGCAATGAGGGTTATTTAGACAACCATGGGAACTCAAAAATGGCTTCCAAATGCAAATTCAATCAAGAAAATAAATGAAACACTCAATACCAATCTTACAACAAATTAAAAAATATCAAAATAGAAAGGCTTCATAATAAATCCATGGAGGAGAAAGGAACATGGGGGGTTATTCTTATGCCTCCCAAGGGCTTGGATGTCCACCTTATGTCTCTCTCAAGGAATCAACCCACTCTTATGCCTCCCTCAAGAAAATAACAAGATAAAAAAAAAAGCATATTTATCAACTAGGTGGAAATTCCAACCCAACTCCCTCCTGAAATGCCTAATAACATTTCTCTTATGCCTCCCTCAAGTTTTACCCCCATTTCCATTTCTCCCACAACATAGGAATCAAGTCTATTTCCCACAATAATAACCAAAATAACAATAAAATACTACACATAACAACACAACAAAATATCAAAGTAAAACAAAGGTGTAAATCTACCTCACAAATGAAGAGTCTCAATACACAACAACCTCCAATTCTTCCACAATCCTAAAGAACCACAATTTATTTCAAGCTCAATTCTCAAGCAAGCTCTCCCAAAATTACAACCATTCCCAAAAAAGAACAAGTAACCCCCAAAAACAACAACTAAAATGTATGCCTATAAAGAAAAATGGAGGAGAAGGGTGAGGTGGCTCCATGTAGGATGCCATATCACTCATCCTCAACTCCACATCACAAGTCAAACCTCAACACCAAGGCATAATAAATGGGTGGTTAAGAGGTATGAAAACTCTCTTACACACACCCCACTTCAACCCACACCCCACAAGGACAAAAATTTAAGACACATGAAAGAAAGTAAAAAATCAAATCTCACCTTTTACCTTAAAAAACACATAATGGGGTTTTTTTTTTTACCCTCCAACCCATAGCTAGGGTTCTAATAATAAATTAAGAGGTGTGGGACAAGTTTAACTTGTCCTAAAACCCTCCAAAATTGGCACTTAAGGCAAAATCAGAATTTCTAAGGAGGGGTAGAGTGTACAACACTCAAGATCACATACACTCAACCTAAAACACATAAACCGAAGAACCGTCTAATCTAATAAATGACTTATTTTTTTGGTCCCATCCATAATTAGCTTTACTAACATGATTAATTTACCTCATTAAGACACATTAATGAATAATGATTAAAAAAAGAAATTACAACAAAAATTAAATCACATACTCAACAATAATTTTAAAAAATGGAACACACACAAACCGCATCGTCACAATTGGAGGTCATCCACCCCATGGGGACATCCTAAGAAAAAATAACAAAACAACAAAATTACACAAGTTTCCATGGTGACCAGTTGCCAATACCCCACATTCCTTCGGTGTTGGTCTCCTACCCCCCGTAGTTTGTTGTTGTGATATAATTACCTACAGAATCACACAATACCTTTCTGGCCTCATGGTCATATTAACGATATCAAAATAATAAAAATTCATATATCTACATATCAATTTCAACATCAAATGTCATAACTACTATTGCTAAGACCAAGTGATTCAACAATTACTCTCAATTTCCAACATTTCGATTCTGATAATACATCATTTTGCAATTAAGATCATAACCAACTAAACCATATAATTTAAGCAATACTTTCACTCATTCACCATTTCGTCAATCCTTCAATATCAAAAAAATCACAAAATGACTATGATCAATCCTAATAAAAATAAATACAAAGAAAATTCAAAAGATCAATATATATAAGTTGACAACGCATCATTATCTTCCATACTAAATTTCTATCAGAATTTAATTAGTTTAGTTACATTAATGTGTATCCTTCGATTTCCTTATCACAATGAGTTAAATTTGTTCTTCTATTAATATCTACTTGTAATAATGCATAATAGTGTTTGTGTGTCAAGGTCACATAGATAGACTAAACAAAATAATATCTAAGAGTAATGTTAGCACAATCAATTTACGAAAACACGACCATTATAGCTAATTATCTTATCCTTAAATTCCCATCAGGGTCCACAGTATGACATACTGTCAAAATAATAATAACCAAAACACAATAGCAATCATGATGTCCTACACATTTATTGTATGTTTTACCAGAATACGACATCAAGGTTTGAGGTTATAATCAATTCAAAATTTATATACACGGTTCAAACAGAGTAGAAGAGGAGTGGGAATTACAACCCTCCTCTTCTCTTACTCCTATTTTATGTTTGTGTTTAGCGATGGGTGAGGGGTTACTTTCTTTTGGTTTTTTGTTTCATGGAATTCTTGCAAAAAACATTGCGATAGCTTGATTTGGAGTATTTTTGGAGCTTGGTGTGGTTTGGTGCTTGCCTTGGATTTTGTTTTTGGAAGACTTGAAGCTTGATTGAGGACTTGACATTCTTACAATGGTGAGGTAGGTCTTCATCCTTGTTTTCCTGGTTACCTTGGTGTATTCATGTTGGTAATTGATTGATTTTTACAGGGCTGTAATATTGGAAAATAGAAAAATCCTTAGGTTATTTGGGAGATTTTTTGAAATGGGGTTAAATTTGGTGGGACGCATATTATTATTTTCATTGTGCATGTTAGGAGGGAGTTTGGTTCAGGTTCGCCACCTTGTGATAAGTAAAACTTGTTCTTACCATGTTTTCTTTCATTGTGGGAGGCATAAGATTTATTCTCCTTGTTGGGAGGCATAAGAGTTATTCTTCTTTTTTGGAGATATAGGATTTATTCTTCTTAAAAGGAGGCATAAGAGTTTTTGGATTTTTAGGGAGTTTTTAAAGTATTTTAGAAGTGGGAAACCAAATCCTCAGAAGGTATAAAGAGAAATCCCATGTTCCAATCTCTTTCTTTGTTTGTGTATTAAGCCTTTGTTTTTGGATACTTCCATGAATGAGTAATCTTGTTATTGTGCTATTCTATTGAATGTTAATTGAGTGTGATTGTGAACGTCACCTTGGGTTGTCAATGATTGCTTTATATTCCTCATTTCTTCCTTTTTGTGGCTCAGGGGTCAATGTGGAAGAATACTTCTCTTCCTCATTGGGTATTGGTTTGGTGGAGAGTGTTTCCTACTCCCCTATTTTGTTTTGGTTCTTGGTGTGATGAAGATGATGGTGTTCAAGAGAATATTGTTTTATAGATGCACTTGAAGAAATGGAACAAATGCTCTTTTAGAAGAAATATTCATCACGTTTTCTGCACATGTGTGGAGGGCTTGTAGCTTTTATTTTAAGTTCTCATCTTCTTGTAAGTGTTGTGAGAGAAATAATTTTTGTAATAAACTTCCAAATGTATGAGTATGTCCAAGTAAGATATTATTAGTGGTAACCTCTTACTGAGCGTATTTTCTCAACTTGTGAAGTTTACAAGAATGTATTCGATGTAAACAACATTTTAGTGATTTGTCTCACAAATGGAATTATTAGGGGTTGTATTAACTCAGATAAAATGATAAATTTTAAATGGCTTTTGGGAAAAAATAATCTTTTCCCTAGTCCATACTTTTACCTGGAATGTATTTCATTGTTAGAATGAATCAAGTTCTCAAGTAGAATCTCCATTATTAATAGTCTTAGTTGTGATATTGCAAGAGTTGAAAGGAGGATATGAAGTTATAGCTAGATGGATATTGTATTCTTTCAAATATGAAATTAAATGTTTTATTTCCTATGTTCTTTTAAGTGAAATGGTTTGAATTAGGATGAGAAAAGTTTGTAAATGAAACTAGTCTACTTATTGGACTAAAATGCCGTTCATCCTAGGATGGAAGTAAATTATTGTGTTGTTTAAAATAAATATAAATGAGAGTGTTGAAATTTTGTTCTCCTCATTATAAAATATAAGAAGAAAGGACAATAGACATGTAGTGTCTTATACTTTGAATGTGTGTTCTCCTTGTTAATTGATTTTTTTAGGAACAACAAGTTTTATTAATTTTATCAAAAGAAAATTACATTTAAATGAATATGAAGAAAAATGCAAATCATCTTGCCTATATCTATTTCCCGATTTAAATGACCTTAAATGAATTTTTAAACCGCCTTTCTATAATTTAAATAATGATTAAATGTATATTTAGAGCTATATAATTATAAAACCTATTTTACCAAATTTTATACCTAATTAAAGAAATGAATCTAGTAATTAAATTTATTATAAAAAAATACTTGTGCTCTGTTGAATACGTATTCATATACATATATATAAATATATGTATAAAATAAACATATATATATATATATATATATATATATATATATATATATATAAAATAATTATTTTAATAAGTAACACACATGTATATATATAAACTAGGAATCATAACATTTAAATATGAAACCGTAAGGCTTAAGCCCGCACAGGCTCTAGTAGGTTTAAATAAAGTTAAGAGTAAAGGTGGGGGTGGAGGTAGCCAACTGGCCACCCCACCACCACCCCATATAATATGGGATGGGGGCGGGGTCGGCTACTTACCCCCCACTTAAACAAAAGTCCGCCATACGAAACAATGTGATCACATCTTAATAATTTGGCCATTCAACTCTTGTGGCCTACGCATAAAATTTGATTTGCTGCCATGCATATTATAGGTTTCTTTAAATGTTCTATTTAGGATGAAGAGTTTTATAAAAAAATTAAGGATTAATGTATAAAATAAATGAAGTGTGTATATATATATATATATATATATATATATTTACATACATATATATATTTACATACATATATCCTCTCAAATTTTATATACATAATGAATATATATTCGGTCTTGTATATTTAATTTCTTTTAACACATAACAAAATGGGAAAATGCTCACAACCCAGATAGGGAGAACTTCACTCAAACTTAATACAATAGCACATATAATGGTAAACAGAAAATAGGAAAACCCTAGGAGTGGGATGCCAAAAATAGATCTCCATCTTGTGAGTATCCACCTAAGAAGCTTAGGTATCCTTCCATGGCTTCCTTCTTCTCCTTCTTCCTTCAAATCAGAGAAATTAAGAAAATGAAGGAGTTAGAGTAAAAATGGTTAATAAGGAAACCCATAAGAATATCTAAGATTTCATTAGTCTACCCTAAATTTGAGGGCTAGGATAGATTTCATCATATGGTCCAAAGTTTGATTCTACATCACTTAATTGATAGGAAATTTAGTGGGAATAAATTTAATTAAAAGTAAGGGTAATGTTTTGGTGGGGAGCTAAGGGGGTTTAGACAATGTTGCACACCCTTGCACATTTGGGGTAGTAAATAAACTTTAAATTATATAGAATTAAAAATCCATAGAATTAATAGCCATATCTAATTAAAATTTGAATTTATTTAGGGCTTATTAAATAATCAATTTTCGAAAGAAATTATGGGCTAAGTGATGAATGGAAAGAATGAACATTATATGAATAAAATTTAGGAATTGGTAAGAGAGTTTTAAACATAACATTAAACTTGGGGGCCGGAGACGAGTATAAATTATTAGTTAATTACTATTCCATTCACTATGTTTTTGTATAATTTATAATCAAACAATAAACTAACCATGTTTAAGTCGCAACCTCTTAAAAAAATATTGTTTTGTATCTTTCTCTATTTGATTACATTGGTTCTGTGGAGTAAATCTTGTGGGCCTTACACAAAGGTGAATCATTTTACAAGCTTTCACTTGTGAAGGCAATTCATGATTTTAAGTGGGAGTAAAGGTTGTGGTTTCTAGACTAGTTTTACTTTCTACCTTCTCCATTTTATCTTGTTTCAAAACCATTGGTTTTGGGTGGATAAGCCCTAGTTTCTCAATTCTAATGTTTTGAATAACATAAGAAGTGATACGCGCAGGGTAGAGGCTAGGGCCTAGGGATAATATAATGAATAAACATGAAATTGTGGGTGTTTTGCAAAGTGGTGGGATGACACATTTCATTGAGAAGTTGATGGGGTTTAATCCTCATATCTCATTGGTGTTTGATAAGTCCTAATAGGAAAGAAAGGGTTGTATTACTAGCAAGGCATTTAATTTTTTTAGGATAGTATTGCTAGGGTGATTGCTATATCCACTATGCCATCAAACATTTAAAATGTACAAAAGACAAGAAAATATGAGGTCAATGCATTTCAAAGAGGGACGGATTAATTAATTATGTTTAAATATGGGTATCTATGGGATTTCATTCTGAAACCATTGGGAGAGGTTATTTTAATTCATCAAGCATGTTATTTTTTAAGGGTGCTTTAAGTGTTTCAATTCCCATTAATTTGATTTCCTTTACCAATATAGGCGAGGAAAGAGTTTGAGTATCGAATTCTATAAGATTATGTCTTTAGAGGGATCCGACATGGAGGTCCAGATGGAAACTGTTGCATTGCCCTTAAATCAAGGGATCATTTTCTTCTTATTCCATCTATCTAAAGCTAGGAGTTATGCCCCTCTTGTCAAACTTGTTGAGTCCAACCCTTCAATTTCTATTAAAAATAATATTTGGAGAATCCATTAACTTCCATGTCCATAACCATTCAAATCCCCACTATGGATAAATATCTTGATATTGCTGAGGATGAGGAGGTTCAAGATCCTAAAGTATGTTATCAAAAGGAAAATCTAATCTTAGTGAGAAATTCAAAGATAAATTGAATGCTCGTTCAGATTAAAATTGATATTCATACTAGTATCCTCAATTGTCTTATGAAGGACATTAAGAAGGATCATGTTATGCTTAGATGTTCACAAGGAAAGAGTAGCAAGGAAGATCATAAAAAAATAAAATAGTCTGAGAACAAAGTACAAGCCCTAGAGGACAAAATTGACAAAATGAAAGAGGACACTAGAGCTATCAAAAAGACTCTCAAGAATATTTCTAACCTTAGCATAGTTACCATTAAGAATGGTGCAAAAAACATCACCATTCTCCAAAAATGGCCAAGAGTAAGAAGGATGTTACAACAAGTGGCCCAAGAGTGAGTAAATGAATAAAGAATTCACAAGTGGAAAAAGGGTGTGAGGTGAAGCAAGACAAGATTTTGCATAAGATTGCTTCAATTTTCTCATTGAAAAATGGGAGGCGGGAAAGGCTTTGGGTGCACTTGATGAATGACTTAAGGATACATGTATACATTTACTATTGTTTTTATGTTTGTAGGTTATTGTTTTAATTTCCTCGTATTTGTTGGGCTCTTTGTCTTACGTTAGTCTCTTTTTTATATTTTCTATGCTAAAATGTTTACCATTCTTCTTGTTTTTGAAGTAAGAAAGTGATGCCCCTCTCAAAACCTCTTACTATCTAATAAGAATAATAATAATAAAAAAAACATTTGTTAGTAAGGAAATTTTAAAAACTATTAACAAATATTTTTGAATGTATACTAACTTATTGAAATCTATAGTACCTTACAATCAAATTTGGATTCATGTAGTTGAGTAAAAAAAAACTTTTGATTCATTTAGTTGAGTTAAAATAACTGTAATTGAATTGATGATTTTTATTGAATAGCTTACAAATAATATTAAGAAATATGTGGGGAAAAAAAAAAAAAAATCTTTAATTAATTAGTATATAATATATTTATTACTATTACGTTCGATTGAAAGAAATGTCGACAATGCTACTTTTTATATACAAATATGTAGAAATCTTTTTTTTGTATCTAATAAAATTTAAATATCATTGTTCGCTACAGGCCGAGAAAGGGCATCTCCATAGGCGTTGACAATAGACGATTCTACAATATAAAGAAATTAAACAAGACATAACAATATTTTGGGAAGACTTTTGGATTGTTTATTTTTTAAATATAAAATAGTGACGCAAGGGGGTGGGTGGGAACAACAATTGTTTAAATAAGACTTGGTCAGATACGTGGCCTAATCATTTTGAATGCACTTAAACAAATATATGGGAGTGGTAGCAAGTGGCAACGTTACAGAGGAATATTCTATTATTCGTTTTTTTTGGATGAAATATATATTCGATTATTCTTATCTTTCTATTTGTTGCCATTTTCTCCGATTCAGACTTGAAACCTAATCTCAAACCTTTTTTTAATTAATCTCAAAGCTTATATTTTCACCTGTGGTGTTTTATGAGTTTCCTCATCTTGTAACTCAATCTCCAAAGGAAGATGAAAATGAGGATGCTTTCTGTTTTACTCTTGTTTCTCTCTGCACTCCCTGCTTGCTTCTCCCGTTCTTCTCCTTCTTATTACTCTGATCAAGAAGCTCTTCTGTCTTTCAAGGATTCTATTTCCCTGGATCCATTCAACTCTCTGCGGGATTGGTCTCCCAATCACAACACCTGCAATTGGACTGGAGTTATTTGCTCTTCTCGCAGACAGCGTGTTGTTTCCCTGAATCTCACAGGCATGTCTTTAGTCGGCCATATCTCCCCTTCCTTGGGGAACCTCTCTTTCCTTAAAGAGCTTGTTCTCAAGAATAACAGCTTCCACGGCCATATTCCACCTCAACTGGGAAAGCTTATCCGCTTGAGAATACTCAGGCTGTCTAGAAATGAATTGGAAGGCTCCATTCCGTCCACTCTTGGAGGCTGCCGTTTTCTGCAACGTCTCATTTTGTCTATTAACCATCTGAGCGGCCCCATTCCCTCCCAGCTTTCCCTTCTGTCCCATTTAGAGGAGATCGCATCATCACAAAACCGACTGACTGGAACAATCCCAGCTTTTATAGGAAACATGTCCTCCCTAACTCAAATTGATTTAGGCCTTAACTACTTTACAGGACCAATTCCCACTGCCCTTTTCAACTGCACTCATCTCCAACATTTGTCATTGAATCACAACCACTTAACGGGCCATATTCCCTGGCAGTTTGGGAAACTATCAGAATTGCAGTATCTTTATTTATGGGGAAACCAACTCACTGGGGAAATCCCAACCTCACTCTCTAATTGTACTCTCCTTCAAGTGCTTGAATTAGCTGCTAACCAACTTAGTGGCTCAGTGCCCTTGGAATTTGGTAAATTGTCTCAGCTTCGAATATTTATTTTATGGAATAATCTTCTTGTGAGCGGAAGCAGCGGTTTATCTATTCTAACAGCCTTGACAAATTGCTCCTACTTAAAAAAAATAGATATTGGCCGTAATTATCTAACTGGTGTGTTGCCCTCTTCCATTAGCCGCCTATCAAGCACACTCTTGTCTTTCGCATTGGCCTCTAATAAAATTGAGGGAAACATTCCAAGTGACATTGGCAACCTCAGAAATTTGACATATTTAGACTTGAGTGAAAATAGGATCAATGGAACCATTCCATCAACGCTCAGTCAACTTCCAAATCTTGAAAGATTGTTTCTGGGGGAAAACAACTTATCAGGAACAATCCCAAAAAGTTTGGGTGATGCAAAAAAACTTGGGTTGTTATCACTTGATGAAAATATGCTTTCAGGACAAATTCCGCATAGTCTTGGCAATCTTCGACACCTAAGAAAGCTTCATCTTGCTCACAATCAACTGTCGGGGAAAATACCTGTAAGTTTAGGGAGCTGCATAACCTTGGAATTGATGGACTTGTCTTACAACAAGCTGAGAGGAATTATACCTCCAGAATTTGCGGGTCTTCAAAATCTTCAATTCTATTTCAACATTTCCAACAATCTACTACAAGGTTCTATTTTAGAATTGAGCAAAATGGTAATGGTCCAAGCTATAGATGTGTCTCTCAACCAGTTCTCAGGTGAAATTCCTTCTGCACTTTCAAGTTGCATAGATTTGCAATATTTGAATCTTTCTTGGAATGCATTTGAAGGCCCTATACCAACATCACTCACAACCTTGAAGAATCTTCAAGACATTGATTCGTCTAAAAATAATTTGTCTGGTACCATCCCAATAGCATTCAAGGACATGAAATTGCTTCACCATATCAATCTTTCTTCAAACAGGTTAACAGGAGAGGTTCCAAAGGCAGGAGTATTTGCAAAACTCGACAAGTCAGCAGTTACAGGAAATCCGGGTCTCTGTGGCACATGGATAAATTTGCAGCCATGCTCTTATTCCAAACATAAACATTTTTCAGTCTCCACAAAGATAACAGTACCTTCTGTGATAGTTACTGCAATCTTCATCATGACTCTCTTAGTATTCTACTATAAAAGACATACTACTCAGAGTACCCCTGCTCTCAATGTGGGGCCGAAAACATTTTTATATGAAGATCTTTTAGGTGCAACTAATGGATTTAGCGAGACAAATTTGATAGGTGTTGGTAGTTTTGGATCTGTTTATAGAGGGATTCTCAACAATGGTACAAATATTGCTATTAAAGTTCTCAATTTGCAAGGCATAAATGGACTCCAAAGTTTTAATAAAGAATGCAATGTGTTAAAGAGGGTAAGGCACCGAAATGTGATCAAAATCATTTCAACTTGTTCTAATCTTGATTTTGATTTTAAAGCATTGATTCTTCCATTCATGTCAAATGGAAGTTTGGAGAGATGGTTATATCCTCCGGGAGAAGATGAATGCAAAATAAATTTGGCTGACCGATTAAGATTGGCAATAGAGATAGCACATGGAGTGTCATATCTACATCATCATTGTTTTGTGCAAGTGATTCACTGTGACCTAAAACCCAATAATGTACTACTAGGGGAGGATATGATTCCATATATAGCTGACTTTGGTATTGCCAAACTAATATTTGGTAACTCAATGGATTCATTGACTTCGACAAGTGTGCTTAAAGGATCTACTGGTTACATTGCCCCAGGTATATATTTGTTATTATTACAATATGTATTGTCCTTGACTTTTTTTTTAATCAATCTGAAACAATGGTTATTATTCACTAATTTTATTATATTATTTTATAGAATATGGAATGGGTGGAAAGCTTACAACTAAAGGAGATGTATACAGTTATGGCATTCTGATATTGGAGTTATTGACAAGGAGAAGACCAACAGATGATATGTTTGTTGAAGGAATTAATCTTCAAAAATGGATCAGCGAATATTTTCCAAATAAAATCATCGAGGTGGTGGATAAAAATATTCTTAGAGATGTTAATGAATCACAAATGTCAATGGTATTGGCATGCCTTTCTAAATTTATACAAGTTGGGTTGGTTTGCACAATGGAGTTGCCTCAACAACGCCCAGATATGAACGAGACAGTTGAGAGATTAGAACAAATACAAGGTACATTTCTTGGTACTCTTAAAACTTTTCAATTTCCGATAGACATATCACCTTTGATTGAGAGAAGTGGTCGTAAAAATCCTAATTTGGATAGCAGTGAAATTTGTTCTACATCAACATCTTAGCTCGTTTTCCAATAATACCATTTTTATTTTAGTTTTTTCCTTAAAGAAAAAGTAAATAGATATTATAAGTTTCTACAGGATGTTTAGTGTATTGTGTGATTATAAGGATCACTATGTATTGTTAGGCCATATATTGGGTAGACATAGAAGTGATGAGTAATTTTTGGTCCACTTGATATATAAGATAGACCTTCTCTTATTGTTTTTTTTGTACAAAATAATACTCATTTTTAATTTTAAAACGACAGCTGATTTTGTGGACACTATTTTATTTTTGAATCTACGTCTTTTTTTTAAATGAAACATGCAGATAGCCCTGAGGAATATTTCCCGATCAAAATCAAATGGGATCTTACATAATCTGAAATATTGGAAAAATAATCCATCATTGATAAAAAAAATCCTCCAGATATTGGTTAGCTCCATGTTGCATGAATTTCTTTTATTATTATGAGAAAATCATCACTTTTCTGTAGTAATGATTAGAAAACAATAATTCAGTTAAATATTTAATTGGTTGCAAGATCATTTCATTCTAATATGTTAGAAGCCTTATTCTAATTCCTCTAATTTTTTTAGTAGGAGAGATGACTTCTCGAAACGAAAATATTTTTGAACATTCTTTTCATAGATCAATCTTCAATAATCTGTCATAAATTGTTTCTTCTATCATAATATTTTTTCTTTGCAACTTTTATTTAGATATATGCATTATCTATATATTGTGGTTGCCAATGCATGTTTGAAAATTTCGAATAATAATGATAAAGGACTGGAAACGACCATTCTCAAACATTACTAATGAAAGTAAATATATATTTTCATTTGCGTATTTCGAACCCATAAGAATGATTAAAATTTACTCTTAAATCCCTCGTTCTGTCGTAATTTTCCACTTGAAAAACCAAAACAAAAGTTAAAAATGTAATAGAATTCTGTGATCAAACAGAGATTATACTTTCTCAAATAATCCTCACATTCTGCTCAAAAAGTACATATGCATATAGGCATTGGTGTCTTATACTAATTGATATTAATTTTCAAAGATAGATCAATATCATATTAGAAAGATGTGAAACATTAGATAGGAAGCATCTACTTATTTTCATCAGTTGTTGTAAGCAAAAGCATGTGGATAAAAAATTGAAAAAATTCGAAGGAAGAATCTCTAAAGTGAGAGCTTCATTCTTTCCTAAAATCACGTGTTTTGTATGAAAGAGGATAATAGGATCAGTAAAAATAGATCTTTGTCAGCCATATATGTTGAAGTGAAGGAACCAAGACAGCAAGACTTCACCAAAAGAATGCACAAGAAAATCAATTAAGGAAACAAAAGTACAAAGAGCAATCACAGAGGAATGTACAATGCATCAAAGAGTGCATGAAGTTGATTTGTAAATATTTGAAGGAATCCATGTCCATGGGTCAAAAAATCAAAATCCTATCTGAATTTAATAATTTTCCTTATACGACACTAGATATCATGAGAGAAATACAAAATTCACTCCATGATAAGGAATGAAGAAATGTATTATTCGTTTAGAAGATAAATACATAGTATCTTTTCAATATAGAAAATTTTCATAACCAAAAGAATCTAAAATTAGAGTCGTGTGACATAAATTGTGCTACGCCCTTAACCTATTGCTTGTATTAGGATATGAGTAGCCGACTTGTCACTTACCATATCATTTTATTATATCATTTATACTTTATCATGCTTAATAGGTCAGCCTTGGTGATGGCCAAAGCATATGAATAGTATATATAGGGGATTGTAGGTAGTAGTTCATTATCATTTGAGCATTTGAGTCTTATTATATGGTTTGGAGGTTGCCCCCTCGAAGTGGAAAAGCTATTCTACATGCATATTGAGATCATTATTCTAAAATATTGTGTTATTTGGTTGTCTATTGCTGTTCATAATCTGAATTATACTAGTAATTTCATTACAAGTGGTATTAGAGCTGCGATCTGGGCAAAAATTAGGGCAAAAACCCTAATGTTTTGTTTCCACAATATATTTCAAACAAAAGAGAATTGATCAAAGATATTATTACCAAAGTTGAGAAACATTTCAAGTAAGGTTCCATGAAAATTTCAGACTTTTTTGATTTAGATTACACAAGTTATTAAAAATTTAGGGTTTTTCATAAGATCTCTACCTAGGGTGCAAATTGTGGAATTTTTAAAATTCCTTTACATTTTGCGAAATCTCTCAAAAAAAATGTATTAGTATCTTCTATGTGTTTTTTTCCTCTTTGACCGAATTTGTATCGAAACCCTAAACCCTAATGTTTGATATCATGGTGGGGCCTTCCACAAGAGCAAAAAAGAATCCGGTTACTCCGGGTAAAACCCCAGATAAAGATGGGATAGTGATTGAAGATATGGATTCAGAAGGGGTAAATACAAATTCCTCAACACTAGGTTCTACCTCAGTTGATCATAATGTGATCCAACTTGAGTATGAGCTACGAAATGTACAATCTAAGATGGCCTCTAAAGGAGACATAGCCCAAATCAATCATCAGTTGGATGATATCATGCAACATGTAAAGGGTAAACAGTATGGCCCAAATCCGGGCCATATCAACCAAGCAGGATCTTCAGTTCAAAGTCATGGACAAAATAACCATGTTGGATAACATTTCCAGCCCAATCAGAATCCAACTTATTTGCAACCACAGAACATGATGCCGAAAGTGGATATGCACAAATTTGATGGTAAAGATCCCCTGAATTGGATAAATCAAATGGAGAAATTCTTTGAGCTACATCAAACACCATCAGGACAAAAGGTAACATTGGCATCCTTATATCTTGAACTAGACCAATTCGTTTGGTATCGATGGTTATGTGCTGAGAGGCATAAGAATGGTCTCAGTGTCATTTGGATAGTTTTTACTGAGGAGTTGCAATTGTACTATAGTTCCAGTGTTTCAGAGAACTAATTTAGTCAATTAGCAAAGTTACAAAAAATAGGATCAGTCAAGGATTATGTGCATCAATTCCAGAACCTATCCTTAAGGGTGGAGAATATACCAGAAGAGAATCTGAATGCCCTATTTCTTAGGGGTCTTAAGGACCACATCGAGCATGAGGTATGTATGTTTAATCCACTAAAGCTTTCTGATTCTATTATCATGGCACGTTGAGCAGAGGAAAAAGTTATTTGTAGTAGGAGGTCACCTTTCATTAACACCAGAGACCATAGTATCTCTTCCCCTTCATTTTCTAGGCCAATTAGACGGACCCCTCAACAAATGGAAGAAAATAGAGAAAAAGGATTATGTTTTAATTGTGATAGAAAATATGGACCGGGACACAAATGTGCTAAGAAGAATTTGTTCTATATTGATGGAGATAATGAGGATGATGAGGATGCTGAAATTATAGGAGAGGCTGATGAACTAGTAGAAGATGAAGTAGAGTATCACCAACCTCCAATTTATTGCCATGCATTGTCAGATAGTAGTACTCCTCAAACACTCAAGGTTATTGGCTATCTCAAATAGAGAAGGTGACAGTGTTGATTGACTCGGGGAGTACTCATAACTTCATAAATAGTAAGATAGCTACCCGCCTCAATTGTTTTATTTACCCAACTCTAAAAATGCAAGTTATGATTGCGGATGGTGGGACAATCAAGTGCACAGGAAAGTGCCATAGTATCAAGATTTCTATGGGCAACTACATGTTAGAATCACCTATGTTTTCTATTTCTATGGGAGGGGAATATATTGTTTTGGGTGTCCAATGGCTCACAACCTTAGGTACTATAGAGATGAATTTCCAAGAATTGTTCATGAGATTTCATTCTGATGGAAGGAAAATACAATTGAATGGGATGGTAGCTAAGTATCCACAAATTATTAGCTCTCATCATATGTAAAAGGTTCTCAGAAAAGGAGTAGATGGATTTATATCAAATTTATTATCCATAGAAGTACAACATATAGAGTATTCAATGCCACCCGATCTTCAGAAGATTGTTGATGCTCACTCATCTATTTTTGATACAATTCCAAACGGAGTACCACCAGTTAGGGATCATGATCATGCCATTCATTTGATTCCAGGGAGCCAAACACCTAACATCAAACCATACAGATACCCATATTCCCAGAAAAGTGAGATCTACAAAATGGTTCAGGAAATGTTGAAGGCAGGTATCATTAGGCCTAACCAGAGTGCATATTCTTCACCAGTGGTCATGGTACGTAAGAAGGATGAAACATGGAGGATGTGTCCAGATTACCGAGAACTCAACAAGTATACTATCAAAGATAAGTTTCCTATTCCAATAATTGATGATTTACTTGATGAATTGCATGGTGCTATTTATTTCACAAAATTAGATCTTCGTTCTGGGTACCATCAAATTAGAATAAAAGAGGAATATGTTCATAAAACATCTTTTAGGACTCATAAAGGCCATTATTATTTTTTGGTAATGCCTTTGAGTCTTACAAATGCACCTTCAACCTTTCAAAGCTTGATGAACACTATTTTCAAGTCATTTAAAAGGAAATTTGTATTAGTTTTCTTTGATGACATATTGATTTATAGTAAGACATGGGAAAAACACTTACAACATGTAAATAAAGTGTTGGAATTTTTGGAGAAACATACTCTCTATCCAAAGCCATCCAAATGTTATTTTTGTTTACAACAGGTAGAGTACTTGGGTTACATTGTATCCCATGAAGGCGTCAAAGTTGATCCTCAGAAGATCAAATCTATGGTGGAATGGCCAAGGCCCAAAACTCTCAAAAATCTTCATGGGTTCCTAGGACTAATAGGGTACTACAGAAGATTTGTGCAGGGATATGGTAGAATAGCAATCCCACTCACTGCATTGCTAAAGAAGTATGCCTTCCATTAGATAGACTTAGGCACTAAATCCTTTGAGTAGCTGAAGGAAGCCTTGTGTAGCACCCCAATTTTGGCTACTCCCAACTTCTCAAAAACCTTCATTGTTGAATGTGACGCTTCAGGATCAGGATTTGGAGCAATTATAATGCAAGAAGGAAGACCAATTGCATTTGAGAGTCATTAATTCAAAGAAAATGATCTGCTCAAACATGTCTATGAGAAAGAAATGATGGCTATTCTTCATGCGGTCAAGCAATGGAGGCCCTATCTCATGCATAGACACTTCAAGCTAAAAACTGATCATGATAGTCTCAAATACATTTTGGAGAAAAGGTTATCATCTGAGGAACAAAAAAAGTGGGTAACAAAAATGTTGGGTTATGATTTTGAAATCATATACAAGAAGGGAAAAGAAAATTTAGTAGCTAATTCTTTGTCTAGAAGGAATACATCCACAGATGCCTTACTATGTGGAATGTCCATGTTGATGGAAGATTGGGTGGATGAAGCAAGATTGGAATGGGATCAAGACAAGGATACACAATCACTAACATAGAATATCAAGCAAGGATCTATGACATCAAAAAAATTCAAGTGGAAAGGTAATTCCCTATGGTACAAGGACAAGTTATACTTGAGTAAAGATTCTGAGTTGAAGCATAAGATTCTTGCAGAGCTACATGCCTCACCTGTTGGAGGAAACTCTAGATTTTTGAAGACATATCATAGAATAAAAAGAGAATTATTTTGGAAAGGACTCAAGGGGGATGTACAAAATTTTGTATCAGAGTGTTTCATGGCCAAAAAAACAAAGGGGAAACAATTAAGACACCAGGTCTGTTGCAACCCTTACCAATTCCTAGCCAGAGATGGGAGGAGGTCTCCATGGATTTCATCACCGGATTACCTTGTTCAGAGGGTAAGAATGTTATTTTCGTTATTGTGGATAGGCTCACAAAATATGCCCATTTTTGTGCCCTATCACATCCATCTACATATAGTATAGTCGCAGCTATTCTTTTGGAGACAGTTCAAAGGCTACATGGAACCCCAAAGATAATTATAAGTGATCGTGATTCTATTTTCACAAGTAATTTTTGGATGGAATTATTTTCATGTTTGGGTACTCAGCTAGCTCACAGTTCATCTTATCATCCTCAAACTGATGGGCAAACAAAAGTGGTCAACAAATGATTAGAGGGTTATCTACATTGTTTTGTATCAGATAAGTAGGAAAGGTGGATTAAATGGCTACCACTTGCAGAATGGTGGTATAACACATATT
Organism: Taxus chinensis; assembly: GCA_019776745.2. Lineage (NCBI taxonomy): Eukaryota > Viridiplantae > Streptophyta > Pinopsida > Cupressales > Taxaceae > Taxus > Taxus chinensis. The sequence goes on along the minus strand of CM034151.1, from coordinate 719,318,166 downwards.
TTCATACCTCTTCTCAACTGACCCCATTTTTAGCATTATATGGTTACCATCCACCTTCTATCACTTCGTCGTTGAGGTTGCAAACTAAGGTTAGAGATTTTGAGGAACACATTCAACATCAACAACAATTTTTGGCTAGTTTGAAGGAGAATTTAGCATTAGCACAGAACAATATGAAACAACAAGCAGAACAACACCGTACTAAAAGACAATTTGAGATTTGTGACTATTTTTTGTTACATCTTCAACCTTACAAACAGATGTCCCTAAAGCAATAGAAAAAGGACAAAAAAATTGCTCCTAAATATTATGGCCCTTATCAGGTTCTATAGAAAATTGGCAGTGTTGCTTATAAACTAGAGTTGCCTCCATCTTCACACATACACCCAGTATTCCATGCTTCATTCCTGAAGAAGGTTATTGGATAGAAATTTGAAGCCCAGATAGAGTTACCAGAACTTGATGAGGAAGGAAGAATCATTTTGGAGCCAAAGAAGATTCTGCAAACATGTACTAAGAGGGTGAGAACCAGAGACATTAAGGAATATCTGATCAAGTGGAAGAATCTGAGCATAGAAGATGCAACCTGGGAGGATGAAGGTTTTCTTCAGCAACATCCAGGATTATTCAATGTTGAGGAAAACATTTGTTTTAAGGGGAAGGGCATGCTATGCCCTTAACCTTTTGCTTATATGAGGATATGAGTAGCTGACGTGTGGCTTACCAAATAATTTTATTATGTCATTTATACTTTACCATGCTTAATAGGTCGGCCTTGGTGATGGCCATAGCATATGAATATTATATATAGGGGATTGTAGCTAGTAGTTCATTATCATTTGACCATTTGAGTCTTATTATATGGTTTGGAGGTTTCCCCCTCGAAGTGGAAAAGCTATTCTACATGCATATTGAGATCATTATTCTAAAATATTGTGTTATTTGGTTTTCTATTGCTGCTCATAATCTGAATTATACTAGTAATTTCATTACAAATTGGATTGTGAAAATAATCAAATTTTATTGATTTATATATTGTTGCACAAATAAGAAAATATCTTGGCTTGGTAACTTAAGGCATGCATTTAAAAGTATCTGAATGGTATTTTCTATTGGATTATGAAGCCACATTTAATACTCACACTCGTAAAAAATTAAAAAATAAATATTTGTAGTTAGTAGTTAGGCCACTTCCATCATGGAAACGCCCTTATTGACATAAGTATCATGGTATATTGGGTTTATATATCTCCATAGATTCAACCTTATCCAATATAGAGGTATAGGGATCATGGTCTATTGGTTTTATAAAAACAACACTAATTCCAATATAGACAAGCACTTGACATTGATATCATAACAATACCAACATCTCTACAAAACAAACATATCTATATGTAGTTACAATGTTAATAGTGTCGTCAACACTAGAATGAAATCCATGTAGCATACTCATGGCATCTATCATCATCCATACAAACAAAAAAATGAAATAATTCAAATGTGAATCAATTACCTTTAAACATATTAAGGTAAATTTATCATCATTTACACATTAAAATTTTATAATTAATTACCTCTGTGAATAAGTATGGGTAAAAATGCATGCCCTACATATCTAGATGACTAGTGTCTTTAGGTGCTATTGTAGTTATAGATGGCATATGATATGTAGATTCTTGTAAAGATACACTTAATGGATCTATGGATATTACTGTTTGCTCCACAAATGTACTAGCTCTATGTATATCCACTACATTTGTTTCATCACACGATATATTTACTTACATTCACAAAAGTTAATTTATTATTCTTTCTATATAAACCCTTATGCAATTAAATATCTTTGTGAATAAGAGTAAAATACAACATAGGAGTCATGTATATATGGTTTGTAGTGTCCTTGAGTGGTATAGTAAGTGTACTAGATGGTATACATGATGATACATAAATTTCCATAGAGATAGACGTAATGGATTTATGGATTCACTTACAAGATCTACATACACATCCTGCACACGTGGTATGTCTAGACACTCAAATTTGGCAATTTACTCTTTAATATTGTTACTTTTATAAATGCACTCTTGTTAAGATAAACATTATCTTTATATTCCCACTTAGCACATTCTAAGGTCACTTTTCTAGCTTATTTATCCTTGCGTATGTAAATGCTATCAAATTATGAGATTTCAATGCATTAAATACATATATAAATACCAATTGAAAAACTAAATTATTTTTTTCCATCCATGGGAAAGGTAGTTTAGCTAGGTTTGGAATTTATATCCAGTCATATCTAACTATAATGTTTTACAACAACATGTCCTCTAATGTTTCTTTTGGTTTCATATTCTTTGTTGGTTATTCTACTACCTCTAGGTCAAACATTCTTTGATAAATCACATTTTTGACACTATTTAAGCGAGAAAAAACTACATCATTTGCTAACCTATAAATCATATGATAGTATAAGGATACACACATTTCTAACATGTGAAAAAATCACTACAAGATCCCTAAATCTCACAAAATTACATCTATAATCATTAGGACAACAATTACTACAACTCTGAAGCTTTTTACCAAGTCAAGCAGTCATCTTGAATCATCTACAAGCATTCCAACATCCCTTATCCAATTATTTTAGAAAGATCCCAAATCGACTCAAGCATTTTCAAAGAAGATTCCTAAATCTAGTTTTAATCATCCACATATCAAATGTTTCGTGGATAATGAAGTGTAGTTTTAGGCCTCTTCGAAGTGTTACCAATGTCGGGAGTGTACAGGGATTCCCACAACAAAAATAATGTTTATTTTGTAGGGTATCCATCCCATGGTTACGGTTTCAGACCTCATTTGGAATGCTTCAAGAGCTTTGTTTCATGATAAAAAACTATGAGTTGACAATGAAATATATTATCAGGAAGGTGATCATCTCAAGAAGTTACAAACATAAAATATAATCAGGTTCAAGACTATATCAGAAGGGTCAAAACCATATAAATGTTCTTGTAAGAAATGTATGGTCCTACACCAAGTAAATTTCCATTCATAGTTCTAGAAATGAAGCATCATTTGTCATAGATATTCATTTTCCAATAGTCTACGAACCCAAACCTTCCAAGAATAATTTGTAACCTACTAATTATACTCATTCTCTTATGTTTTAAAGTTTAGATATTGTTCAGTACATCAATTGTAAGTATTAATGCATCGTTTTGATATTGGTAATTGATGTTGGAAGTTAATTAATTATAATAACCTTATGTATCTAATCCTTACATATTTTAGTGTATTTAATTCACTATTTTATATTTCACATAATCAATCAAAGGTGTAAACATTTTCATGAACCCAAATCATGATTCAATCTAATAAGGCCAACTATGACAAGATATATATGTCATTCTTTCTTCTTAGTTATCTCATCATAATTCTAGTTACATATGCTTTCTTCCTAATGCTCAATTTATAAATCAACCTATTGATCACATGGAGATTTCTTATCTTACTCCCAAGAATTGTATCTGTACGTACCAAAAATTGTAGGGTACTACAACACTGGAACAAAGTTACACGAGCCCCAATGATGATATAGGTCTCCTTGTAAGGTGTTCGGGATCCGTAAAAGCTCTCCAAGTATGCGTTAACATCCCGCATGTCCCACTTAGCCCCTACATGCTTTTTTTTTCTCTTTCCCCCTATTTTCCTTTGCTTTTTAATCTTCAGTGATGAAACCTCCGCCCTGCCTGGGCGGCGGTCTCGTGACCACCACCCAGGCAATGCGGCGGTACTGTAACCGCTGCCCTGCTCAGGGTAGCGGTCCTTCACGCATTTTCTAGAATGTTCTATTACTCACGACTCACGTAAATTTTCAACTTTTACCCACTTTTCCATCTTTTTTTTCATGTATTAATGATTCTGGTTCCCTAGAATAGTGTTTTTGCATTGTTTATGGTTAAAGAGTTCAATTTGGTTTTCACCTTTGGGTAAATGGGAATTCTATAAATAGCTGGCTTGTGCTCAAGTAAAACACCCCTCAAATTTTCCTCTCATTTTCTCATTTCAATAGCTTAGTCTTTATGTTTTGCTTAGGATTTCATAGTTTTCACTTTTTGCATGCATAGTTAGTGTTGTTTCGCTATTAAAGCCACATAATCTTCTTATGAAAATGTTGTTACTATTTCATACAATCAACTGAGGTAGGATAGTTCCATTGTTTAGTCAGAAGCCATTAAAGTTACAGGTTTTATTTCTCAAAAAGGATAGTTTCAGGTTCTAGACATTTTATGTTGTATGACTCGCAATAAATACCGCTAGGAATTACGTAAGCCAAGCTCTGTTCTCTTGCGCTATCCCTCTCCTAATCACATTATATTCAGTCTGCATCCAAAGCTACCTTTATTTCGATACAAACTTCTGCTGATGATAACATCACACGCTTTTCTGGATTCATGTGAACACGAAGGAACGAGGATACCACACTAAGGGGACAAAGCCACACACAATCAGATTCGCCACTGTTATGCAAAATCTAGGTTCAAGCTATCAAAGTTCTAGTTAAAACATATCAATTAGAGTAGTCAATCATTTCATTTCAATTAATCTCACTTTCGATATTGCCGGGGAAGATGTGGGGATTGATAGTTTCTGAGAATCTATGATTCAATCATCACTTATGAGGTAGGATTGAGAGTCTTTCAAATAGATTAGATTAGTTATTCACTTATTTAGAGTAGATTCACAATTGCACAAGCACGTAGCTACACTCGGCTTGCTTTGTTTGTTTTAATTTCAGTATTAGTTTAGTTGTCGATTTCTATATATATTAAATAATTGCTCTTTCAATTCCATTCAATATTTTATCAGAAACACAGAATTAGTTTAGATTAAATTCATATATGTTGTGGATATACTTCGTATAATTAGTTCATTTTGCTTTTAGTTAGATTTATATAGTTTCTTTCCTATGACAATCACGGGACCTAGGGAGCCCAGAGAATATGTATTCGAGCCAATCGTGCCTCAACCCAATCTTGTTACAACAATAACTGATATAGATCAGAATCTTAGAATCCAATTCTTCCAAACAACAATAGACTTGCAACTGATCAGCTCATAGTTAAGAGGATTAAACGTAGAAGATGACCAAGCACACATGTTTTGGATAAACCAACCAAACTACAGATTACCCTAAATAGGTACCCGCATGACTGTAGAAGGGCTTGAAAGAGGGAAAACTTTCGGTTGTGATCCTTTGGTCCCATAGCCAAATGCAGGAGATAGTTTCATTGACATAGACACTAGCTTAAGAATTCAAGTTGCCAAAACACCTGTAAGGTACTTAGAGAAGATTGCACAACTGTTAGTCCTAAATATAGAGGCCGAAAAGGCATACAAATACTGGATATTATGGATTAGGGATTAATTCCACACATGACCATAGGAGGATCACGACAACCAAAAACCTATGGATGTGATCCACATATCCTACAACCCAACGAGCCCACAGGTCAATCAGACGGTGATGCTGGTTTACGCACATTAGTATTTAGGTCCTCTCCACTTCCACCAGCCATTATCACATAGTTATCCTTACTAGATATAGCAGCTAACCAAGCTAAGGATTTATGGACTAGACCAAATAATCGCCCATAGAATCCACTATATATCCATAATCCATCTTATGACCCTCTCTGGAGACATATACAAAACAATTCCAGGTCATTTTCCTCATATCCCACAACCTATAGATTAGATTATGCTAGAGGTCAATATTGATTGGAGCCTTCGAGTAGTCATCCTCACAGACCGATCTATCATGCCAATTCCTGTTAGGAGAGCCTTCTTTGCCTTAGATTTTTAGATTCCATTAGTGCATGTCGAAGATATAAGATTTCCTAACTAGTCCTCCTATAACCCCACGTATATTCAATCCCCACCGGCTATCTCGGCATGACCTCGGGAGTTCAGGTGCAAGGAAGAGTTACTTGTAGATTCCCATGCTAGCTTTTTGCTTTTCCATCGTATAAAATTGGTGAACCCGACGTGAATCAAACAATTCATCCACTTTTAGTTTTATTTCTTTCATCCACCTTCGCTCTTTCCCATTCTTTTGCGAGTATTCATATACCCCCTGAATATGTCGGGATTGGATGCATATGGCAGACTGCTTTCAGGTCTTGAATCAAGCTCTAGTCAAACAAATAGACAAGCATCACCCTCACTTTCTACATGGTCTAATAACTATTCAAATAAATATTTATCATCTCAAACTCTGCCTCAAAGGACTAGATATAGTTCGTCTTTCCAAATAGAGGAGTTGGATCAGCCCACTCAAACGCAACACCCAGAGCCTTCAGGCTCTAATAACATGATGCTTACTGGAGAATCTATTTCCTCTCCTCGAGTCTTATTCAGAACACAGATAAGTAGATAGTCTGACCCAATTCCTTTTTTGGATGATGAATACATAGCACGCTTCGCTAAAAGTGAGTGACGGTTCCAAAGCATGTACCCACCACTAGGAAGCTTATAAGTGCAATCTGATACTTTGTTCTGGGTAAACACCCCTATTCCTCCACCTACCGAAAATGCCCTCAGTGATGTTTGGCAGAGTAATGACCAATTAATAGCAAGGTATCATACCCCTTTGCAACCTCAGATAATACAACAAACACCCTTAAGGAAGATTACCGTATCTTCACCAAATGATGTCATTTCGGCCTTGGCTGAAAAGGTTAGAGGGCTGGAGCTTGCTCAAGCAAATCAAAGTTCATATTTTGGACAAGTAGGAATCCCCAATCCTCCACATCATCCTGGCCAAGTATACCTCCTCACAGGGACAGGCATGTTGGGCATGCCTCCTCAGTATTCACAATAAGTGCCAACTAGAACCGCATATGCTAATGCCACTCCAATGGAGAATATGATGCTTCTCGGTTTAGTACAAACCAATCCATTCCTAAGCAATACTCCTCCATACTTAAACATGTATTCCAAATCACCACAAGGAGATATGTTCTCTTCTCCTGGCATGTTCACTTAACCACAGAGATTTCCTTATGTCCCTGCAAATACACATGCTACACCATATCAACAAGCCATTCCACCTCCACGCCCTCAGCAGGCACCATCGATGGTCGAAACCTATGCGATAGGGACTTATTCAGAATACTTGAAAGATCCATTAGACTTCACTATATGAAGCTTCATTCTTCCATGACCCCTCCCTGATCTACCCAAGTACAAAGGGGAGGGAGACCCAAATGCACATATCAAGGCCTATGCCACAACCATTCGAGAACTGCTCCCTTTGGATGGAGTTGTTGCTAAAATATTCCCCAAAACTTTGGAGGGAATTTCCCTCGATTAGTATTACAAAATACCTGAAGATTCCATCCATTCGTTTAAACAACTCATTTCAGAGTTCATCAAGGTGTTTAACATGAACAAAGTGTTAAGGACAATAATCAGGGAATTCTTCCATATTAAGCAAGAACATAATGAATATGTTGCTCATTTTATCCAAAGATGGCGTACAGTCCTGTATTCTTTGACAAGTTCTCCAAACATGGATCAGATGGAACTATGTAATTTATTCCTTCATTCTCTCAGTAGAGAGGTAAAGGAAGAAGTCCAGAAGTTCCCGCTAGGAACTTACGATGAAGTACACTAGAGTGCCCTCTGAATAGATCAAGCTGCAATAGATATGATCGCAAGACGCATGGAACAAATGGGAGATTAATCATCTCCAATCAAAACACTACGACCTATCCTAATATAGTAAATGCCAATCAAGGACCTAAAATCCTTAACAAGAATCGTGGAGTGATAACAGATGGAGTAACTGACCAGGCTAAAAAGGTAAATGTTGTAAATACTCCACCACCAGTTAACAATCAACGAAACAACAATTTTTCCCCAACAATCAATATGGTGGATTTTAATCATCCACAGCAACAACAACAACAACAGCAACAACGACAGGTCGAAACACAGGGCCCAAGACACAATGCAACTGGATATCAAAACCAAAACAAAAACCAAAGACAACAAGTACAAAACTTTAATCCTAATAGTCAGTAGTTTAATCAGAGTTTTGGACCACAATATATGCCAAACCAGCAACCTAGGAATTACAATCCTAACTCATATTGTGGTTTCCACAAAATTCGAGGCCATGACAGTAGGAATTTCCATGACTACAATAAATTCATGCAACATTTTCTAGAGGAACAAAGACACCTTTTCATAGATATGTTCTTAGCAAATCCTGCATCACTTGCACCAAATACTTTCATGGGAGCAGTCTCCCCTCAAAATGCACCCCTCAAGATCTTCAATGATCCACTCCCAAATCACAATAACAACAAGTTAAATCCAAATGGAATGAAAAACGGTGTAATGACAGGAAAAAAATGATCATGAAGCCTCAACTTCACTAAATCCACCTGTCGCACAACAAGTAGGAAGTCAACCACGAACCAAGATAGTCATTTTAGTGGAGATAGACACCGAGCTACACGTGGAAGCTGTAACAAGGACACGAGAGTATTCCTCTTAGCCAAGTCCAAGTTACCTGCTAGAAACATATAACATTCAACAAATATCAGTAAAACTTGTAGGTGCCTATGATTTAATTAATGACCTAACAAAAACCTTCTCTCACATCTCCATTTTGGACTTGTTGAAGAACTCTCCTACCCATAGGGCTGCTCTTTTAGAAGCATTAGGTTTAGGTCATTTAATTAATATCACGCCACCTCCCAAAACACAAGTAAATCATATAGATTTTGATATCACCCTCCAGGGAAACCAGATAGGGATACGGATTTTATACTCAACATAAACAAAATTTCAACAGACATTGAGATTACACGCAAAGGTGATCCAACCTTACACTTACAAGTATGGGTTTATAACAACTACGTTAAATGTGCAATGGTTGATGATGGGGTAGCAGTTAATATAGTCCCCTTCTCTTTCCTTCAAAAACTAGGGTATGGAAAAACAAATTGTTCCACAACTCGGAATACATTAAGAGGCTATGATAGCCTTAAAGCCACTTCAATTGGGACTATAATACTACTAGTCACCTTAGGACCCAAAAAAATCCTAACTGAGTTTTATATTATAGATCGGGAAACCAACTATAACATGATCCTCGGCCGACCATGGATACACCGTATGAAGGCAATCCCTTCTACGTTATTTCAAGAAATAAGATTCTTGCACTTAGGAAGGATATTCATAGCAAAAGGTGATCCGAAACCATTCGATATACACCTAGCAAACCTGAAAAAAAGACCAGGTGTTCACTCTGAGTTTGAACTCCTAGCAAACTAGCTTAACAAACCAACCAACTCAAAACCGGAAGAAAAATTGATGTACCTACAATGGAAATAGAAGTTACGAACCTAGTCAAGAATATCCCAGCCCTCAAGGATGAGGCTAACGTTGTAGAAACAGTATCATTAGAAACTACAGCAAAAATTATTGTCGAATTACTAGAACAAGATCTACCAATTTTCCTACCATTTGATTCTGTAGGTATGGGATATACCCTAGGAGTTGGTTCTCTTCCAGCAGAAGAACTCTGCATGGTAGAAGTAACCAAAGTAGAAGAAATAGACGTAGCAAATGTCCCAACATCCATCTTCCCAACTAAATATTGGACTCTCCATTTCGATGGAGCTAGATGTTGTTATGGGGCTGGGGCAGGTGTGATATTTACTTCACCTGAGGGAAAGATCCTACCATTCACCTTTAAATTAAATTTCAAATGTACAAACAATGGCACTGAGTAGGAAGCCCTCCTCCTTGGTCTCATCATAGCTAAAAGGATCGGTGTTAACAACATCAGAGTATTAGGAGACTCACAACTAGTAGCGAACCAAGTCTCTGAGGTGTATGAGACTAGAGCTGAACATTTACAACTCTACAAAACAACAGTATTAGACTTAAGTAAAGGATTTGATTTCATATCCATTGAGGTAATCCCACGAGAACAAAACCTTCTCGTAGACTCGATAGCAACCTCAGGTTCACGTTTTACTCCAAACAGTGAGTTAGAAGACACCCGTTTCATGGTATCCCTTCGTACTGAACCGTTAGTAAAGAAAATGTCAAATCCTCTCTTAACGAACGTAGCTGAGAATAAACCTACTACCTTAGATCATGTTGAGAGTGATAGAGCCACTCTTGATTACCTAAACACCTATGACTTGAGTTACATCTCACCCATCATGTGGTAGATTTGTCCTTAATCCTGCACTCGTCTTCTTACTTTGGAAATCCCATGATAAAGCTTCCCCCACAAAAGGAGCTCGACATATACGCGGTAGAGAATGGAGAAGATCTGGAACTACCTCCAGCCCCACCTGAGTTTGAAGAAGGTAACACTTCTTTAATCAAAGAAACGATTGATATTAATATCGGAATGAGGAAGAACCGAAGATCTTAAAACTAGGATCTTCATTAACTCCAGAAGAGATAGAAATACACACTCGAATCCTCAAGGAACATCAGAAGGCTTTTGCATTTAATTATAAAGAAATGACAGGGGTTGCACCACACATCGCAGTACATAACCTCGTCACCAAATCAGATGCAAAGCCAATTAAACAAAAATTGAGACCAATGAAACCCAAGGTAGCTCTCATGGTGAAGGAAGAAGTAATGAAACTCCTCCAGGTAGGATTCATCAAACCGGTTGATTACTCTCAGTGGGTATCTAATATCATTCCCATTCTCAAAAAGAATGGGAAGATACGCATCTGCATAGATTTCTGAGACATTAACAAGGCATGTCCTAAGGATGACTTCCCGTTACCATCCATTGACGTCATCGTTGACCGCAACAACTGGATTTGAGCTTTTGTCTCTCATGGATGGATTCTTGGGATATAATCAAATCAGAATATCCGAACAAGACCAAGCCAAAACCACATTCATAACTCCTTGGGGAACCTATTGCTACGTTGTCATGCCATTCGGTCTCAAGAACACTGGTGCTACATACCAGCGGGCAATGACATATATATTTCATGATCTTATTCATAAAATCATGGAATCCTATGTAGATGACTTGTTAGCCAAAGCCAGGAAGCACTGTGATCACCCGGAGGTGCTCCGTCATCATTCTTTCACGTTTGATCGAATACGGAGTCACACTAAACCCAAGAAAAATGCATTTTTGGTGTGACAGGAGGGAAACTCATGGGTTACATCATATCATCACGAGGGATCGATGTAGACCCAACCAAAATCTGAGGTTGTTCTTGAAATGATCCCACCTTCGGATGAATCTAGAATCAGGTCATTTCTTGGGAAACTTGGTGTCAATCCGAAGATTCATCCCAGACTTGAGCTTTGCTATTCATCCAATCAACAATCTACTTAAGAAATATTATAGTATCGATTGGACCAAAGACTGCAATGAGGCTTTCGAAGCAGTTAAGTGTTTCTTGTTTTCACCACCTACGCTAATGCCTCCTAAGCCAGACCGCCCTTTAATCTTATATTCACGAGCTACCAATGTCTCGCTAGCCTGCATGCTGGCTCAAGAAGACGATGAAAAAAGAGAACGCATGATCTATTTCATTAGCCAAACATTACTCGACTATGAAACACGTTATACGCAAGCAGAGCGAGAATGCCTCGCCATAGTCTTCGCAACCAAATGCCTAAGACATTACATGTCTAAATCAAGAAACAAGGGTCATGGTAAAAATAGAGCATTTACGAACTTTCCTCACGCAAGGGTCCTTGTCCAAAAAGGCTGGACGCTTTATAACCTTAATGGGTGAATTCGAATTAACTTTTTATAAACCAAAAGTCTGTTAAGGGACAAATCATTACAGATTGGTTAGCTGATAACCCGTTAGACGGAGGTGATCTGGTGGATCTCGATTTTCCTGATGAATGCATATATTACATCGAAACCAGACCTCCCATCTCTGAATGTCCTTGGTATACTGATATTATTAATTATCTCATGGACCATACATATCCATAAGGTGCTACACCGCAACAAAGAAGGTGGTTACGCATTATCATAGCTAAATATGTTATTATAGAACAAGTGCTCTATCGTAAGGCCTTCGATGGAATGCTTCTAAGGTGTGTTGACATAGAAGAATCCAAGAATATTCTCTACGAATCCCACAGTGGAATATGTGGCAGCCATTTTGGAGGTCATGCCACTGCCCGCAAAATACATCGGATGGGCTATTTCTAGCCCACTCTAGAACACGACGCAGTAGAGTTTGTACGCAGGTGTCATAAATGCCAAGAATTTTCCCATGAGATTCACATGCCGGCACAAGCTCTACAACCAATCATGACTCCATGGCCCTTTTCCACATGGGGCCTAGACTTGATAGGGAAATTCTCTCCCTCATCAATGGATGGCCATAACTTCATAATCACAGCCACCGAATATTTTACCAAATGGGTAGAGGCTATACCTCTTACCACTATACCAGGTTCTGTGATCGACAAGTTCATTTTAAACCAGATCATTTGCAAGTACGGTGTCCCACAAATCATTATCTCAGATAATGGTACTTCCTTTAAGAATGACGAAGTCCATGAGCTATGCAGTAAATTTAAAATAAACCATCATACAGCCTCCCTGTATTACCCTCAAGCTAACGAGCAGGCTGAAGCAACAAACAAGACGTTAAAAGCTATTCTCCTTAAAACGGTGAAAGGAAAACAAATGAGATTGGCATTTAAAGTTATATCGGCCTTGTGGGCCCACCGGACCTCAATAAGAACACCAACGGGAGCAAACTCCTTTCTCGTTGGTATTCGGAGCAAAAGCAGTTCTCCCACTTGAGGTTGAGATACCCAGTCTCCGTATCTCCCTACAAGGGATTCTGGATGAAGAAGCTTATAGAGAAGCACGCCTCTCCCAACTAGAAAGCCTAGATGAGGCTAGATTAGACATTGAACAGCGGCATAGGGTCTATGCTGACCGGATGTGCCGAGCAGTATAACAAAAAGGTCTATGAATGAGATATATATGAAGGAGATCTAGTTCTAAGACTAGACAGCCGGATCAATAAAAATACCGGCGAAGGAAGGAAGTTCCGGCCCAAATGGTTGGGCCCATACTGAGTCACGAAGGACTATGGAAATGGTGCATATCTCTTATGTACATTGGAAGGCGAGGAATTCAACGAAATAGTCAATTCCTTGCATCTTAAATGATTATATGCATAAGCGACCAGCACTATTTGTATAATTATATCTACATTGCATCTTCATGTAGTTAGGTTCATTTTGTCCACTCGCTTTTGTAAAATCTTGTGATCAAGAAACTTATTCTCAAAGCAATTCATTACAAACTTTTGATGGTATTGGCATAAGCACTCTAATCATACTTCTTCATTCTCATAACATCATCACCTGTTTTGGAATCATTTCATCAAATAAAGCTAGATATGACAAAGTCTTAACGGTAACCATACCAAGGCCTGCATGCTTGTTCTCACTTTGGTTTCTTCCTAGGATAGGTGTCTTGCCTATGGTCTGTTCTAGAAGCTTCATAGTGTCGCATCTACCCCGTATATATATATATATATATATATATATATATATATATATATATATATATATATATATATCTTTGGAAATAAAAACATACTGACATTTTGCTCAAATAAATAAGTCAAACATAGATTAAATAGAAAATTTTATTTTTACACATTTCCTTGCCCTACCAACCTTCGGTGATGAGCTTGCGTCTCTTACTAGTGACGTAGGGTTGGGAAAGGATGGGAATGCCCTTACTCGCCTGTGCCTTGTCCATGGTGATAAGCCATGCTTCCTACTAGAAGCATGGGGCAAGGTACAGGGGGTTCTCTTGACAACAAACATTGAAGGTCATAATCAAACAGTTCAAATAAACCTTTAAAATCTTGAGTCAAAAACAAATGAATCAGATGTCCAAAATTCCAAGAGAGTTCAAAACCCTAAAACCCAGATTTTGTCAACCATGTGGCCATCTATGGATCTAAGTCTAGATAAACCGCAAAGCAAGTTGCATTCTAAACTACGGAGTTATTTGAGTAGAATAGGTTTGTAGCATCCTAATTTGGTTCAACCAAATCTTTGTCTATCTCTCATCACTATCATTCAACAAACTTCATATCTTGTGCCCTTTCTAGCTCTCGGTGGTGAGCCCTCGCATCTTACTAGTTGCGTGGAGTTAGGAGTGGGGCAAGTTCATCTGCTCATTATACCAGCTGGTCATCACGTCCTGTCAAAACTATACGAAGTACCAGAAAATTGCTTATAGAAGCTAAAAGTTCGAAGTCACATTGTGTCTGCATTATCATATATCATCATCACGAAATACAAAAAGAAAGAAAGCATTTGTATCATTTGTTCTCCATTGCATACATTTTGAAAAGCATATAGAAACAATATTATAATATACATGTGGAAACAAATTACAAAATCCTATATACCAAGGGTCTGATCCAAAAAGAATATATATATATATATATATATATATATATATATAATCAAGTTTCCTGTACAATGCCATCATGTGCTAGGCATGGTCAAAATGCTCAATGAGCCCGGGAAATACAAAATAAATCATATAAACAATCTAAGAGATCCAAGCGGCCTCTCAACCCCTATGAGATCCCTCTGAAGGTGCACGACCACGTCTAGGACTCCGGCTACGCCATGCACTCTGAATGCACTGAGGGCTTACGGTCCTAAGGAGTAGCTATGGCCTCGCTATGAAGAGTGACTCCTCATCAGGTGCTCTACTGTCCTATACCCAGCCAACTCGGTATGGAGGGTAGTCACCATCTTGGCCACATGCCAGACAGGGGAAAAAATGTTCAGTATGCCTACCAACTGTTGAAGGCTCCCCTACATCCACTGATAGCTCCGTGTGAGTCCTCTCCATGGGGATCATCAGGGTATCAGTGCATACCCAGTGAATCAGGTCTCGCCACTCATTGGCAGTTTCTGCAAGAAAAGAAGAAAAGCAAATTAGAAATAATCAAAAGGTAAAAACAAAAATGAACAGAGGAGAGATAGCAACTAAGACAATCCTAGCTAAAAACAAACATTAAGAGAAGGATGGTAACTCACTCGGATCTCCAGGCCTCCAAGAGGGATCCCTAGGGTCAGCACCTACCACAAGATGCTGCCGCTGACTGATGTCCTCCTCCTATGCCTGGGGCCACATAACATCCTAGTACAGACTCATCCTCTCCGCCCAAGTCCTGAGAAGGCGGCTCCTCTGATACTAGAGTCACCCTCTCCGCACTCTGCTCAGCCCTCTCCGCCTGTAAGATCTCCTGAGTGTCATGCCACTCAGGATCAGTGTCCTCCTCTCCACCCGACTCGCTGACCTCAGCCTCGGTCTCCTCCTCCATCTCCCCCCTTGTGAACTCCTCAGACTCAGAGTCTATATCAATGGGGTCATCACTGCTGTGGGCGGGACCGGTGGCTAATCTGAAGTAAGGGTGCCTGAGGAGCACCGGCTCTCCCTCGAGCACATACCACCCACCTGGCTGCAATAGGGACGCCAGGAGTAACAACAGTCCAACCCTAGCCTCTAGGACCTCCCCTAGCCTCCTGAATTGATCTGAATACTGGCACCACTGGGGGAAGCATACCGACATAAGGAAGGCCAAACTGCTGAGGCACTCGATCAAAAGGGTGTGTCTCCACCTTCCCTGTCCTATCCACAAGCTGCCCTATGGTAGAGCAAGAGATCAAAGTGAGGGTCTCCTCGCCCCACAACCCTACTATGGCCTGATAAGGTGTGGCCTCCATATCATCAGTGGTCAAGGAGGCAACTGGCTGGTGGGGTGCTCTAAGCATTGACATATCTATCCATCTGGCTGCCCTCACGGCTCTGGGATCCGCCACCTCTACCCCTCTCCCATAAGGGATGAAACGCTCATAGACCCAGCTCATAACCAGGGTCGGATGGCTCAAAGACTGTCCCTATAAATGGACCACCCGGTACAAATCATGATAGGTGGTCCCAAGTATATCAGCTCCCCAGGCATAAATCTAGACCATGTGCCTCAATCTGTGCAATAATAGGGGACCAGCAGTAAAGTAAATTATCTCCTCCCTTGTCCCCGATCAATCTCGAGGCAAGGATCCCCATAATGGCCTGACGAATCAAGGGGATAGGCAAGCTAGGAATAGAATCGGACTCTCACCCCCTTCTTCGAACCAGTGGAGAAAACTGTGTCTCCCATCTATGAAGCCCACTGTGCTATCAAATCCCATGACCCTATGTTGTCTCAAGCGTAAGCCGTCTCCCGATGATCGGGACCCCCAAGATATGGTAGACATCCTCCAGAGTGATATTCCACTCATCCTTGACTCCTGGAAATCGGAAAGTATTCCGATCAGCATCCCAATATGAAAACAAGTCACAAAGTATGTGACTAGAAGGTGCAACATGCGGGACCCGTGATATACGTAATATACCGGCCCTCTGAAGCGTATCCTTCTCAGCCTGAGAAAGTGCATCCAACACTGCTGGAAGCCAATCACACTCTCTCTCTCTCAGCTCCATCTAATATATTCCTCTCTCACCTGCATACACCCAAAAACACGTAAAAGGGAGTAAGTTAGTATTCAAATCACATTGGAAAAATCATCAAAACATATGAGAATGCTAGAAATGTAAAAATGAATTCAAACAAGTATTATTTTAGCATTCTGTGAAGGACCACCGCCCTGAGCAGGGTGGAGGTTCCGTAACCACCACCTTAAAGGCAATGGTCCTGTAACTACCACCCTGATCAGGGTGGCGATCGTGTAACCGTCACCCTGCTCAGGGTGGCGGTCGTGTCCCGAATTTCTGCACGCGTCACGTGCCCTAAAAACACCTAAAAACACGAAACAAAGACCATTTTGACTAAAACAAGGCCTACCCATTAGGTGCCCCCCCTAAGTGACCCTATTAACACTAACATTTTCAGAAAATAATCCCCCCTATGATAAATATTTCATCATTTTTACATTTAGGGTGTAAAAACGTTAAATCAAGAAGAACTAACCTGGGATCTCATGGGTCAGTGTTCCACTCGCGGAGGCATGATCACTATCTCGTCACGAATGTTTTGGCTATACTCTCGTCAAAAACCATCACCGTGGGTCCCAGAGCTCAAAACCAATCAAATCGACACGCGTAAATGAATAGGAAAATAGACCCATTTTTACATATATAGCATCTTGACTTGTTTTGAATGCTCCTTTTCGCTAGGTTTGGAGCACCGACGGAGGTAAGTTCTTAGCCCCGCACAAATGGTAAGTCCTCATTTCATATTATTTTGGTATTTATTTTTCAATTTATTTTATCTATCTGCACTTGAGTCCTCTTTTCATTTTGCAGGTAGCGGGAATTTTGGATGGCATTGTTTCGACACGCGGAGCGTATCAGGTATAATTTCTAACTTCCCATTTCGGGACCTCCATACTTGAGACCCACCGTTTTACGCCTCTTCATGGCTAAAACGCTTCTCCGAGGGGGGGCAATATGTACGTACCCAAAATTGTAGGGTACTACACCGCCGGAACAACGTTACACATGCCCCAATGATGATACAGGTCTCCTCGTAAGGTGTTCAGGATCCAGAAAAGCTCTCCAAGTATGCGTTAACATCCCACATGTCCCACTTAGCCCCTACATGCTTTATTTTTCTCTTTCCCCCTCTTTTCCTTTACTTTTTGGTCTTCAGTGACGAAATCGCCACCCTGACTGGGTGGCGATCTCGTGACTGCCGCCCAGGCAGGATGGAGGTCTTGTAACTGCCACCCTGCTCAGGGCGGCGGTCCTTCACGCATTTTCCAGAATGTTCTATTAGTCGCGACTCGTGTAAATTTTCAACTTTTACCAACTTTTCCATCCGTTTTTGCTTGTATTAATGATTCTGGTTCCCTGGAATAGTGTTTTTGCATTGTTTATGGTTAAAGAGTTCAATTTGGTTTTCACCTTTGGGTAAATGGGAATTCTATAAATAGATGGCTTGTGCTCAAGCAAATGGCCCCTCAAATTTTGCTCTCATTTTCTCATTTCAATAGCTTAGTCTTTCCATTTTGCTTAGGAATTCATAGTTTTCATTTGTTGCATGCATGGTTAATGTTGTTTTGCTGTTAAAGCCACATAATCTTCTTGTGAAAATGTTCTTACAGTTTCATACAATCAACTGAGGTAGGATAGTTCCATTGTTTAGTCAGAAGCCATTAAAGTTGCAGGTTTTGTTTGTCAAAAAGGATAGTTTCAGGTTCTGGACGTTTTATGTTGTATGACTCGCAATAAATCCCGCTAGGAATTGCATAAGCCAAGCTCTGTTCTCTTGCGCTATCCCTCTCCTACTTGCATTGTATTCATTCTGCATCCAAAGCTACCTTTATTTCGATACCAACCTCTGTTGATGCTAACATCACACACTTTTCTAGATTCACGTGAGCACGAAGGAACGAGGAGACCACACTGAGGGGACAAAGTCACACACAATCGGATTCGCCACTGTTCTACAAAATCTAGGTTCAAGCTATCAAAGTTCTAGTTAAAACATATCAAATAGAGTAGTTAATCATTTCATTTCAGTTAATCTCACTTTCGATATTGCCGGGGAAGCTGTGGGGATTGATAGTTTCTGAGAAGCTATGATTCACTCCTCACTTCTGAGGTAGGATTGAGAGTCTTTCAAATAGATTAGATCAGTTATTCATTTATTTAGAATAGATTTACAACTGCACAAGCAAGTAGCTATACTCAGCTATTTTGTTTGTTTTAATTTCATTATTAGTTTAGTTGTCAATTTCTAGATATATTAAATAATTTCTCTTTCAACTCCGTTCAATAGTTTATCAGAAATATAGAATTATTTTAGTTTAAATTTATATATGTTGTGGATATACTTCGTATAATTAGTTCATTTTACTTTTAGTTAGATTTATATAGTTTCTTTCGTATGACAATCATGGGACCTAGGGAGCCTAGAGAATACGTATTCGAGCCAATCGTGCCTCAACCCAATCTTGTTACAGTAATAACTGATATAGATCAGAATCTTAGAATCCAAGTCTTCCAAACAACAATAGACCTACAACTAGATCAGCTCACAGTTAAGAGGATTAAACGTAGAAGACGACCAAGCACACATGTTTTGGATAAACCAGCCAAACTACAGATTACCCTGAATAAGTACCCGCATGACTGTAGAAGGGCTTTAAAGAGAGAAAATGTTCGGTTGTGATCCTTTGGTCCCATAGCCAAACGTAGGAGATATCTTCATTGACATAGACACTAGCTTAAGAATTCAGGTTGCCAAAACGCCTGTAAGGTACTCAAAGAAGATTGCACAACTGTTAGTCCTAAATATAGAGGCCGAAAAGGCATACGAATACTAGATACTAGGGATTAGGAATTAATTCTGCATATGACCATAAGCGGTCCATGACAATGACCAAGAACTTACGGCTATGATCCACATATCCCCACAACCCAATGAGTCCACAAATCAATCAAACATTGACACAGGTTTACGCACATTGGTGTTTCAGTCCTCTCCACTTCCACCAGACCATTATCACATAGTTATCCTTATTAGATATAGCAGCTAACCAAGCTAAGGATTTTTGGACTAGACCAGAGAATCACCCATAGAATCCACTATATATCTATAATCCATCTTATGACCCTGTCTGGAAACATATATGAAACAATTCCAGGTCATTTTCCCCATATCCCACAACCTATAGATCGGATTACGCCAGAGCTCGATATTGATTGGAGCCTTCGAGCAGCCATCCTTGTAGGACCGAATCTATCACGCCAATTCAGTTTAGGAGAGCCTTCTTTTCCTTAGATTTGCATATTCCATTAGTGAGTGTTGAAGATATAAGATTGCTCTAACTAGTCCGCCTATACCTCCACGTATATTCCATCCCCATCGGCTGTCTCGGCACGACCTTGGGAGGTCGGG
This sequence comes from Taxus chinensis, assembly GCA_019776745.2. Classification (NCBI taxonomy): domain Eukaryota; kingdom Viridiplantae; phylum Streptophyta; class Pinopsida; order Cupressales; family Taxaceae; genus Taxus; species Taxus chinensis. The sequence continues at coordinate 719,298,169 of CM034151.1, read as the reverse complement.
TGTGAGGAAGAGTTACTTGTAGATTCCCATGCTCGCTTGTTACTTTTCCATCATACAGTATCCTTATGGATTCTTCCTCATTGCATATTTCTATGAATCTATGTATGTTTGGCCATGCCCATTATAGTCACTAAATCATGCACTTTAATTCGGTATTTAGTATCGGTCTAATATTACTATTCATATTGTAGTGCGTGCACTCCTATTGCAACATTTATATGATTATGATGTTTCTTAGCATAGACTAGATTTATGGACTTTTCTATCATAGTTTAGATATTGACAGATGGAAATTTTTGTTTTGATTAGTTAATTGATAGACAATGTGGATGTTAGACTTATGACATGATTTACAAGATGGATTATATGCATGTTTGGATATATTGAATTGTTGATTTTAAGATGATATAGGATTGATGCATTTATTTGGATAATTATATGATGTTAAATGATGTATTTTATGTCATGATCTTATTGGTAGTTGATAAAGTAATGAAATGGAAATAATTGAAATAGTGAATGATGGTAAATTACTTGTTTTGAGATGGTTTAGTTACGATAATTGATTATAAGTATATGCATGTATTTTTACTATGTCAATGTCGTTAATATGGCCAAAAGGCCAAAAAGGTATTGTCTTGAATTTTCCATGTATTCACAACATAATAAACCAAAGGGGGATAAGAGAGAAATAGTGAAATAATATGGATTATTGACAATAGGTCACCATGGCAACACGTGTATTCGTATGTTGTATGTTGTTGTAGTTTGTTAGGAGGTCCCCATTGAGGGGCGACCACAAAAGTGAACTTGGGAACTTTTCTAATTTTTTCTTTTTGATTTTATTTAATTGTGAGTTATTTTATTTTTATTTGCATGTGGAGTCACTTTTATTAATTGTGTTATCACCCCTCTTAATTTAATTTAAAAGTGTTTATCTAGTGCTAATTGGATGTGACAAAAGGGGGGCGATAAATGTGAGTTGGTAGCTTTAATGTGTGTTGGATTGGGATGAATTTAATTTTGTTTTAGGGTAGTGTTTTGTAACACCATTAAAATAACCCACTTGAGACCCAAGAACAACCTAGGATTAGCTAAGAAAATTATGGAATAATTTTTTTGTGTGTAAAAGAGTCTACGACCAGGTTACAAGGCAACAATTATCACTAACAAGTTCAAGAAAAATTCTAATCCCCTAAAATATACTTTTATCTTATTCACAATTATTAGAGGTCATGAGGTCCCAAAATTTAGGGTTAGAAAGTTTGAATAGGTTCAGAGGGTAATTCCTCACCATACCCAATCTCTGAAAAACTTTAAAGATTCAACTTAATTTTTCTCAAAACTAATGCACTTAAAATCTCCCTAAATCATTCTCATTGGATAGGAAATTTCCTCACCTTTCCAGTGCTATAATGAAATTCTCCTAACTCCTTATATTTCTCGAGTTATGGGACGACAGGCCTTGGGGTGAAAATTTTCCTCAAGAGAGGGCATGCGGGACTAGGGGACGAGCCACGAGGAGAAACTTTTCCCCAAGGGCGGGTATGCAGGCCATGGGGAGGAAATTTTCTCCAAGGGCGGGTCTGCGGGCCGCGGGGAGGAATATTTCCCGGAGGAGTAGTCGAGTCATCGGGGTGGAGGGAGACATTTTGTCAATTTTCCGCGCGGGACAAAAAGACAACTTTGTGCCCGTGCTCCCCAGAGTCTGCAAGGGACATGTGGTACCCTCCTAAAACATGCAGGGAAAGTGGGGTGGTGGGGATAAAATAGTTTTAGAACCCTGAAGGAAAAAAGGGTAACATTCACCCGTGCCTCCACTGATGCCTTGTGATGCCACATGGCAGCTCCTGATTAGTTGGAGGTTGGCGGGGCAGAGGGGAAACTTTAGAAAGATTCAATTTTTTTTGAAACGCTTAGTTAAAAAGGAATCGGTGCCTCCACCAACACCTTGTTTTGCCACATGGTAGCCTTTGATTGGCTGCTGGTCAGCGGGGGCGGTGGGGAAAATTTTACCAAACATCTTTTGAAGCACTAAGCTTAAAAAGGAGTCCCCCAACGCCTCATTGTGCCACGTGGAAGCCTATGATTGGATGTGGGTCAGCGGAGAGGTGGGGAAAATTAGGAAAATTTTCCCAAAAATTTTCTGAAGTGCTAAGGGAAAAATTCGGGCCCGCAGCCCCGCCTAGGAAATTTTTCCACAAAAATATTTTTTGACACCAAGTGAAGAAAAACTTCAGAAGGCCATAACTTTTGATAGAGAGCTCGGTTTTGGGAAAAGGAAGACTTTCTGGAAAGATATCGATGTCCTATTTACTCATTGATCATTAAATTTTTATTTTGATAAATTTTAAGGGGTAAATTTTGTAAAAACATTCAGCAGGATTTTATATTGCAAACTGGTAAATTTTAACTTATAAATTTTTTGTTCAAATTTGTCAGTATTTCTCCTTCAACATGTCAGAAAGACATGGAGGTTTCCATTAGGAAATTTTTAGGATATATTTCAAGTGTAAAATTGTTGGATTGATTTGCATTTCGAAATTACAAGTTTCTTTTTACAGCAAAAATCTTGCATATTTCCCTTGGCTCGATTGGAAAGTTTTCAAGACATTTACTTAACTGTTTTTAGTTTGGTTTGGGATCATTTTTGCATCATTAATTCCAATTGATTATTTCATTTGCCTCTTATCTATTTGCAGGGTTATTTGAACATTTCGTAAAGGAATTTTACAAAGTATACATTGAATTAAAATAAGTGTATACATTTCAAGAACACAGATTAACGATCTCTTTTTCCATGAAATAAAACATTGAATTCATTCCATGCTAGTCTTAAATAGTTTTCTTTCCTTCAATAAAACATTAAAACAAGATTGCAGTTTCTATTCTTTCCAAAATCATTTATTTTAAACAAGACAAAATAATACATTTTCTTCTCACGTGTTTCACTTTTCCACATTCCAAACAGGGATTTCGTAGTGCATGTTAAACAAATATTTCCAATGGAAATAATATCATATGAACAAGACAAAACACTTCCATTAATTCAAATGAAAATCTTACAACTTCCTTTCCATTTGATTTCAAAATACAACATACAAAATACGTATCATTCTTTCACATTCTTTCCAAAAAATAGAAAACAAAGTATAATTCTTTTACATTTTGAATTTCAACTTTCATTGTCAATACAAAGTACCTTTCCATTACAATTAATATACAGATCATCCACTTCAAAGTGGGAAAGGGCTATAATAAGATTTCATTTCATAAAGGACTATCAAATTGTCTTTTTCTTAGCTCCAGAACAACAACATGGAGATTTCTCATTCTTCCAATTTGATCACAACAAGATCAGGGGAAAGGCAATGCTCTACACCCAACCAATACATCCAATGAAAAGGAGAAGCCATCCTTATTCATTGGCCCCCAAGCCCCAACCAAAATGAAATAAAATATGTGATCCAACTCATGGCAACAACAGGCTTTGACAAACACACAAGCAACACTTTCACAATAAAATAAACACAATCCATAACAGCATGTAGTTTACAACTACATTAAATCATGATAAATAATACTAACGCTTCCTCAAGCAAGCTAAATGAGCAAGAAACTATGGGGGATGCTTCTTATGCCTCCAAAAGGGGAAATGGGTATCACAACTTGAATTAAAAAATGCCAAAATATAGTATATCAAAGCCCTGACATTCCTTATGCCTCCCCCAAGCACCCCTTATTCCTCACATTTCCTTATGCCTCCCCAACCTGTTATGGCACCCCATAAGGAGTAAAAAAATGTAATTTATTTCTTTGAAAGGTGGAAACCAAATCCCAACCCCCTCCCACCGTTATACCTCCCTAAAACACACTTGTACTTCCCAAAAAATAAACCCCATAGTCCTCTTGTACACCATTCCTAGGCCATCTACCCAATATCCCACAAACATCCCAAAACATTCATACATTAACATATACATTCATAAAAGAAGAGCATTTCAAGAGCCAAGCTCCTACCTCTCCATGATGGAGTTGCTACAAGTTCCCAAAACAACAAGATTTATCCCAATACAAGTAGTCCAAATCATCTAAGCACAAGCATGCAACAATCTTCAAAAAACTTCTTCAAAGCAAGATCTCCCAAAACAACAAGGAATTTACCCAAAAATAAAATGTCCAAAAAAATGAAGCAACCCAAAACAAGGTGAGGAATTCAAATTTAATACAAGAAGGAAGGGAAGAGAATGAGCTGGGTCCATGTAGGATGTCACATCACACATCCTCAATTCTAACCCCTAAATTCAACTTCATTCTCCAATGCATAATAAATAGGTGGGAGAATAATATGACAGTTTACTTACACACTCAAATCCAACCCACACCCCAAAGGACTAAAGTTAAATCATGTAAGAAAAGTGCAATTAAAACCTAAAATTTACCTTCTCAAAAAGCATTATAAAAGTCTAATCTCAACTCCCCAACCGTAGGTATGGTTGATAATTAAACTTAAGAGGTATGGGACAAGTTTAACTTGTCCCACAAGCCTCCAAAATCAGCCTCCAAGGATAATTTAGAATTTCCAAGAAGGTGGAGTGTTTCACACTCAAAAGTTAACTTACACATCTCTTACAACGCTTTAATTCAAGGCCAAAAACTCTATTAGTTACTTTCTTATGAAATATTTAAAATAATTAACTTAACAATATGATTACACATAGAATTACACACCATTTAATGAATAATGAAAGGAGAAAATGCACCACAAAATAAACACATCCAAACATAAACAAAGGAACCAACAAATAAAATAAATACATAAAACCCCTTGGTGACATTTAAAGTTGTCCCCCCCCCCCCATGGGAATCCCTAACACACACAAACACGCACAAACAAATACTAGTTACCATGGTGACCTTGTTAAATTCATCTAGAATTCTAATGTGGTTGGTCTCCAATCCCCAGATGTTTGTTGTGATATTTTATCTTGCAAAATACAAATACCTCCTTCGGCCTCACAACCATATCAAAACATCCGAACTAATATAAATATAACTCCCAAAATCATTCAGATATATGAATCACAACAACATCAAAGCAATCTAACCATATCATTTATAGTTTTATCAATAACTATATCGCCATCCAATAATTTATATTTCTAGGTCTACTCAAAATATCCAAATATCACATGTCTGAACAACATCCCTAATATAACCATGTCAGATAATATATCATCATCAATATCTAAAATGCCTCTAATAATCATCATGCATCATAACTGAATCAAGTCAATAATAATCCATGATCTAACATTTAACATCATACTATAATAAAGTCCATAGTCATGTCCATAATATAATCAGCAGTATCATGATTAGTATAAAAAAATGTGTCAGAAGGAAGTGGGCACTACATCCCCATCCCCTTAGACTCGACTTTCTCCTAGTAGTCACTAGAACAAATGTGGAAACTGAACTCGTAGCAAAGTAGAATCCTCCCATATAGTTGCAGTCTCATCATATCCTTCCCACTGCACCTTGACCTAATCAACTTCTCTTCCTTGAAGGCCCAAGGTCCTGCAATCTAGGATGGGAACGGGATCCACCATCACCTTCCCTTGATCCTGCACTTGCAATGATGTCCAATCTAACACATGAGAAAGATCTACAACATATCTCCTAAGAACTGAAACATGAAACACATCATGTACACAAGAAAAGATAGGTGGCAATGCTAGAAAATAGAACAAAGGGTCAATACGCTCCAAGATCTCAAAAGGACCAACGAATCTCAGAGCTAACTTAGAACCTTTTCCATAACGGATAGGGCTCTTATGTGGCCTAACATGAAGAAACACCTTCATGCCCACATAAAAAACTATGATCGGGTCCTAAGTCGATCTGCGTACTTCTTATGTTTGATCTGTGCCTCCTGCAGTCTTTTTCCTGCAACAAATTTGGTCCAAGAGAAACCATTTCCTCTAGCATGTCCCCACTCAAGAGGTGTCCTACACTCTCTACCATATAAATCTTGGAAATGAGCAATAGCTATAGAAACTCTAAAAAAAAATTACTATAGGAAAACTACAAAAAGTACAGGTACTCCTCCCATCTAAACTACTGATACATCACATACATCCTTAGCATGTCCTTTAAAATACAATTCACCCGCTCAGTTTGTCCATCTGTCTTAGGGTGATATGTTGTGCTGAAATTTATATTCATCCCGAGGGAATAATGCATGGTACTCCAAAAATGGGAATTGTACAAAGGATGGCGATCACTAATGATCTTCTGGGGAATCCCATTCAACCTGACAATCTCATCCAAATATACCTGTACCACTGCACTAGTTGTATAAGTGGTCTTCATAGGAGAAAAGTGAGCCAGTTTTGTAAATTTATAAACTATGACCATGATGGCGTCGTGGTGATATCTCGACATCGGTATCCCAATAATGAAGTCAATGGAAATGGTGTCGACTTTCCACTCCGGTATAGCATGAGGAAAGAGAAGTTCAACTGGATGCTAAAGCTTGACCTTTACTTTATGGCACTCTAAACATCATGACACGAATTGGTCCACGTCTCTATGAAGTCCTCTTGAATGATACAACTGTCTCAAGGTGGCATGCATCTTCTTCACCCTGGGATGGGCCGAATAGGGTGCATGATGTGCCTCTGCCAAGTTTTCCTGACTTAAGCCTCCATCTATGGGAACATAAATCCGGCCTCTATGTCTGAGAAGACCATCTAACTCTAAAGAAAAACCATCAAACTTCTCCTCAAGGGGTCTCTGAGATGTGATCTCTGCTCGAATTGCAATGTAGAAGCTGTAAAGAGGAAGCTGCTGAAAAATCTTTCTTCGTAAATGTGTTCTCACTGAGGTGGCCATAGCCACATGTATTCATCTACTGAGAGCGTATATCACCACATTATCCTTCCCCTTCACATGATCTATCTCCATATTATACTCACAAATCAACTCCATCCAACGCCGCTGATGAGCATTGAGATTGGGCTCCATAAAGAGGTGGCGAAGACTCAGGTGATCTGTTCTGAGTGTGAATCTCTGACCAAGTAGAAAGTGCCTCCATTGATCCAAAGTGAGCAAAACTACCATAAGCTCAAGATCATGAGTTGGATAATTAATCTCATAATCTTTGAGTTTGTAAGACTCAAAAGCCACTACATTGCCATCCTGCATCAACACACCTCCAAGCCCTACTAAAGAAGCATCCGTGTAAATAAAAAACTCACCCTGTGGATCCGGCACTATTAGAATAGGTGTTGTAGTGAGACATTCCTTCAGTGTACTGAAGGCTTGCTCATACCTATCCAACCAAAAAAAATTATTCCCTTTACTTTGAAGGGAAGTGATGGGGTGCAAAATCAGAGAGAAGTCCTGAAAAAATATTTGGTAGTAACTTGCTAATCGCATGAAGCTGCACACCTCATTCATAGTAGTGTGAGTTGGCCAATCCATAATAGCTCTAAACTTGGAAGGATCGACGAAGATACCTTTCATAGAGATGATATGACCCAAATACTACACCTCTGTCTGAAATAATGCACACTTCTCCAAGTTCCTGTAAAGCTGCTGCTCCTGAATACATTGAAGAACATGACATTCAATGGAAATAATATGGGGTGTAGTCATCAAGGAAGATGAGAATGAAGCAATCTAAGAAGGTCCTAAATACCCCATTCATCAAACTCATAAACATTGAGGGGGTATTCGTAAAAAAAAAGGCACCACTGTAAACTCGTAATGGCCATATCTCGTACGGAAGGCATTCTTATGAATGTCTGCCTCTGATATCCTCAGTTGATGTTAACCTTACTAAAGGTCTATCTTGGAGAAAGTTGTGGATCCCTTCATCTCATCAAAAAAATCACCAATGCGTAGAAGGGGATAATGATTCTTGATCCTTACCTTATTCAGTTGGCGATAATCAATACACAACCATAAGGATCCATCTTTCTTCTTCACAAAAATAACCGGTGCACCCCAAGGGGATACACTAGGATGGATAAGACCTTTCTCGAGGAGGCCCTCTAGCTGCAACTTAAGATCGTTGAGCTCTGGGGTGGTCATTCGATATGGTGCTTGTGAGATAGGCTCTACTCCCGGAACTATATCTATACGAAAATCATTCTCACGGTGGGGGTGGTAACCCCCATAGCTCCCTAGGAAAGACATCTAAAAACTCTCTCAAAATCGGGTGATCATCTAGTGATGGGTCTACTAGACCCATCCTCTGATCTTTCACTAACTGTAATAGCATACAACTGATAACCTCGTTGCACACCACCGCTTAAGTTTCATAGTAGAGATGGTGTGAATAGAAATGGGTCTCCTAACACTTGAAATCACCGACTCAACTCCCAAATCATCTACACAAGATATAATCTCGTGGTAAAAATCCACTCTGGGCCCCTGTGTGTAGACAATCAATCCATACCAAAGATGACTCCATATGAGCCAAAAGGAAGGATACAGAGATCCAAGGTAGTAGTGAAAGGTCCTAAATCTACCACGCACTCCTTAACTAAGGAGTCTACAGAGATCTTGGCTCTAGAATCCATCTCAACATCCCAACTATGACCCTATCTAACTGTCACCCAAGATTGCATCACTTTACTAAAGATGGTGCAATAAAAGAATCAGAAGAACAAGATTCAAATAGAATGGAGGTAGGAATACCACCAATGTTACATATAGTCTCAATAACTGTACTTTGATGCTTTTCCTGGTGATTCTCGACCACTGCATACATCTTATGACTGTGCCCCATATCGCCAACAGTAGGCTCTAAGATCTATTTCTTATGCTTGTTATTAGGGTTTTGTGGGCAATGTCTTCAAAAATGTCGAGTAACACCACAACCAAAAATATTTCCTGATCCTCTACCCTGTGTAGCAGGTCTTCCCGGTACTTTTGGAAGTCTATGGTATGGATCCTGATGATCTAGTTATAGTCTGTTGAGGTCTCTATTAGTGAGATCCTGATGACTGACCTCTCTGAACACCCTGCATCCTGATGGGACCCCTAGGAGGAGACCCCATACTTTGACCTCTTTGTGCATCAAATCTTTGTGGAGGTCTATAAGGTGGGAGGGAATGATGTTTGTTGTGGTCTAAAAGATGACTTTTCTGAACCCTATCCACCACGAGAAAGAGGTATTGACCCCCTCGATCTGTTGTCTTGCATCTATTGTATGTGGCTCCGGACTCGGTCTCTAGCCTACTAGGTCTTTCCCTGAGTCTACTCTTCTATATAGGTCTTTTCAACGGCCTCAGATAATTTCTATCGACAATGGATCTGCATTGCACCTCCAATGTCTAGGTTCAGGCCCTAGATGAACCTGTGGATCCGCATCTACTCATCCTGTATGTAATCAACATACTGGAGTAGATCTAGAAATATACTCTCATACTCAACCACTGTAAGAGATGTCTGTCAGAGGTCATGGAACTCATCTATCCATTACTAAATGAACCTCTGTGAAAAATATTTGCTCTAGAAATTATCCTCAAAAGAGCTCCCATGTAAGTGTCTTAGAATCAAAATGGAGCTTCAGCTCCTCTGTCTGCCATTAGACACCAACTCCATCCTTAAGTAGATGGATCGTAACATGAGCTTTTGTGTTACTAGAACAAGGACAGAGCTTGAAGCATCCACTCAAGCTCAACAACCAAGCCTCTACCTGAAATCCACCGATGTCACCATAATAATGTAATGTCTGAAGCTTCAAGAACTCCCTGATGTGATCTGTAGCTGTGGTTTGACGGCCCCTAGGCTTCTCTATATTCTTATCACTAAGCCTAAGGCTCTGAGACCTCTTTCTATGTCCTAAAACTCAGTCACTATGTCCCCTTCTGTGGTGACTCTTCTCTGGCTAACTCTATATAGAATTTCTTTCCTCCATTCTCCTCGCTGGTTTAAGGAGATATGTGATCCTCAATGGAAGTGACTCTATCATTTCTAGCTACATGTCCTCCTACTGATCCTCCACATAGAGTGGCATTAACATCTTGAAGAGTCTACAAAATCTAGAGTAGGATGGCCTACTATAGCATGATTTGGTGGTGGTAAGTGTAGGTCTATGTGAAAAAAACCCCTCGTCCTGTCTACACCTCCTACAAAGACCAAGGTGAGAGTTAGTTCATATTTCTAAGTTTAATTCGGTTTCCATGTTTACTAAAATATGTAATTTCTAAACTAAGTTTTTTTCCAGATTTACAAGTGTGTTGGGTTTAAGGTTCATGTCTCAAGTTTTCTAGTGTGCCCAATGGCCCCAAGATTTTTAACCACTACTCTGATACCAAGTGTAATGCCTATTAAAACAACCCACTTGAGACCCAACAACAACCTAGGATTAGCTAGGAAAATTATGAAATAATTTTATTTGTGTAAAAGAGTCTATGACCAGGTTATAAGGCAAAACTTTTCACTAACAATTTCCAGAACAATTCTAATCCACTAGAATATACTTTTCTGTTATTAACACTTATTAGAGGTTACAAGGTCCCAAAATTTAGGGTTAGAAAGTTCAAATAGGTTCAACAGGGTAATTCGTCACCATACCCACTCTCTGACATGATTTAAAAGATTCAACCCTAATTTTTCTTAAAATTAATGCATTCAAAATCTCCCTAAATCATTCCCATTGGATAGAAAATTTCCTCACCTTTCCATGGATATAAATAAATCCTCTTAACTCCTTATACTTCTCGAGTTAAGGGTTGGTGGGCGTTGGGCTGAAAAGTTTCTGAAGGAGTGGGCTTGCGGGCCCCAGTGGTGAAAATTTTCCCTAATGGCAGGTCTGCGGGCCACGGGGAGAAAATTTTCCCCAAGGGCAGGTCTGCAGGCCATTGGGAGGAAATTTTCCACAAGGGCAGGCCTGCGGGCTGCGGGGAGAAATATTTCCCAGAGAAGTAGTCGGGTCAGTGGGGCAAGGGAGAAATTTTGGCAATTTTCCACAGGGGTGAAAAGTCAACTTTGCGCCCATGCCTCTCGCAAGTCCGCAAGGGAAATGTGGCACCTCCTAAGCCATGCAAGGAAATTAGGGTGGTGGGGATAAAAATATTTTTAGCACCCCAAAGGAAAAAAAGGGTAACATTCACTCTCATCTCTGTTGATGCCTTGTGATGCCACATGGCATCCCCTGATTCGTTGCAAGCCGACGGGGTGGCGGGGAAAATTTAGAAAATTTTCCCAATTTTTTTTTGAACTGCTAAGTTGAAAAGGGATCTAAACCTCAACCAATGCCTCATTTTTTTCACATGGCAGGCTCTGATTGGTTGTGGGTCGGCGGGGAAAATTAGCAAAAATTTCCTAAAAAGTTTATGAAGCGCTAAGCTTAAAAGGCGGTCTGCCCCTCTGCCAATGCCTCATTGTGACACATGGTAGCCTATTTATTAGCTACAGGTTGGTGGGGAGCTGGAGAAAACTAGGAAAATTTTCCCAAAATTTTTCCGAAGTGCCAAGGGAAATATTCAAGCCCACGGGCCCACCAAGGAAATTTTTCCCCAAAATTTTTTTTGATTGCCAAGTGAAGAAAAACTTCTGAAGGCCATAACTTTTTATAGAGAGCTCATTTTTGGGAAAACAAGGACTTTCTTGAAATATATCAACGTCCTCTTGACTTAGTGATCATTAAATTTAGATTTTGATAAATTTTGAGGGGTACATTTTGTGAAAACATTCTGCAGGATTTTACAGTGCAAACTGGTAAATTTTAACTTATAAATTTTTTGTTGAAATTTTTCATTCTTTCTCCCCCAACATGTCAAATAGACATGGATTTTTCCATTAGGAAATTTTTAGGATATATTGAAAGTGTAAAATTGTTTGATTGATTCACATTTCGAAATTACAAGTTTCTTTTTACATCAATAAGCCTACAGATTTACCTTGGCTTGATTGGAAGGTTTTCAATACATTTCCTTAAGTGTTTTTAGTTTGGTTTGGGATTATTTTGGCCTCAATAATTATAATTGATTATTTCATTTTCCTCTTATCTATTTACAGGGTTATTTGAACATTTGATAAAGGAATTTTATAAAGTATATAGTGAATTGAAAGAAGTGTACACATTTCCATAATAGAGATTAACTATCTATTTTTCCATGAAATAATACATTGAATTCATTCCATGCTGGTCTTCAATATTTTTCTTTCCTTCAATCAAACATTAAAACAGGATTGCAATTTTTATTCTTTCCAAAATCATATTTATTTAAACAGGTCAGAATAATACATTTTCTTCTCACGTGTTTCACTTTTCCACTTTCCAAACAGGGATTTCATAGTGCATGTTAAACACATATTTTCCAACGGAAATAATATCATATGAACAACACAAAACACTTCCATTAATTCAAATGAAACTCTTAAAACTTTCTTTCCATATGATTTCAAAATACAACATATAAAATATGTATCATTCCTTCACATTCTTTCAAAAAAAATAGAAAACAAAGTATAACTCTTTTACATTTCGAATTTAAACTTTCATTGTCAATACAAAGTATCTTTCCATTACAATTAATCTACAGATCATCCACTTAAAAGTGGGAAAGGGCTACAATAATATTTCATTCACAAAGGACTGTTAAACTATCTTTTTCTCAGCTCTAGAACAAAAACATACATATTTCTCATTCTTCCAATTTGATCAAAACAAGAGCAAGGGAAAGGAAACGCTCTCCACCCCAATGAAGACATCCAATGAAAAGGAGAATCCATCTTTCTTCATTGGCCCCCGAGCCCTAACCACAATGCAATAAAAGATGTGATCCAACTCATGGCAACAACACGCTTCCACAAACACACAAGCATCACTTTCATAATTTAACAAATACAGTCCCAAAACAATATATAGTTTTGCAACTACATTAAAGCATGAGAAACAATACTAAGGCTTCCTCAAGCAAGCCAAAGGAGCAAGAAACTATGGGGGATGGATCTTATGCCTCCCAAAATAGGAAATGGCTATCACACACCTGAATTACAAACCACCAAAATATAGTATATCAAAGCCCTGACATTCCTTATACCTCCCCCAAGTACCCCTTATTCCTCACATTTCCTTATGCCCTCCTCAACCTCTTATGGCACCCCATAACGAGTACAGAAATGAAAGCTATTTCTTTGAAAGGTGAAACCGAAATCCCAACCCCTTCCACCCTTATACCTCCCTACAACACACTTGTTCCTCCCAAAAAATAAACCCCATAGGCTTCTCCTATACCATTCCTAGGCCAACTACCCAACAACCCACAAACATGCCAAAACACTCATACATTAACATATATATTCATAAAAGAAGAGCATTTCAAGAGCCAAGCTCCTACCTCTGCATGAAGCACTTGTTCCAAGTTCCCAAAATAACAAGCTTTATCGCAATGCAAGTATTCCATATAGGCTAAGCACAAGCATGCAACAATCTTCCAAAAACTTCTTCAAATTAAGATCTCCCAAAACAACAAGGAATTTGCCCCAAAATAAAATCTCCAAAAAAATGATGCAACCCAAAATAAGCCAAGGAATTAAAATTTAATAGAAGAGGGAAGGGAAGAGAATGAGGTGGGTCTAGGTAGGATATCACATCACACATCCTCAATTCCAACCCCCAAATTCAACGTTCATTCTCCAATGCATAATAAATAGGTGGGTGAATAATATGACAGTTTACTAACAAACTCAAATCCAACCCACACCCCAAAGGACTGAAATCAAATCATGTAAGAAAAGTACAATTATAACCTACAATTTGCCTTCTCAAAAAGCATTATAAAAAGTCTAATCTCAACTCCCAAACCATAGGTATTGTTGGTAATTAAATTTAAGAGGTATGGGACAAGTTTAACTTGTCCCACAAGCCTCCAAAATCAGCCTCCAGGGACAATTTCGAATTTCCAAGAAGGTGGAATGTTTCACACTCAAAAGTTAAGTTACACATCACTTACACATCTCTTACAACACTTTAATTCAAGGCCAACAAATCTATTAATTACTTTCTTATGACATATTTTAATTAATGAACTTAACAACATGTTTACTCACAAAATTAAACACCATTTAATGAATAATGAAAGGGGAAAAGGCACCAGAAAATAAACACATGCAAACATAAACAAAGGAACCAACAAATAAAATAAATACATAAAACCCCTTGGTCACATTTAAAGGTGACCCCTCCCCATGGGAATCCCTAACACACACAAACACGCACAAACAAATACTAGTTGCCATGGTGACCTTGTTGAATTCATATAGAATTCCAATGTGGTTGGTCTCTAATCCCCCAATGTTTGTTGTGATATATTAACCTACAAAACACAAATACCTCCTTCAGCCGCGTGGCCATATCAGAACATCCAAAATAATATAAATATAACTCCCAAAATCATTTAGATATAAGAATCACAACAACATCAAAGTAATATAACCATATCCTTAACAGTTTTTATCAACAACTATATCACCATCCAATAACTTCCATTTCTAAATCTACTCACAATATCCAAATATCACATGTCTAAACAACATCCACAATATAACCATGTTAAACAGTATATCACCATCAATATCCAAAATGCCTCTAATAATCATCATGCATAATAACGTAATCAAGTCAACAATAATCCATGATCTAACATCTAACATCATACTATAATAAAGTCCATAGTCATGTCCATAATATAATCAGCAGTATCATGATTAGTATAAAAAAAGGTGTCAAAGGGAAGGGGACACTACATGTTTACTCCCCCCAATCTTCCTTATGAAATTCGGATTTTGACCTTCTAGGCTATTTTGGAGACTTGTGGACTAAGCTAAGCTTTTTTCATACCTCTAAAATTCTACCCACCCACCTAGCCTTTGATGTGAGGGACTTATCTTAGGTCCTATTGTGTGTTTTAATGAATGAAAGGGGAAATTAATTACACATTTGTTTACATGGGTATTTAATTTTGTCCTTAAGGCGTGTGGGTTAGGTTCAGTGTGTAAGAGGTGGTCTTTTTCCCAACCACCAATTTATTATTTCTTTGGGGTTTTAGTTTGACCATGGTGATGCGGGGTGGAGAAGAAATGATGTGGCATCCTACATGGAGCCACATCATCTCTCTTTCCCCCTTTTCTATTTATTAGAATTTTTGTGAAGTTTTTGGGGTTACTTTCTTGGCTTTAAATCTCTCATTTTGGGGGAATACTTTCTTTTTGGAGTGCTTGTGGGAGTTTAAGATTGCTTAGAATTGCTTGAGCTTGGAGGATTTTGGAACTTTCTTGTGGAATGTATTCTTGCTATGGCAAGGTAGCGTCTTCACGCTTAGTTTCTTATCTTTTCTTGTGTGTTTATGTGTTGAATGAATGTGTTATTACATGATGTTTTTGGGTAGTGAAATGGATTTAGGATGTCTGAGAAAGTTAAATGGGGATAATTTTTTTTGCGAGGCATAAGAGTTTCTCTTGTGTATTTATAAGGGAGCCAGTTGGGTGCCCCACCTTATTCTCATCTTGTTATTTTGTTCATTGTGGGAGACATAAGAGAGAGGGAAGGCATGAGAGTGAGGGAGGCATAAGAGATATTTTTATTTGCAGGGAGTCATAAGAGATTTTTTGGGTTGATTGAGTTTTAGAGGTTTTGAGGTGGGCATCCAAACCCTTGCGAGGCACAAGGATATTCCATATATTCCTTTCTCTAGATGGCTTATTTTAGAGCCAATGTTTTGGAAATTTTATTTGTTGAAAAAAAAATGAATGTTTTGTGGTCATTTTCTCGTGTGAATGTTGTGTGAATGTAAAAGTGGAAGCCTTGACTTTGTTGCCATGGTTTTCAAATATTCCATATTGTCTCATTGTTGGGGTTAGGGGGGCAATGAGGAAGTAGGCTTCACTTCCTCATTGGAGTAATGGCTGGCTGGAAAGTGTTGCCTACTACCCCCATTTTTGGTTGTGTTTGATCTTGGAAGAAGGTGGAGATTAGATGATAAAGCCTTCTTGTAGCTTCTGGAGAAATAATAAAAAAATCTCTCTTGTCATATTTTACTATGTTGCCTCTATTGTTTAAGGAGGGCTTGTAAAATTGTATTCATTTAAAGTGAAGTTTTTATTTGTTTCATTATCCAAAATGTAATCTTAGTTGATATTGTAAATGAAAACAAAAGTTTGAAAATATTTCATTGTTTGTTGGAATGAGTGACTATTAGATAAATTAAATTGAACCAAGTTTCTTGAAAGGGTTGTGCATCATGGATGAAGAAAATACTTGAAATGTGATTAAAAAGAAAACAACTTTTTTGTCATTTTAGTTGATTTCTTGCCTTCAATAGGTGTGTTGTTCTTATTTTAAAACTATTGGGAAGTCTTAATATAAACTACTTGTGGGCATGGTTGAAACTTGTGTTTTATAAAAGAAAGAAATATTTATTCCTATTGTATTACATGAAAGGAATATGGTAGTAAATTAAACTATAAGTTGTTTTATTTTTTATTTTTGAAAGAAAGTTTCAAAGGTCTCCCATTTTTTACCTTTATATGTCATAGACAGAAAAGCCTTAAAAATATTATTTTTCATTTAACTTGTCAATAAAATGGATTCATTTTCTTTTAATATAGTAGAGTAAAGAAAATGCATAGTTATAATTTAGACCATAGATTTATTGGAATTATATAAATTTATCTTTTTAAAGTTATTATAAATTTATATATAAATAAAATATTCACTAATGTAAAATAGGTGAAAATAAAATTAATAATTAACATCTTATAATGTTATTTTCAAATTATAAAAGGAAATTTAAGTAAAGGTTAAAACTAGTTAATATTATTAATAGTATGATTATTATTACTTATTGATGATATTAACCATATTAAATTATTATTAATAAGTGATATTAATAATAATAATGACATATATATATATATATATATATTACAATATTTATAAAAAAAAGAATTTGTTAATGCCATGAAACTGCGGCCCTATGGGATTGGTGATTAATTATTTGAATTTTGATGGGGGGAGGGTCACCGACCCCACCCCCAACCACATATTATATGGGATGTGGAGTGGGGTCAGCGACTCACCCCCCTCCTAATTATTAAAACAAATAAACCCTATTTGGGGTAGCCGTTGTTCCATGTTTGGTGTCTGCATTTTTTGTGTGGCCGTAGGTTCTTTTTTTAATATATGTGCACCGAACTCTTTATC
Source organism: Taxus chinensis (assembly GCA_019776745.2). Lineage (NCBI taxonomy): Eukaryota > Viridiplantae > Streptophyta > Pinopsida > Cupressales > Taxaceae > Taxus > Taxus chinensis. Next base: position 719,280,942 of record CM034151.1, on the reverse strand, counting down.
AATAAAAAACCTACACACACACACAGATATATATATATATATATATATATATATATATATATAGTAATACTCGTATTTAGATTTTGGGTATATATATGTATATATTGGGTATATATACAATAATATTAGTATTTAACATCGTAAACATTTCCCCAAAATGGGACAAATGTCCATATGCAAATAGGGAAAATACAAATGAATAAGATAAGCAATTAATAAATTCATGCAAACCCTAGATAAGGGTATAAATGGAATCCTCAATAAAAGAAATTTTTTTTTCCCTCCATGAGCTTGAGATTATCTCCCATGGCTTCCTCCTCCTTCTCCACAAACTTACAAAATAAGAAAAGAAACAATAAGCCAAATGGATGGAAAAAGAGTCTTTCATAACCAAATTTAGGGTTGGACGGATCCCTAAATCCAAGGGCTCCAAATGATTCCATCCAATGGATGAGATTCATCCCTACAAAAAGTAGGTGGGAAGTGGGTGAGATAGATTCAAAACTTAAAATGTATGTTAGACATTTTTTGGGGGGCCACTCAAGTAGTGTATGGGGTATTATTACTTTTCTAGCCCAAATCTCTTATTAGAAACATTTTAATTTAATGCAAGTCATGACCCCTTTGTTGGTGGAATAACACTATATTATTTAAATAACTATACCACAATGCCTTAGAAATTAATTGGATCAAGTTTAACTAAGGTTGGATTTAATTGTTCTAAAAACAGAAAGTAGGGAGATTCTAAGCCTTACTTGAGACTAATTCAATTATTAAAAGGTATTGAGAAATTTTTCTTGTCTTAATTAAAAGGGAGGTAAAGGGATTGTGGACCCTCATTCAGAAATTTATAATATTAATTTAATATAATTTTAAAACAAGGAAGTGTTGACAGTAGATTCTTATCCTAATGTTACGTATGGGTTTTACAAAATTAAAATAAAAATTATTCCATAATTTTTCTAGTTTTCCTTGGGTTTCGTGCAGGAAAATTTGTGGGCATTACACATATAGTGATTAAGTAAAAAGACTATTAATTAACCAATGTCTATGGCCAATTTTTACATTTTTTTATGGAATCATTTTTTGTCTTGCACCCATACATGCCCATTATATACTATCATTATACGTTCACCCTAGCTCTGACTTGGTCGCCCCGGGTGCCCTGGTCCCTTATGGGGCACCCTAATCCTCTTTACACTTTACTTTCACCTTTTGGGAATTTTATATCGATTTGAACTTTCTATATTTTTGGTGTTCATCCTTTTTGAGGTTAAATACGAAATTAGAACAAGAGAATCATATAAATGTAATTTTATGTGACCATAATGAGGGACCAAGCACTAAGCATCTACTATCACCATGTACAGTTACATCCATCAAATGCATCTAAAGATACATTTGCATCCATCTCGCTCCATCACAAGGAAGACAAGGATCTTTCATCTACATCACACTTCATAGGAGTGCAGTCTTTTGTTTCCATGCACACATTTACTACATTCTATATATAGTTATTTTCTCACTACTTTATAAAGTGTGACTAACACAAAAGCAACCTAGGGCATGATTTGCACACACACACCTAGAACTACATTGGATCTAAGATGTAGTGCAACTCTTAGTTATAAACCCACTATTATGGCCACTGAGGATAGTCCAAACACTTCATATGAATAATGTCTTTTTTAGGGTTTTAACACTTTTTTGAGGGTTTTATAGGTGATTCTTCAATATCCTTTTCATAGTGACATCTAACGTAGTTTAGTAACATTAGTACGACAGGTAGTGAACATAAGAAAAAATCCAATGACACCTCAGAGGAGGTTTAAAGAGATATTTCATAGACCAAGGGGCCAGATTGTAGACCAAAATGTCCTAGACTCCCCTATCCCTCTTCCAGGCACCCCAGTCCAATCGAATATCCTAGATTTGCATTTTCTTAGGTTCCTTTGTGATGGTTTCCTCCTCTTGTTCATCGGTCTCCACTACAACATAGTCCTGCGACATCATCGAATCAACTAAGACCTTTCTAACCCTATTTTCACATTAAGGTTTCACATTTCATTTGATTAGTTTTCTTGGGTATTATTTTAGTATTTTATTACTTTATTTTATTATTTATTTTACTTTTCCTATAGCATTAGATTATACTAGAATATTTTTGATATTAGATAATCATTTTGGTGAACCCCAAGGTCGAAACCACCTTCTTCTTTAGGCTCTATTTCTCTTATTTCCTATGGCTCAATATTTAAAATATTTTAGTGAAGCTCATCTTAAAGCCATTAATGATCATATCGATTAGCATCCCTAAGATCTGGACTTACTTTTATGTGTTGCTCCTGAGGAAGATTCAAGCCTTACAAAGCTTAATGTATTTGTCTCTATTCCCTCCATTCTTTCTACCCAACCATTTGATTTTACTCTTCCACCCATCCCTATCACTTCTATTTGAATTCCTACTCCTACAAATCACTATACCCCACCTCCTGTTTCTCATACAAAACAACTTCCTTCCTTCGGAAGTCAATATTTATCCTCCCTTTATCAAGACCTTCAAGATAAAATTCATCAAATACGACATGATATTTCTCATACGTCTTCATCTTTTGATTCCAATCAATTATTTCATACTCCATTCGCATCCACTATATCCACTTATATTCTTCCACCAAATTTAGTTACCTCTAAACCACTTATTTTCAATGGCCAAGGCAACCCACAAGAGCACCTCTAAGAATTCTATGTGTCTTATCTAGGTTTTTTAGATAATCACATTCTCTTAGATGAGATCTTTCCTCGTAGCCTTCATGATTATGTGATTCATTTGTTTTATGACCTACCTTTCCATTCGGAATTATTTATCGCACATCTTGTGGATTTTTCTCTCACTAATTTCTCTATCAAAATCGTATCTAAGATCTGTTATGCCCAAATTTTAGAAATTAAACAAGTATCTAATGAACACTTAATGGAATATTACTTCCATTAGAAAAGAAACTAAGATAAAATTTTAAATGTTCTTTTGGAATCTGAGCTTTAGGATTTATTCATCCATAGTTTAATGATACCCCTCAAATAAATTGTACTCTTTGAGACCTCTCCTTCATTTGAATAACTTTTTCATACCCTCAAGATTCACGAAACTAATATTTTATCCATAGGTTAGCTTAAGTATCAAGAATAAGCATCATCAACTGTATGTTTTCAAAGCAAGCCAACGTTTAAACCTTCCACCATAAAACATATTGATGCCAAATTCACTTTCAATGTCATTTCCACTCCTCGATAAGTTCAATTGCAACCACCTCAGCTGTAGATTCATCAAATTTATTATTTCACCATAACTAATTTTACATCAACTTCTTGAAAGTAATATCATCACGCTTCCTCCGCTTCTTAAATTGAATCCATCATGACCAACATTAATAATTTACAATTAAAATGTTTTTTTAATTATTACCATTGTGTTGGGAACTCTACCAATAAGTGTTTCAAACTTCGTACCATCATCCAAGACACTATCTATAACAACAAGCTTTAATTTCCATAGGCTACAAATTCCGCACTAGATAATGAAGATCATAAGCTCAAGATATTTCATAATCAGGCACCACAAAAGGACAAATAAAACCACTTATTCATCATCTAATCATACTTACCCTACAGTAGCACTACCTATATTGGGGGCCCTTGATTTCTTAGTTGCTAACACTAATGTTTCTCCACAAAGCATCTCCTTCACTAACTACGATTATCATGCAGATTTCACATCTAATCAGTTAGATATAATTGAGTCTATTGGATCGTTCTCTATCAATAATACTAAGGTTGATCTGTTATGGATCATTAGCCTATGTTTTATTCTGCTTCTTGATTATATCGGTTATCCACACTCGTAAATATCATATCCAATGAATAACTCATATGGTTGTGTTAACCTTCATGTTATGGTAGTAACCCTTACTTTTTTTTTGCCCTTCCTTTTTGTAAAATAATTTGACTATTGTGACAGGCTTCTAGGACTCAAATTGATTCGTAGGTCTATTTACATCATCTCTATGAATCATTTACGACTCAAATTCATTCTCTAAAAATTGAATTGTTTTGTATTGATGATGTACCTCCATCTAATCCATGGGTGTCATCTCCTCGAGCATCGGTTACTACAAATTCAACCTCATCTAGTAAATATGAAATGAATATTAGAAAAATTGTAGCTCACTCCTAGTTAACCTACTCATATACCATCTACGCATCCTCGCTAATCTATTAGTCCTACACATCAACATAGGCCCATTCCTAGCACAGTTACTGCATCTTCTCATAAATCACCTCATCATGTTATTCCACGACAAATTTTGCTACCAATTCATGTGGCTTCACATAGATCTTCATCACCTTCATGCTTGGATTCACATTGGTCTCCATCACCTATTCATTTTGTTGTACCTATACACTCATCATATATTCATGCAATCACATGCACATAAGCTTCATTCACTAGCACAACATTTTTCTACTATACCACCACTACCAGCACATGATCATTCACTTTCGTCACCACCGGGATCAGATGAGGGAAATTCATCCTTTACTTTCATTGGTTAGTTCATTCACTCACATGCACTTGGGGACATATCATTCACACAACCCCCTACCTAGCTTCGTCCTTATGTTTCATACTTGGATTATGAACCTTTTTATATATTTATACCTATCTACACATTAGCATAATTATTACCTGATGACACACTCTAGTAATTTAGTTCACACTTGACTGTTGAGGGAATTTTACACATGAACCCCACACACTACAAAATAGGCTTTACATACCTCACATTATGTCCTATCATCACTATCCATATTAGGCATATTATACATGAAATTTTCATCTCTCATCACTGCATATACTACACACATCTACTAATACACACTCCACACACTGCCCGATCACACACTCTAGTCTCACGGTCTATACTAGACTATTTAAGGTATACAACACAAATGGACCACATAACACTCACATGTTGACCATTATATTTTTTTTTTCATCATGAAATATTCCTAGAATTAGTGATATATGCTTTAGGATAAAGAGTCAATTCTTCTAGCACCATCTTGTTATCGGCTACATCATCCCATTCAATTACATTATTTAGTGGTATATGCATTAAGATACATCATCACTCCCTCTCCTCATCTTATAGTGATATACACTTTAGGATACCTCATCACTCCTTCGATCATCTCATTCTTGTTATAATATTTTTGCTACAATATCATCACGTTTTTTCACATAATTCATCTCTATATCACATTTCATCACTAAATACTCATCACAGTGCACACTAAACATAACACATAGTTTGACCGTTTCCCAATGAATCACTCTCATTTATGGTTCATTCTTGACTGCTGAAGGGGCATACTAAATGAAAATCACAGCATATATTTCCATTTACTCAAGGGGCATGTGGCTCCTATCATTCACTCTACATTCCATTTCATCTGTCGACAACATACATCATTTTATAGTTACAGTTACTCTTTCTTACTTTGTGCTTGTAAATTTTCACTTTACAACACATGCTAGATAGATATCTTGTATTTCATCAAAATTACCATACACACATCCGAGTTCATGACCTTTTCTAGTTGTGATCGTAGATACAAAAATTCTACATGCAACATTGATTCTTGATATAATACATATTGGGGGCATCCACATAAGTACAATACAAGTGCTATTGTTTCATTTTGTAATTAGGAATTTCCATTATCAATTTATACGTGCTTTGACATACTCATTATTTTTCTAACATGCTAATGGGTGCTTCACGTACAAAATTGATTATGTAGGGATATTTTCTTCCATGTTTTTTTTTACATTGTTTTCTATTGTTTGTTTTTGTTTGTGGGATTTAATTTTTGTTTCATGTGCACACTTTCTTGTTTGTATGCAGCCACTATGGTCTTTAGTGTCTTACGACATCATGAGTGATGTCCCATGTTTACAACCCACGTTTATTGGCCTCTGAGTGGTTTCTTGTGTGTTTACTTGAATTATATATTATAAAGTGTCTGTGTATCTTATACTTTTCTTCTACATGTATGCTTGTTTTCCTAGCCACTTGTTTATATGTGCCTTGGTTTCTACCAAGCACATTCCCTTCCCCCCACAGGGCACGGTTTACATAATCGATACTCTTTTGGGGCTGCATTATGCTATTTGTGATGTCACATGCACCCCCAAAAATGAGAGCATCATTTGGGTTTACGCACAGTACCGGTACAGTTCAGTTTACAGTGTTTGTCTATGACATAGTGGGTTATATATCTAGTGCATTAAGACTAGTGTACAAACTCCATACACATAAGATTTTATAGGATAGGTTATTCTTAGCATTCAGGGGAGAAGTTACAGGTTAGAGGAACATCTAAATTTCCTCCCTACATTTATTAAGTCACTGGAATCAGATCACCCAAAAATCTAGAAAGTAGAGAGATATATTCACCAATCTTAGGGAAGTAGTTACACGTTGGAGAATCACAAAACTTTCTCCCTGCACTTCTTTGGCCAAAGTGGTGTGAGAATGCCCAAAAAACTTACACTTTACCAATGGTTATAGGATATCATTTCTAAACCCTTTGTCTCATCAGGATTAGGTGCACATGTTCCTTTTTCATTTTCATACTTTCATTATAGTATTTTTACTATATACATGTGTCTTTTGACATGTGTTTTTTACACACATGGATGTGTATTTGATTACTTGGTCATCTTCTTTGTTGTAGGTCTGTCCATATGGGAAGCAAATAGTAAACAAAAAAACAACACACACACAATACCAACCATGTAAGTACACTACACAGTGGGATCTACACATGCCTCCTTTTCCCTAGTTTTAATCTCATAACTTTGTAAACTTTTACTTCTTTAGTCTCAACTATCCATCTTTTGTGTCACTCAACACTTTTTCTAGTCTTTCGACATGTTTTCCACATCACTCTACATGGATTAATCAGGTACACATCTCTATCTACTTTATTTTACTGAGATTTCCAATCACCAAAATAAAGTGGGGGAAAATTTAGTCACTAAATCACAAAATTTAAGTCATTATTTAGTCATGGTCTCACACTACTATTCAGATGGTTCATAAGTGAAAAGAGTAATAATTAACCCATATCTTTGGTTATTTTTCTTTTATTTCTATCATTTCTTTCAATCTTGTACCCACACATGGCCAACTCTATATTTTCATTTGTCTTTCATCCTAGCTCAGGCTAGGGCACCTAGCTAGGATTGGGGCACTTTAGGAGAATTTATCCCTTCTAGGCCACCCTGATCCTATTTACACTTTACTTTAACCTTTTGGGAACTTTCTATCAATTTCAACTTTGTATCCTTGTTGTGGTCTATATTTTAAGGGTTGATTATGAAATTAAACAAGAGATACCATATAAATATAAAATTATGTGACCATAATGAGGGACCAAGCACTAAACATATACTATCGCCATCTAGATTTGCATCCACCGAAGGCATCTAAAGCTACATTAGCATCCATCTAGCTTCATCACAAGGCACACAAGAATGGTTCATCTTCATCACACTACATAGGGGGAGTCTATTATTTCCATGCACACATTTACTATATTCTACAGCTAATTATTTTGTCGCTACTTCACAAAATGTGACTAGCGCAAGAGCAACCTAGGGTATGATTTATACACACACACCTAGAACTACATTTTTTCTAAGATGTAGTGAAACCTTCAGTTATAAGCCCACTATTATGTCAAATAAGTACATTCTAACCTCTTCGTATGCATCTTTCCCTTTTAGGTTTTTGATGCTTTGTTTGTGGTTTTACAGGTGATTCTTCCATTTCCTTTTCACAACGACATCCAGTGTAGTTTACCGAGATTTATATGACATAGAGAAAAAACAGGTGAATATCTAGCGACATCTTGAAGGAGGTTTACATATTATTTTACATACTATGACACCTATATTGGAGATAAAATCACCCCATATGCACCTAACCCTCTTTCAAATGCCCCAGTGCAACAAGATATCCAAAATCTGCATTTTCTTAGGTTTCTATGTGATGGTTTCCTCTTATTCACAATGTTTCCACTGCAACATAGTCCCGTGAAATCATCGTAATTAGCTAAGGACATTCCTAACCCTCTTTTCACATTAGGGTTTCACATTTCATTTTCTTATAATTCTTACCTATTATTTTAGTATTTTATTACATCATTTATTCAATCATTTTACCACTCTTATAACATGATATTACACTAGAATATTTTCTATTTTATTTAATCAACCATGAGGTCCCATTACATAACATTGAAACTCATAGTGATAATTATTATGATTACAACCATGATAATTATAAGTTTTTTGATCATGTTAAATTTGAGCTTGTATCTCATTTTGATAAACAACTTCCTAATAATCCCCCCCACATTGAGCCTATCATCAAAATTCTTCATTTTGTTAAATTTTCTTATCATCATGAATCTAGTGAAGAATCCCTTTTTGGGTGGTCTCCACCCTCTTCCACTTTACCAAAATATACTATTCCTAAATCCTTAGGGGCACCTTAAATTCCACTACCAAATGTCATTATGATCTTCCGATAACCACTATTTTTATTACACATCCTATATCCACTACTAAAGGTTTTCACACTTCTTCATCTATCAAAATATCTCTTGAAATCATTATTCGTACATTGACAATATTGAATATTACAATTGCAATTCAAGGTTCATGCACTTCTTCTCGTGATATGGGTTCTACTCAGTTTATTCACAATCCACTTGCACCTAAAGTGGTTTCTTACCCTTTTCTTATTAGTTTTGTTACTCATAAACTCCATATTTATGAATGAAAATGGGATCCCACTAAGAAGCTATTTGATCCTTCCATATGTCTTGCTTTTATTATACCTCTAATGACATCTTGCCCACTAATCTCTTTCCTTGGAAACTTAAGGGTTTTTCACTAAAATGGTTTCATTATCTTCATTGACATTTTATGTGCTATTTTACTACTTTGGAAAATCAATTTTTAGCATAATTATATATCAATGGTGGGTAAAAATGTTATTATGAAAAGGATCTAATGAACCTTTCAATGATTATGACCTACGATACAGTACCATGCTTACCAATACTAGTAATATCTCAGCTAACAGTGAATTATAAGAATTATTCTTATAAAGCTTGGTTTTTCCTTTGCAAGAATCATTCCTATATTAAAAAATCATATCTTTTGAACATCTATGTGATACATTAAAAGAGTGCAAAGCTAATTTATTACCTATGAAAATAATTAAGTACATTGTCATCAATATTACTACATATAATGCCCAAGTTTCCAAGAAAATCCACGTTCAAATATAAAACTAATGACATTAGGGTTACTTTTAAGGATTATATTAATGTTATTTCTCAACCAACTAAGTTGCAACTCTAACCTGCACGGTGAAAATTTATGCACTTACCTTGTTCCCTACACATTATATTTGAATTTTTTTTAGTATAAACTTGTGTCTCTCCCTCCACCATTTGAGCTAGATACAAGTGAGACTAAGAGTAAGAGTCTCAATGCAAATTCATACTATTATTATCATTGATGTATGGGTCACCTCAATGACATATGTCTTAATAATTTCCACATCATCTAAGATATCATGGACTCAAATTTTAGTGATTGGGATGACCCACTTAATCTTAAAATTCAACCAAATATAATACCAAATTGAAAATATTCAATGATCCACTTTATAAGCATGAAAATAGAAAATATAATTTTCAAGTACATAATACTTATTATGTGGTGTCACCACTGTCATCTTCTGATCACCCCTTGGATTAAAACATTGGAAATATCTTTCATACATCATATTCTACACTACTTATCACTTGTGATAACTAATATAGATGACACATTTATCTCTAACACCCTATCCATTCTTGTCTCTAGTAATCAAATATCTATTTGCAATGTTTTATTTGATCCACACAAAAAAATATAATTTTTTCTCTATCATGGTGATTCAATATCTTATAATTTCTACATATAATCATTTTATTTAGCATTGATTGTCATTTTCAATTCATTACTCTCCCTATCAATATTGGCTATATTACTACTCTAACTTGATTTTTTGTTGTTATACTTAGATCTGGTACATTATGTTTAGGTATCCCTTAGCTATGTGCTCTTAGGTTTATCCCTTCTTTCGTCCACCTATGTGTCAAGTTCCTTCATTATAAGTAGTTTTTCATAATAGTAAGCATTCCCTTTAATTATCCTTATCCTAGTTTTTCTAATCAATCTTCTACAATTCCTATTCCATCCCCTAGTACATGGTATTTGATTTCCATTAATGTCCCTAACATATCTAGCTCTCTTGTGTTACTTCCTAGGAACCTAATTATTTCCACTATTTTTAGAATATCCATCTCTTCTAGGTCTCTTGATCGACCTTTGGTTTCATTTTGTACACTAACTCACATGGATCTAGCTCTTATATTTCTTTTGATAGGATTTTTATTTCACACACTCCCTCTCACAGATCTATATCTCCTAAGATTTTTAATAAGCATTCAATTTTTTAAAAATCACATTTCTCTCCCCCTCATAGTGTTCTTGTCATAATTTTCTTCTTTGTTACATACTATTTCTCTCATATTTATAAAAATCCTTCTGGTGATGATGTTATGTCTTGGAGTACGCTCTCTTCCATCCCTCCACATAGGTATTTTATTTCACACACTACTCATACATCTAATTCATCTTATGGGAATACTTTATAAAACGTTACTATTATGTCTCTTACATTTGAGTCACATTCTTCGACACAATTGAGTCATGAGCCTCCATACCCTTCACTAGTTTCACCACCTCTTCAAGAAGTTCTTGTTGGGTAGCTCAATGGTACCCCTCTTTCTTGTACATTGCTAAGAACTTTAAAAATACAAAAACATTAACATAGTTTCAAAATACAAAAAAAATCATATATTTACAAGAATATAAAGCCAATACATGGACACTTCGCTTGAGTTGATCACACTTTACATTATATATTGGGGCATTTTTAGTTACTTTGGTTTGATAGATAACATATCCCTTTGCTCTTTACACACATGGATTCACATGATATATTGATATTGATGCAATACATACACATAATCATACACCATGATACATATGGAGGTATAAAGTTTACACTACAGGGTAAGTGCACCAAGTTGGGGGACAATTAAGTGGACATCAAATCCTGAATTTTACATTAGAAACAACAAAACATCAAATTTAGTCTTTCGCAGACTTGAACCATGCCGAAAATTAAAAACTATGTCATAAAAATGGTACCATTGTAGTAGAAATACTGATTTTAAAGTGAATAGAAGAGGATAAATATCATTTTATAATTTTTTACTAATAGTAGGTCTTTAAGACACTTTTTCCTGTGAATGTTTATGTCTACGTTTAAGACTGCAAAATTTTTTTATCACTTATCAGAATGTGATAAAACTTATACCATCCCAACCATGGTGAAATTATATACATGTTCAAAAAAAAATTTATTTTTTGATTTCAATATTTTTTGATGAAGTTATGGCGGGCAAACGGAAAGTGCTCTGTTTTCTTTATGTTTTCATACCACTTTCACGGAAAAAATCATAAAAAATAAAATATTACTAAAAAAACATATAAAATAAAATCCATCCCAAGATAAATAGTGGCATATAACTTCTCACCAAAGAAAAAAAATATATATCAATTTTTATGGTCATCCAAATTGTGGGCAAACGGACTATAATCTTATCGGCGTTTTTAAAAAAAATACCAAGTCATTGAATTTTGAGTGTTTAATATAGCTAATCTTGTCCATTTTTTACAAAAATTAGTATTTTAGAAACTAGATTCCGGATGCTACGATTCATATTAATATAATTTTGTCTAATTTTGAGTGTATGTATTTGATAATAATCCCTACAAGTTGATATTATGTTGTTATTTGCAATATGATGTCCACGGATGACCCTATATTTGTCCATCAACTTCCTGCACTTACCCTACATTCAAGTGTTTTTTTTTATATATTGTAGTTCCTTTCTAGTGACTCATTATGCTTGATTACTTATTGTTTATATGTTATCTTTTGAGCTAATCAGACTAACACATATGTCTTTTGCAACGTGAACACACCTTTTTTCACATGTTTTTACCTATATCAAATATTATCTCATGTATTCTGTTTTGACACTCTTATTTTTCTCACATGCTTTTGTTGTGTGTGTGTTATTTATTTCTTTTTCTCCTTGATTTTGGCCTACATGCCTTTCTCATCTTGTGACACCATGGGTGCCCCACATTTGTGAGTTTATTCCCATCTTGTTTTTTCTTATTTTTGAACCTACGAGACTTGATTTTATTGTGACATAATTAATGTACCATGTTTTTGAATATACACCTTTTGTGTGACATTTTATGTATACTTTTGACATCTGAATTAACTATTACTATAGTTTTTTAGATTTTACATACATAATCACTAATGTTAGTATTGTCCATAGTATTTCTATCTAATTTTATCATTTTTTTTTAAACCATGGTTTCCACCATGAAAAAACCTAATTTTGTGTAGGTATAAGTTTTTTAAATTTATCAACTCTTTAGCATCCTATATTATCTTACAACTTCTTAAACATATAGTACATGAGTACACATCTATTATTTTAAACTACATGCTCCACATGTTTTTTCACAAATGCCTCAAAATAAGGGAAATTCATCTAGCTATATTTTATACCTACAACAAAAATATTTATAATTTTGGGAAAATATACAAGTACTAACATGGTACATGTACTCAAAAAATCATCCAGACATAAAGAAATAGAAACATAAGAATATATGTAGGAACATATAGTTTTGTCAAAATTATATGGTCTAGTCCTACACCTTTCACACATTTTTTCCTAAGGGTAGTTACATGAAATTTCTCACTGGTCTCATAATTATAACAAAAAGTAGAAGTTTCTAACATAGCTTTAGATCCAATTCACTTAATCCATATCAATTATAGGGGACATGAAATAATTCACTCCTTCACCATGGATTTTAGTTCAAGTACTATATTTTTGGGAATCTTTGAAGCATGGGTTCCCTTCGTTTATCTACATTTTATTACATTTTAGTTTTCAATCAATTGTATGGAACATGAGAAGGGAATGAGGGAACTCATTTTATTTTCTACTGTGGGTCCTTACTTACAAAATTGAGACTAGATCTATATGTAGCATAGGGTTTGAGAAGGTATTAAGGTGATTAGTTTTTCATAGGTTTTCCTTTTCCTCTTGAATTTAAAGGGGAAGATATTAACAATTTTTTAATGACTTTAATACTCGATATTATTCCTTAGCGATATGTTTCGACAGTCCATTCTTCTTCTTGTTCTCTTCTACATTTGATTTTGGGTTGCACACTCTTAACAATTTGGTTTATCTTCTGAATAATTTGGGACTTATAACCCCAAATATTTTTGCAATATCAATAATGTAAATATTCAATTACAAGAAAAATATGGGATCTTATCTCCCCATAAAACAATAGGTATATTCCTCCGATGTTCTACGCCTAATTTATTTTAGTTTTTGAGAATGTAAATCTTACACATTACTTTTTATATTTGACTTAAAGTTCAACTTTTTTCTATGGACATTGACTACACTCTATTTTATAGGTTTCATCAAGGAGCATGCTAACACCAACACAATAAGACTCTACTAAACAAACTATAAGAAAATACAAATTGTTCATACACACTCAAATATATTTTTCTTTAAACATGTAACTTTCATTTCATACTTAAAGGAGGGAAATGTAGACAAGTTAAAATTTGGAAATTTTCTCTTTGACACTATTGGTTTTTACAATGAACTCTTGCTAAGACTAACACAACCTTTATATTTTTTCTTAGCACATTCTCGAGGTCACTTGTCTATTTTGTTTATCCTCACACATGATATTTTTTCAAGTTTTGAGAGTTTAACTATAGTTACAATTTGATAAATCTAGCTAAAACATTTAACATTCTTACAGATAGGGCCTCAACAACACTTGTTTAAAGCTAGATCATGAAATTTTATGATTCCTAATCAATCCCCAATATACATATAATTGATCACATATGATGGAAGTTGATTATGACAAGTAGGGCTCAAGTTACAAATACAATTATGGAGTTGGATATCGTAATCATGTTAGGAACTCTCATCACACATCATCTAGTAGGAACCAAAACCCACTTCTAAAACTAACTTCTAAAAATGTTTTTCATTGGAATGAGAGTCTGTTACAATTCTCCTATTGGAATTATGGAGTTAGGTGGCAATGCTTTTCAATTTCTCTCAAAATAAACAACAATTGTAATCCAAATCTGATCACATTTTATCAAAACAAGAACATTACCAAAGTGATCGACAGGGTTCATTTTAAGAGACCTCTAGGAAATACAAGGTGGAAAATCCCTGAAAATATCCTGAGAACCAATTTCGTGAAACAAGTAAACTTTTATGGGGTTTGCGTGTAACATTTTCACCCAAAAAAATATTTCATTGTCAAGACATGTTATAATAAGATTGATGTCATGCGACAACAACCTTGTTTTCATGCGACAACAACCTTGTTTTCATGTGACATCAAGGTTGTTTTCATATAATAGTAAAGTTGTTGTCGCCCAACATCAACCTTATTGTCACATGACAGAAAACATAACGGAGTACGACTACAAAATGAAAATATCATGTCAAAAAAATATCCTTATCTCCCATCATAGAAATATTGTGTCATGTGTCAACATCGAAACCCTTGTCACACATCAGCAAGATCTTATTGTCACACTTCAATAGAAAACCTTTGTTAGATGTCAGAAAATAACTTAAGTCACACATCATAAAATATCCCTTGTCTCCCGACAGAAAACTTTTTTTAAAAATATGCTTTTTGTACGGGTTCTTAGATTTCATAATTTCAGGGTACTTGATATGTCGATAACTCAACTAGTAGTAAGTTATTAGTATATTACCTTGTGAATCACCTAGGTTTTTATAGAATATTTTTTCAAATGTAGGCGAAGCCAACCCCTAAAAAAATATAATGTAAATTTTAGGCGAACAGGAAACTTACCTACTCAAACAAATTTTGCTTTTCAAATTTTCCTAAAATGGAATATTTTCCAAATTAAAAACATTCACCAATAAAAAAATACTTGGTGATTGATATATTAAAAGGGATTTAAAAATCAAATTGAAAAGGAATTAAATGTGTTCAAAAAACCTGGTTAATGTTCTCCATGGTGTTCTGAGTTACTAACAATCATGTTAGAAGTTTTGAATTTTGCGTATATTTGGGTGTGTCACTCGTGCATGTGAATTTCGAGGTTATATTTTCAATTTTTCGACAATTTTGATCAAGGTAAGGCTTTATATTTTGCTAGATTTAGAATTCCTATTATTCAACATTTAATTTCCAAATGTAGGAAATGATGAAAGATAATTTTAGTGCAAAAGAAAAGGGAAAACCATAAAAATTTTGAATAAAACTTATGATCACTACATTCAATGGGATTTCATCACCTTCAGGTATTCCAAAAAATAGTTTATGGGCTTATTCATTCTTTCATGTTTTACACATGTAACTGCCATGGTACTTCCGACTATAACCCTCGACAATAATTATTTTCTGAACCTCCTTTTCTTTTCTCATGATCTGGTATTTTCATGACTTGAGATCATGGCTAATTCACAAGCACCAATAAAAAAAATCCACACCACCACCATAGGCCGAATTAGTGTATTATTGATAAGGTTTTACTATTTTCCCTTAAAAATTTTGAAAATATATTTTTACCCATTATGTTTTGTGTAAATCTTGCAACTGAAAACATGTAAAACATGATTAACCATTTAAGGAATTTTATCTAATAGTTCACTTGCTAAGATTATGCTTTCATATGCTTAGTTAGGTGTTCAAATTCTACTCAAAAGATCTCATTATCATTGATGTCCATACGGTCATAACTCCTTGAGATGTTTTTTTGCATTTAGTATCTCTACCTCTATGGAACACATATATACTATTGGGTTTTTGTGCTAATATCCCACACATACCCCCACACGCCCATACTTATATACACTCCCACCTCACATGAAAAATGTTTCCATGCCAATCTCAAATGCATAACACTTATAGAGAGGCTCAATAGAAGGAAGTGCATTTTCATGGAGGGTTGTAATATCTTGTGCATTTCAATAACATTTGTAATAAAAACATGTGACAAAAAAATATTTTCCTCTATCCCCCTTTTTATAAACAAAATCAAGTTGCGCAAAAAAATAACCAACAAATTTTAAAAGAACACATTTAAGATGCAATTTTGTTAAATAGTTCACGTGTTTGTGCTTCCAAATTTTTCTTCCTACCTACTAACTTACTTGCTAATGTAACATTAGACAAATATTTTTTTCCATGGTGCTGTAGTGGACGTTGCTTCCTTGCATCAACCTCCTATGTGCACACAGGTTGGGGGGTATGCTGGCACAAGATATAGAGTCTTTCTTAACACTAGTTAATGTACTTCATCTTGAAGTTTCCAGGGCCTTTTAAACAAATTTGTGTTTTTTAAATCTTTTCTAGGGTGTTTTTAGACATCCCTGGCACCTTAGAGCTCTCCCACATTGGAAGAAAGGATAGATTAAATAATTACCAGAGCAACATACCAGCATGGAAATAACCAACAATGAACCAAGGATAATATTATATGGTCAGGGCACATTCTAATTGGCTAGATTAGAGTAAAACATTCCTTTCCATTAAGCCTAATGGGCATCCATAACCTTTTCCAAAGTTCTTATTTTTTCACATATGATTTAATTTAATTTTAATTAAATATATATTACAGAGTAACTATTTTTTCCTAATGATGTACAAAATGATAATATATAATCATATCTAAGGAATAAGAAAGAAATAATGTAAAACACTAAGCAAGAGGAGGAATTAGGAAGACTTGGATGACTTTTGAATTGACAGGAAGTGATCTGGGTTGGTATGAGTTCTAGAAAGGATGTAAACAACATCGTGTAAATTTTGGAACTAGGGAATAATACCGAATAGGGGAGACCAATGCAGGATAGAGGTGCCTATGCATTGGTGACTAAACCTTTGTATCAGTGACTATGTAGGAGCTCAATATTTAATTTCTTCTATCTCAAAAGGGTTTTTCAAATTTTCCTTGTTAATTTCCTAATAATCGATCTTTGATAGATGAAGTTATCTATAATATGCACGAGATAAATTCACCTACATATACCCAAAAACCAAATAGAACCTAAAAAAGTCTAAATGAAGAATGAGGATTCAGAATAACCCCAATGGTCACCGTTAGAGTGAACCTAGGAATGATAGTTTCACTACAACTTATAGTCCATGTAATTCTTGTGTTTGTATGTAAGAATGGTTCCCTAGGATGCCCTTGTGTAAGTTGTATGTGATAGAGGATTGTAGCTAAAATCTAGCAATGTAGTTGTATATGTGGATATAATATAATATACTTATGATTCCTATGTTGGGATATGTAGAAGTATGCATCCCTTTTCCCTTGAATGGATGCTAGTTGGATGCATTTAGAGTACTTTAGTGGCTTTGGAATGAAATATTAGGTAATGATAGTGATGTTTTGTTCTTTCTCCCTCATTTTGAACACATAACTAGTATTTATATGATTGCCTTGTTTAAATTTTGTAATTTTCAATTGTAAGGACTACCCATAATTGAAAAATATTCCCAAAAGATAAAATATACCCAAAAAGAGTGAGTAAGGTAAGAAAGGGTCAGGGACACCCATGACGGACAAGAGCATCTAGGCGTTGGGTTCCTTGCTGATCGTTGCTGTATGAAGCCATAAAATATAAATTAGTTAAGTTTTTACTGGGATGTACAGTATGAAATACCCAACAAAAGTAAGAGAGAAAGAAAAGAGACCAAAGATAGTTTTCAATCACTAGTTTTCTTGCCTAGGAATCATGTAAATGATAGCAAGCTTTTAGGACCTAGAAATGTACCCAAGTGCATGATTTTTCTTCTACATTTGCATGAAATTTATGTTTTTGAGTTAATAATCAATAATGTAAAGAAGATAAGGGATGTGTACCTTATGATGCTATAGAGTGTGTGACGAATAGTGTGCCAAGTGGACATGTGAATCCTAGAATAATTGTAAAGTGAATCTTGAAAACAAGAAAAAAAAACTGACCCTTAGGGCTAAGATTATGTATTACTTGTACATGTTGTTGTGCTTGTATTTTCTGTTGTAGGATTCTTTGTGTGTATACAAAAAATCTGAAAAATGTGTGCAAAAATATGTAAATGTGTGTAAAAGTAGTAGTATTAGTAGTAAAAGAAGTGTGTACCTGATGTAAAAGAGTGTGACGGATAGAAATGTGTCCTGAAATTCTATGAAGAGAAAGGTTTTTTGGTGATCTCACACTGATAGCGAGTTTTCTTAGAGATCTCAGGTAAAGTGAATTTTTTTTTGGGTGATTCATATCAAAGAGAAAATGTTGGGGAGAGAGTTCTAGTTTTACTCTACTTTTATGACACTTCCCAATAAGCACCACTGCATATGGTGCTTCCTAATTGTTCCCTTTATTCCATTTCTTCATAATTGTTCCAAATTTTTCCAATTGTACTGATTGTAGGAGATAGATTGCATTCTGTAAAAGATGGTCTATTCATATAACTATATAACCTATCAGAACACTTTTATGAACTATGCTGATCTGAAAAGATGGATTTATCTTCCTCGAGTACATTAGTTCCTAGGAGACGAAAGAACTACCCAGGTGCTACTGTTTGAGTCTAGGTATTGGTATTTGTATTATGTGTTGGACCCAAGTCAGATTTTTCGATATTCTATGGCTTTGTTCCTATGATATCCATGTAATTTGCAGTATTTTTTTGGAGTACTAATCTTCTATAAGAGTTATTTTCTCACCCAATGTATGCCCGCCTCATTTGGGGAGCATCCGAAGATCATAAGAAGATGCGTCCCAAATGAGAGGACCTATTTTTTTTCTTAATTGGATACCTACATGGGGTACGGAATGTGCATGGTATAAACCAAGGCACATGCAAACAAAGTGGCTAGTAACATTTGTTGGTAAAAAATAACTAAAATAACCTATAAAATAAAGTAACAAGACAGTTTTCAAACAAGATAGACTGTGAAAAGTGTGTTTCAAACATAAGACATCACTCACAATGTTACAAGACAATCAGGACCGAAGTGGTCAAAATCATATAAGACATAGGGCATAGCCCTCAAATAATAACATACATCAGAAAATAAGATCAATCAAAATATGTTAGATAACCATAGTGTCATATAGTCTTGCATGTAAAATGCTACACATGAAACACCCGTTAAAATGTTAGAAAGTATGTAAAGAGTGTTTATATAGTAATGAAAATTAAAGTAATTATAATGAGATGTAAAAATAGAATTTGTGAAGTATGTGATAGTGGTAAAAGTAGATGCCCTTAGGAGCTTCAACGGGAATGGTAAAAGGTACAATGCCAAACATCATTGTAGCATGTAAGAACCTATAAGAGATCTACATTCACCTCAAAATAAAAAATGAATGTCTGTGTGTATATATAGAAAGATGATGATATACTAAGAATCTATATAGAATGGTAAAAATATTGTAGCATTTTGTAGACACAAAATCACCCACTTATTACTATTTACTATACCGCTGAGTATGTTGTTTTGTATATTGATCTTGTGTTAGACAATTATTCACTTGTGACCCATTCCATATTCCATCCACATATATTTTTTTATTTCTATTGTTTTTATCTTTCAAATTTATCATTCATAAACTCAGTTTCCGTCAGGTCATGGGGATCCCTTCCAGTCAGTCTCCACTCTTTTTTTTATCCCTAAACAAGGGTAAATTATAAAAATACCCACAAAACCCTATATGCACTTGTCAATAAAATCCATAAAAAATATCAACTTAAATGAAAATACACTGGAAAGGAGACACCCACACCTTGCACAAAAAGTTGATAATGGACTTGAGAAAATGCCTACGTCTTCAGGTTCAAATTTTTAACTGATTCATTTCACTTGTGATTACAAAAAATTACAATTTACAATGAAGCTATGAAGGTACAATTTGAACAAAAGTTTACCTATTGATTCCACAAGGACTCTGAGTTGGCCTCCAGAAGAACATATAAACGATGAATCCAATGGACTCCGAACTGATCCTCCTAAAGTATTAAGTTTTCTTCTCCACAAACAACCACAACTATATTTCACAGCCACGATGCCTCTACATAGAGAAAATATTCGAGATGAAAAATGTAGGAAAAACAACGCCTTTGATAATCCTGAATGGATCCGAACTAGATAACAAATTGACCACGTAACTAGTTGATTCAAGATGAATCCAAACTCGTAAAGGGAGAACAATAATCATCTTCATGAACAATCTCTATTCTATTTCATGATCATGAACAACCTATACACAGAGTGAATAACTGATCTGCATAGTGTGTAGAAGAGCTAGTCTCCAAAATTTATTCCTTCAAAGAGATGCATGCTTGACGAAGTATCCTGATGAACTCCAGCGCTTGAATGACTTCCACAAGGTGAAAAAGAATCACAAACCTCCAAATTAGTTAAAAAATACACCACCAGGAGCATATCATAATTATGTGCATATCTCCAATTTATACCGAAGGCTCATTCTTCCTCTAAGGGATTTGAAAATGATAATTTCTAATAGATTCCTCTTAAGCACATGGCTTATAAACAAATATTTATCCAACCTCCATCCATAAATTCCTCATAGAAAGGTAAAATGGAAAAGTAGGAGCTATAATACGAGCGTCTCGGGGTGTTATACATATTTCCTATTGACGCTGAGTTATAAAAACTCTCCTAAGCTGATAAAAAACGGGCATATACAAAAGGGCCTATAATAGGCCTAGATAACTATAATAACTGTGAACAGAACTTGTGTTCTATTACACCCACCAAGCTCCCTTTTAAATTTTTTGAGCTACATAGTTTGGCAGTGGAGGGACTATTCTTAGAACCTTATAGTTATGTGTTCGAAACCCACTGTTACATATATTTATTACATGGGATTAAAATCCATATAATCGTGGCTATTTAAAATATTACATGGAAGCTAGAATTAGACTAAGGTAATTTAATACCTTACTGCCTTCGCGATCTATCATTACCACGTCGCCTACCTCCCTTTGCATGGACCATTTGGAATATAATGTTGACAGGTCCATTTTTTGGGTTGCCACCCCTATCTCCCACGTAGACCTCTGGTAGTGCCATGAACCTTCCATTAAAATGTTAGAAATGTGTATTTTTAATATCACACGAACGTGGGTTTAGAAATTTCATATACCTTTTTAAAAAGGCTTGCTGACCATAAACTATTTGTGGTATGGTTTATGCAATATCATTTTTCCTCATAGATGGGCTGCTCCAATGTTCGTTGGTGATGTAAATGTGGGGTGGTAGTGGAATATGTAACGCCCACGTGGGTTGTGTCTTAGGAGCCCACTGAGTTACCTTGGGTCAACGTTGGCAATATGTATATGCCACTTATAGCCTAAACCATGTAATTCTCTATATTACCGAGCTATTTGGTGGGCTTTCCCAATCCATGAAATAGCTCGTCGAGTTATGAACTTGACCTACGTTATAATAAACGTTGGACTAAGCATGTACTAACTCACCCTACATTGCAAATACCCAACTTGCCAAGATATGAAGAAAGCTTAATACATATAACAACTCACCCTACAATGTGCCGAGGGGAATAGCGAGATTGCCTAACCGATTTCGCTGCGTATGGTGAAAATATTGGTGGTAGGCCACGTGGTGGCTTGAGGACCCACAATGTGGTGAAATATAAAACACGACAACAAAGGAACCCGTCTGAGAAAAGTGTGTCAAACTTAGTCAAGGGCTCCTTACTAGTAAAAAGCGGGGTCCACCAGTCTTAGTACGAGTATCGAAGACTAGCATCACAAAACCACATTTTTTCTCCTCCACACTTACACTCTGCTTATGCCACATGTCCTTTATACATTGGCCAATTGACTCTGTTGAGTCCAAATTGTTACCAATATTTGACTAGCCACATCTTGAGGATACGATGTCTATTTTCTGCAATCCAGGGGTCGATGGAAATCTTGTTGCATTCTCTACCATTGTTTCATGCTTTACGGAAATGTAGGGAACTCCCTAATGTCCAAAATGTCCTCTAGATAATTTTTTATTAGTTGTCTCTCGACACTAGCGCCCAAGACTAGACACTAGTGCTATGTTCTCCTATCCATCACGGGCGCTTGTGTCCTCTTTATGTTTTATCTTATTTCATACATTTGTGGTAGGTATATTTTGTTTTCCCTTTCATATCCTAAGGTACTAGTTGGCATGTTGGGTCATTAGTATCAAAATTCATGAAAAAAATCCTTGGATAAACAAATAATACATACCATAAAAAGGGCGGGTAATTTCTATCAAGGGTTAGCTCTCTACATATCTCACAGGATTGCATTTGGGTGCTTTGTTTCTACATACACACTACATACGAAGGGGAGTTCACTCTATTCCACCCACACATTTGAATTTTATCGAGATACCGCCCACTATCTTGGCATCATTGTTGCGAGAGCGGCCTAGGAGCACTATTGCACATATAATCACATAGAACTACATTGGGTATGAGATATAGCAAATCAATTATTTGTAATTTTACCATAATTACAATTGAGGATAGTCTGACTGCTAATGTTGTATCTTTTGTTTTTAGGATTTTATGTCTTTTTCAAGGTTTTTATAGGAGGATATTTGTGTCCATGTTTACAAGTACCCTGGAAATCTAAGTGTGACAAATAGGAGACCAAAGGGGACTAGGTGTGAATCCCTAGCGAATGTGTTAGAACCATATCCTGAGATTTTCTATAAACACGGGAACCCAAAATCAGATCTAAGGCACAAGCAAGTGCCCTTGTTCAGCCCAAGTCCAACAGATCTCTCTATCTCTACAATTTTTCTAATCTTGATTGCAATGGTTTTTGCTCCTCTTCCATCACATTATCTAGTTCAAACCCACTTCAGGATAAGTAAAGTTAAGGTAAGTGCCCTATCTATTGCATTATATTTTATATAGATATCAAATAAATTTCCAAGCACTTGTATTTCATTGTTATATTAGCTATAATAGATCTTTGCATTCAAATTATTATTATTTTATAGTTAAGGCAGGTTGAAGGGACCCGTTCCCTATTAAAAAGTTGAGGCTAAATCCTCAAGAAAACAAGAGGGCTACAAAGCCGAAAAATAGCAGCAAGCTAGCTTTACATTAGATAGAGCTATCCTAAAATTCCTTCCCACCCTACGATGGAAAATAATCATCAATGCTTCCCATGTGAATTTTTTTAATTTTTTGGCCTCTTTACTTCTTGCCATTTGCCGAGATCGGACGAGATAACCAACGTAAGGTCACTAGGCTTTGCCAAGGCCATCTAATTACCTGGCACAGAATCTTGATCTGATTCTGAACTTTTTGAAGGATGGCCCCTTTTTATGCCACCTCCAACCAATTGCTCATCTTGAAATTCCATCTTTATATCATTCTTCTTTGAAACCATTTTATCATCGGAGGTAGGTTTATATGGATTATCTTTAAAATTTGATGCAGAAAAAAATCTGGGTTTACAAAACCCCATCTACTTGAGCATGACGATGCATTATTTTTTTTCGATTTCTAGTTATTATTGAAGGGAGAGGATGCTTTAAAATGCCACACATTTCTGCACAGTCTACATTGAAATGCAGTATTCTCATAGTCTAAGACATGGGTATGCTGAAAATTACCAAATTTAAGGTTAATTCGACCAAGTATTCCTTTGCTTAAATTAATTTCAATGCAAATTCAGGCAAACGAACATAAGCCCGAATGCATTCTATCCAAATCCTCTTTTATAAATTTTCTAAAAGTGTTTCCAATATCTTCCAGGGCATACCACAAATGTAGAAGGAGGTTAGGAAGCCTAACCCAAATTGGTACTTTTTCCACTGAATAATTATTTAGATAAAAATCTGGGAACCATGCGGTGATGAATAAAACCATGTAACTCAGGAACTAGGGTCCATCTGTCAAACAACGATGGTAATCTTCTAGCTCCCTAAAATGGACAATGAAAAAAACCCTTGGAACGGAGATAAATTTCACATTTATTGGTCCAATTTTAAAAAACACACTGATACAGAGCTATGGAAGAAGGCCAAAACCCATTAAACCTACCAACCACCACATCTTGTGTTAGATTTTTGTAATATTCATCAAATTTTGTATTTTTAATGGTGAGTGATGGAATGTCCTCAACCAGATCGACCACATAGGCCTGGTTAGTTGATGTGTGCTTTCCCAAAGAATGGCCGCCCCTGTTTTCAAGAGCCTCTTTTAAGGAAGTCACCTTGTTATGTTACCCTGAGCCACAGTTCTCTGAGACCCCACCCCTCTAGTTCCTCCCATTGTGCCTTCCCTACCCCCCAACACCATTTGGAAACCCATTAGTTTTTTATGCCCTAGGTTTAGGGCGCAGAACCATCTCCTCCTTCTCTATGCTGGTTTTGTCCAGCGTTCCTTCACCGACCTGTGCCTCTCCCACAACTCAACTGACACCCTATGCAACTTCCTTCTTCCCCTGTAGATCTACCTTCCTGTCGTCAACTCTTTCATTGCTCACATCTCTCACAATTTTTTTCCATATTTTCCCCGGAAAAAATCCACAAAAAAACCTGATGAAATGGGATATTTGCATTCAAATTTTAAGAAAATATTCATATTTTATTTATTTTAATTTTGTGAACACCACTCTTAGAACTCCTTACCCTAGGACCCACTAATACCCTAATAGATAAGAATAACTCTTCACCTCCTAGACTAGTCATGCCTCATGTTAGTATCAATCCTATCTATGATGAAGCAACCATATCTAAAATTAGTGCTCTATATCACAACAATATCGTTCCAAATTATACTCAAAGGTAACTATTAACTAATGAATGCAATTTTCCTAATATCTCTTATCATTCTACCGTTAACATTATTGTTATACTCGATATATTTTCTAGTTGTAGACCTTGTTACTCAATTATACGTACTCTAGATGATGTTATTATTATTATTATTCTTAATCTTGATGATAATGCTTTAGATAACACACAGGATAAAACTAGACATGTAAATGATGTTGATTCTCATACTAGTCAGGATGAGTTGCATCTCATACTTCATCCATTTTTGAAAATGTTTCTAACAATGCATCACATTCTATTTCTCCTCCTACTTCATTACATTTTGATGATACACTTAATCAAATCCTTTCATTTGAATCTTTGTCTAATATTGACAATACACATACTAGTAATTATTCTAGTTCTCTAAATATTGTTGACTGTGAATTTTCTACTCTACTTGCAAAATTTTTAGAGATTATTTCTATTAACATGCACGATTCATCTCCTTCTATTGCATTATCTCCTAATAACTCTTTTTATTCTATTCCTACTAATTCACTACCTACAAATTCTTCTGCACCTATATCTAGTGTGCCCTTAACATCGATATATTCTTTTTCTTTTCTTGACATCTCTATGATCAATCATAATGACAGGAGATAACTTCTCAATACACCATATACATATCTTATTATTCCATCATAGGATGTCTTATCAATCATGAATTTTGATGGCCAATTACAATCTCATGTCTAGTCTCTCACAATTGAGAGAAATGTTATTATGCTTCTATTGATAATAATTCTTTACATGGAAACCCTATTCCAAAAAAAATCACAATTCATCATTCCCTAAGGATTCATTATGCCTACATTTTCATGTTTTGATTGTCCTGGAAATCCATATTTACATCTTAAGCATTATCATTTATCTATGACTTATTATTCTAATGTTCGATTATTGCTAAAATATTTTTGTTGATTTTACTGATGACGTTCTCCAATGGTACACACATCTACCCTTTGAATTTATTAGTACCAATTATGAGATCGAATATTCCTTCTTTCAACGTTATATAGTTAATAATGGCCCTACAATCACATATGATCATTTACCCAGCTTACATGAACGCAAAATAGAACCTATCATTGATTACATTTTGTGATTCGATGTTTGCATGAATCAATTAATATTTCATCTCGTTGACTTAGAAATGAAATTCATCTTTTGACATGGCTTGATTCCTACCTTACAAGATCACTTGTAATATGACATACATGATTCATTCATACTCTTATGTTATAAGTTCATCAATCTCAAACGAAATTTAATTACTACACATGTTATAGATCCTCCTCCTAGTTCTCCTACTATTGTACCACCTAGTTCTTATCCACTTCCACCTGTTGAGTGTCCTCCAAAATCTCCATCTCCGCCACCTTGAAATAAAGTTCAATCTTCACCATTACGTAAGCATGCTTCATATCCTCCACAACATTGATCTCTACCTCTTACTTATGTATCACCTTCATGGGAGTTGTTACATTTTTCTCATCGCGCAAGACGTCATGATGTGCTGTGTTCCTTTATTGATGACCATTTGATTTTCTTACCTTATAATCAACATCATCCACCTCATCACCTGCAGTGCCAAAATGATCAACCTTATTACAACTACTATAGTATCAATTTCCATCGTGACAATGATTGTTGTGCCCTTCATGATAGATTACAATAGTGAGAATAAAAGGTTTTCATTTCCATTGGATATTTCTCTCATGAGAATTCTATGTCTCCAATTCCTTACAAGTATGCATCTACTTCAGTTAATTTATCTCCTCCACCTACTCCTAAGTTCAATAATCATCCACCACCATAGATTATTAGTCATGCACCCTCTCTATATCATCCATTCACTTCTGCACCATCTCATCTGTTGTATCATAATACTACTACACATTAGTCATCTAATCCATTGCAATCTTCACTTCCCACAATGGCATCACCCATAAGCGGCACCATCTCATGTATCATTCAATTCAGTTCATAAAATCATGTTTCTTCCATTCCACATTTTTCCACCGCTCCATGCCTACTTCGTCTCTAGTACGTGAGTTTTCTCACCTCACCCCTTGATGACATACTCATGTTCTTACATTTCTTACATTACTATTGAGGGATTTATTTCTATAACAACCTCATTCCACTTTTATGCTATGTACTTAATCAATATATCTATTTAGCGTACATCATCAAATTAGTTCCCAATGATGAACACTTGCTTTAAGGTTCATCCTTTACTATTGGTGGGTATTATATAAATGAACCTTATCATCTACACACTGGTGGGCCTCGCAATTCTCTCTTCCCCCACTCTTCATCATACAAACAAGTACATTTTTACAATCATCACATTCACATACTCTCTTAAATCATTTATACATTTTTCTATTGCATTGAACAATCACACTATATACTCCCTATACCATATACTATCACATATAGCAACAATAATCAATGCATCATACATTTATACATAAATACCGATCATCACATTATCACATCACTAGTATGCCAATGGTCTATATATATATAGACCATTGGCATACTAGTGATGTGATAATGTGATGGTGATATATATGATTTATATATATATCATCATAGTTTAAAATTTTCTAATATTGGGGGGAATTCCCTCATACATCAATACATCAATACATATACATCATATCTCATCATCATTATCACTATCTATAATTGTGAAAGCTCTAGAACTAGATGCTTCACCGCTAAATCTGTGCCGATGGTTGCGACACCTATACTTATCTATCTTCCTACATAATAGAGTAAACTCAGTCAATTGCTCCACAAAATGACCCTATAAATCCAATAACCTTGAAAATACAATCTGTGCTAGGGGGAATTCCACCAGTGCCTCCCTAGGTTGTTACATATCCTCTCATTCCTTTTCTCACTCGCTCAACAACATGTAAACGAAATTTCCTCTAGCGCCACTTGATCAAATAAATGAACATGCTCATCCACAATGGTATCCACCCACTCTAGTGTACATCCTCCTATGATTACATTGGTGGGTACATTTCTTGTCAATGTGCATATAGATGCGTCAACAATTAGCAACTAATACGCATCACTTGTATTCATAGATCAACACATTAGACAACAATGACAATTACATAACTAAACAAAAAATCACAAACATAACTATACAAATACTCATGTTCTTCTATCGTTGCTACTATGCTATTGGGGGCATGTGATTTCCCCTCTACTCCTCCACCTGATGTTTCTCCCATCGTATCCATAAAGAATAAAAATAAAAGCATCTACCTATGTCACATCCACCATGCATGGTATTCCTCCATATACCCCATGTCATCCACATCTATCGGGTCTATCATCACATTTGAATTGTCTGACCCTAAAATTACTAGCTACACTCTTTTGGGCCCTGCTTTAACCACAACCCTCCTTGGTGCTGGAATGGCCCTCATGCATACGTATGGCTTTGTTGGCATATCTTAATCCATACAATTTTTTTTGAAACACGCTCTACTTCGAATAGCTCGGTCACCACTAGAATAGATTATAGTCACGAAATCACGCACTTTAGACATTAGTTAGTCTGCGTTTCATACAACTATTCATATGGTTTTTGAGTAAAGAAAGTACTAATTAACCCTTGTCTTTTGAGAATTTTACGTTTCTAAAAAATTTCACAGTATATTTTTTGAATTTTACATCATTTTATCCTTGAATGGGGTTCCCATGCTTATATTAGGGAACCCAAAAGTGTCATGGTATGAGTTTGGGCACCCTGATCCCAGTCAGGGAACCCTAATCATTTTCCCACTTGTTGGGAACTTTATAGCCATCTAAACATTTCACATTTCTTATGGTTTACCTTTTTGGGGTTAATTAAAAAATTAGAACAAGAGAAGCATATAAATATAAATTTATGAGACCATAATGAGGGACTAAGCACCAGTCACTACTATCATCATCTAAGGTTGCATCTATCAAAGGCTCAATTTACATCCCTCTAGCTCTATCACAAGGCACAAGGTTGCTATCATCTGCATCACAGTGCATATGAGGGAATTTTATTCTATTCCATTCACCAATCTATTACATTTATGCACATAGTTATTTTTTTATACTTTCCAAAAGTGTGACTGATAGAAGAACACCTAGGGAATGATTGCATACATAATCATATAAAACTAAATTGGGTCTAAGATGTTGTGCAACACTCAATTAGTAAGTCCACTATTGTAGCCATTGAGAACAATTTGACCCCTCAATTTAAAGTTCGACATAATCAATTCTATTTCAAAATGTTAATTTTATTTCATTGAGGGATCATCCATCTCATAGTGAAGGTTTATAATTTCATCCCATGGCATCCTTATATTTCCATCTAGATTGAATGGTGGAATGTTGTCATACATTACAACACAACTTTCCTCCTTCATGTGGATAAATAAATGGAATGGGTTTGCAGGATGACTATTGTCTCCTTAAATAATTTCACATTATATTTTTTACATTAGTAATGTCACTTTTATTATCCTCATTTATAACCCACGGCTGCTACACTTAGGAATAAATATAATTAAACTCTAAAAATTATCCTATGCTTCAAGAGGAGATCAAATTTGGGCCCATCTATATTGTATTAATGTTAAAGATCATACCTCCAAATAATTAATCAATTACCTTTAATCCAAGAAAACCCAAATAGTAGATAAAGGTTATCCAAATGGTTCACAATCGACATACTATAACTCTAGAAATATCTAATTCCTTTGTCGAAAACTACAAAATTGTGTTCAAATCACAAGCCATGTTGGAGAAAAAAAACACTTTATTAATTACTTGATGTTGTACGCTATAATATTTCACCTACATATAAGATTAAATGTGACTCTGCTTGAAATTGACATGATATTTAGCTAGATCTTCAATGCATGATTAATAATAAAACACCGGGTAATGATGGTTTATCTTGTGACTTTTACAAATCTACCGAGAGTTTCATGGGACCTGATTTACTACAAGTTGACAATAATTCAATATCTTGTAAATCTTTAGGTAAATTTATAAACAAATAAAACACCATATTAATAATTAAATATGGTGATCTTGAACTCATTTGTTGTTGACTAATAACCTATCACCTTGTTGAATGTATCCTATAAAATTATTGGTAAATATTTTGTGTTGTGCATTTTCCATATTCTTCCTTACATTTTTAGAGTTAATCATACCTACCCTATCTAAGGGAGCTATATTTCAGATAACATTATTACTTTTGGGGAAGGAACATAATGGTCCTACACCTCTTGATAATAAACTACTTTTCTAAAGATGGACATAAAACCCCATATAGTTAGATTGAATGGCCTTTTATTCTTGACATATTTCAATATTTTGACTTTGGTGATTTTTTTTTTCAAGATGTACAAATTATCTTCTCTAATACCTCTACTTGTTAACCTATAAAATGTAAAAAGTTTTGTATTTTTGGCCTCGTTTGTTCTATCTTCTAGTTTTTTCCACTTACTTTTCCTCTCTTTGTATTAGCATTGCAAGATTTTAAATAATTTCTATCCCATCAATCTAAATAAGGGTTGATTCAAGGTATATTCCTTCCATATTTTTCCAAATATCTTATTAATGGTAAATTTTTCAGATGAGTCATATGTGACTCATTTCTAACTCTTGTAGAAAATGAAGTCTCCTTTAAATAAAGTATTAAATGTTTTGACATTTTCTTCAAATATCCTTAATCTAATTTTTAGTCAACAAAAAATATGTGTTATAGGAAAAACCTGTTTCCCATTACAAATTTAGAAAAAAAAATCAGCAATGCATGGCCTTCCCGGAATCCTGTGTATGATGAGAATACTTATTTTTGGTGTCTCCATGTTAAGGATGACCCGTACAATCCCACCTAGTGATAGTAGTATTTTTTCTTTACTCTCTTGATTTTTTCATTATTATGTAATATTTGTCTTTTGAATTCTTTCAAAATATTGTAACTTGTGTTGAGACATATTTTTCACTAACATGAATATTAGGTTTGGAATCTTTGTATCTGCCTTTTACTTGTAATAATCTTGTATTTATTTTTTAGTAATATATTTATGTGTGTGTGTTTGTGCGCGCGTGCGTGTGTGTGTGTGTGTGTGTGTGTGTGTGTGTGTGTGTGTGTGTGAGAGAGAGAGAGAGAGAGCCATTATCATACCATTTTTTTCTACAAAACAATCTCCTTTTACAAGTAAGGGCATTTATTCTTTACATTTACCTCCTTATCTCTTAAATAAGAAGGTTTTGGTGGTTCCATTTTTCTCAAAAAAAGGAGGGTGGATTTTACCCTTCCAATTAAGCCTTGGGTGAGCTTAATCCTACTAACACGAGGAAAATTAGAATTTATCAGGCATCGTGTAATTTAATTTCTCTAAGAAGAGGTACAAAAAGAAACCTACTAGAAAGAGATCATAGAATGAGGATTAGGGGACTATTTGGATCTCATTTGACTCTAGAAAATAAGTTTTCTATACATGGTAAATGTGTTAATTTGTGGTTGACGAAGAGTTGCAAAAGCTTATGAATAGTGGCAATAGATAAGCCATGAAAAATTCTATGTAATTATTGTGAGTGAGTTGTGGTTTGTTATTTATAGTGTAGATTGAAGGGGTTATGGAAGATTCAAATTTTCTTATAAAATAAATCATTTTATAAGATATCTAGATAATATAATTCCATATGTTTTTTTTTCAGTTTTTTTTAAGCTGAATAAATTTTCTATAGTTTTGTGGAGATTCCTTTGTTTTTTTTCAGATCCTTATAATGCGGGAAAGTTTGAATTACTCTCCTTTGATTATAATATATGTAGTTCCAATATAGTTACCTGTATTTCATATCCTTTAATTATTGACATTCATATTGACTATTCCAACTCATATGTCTGGAAAAAATGTTTACTAATTAAAAACCATGTTCATATAACAGATAACATAGTTTCCATACCATATTCAAGAATACCTACATAAATGAAATATAATACATTACATTGGCCAATAAATTACAATTAGGGCTCTTTTGTGTTGTGTAACCAATGTCATGGTGCCAAAATAAACACAAATTATTGGGTTTACTAGAATTGATAAAGCTAAGCTATATATGCATAAAAGAATGAGAGATTCTTACTTCAATGCATTAAAGAAGCTATACAATATTATGGATTCATTTCTCAATGATAAACCAAGAGGAGGCTACAATGAATCAAAGAGATCATAACATCAGCTTTAAAATATCATTATAAGCATGTCTATCAATTTAAAGAAAACACAACTAACACTCTTAATTAGTTGTAAATTGTAATGGATATGTTTTATTTAAATCACTATTAATAAGAATCCTTTTTTTTGGGAACTATATCTATTTTTTAAAATGATATTAAATTAAAGTTTTATTTGTATTATTATTTTTATACTAAAATGTAATATTACAAAAACAACTACAATTAGTCTAATCCAAAGAAATATATTAAAATTATAAGAGATGGTAATAATACAATGTTAATAGGATTTTATTTGTATATACTGATTTGAGATTAAACTCAAATGGGTCTTTAGGATTCAAGACTTTTCCCTAAATTTGAAACATGTAAAAATGATTAAGGGAAATGGATAAGCTATGTTTTTATCAATATATATTAGATAGGGGGACGTCCAAATCACCTTAAAAAAATATTTGTAGTATTTAGTGATTTATATATCATCTTTGTAAATTTAGTAGGGCTACCTAAATGACCTATATAAATAAACATTAGTATAGTGATATACAAAATTTGTTATTAATTCTGGGATGCATGAAGCTTAACTTTTATGTTGCTTCAATTAAATATAATAAAGAAGAGGAGAGGAGGGGCTATATCAGATAGTAAAGCAATTTATTTATCAACTTATGGTGATAATTTAGGAATTCAAAGAATTCATATTGTTGAAGATAAGGGAACATATTGGGGTATTCAACTTGCAACCCAGTTCGTTATTCCTTGTTTAATTATATAGGGTAATTCACTTAATATTATATATAATTTTTTAAAGAAAGTAGATCAATATTGGACCATCGAGGACATTATTGAAGATGCTTGAGCCATTATCTAAACCTTCTAGACTATTGAGATCATCCATGTGTTTAGATGATGGAATCATGTAGCTGATTGGTTTTCCAATCAAGAGGTGGAAACCAATGCTTTTGATAAGAGGGATGATGTTAATGATATTCCTATGAAGGCTAATAGTATGATTAAAAGTTTTTTGAATGATTGCACTATTTGGGGTTGTAAAATTTAATCAAAAAGTGTAGTGTCCACTCCTCTTTGACTTTTATATTATTATGTCACTGTTAACTGTTTTTTGGATATCTAGAATTTGATATCGTTTCTAGTATTAGACATTTCTTGATTGACATTGATACATTTGAGTTACTTATTTTATCGACAGTACATATGTGATAGAATTGTGACATGATGGGACTTATGTGATGGAATTTATATGCTTGATTTACATATCAGTATTGATGTTCTATGTGCTACTACTATTGTTACATATTGGACATGAATTAAGGATATTTTGGATGATTGTTGATGTTATGACCTTAGTACCAATTGATGGATTAGTAAAACTCAAATGTTAGAAATTTGAACAAATAAATAATTACTTGACTATAAAAATGTTTTAATTATGATATTCGATGATGTAAATTATTAGGTATATGTGCATGTTTTTTATTATTTTGACGTCATTAATATGACCACGATGTCAAAAATTTATTGCTTAATTTTATAGGAATTATAACACAAAAAAATATAGGGGATAGGAGACCAACAATGATGGAATGTGGGTATTGGCAACAGGTTACCATGCCAACTTTTGTATTTGTATGTTGTATGTTTTTGTTGATTGTTGGAGGTCCCGTTGGGGAGTGATATCAACTGTGACCTTGGGTAATTTTTTTGTCTTTTATTTTAATTAACTGTGAGTATTTGAAATTAATTGTTTTTGTGAGTCACTTTATTTAGTATTAGTTGATATGCACATATTAGTGGTTAAACTTGATTAATGGTTATGAAGTTTGATGTAACCTATAGTGGGTAAGAGATTCCATGGAATATATCTTATTCCTTTCACTTTCATGTTAGAATAATTTATTACAAAATAATGGGTGTCGCTTTTAACTCCTAAGTTCGAAATTTTTCCTTGAGCATAGTGAAAAAGGTATTTGGAGAAATAATAACTTGTCCTCCACTCCATTTTTCACTTCCCCACCCATACTTTTCACTTGATGGGTCATAATTAGACCCTAGTCATGATATATTATAAAAATAGAGACAATAAATACACTCCTATCTTGAGGCCCTAAAACAAAATTTAAGAATGTGCAAGTGGTACATGTGTGCACATTTCATAATGTATTACCCTCATCCCTAAGTTGAGTGGTATTTGGTTTTATGTGGGACTGATTGATGAGGAATTTAGGAGAGTAAATTGGCATCCTACATGGATCAACCTCACCCTCCTCTTCTCTTGCTCCTATTTTATGTTTTTGTTTTGGGATGGGCGAGGGGTTACTTGATTTTTGTTTTTGGTTATGGAATTCTTGCAAAATTTTGGTTAGAGCTTGATTTGGAATATCTTTGTAGCTTGGTGTGGTTTGGTTCTTTCCTTGGATTTTTTTTTTTGGAATACTTGAAGCTTGCTTGTGGACTTTACATTCTCACAATTACAAGGTAGGACTTCATCCTTATTTTCTTGGTCACCTATTTGTATTTATGTTTGTAAATGATTGATTGTTGCATGGCTGTAATATTGGAATATAGATTGATCCTTAGGTTATTTGGCATAGTTTTGGAAATAGGGTTAAAACTAGTGGGAGGAATAAGAGTAGTTTCATTATGCATTTTAGGAGGTAGTTGGGTTGGGGTGATCCACCTCGTGATAAGTAGAACTTGTGATTATCATGGTTTCTTTCGTTGTGGGAGGAATAAGATTATTCTTCTTGTTGGGAGGCATAAGAGTTACTATTCTTCTTGGGAGGCATAACAATCAGTCTTCTTGTAGGGAGGCATAAGAGTTATTCTTCTTGTAGGGAGGCATAAGAGTTTTGGGATTGTGAGGTAGTTTTTTGAGGATTTTAAAGCTGGGCACCCAAACCCTTGGGAGGTATAAGGAGAAACCTCATGTTCCATTCCCCTTCTTGGCTTGTGTATTAATCCTTTGTTTTTAGATACTTGCATGAATGAGTAATCTTGTTATTGTGTATTAAGCCTTTGTTTTCATTAGTTGCTTTATATTCCTCATTTTTTCCTTATTGGGGCTTGGGGGCCAATGCGGAAGCAGACTTCTCTTCCTCATTAGGTATTATTTGGGTAAAAAAAGTTTCCTACTCCCTCATTTCATTGTTCTTCTTGGTGTTTAAGATAATATTGGTTTATAGATATACTTGAAGAAATGGAACAAATGTTCTTTTAGTAGAAAAAATCATCATGTTGTCTCCACATCTGTAGAAGGCTTGTAGCTTGTATTTTAATTTCTCATCTTCTTGTAACTGTTGTGAGAGAAATAATTTTGCAATATACTTCCAAATGTATAAGTATGGGAGTAATACATTATTAGTGCTAACTTCTTACTAGCGTATTTTCTCAACTTGTGAAGTTTACAAGAATGTATTAGATGTAAACAACATTTTAGTGAGTTGTATCACAAATGGAATTATTAGGGGATGTATTAACTCAGTTAAAATGATAACTTTGAAATGGTTTTGGGGAGAAAATAAGCTTTTCTCTAGTCCATACTTATACTTGGAAAGTATTTCGTTGTTAGAATGAATCAAGATCTTGAGTAGAATCTCAATTATTAATAGTCTTAGTTATGATATTGGAAGAGTTGAAAAGAAGGATATGATGTTATAGCTAAATGGATATTGTATTGTTTCAAATATAAAATTAAATGTTTACTTGCATATGTTCTTTTAAGTGAAATGACCGAATAAGGATGATTTTTTTTTGTAAATGAAACTAGATGTACTTATTGGACTAAAATGTCATTTATCCTAGGATGTGTTGGAGAGAAAATTTGTCGGGTGGAAAAACTTGTGAATTTTTTGCCAATGCTCTGGGAATCTAAGTCCCTCTACTTAATCAGTGCAGCTGTCATATGTGCATACGCGAGAAAGTGTGGATTTTTGTGGTGCTCTTTCGACCGGAGATCCAATAGGGGCACTCCACTGACCCTGTGGCAAAGCTAGCAATCTCTTTCTAGATAAGACTTTGTCTGAAAGTGAGGAAGTGAGTGAGAAAAGAGGTAAAAGAACTAATGTTGCAGGTAGATAATTAGATTCCTACACACACACTAGTTAGAAACTTCAACACATGCATTCATGAGAAGAAACAACTCTGTAAATAACAACAAGACCAAATAAAATTTATTGATCACAAAGTATCAAGAAACCCCTTAGTCAAACAAAGCTGAAAAATCCTACTTGTATTGATTTCTCAAACCAAACTTGTACATAGTGGAGAAATAAAAGAACTTTGAGAATGAGAGGAATGGAAGAATTTGACTATCTCCTTTGTTCTCTCAAGGTACAGTATAATATCTAGTTTACAAGATCAATCACCAACCCTTTGAAATGGGAATGACGTTACAATTTATAGAATAGAATATGACTCTTCATCTACCTCATGACCTTTCGAATACCTTAATATGACTTAAGACTATTCATATTCCACTTTAAATATTTAAGTCCCTTTTATAATAGTAAGGCGGCTTAATTTACATTATATTTCTAAATTCATTTAAGTCATATTAAAAATTACAAACCCCAACACGAAATTAGAATATTGGAAAGTGAGAGAAAGTTGGGGGGAAGAGGAGAGAGAAAGAGAGCGAGAAGAAGAAGAGGATATGTCATTCCCAATGAAGTCCATTGATCCTCGGTGATGGAAAGCTCTGATGTGATGAAGTTCTGAATGTCCCATTGTGCTAAAGCTGCTCTTTGAGTGTGGCTTACTATTTTTAGTAAATTCCTAGATGGGGAACTTACTATTGTTAATAAGTGCTCATTTTCACTGTTTCCTACTTCGGATAATCATTTTTTCCTTTTGGAGATCTTCAATACCCGATGCCTTTGTCTTAGCTTCTTTTGATGAAGACTTACCAAAAACAGCAAGCATGTGTAGGAAAAATTACTATTTTTAGAAAGGGTGTTTCTAATACTCGATTTGCAACAGAACATACTTTTTTGGACTCTTCTTTTCGTTACGATCACACCCTTCAAATTTCACATAGTTTTTCCCAATAGAATGCCTGGAAATAAATTTTGAAATTTTGACCTGGCAGTGGCTTCGGGCACGGAGCTACCATGGCAGCCATTAATGGAGCTCAAAAATTAGCAAGTATATTTTTTGTCTCTATTTGAAATGAAAACAAATCCATTGTGTTAGATTTTTTATTTTGAGCTTGTGTGCAAGTTTTTAGCTCGTTTCCATTTCCGGAATGACGGGAAATCCAACGAATTTGAGTCGGTGCACGAAGAGGGGGTTTTGTTGGACCAAATGATTATAGGAAAATTTGAAATATTATTTATTGCATCTTGATCACCTTGAAAAATTAAGAATTTTGAAAAAAATGGCATCTTGATCTGACTTGTATCTTGTGAGATATGAAGATTTTTTGATTGGGTGACTTCATGGTTACCTGGCAAAAACCTTTCATTTTCTGCCCGCTCTTCATCATTTCACTCCATTTTTCCTTGATACCTAAATATTTCTATGTATTCTTAGTGTGGAGAGTTTATGTGACCATGGTGGAGCTGGTTCAGAGCAATAGTGGTGGACGGGGTGTCTGGACAATCATGCACGGAGCCATGGCAAGGTATGAAGCTGTGAAGGAGAAATGAGGAGGAAGAAATGGCTAAGTGTTGGATTTTAAACTTTTAAAACATGCACATGGAGGGTATGGGAACATTTTTATGTCCCTGATGTCCCTAATCTCATGGACATGAGAAACATCAATTTCCATGGTAGTCAAGGTGATGCTATGTGTCCTCTATCCGACGGCTAGGGATTTGCTTGAAAAATGCACCTGGGGGCTGAAAGTCGGTCACATGGGTGTCCAAATGACATCCCATATGGGTTGGGTTCATTTTTCCATGTCTGATGTCCCTCGCCTTAGGTAAATAAGGGACATCAATTTCCACGGTGGTCCTGGCAGTGACATGTGGCGCCCAATCCAATAACAGCGAATGGATGCTCCAAAAATGCACCTGGGGGTTGAAACTCGGTCACGTGGGTGTCCAAATGACTCCCCATAATGGCTAGGAGAATTTTTCAAGGTTTTATGTCTCCCACATTAGGTGCATAAGGGACATAAATTTCCACGGTGGTCCTGGAGCTAACACGTGGCACCCGTTCTAACGGTAGGGAATGGATGCTCCAAAAATGCACCTGGGGGCTGAACTGTCAAGTCTGGAGGTCACATGAGGGTACAAGAAGTCACATGAGGGCTGAGAGGGAATCAAGGGGTCTAGGTACACTTTTATAACCTTGATTTCCCTAGCCTTGGTAGACGTGACGGACACAAAATCCCGCCAGGTTCTTGGTACTGACACATGTCCTCCCAAACATTTGGCTAAGTGTTGAACTTGTAATAGTGATAACTTGAGCTCCCGATGGTCCTTTTTGGAAACAATTTATATGATACTGACTGGAAATGGCCTTTTTAATTTAATGGTTGGGGTATCATGTCTTTATTATTCCATATGATCCCTAAAAAATCATATGTTTGAGTTTTTACTCCACCTATGCCTGAGAAAAACTGCCTGCAAACATGATGTGCCAAAGTGATGTGAAAAATATTATTTCACCATAATTTAGGTCTTTGAATCCTCTTTTTTCATATATT
Organism: Taxus chinensis; assembly: GCA_019776745.2. Classification (NCBI taxonomy): domain Eukaryota; kingdom Viridiplantae; phylum Streptophyta; class Pinopsida; order Cupressales; family Taxaceae; genus Taxus; species Taxus chinensis. The sequence goes on along the minus strand of CM034151.1, from coordinate 719,241,770 downwards.
TTTTTTTCTTCTAACTCCATCCGGAGCTCCCAGAATCTTCTTATGAAGCCCAGTAGATGTTTTAGGCATGTGTACCACCTAGGCTTGTGAACCTTGTTTTTTACTCAGATTAGTCCAAGTTTTGCAGAACTTTACCAAATCTTCCAAAATCATTTCCATAATGTTCCAAGGTCTTATATTCACCTCCATGTTAAATTTTTTCCTTTTGTTCCGCTCCAGGGGTTGATCCATTCTTGGGAAGGCCAACGATAGCCCTTCCCAATACTTCCAGAAGATAGTATCTTTTCAGAAATCCCTAAAATCACCTAGGGGTGATGAATAGACTTACCTAAATCATATAGGGAGATGAGATTTCATTATTTAGGAGGTCATTTGCACTGATTGGATAGACCTAGGGTGTCTTGGAATGATGGGACTTGAAAAAATTAACACTAGGGTATTGTTGTTTTGCTTGGAAATTGTCAATTTCCATGTTGCACATTTACACGAAAACAGTTGGCTCTAGCTTGGGGACATGACATGGACTGAGAATAGTTAATACATGACATGGGAATCCAAAATCTCAATTTTAGACAAGATAGTTCATTGACCAGTGCCTTATCCATTGGGCCTTGCGGATTCATGTACAACTTACAAGAGAGAGAGAGAAGAAGGGAACACACACACACAAAACAAATGAAAGGAAACACATGACACAAAACAAGAAGGGAAACACACACAAAAGAAAGGGAAGCACACCTAGAAATCACCTATGGTACAGGGAGGAGGATAACCCGCTTTCACTTAAGCACTTTACATTTCTCAAAATTTACCCATGAGTGGGCAACATTGAGTGATGATGTTCTGCAAAGCCGTTGATGGGTTCTAGAAAGTAGCCTCCCCTCCTCAGCTGCTTATGAAAGCTATGTTCTTTCAAAATTGTTTGTGTACTTTGTAGGAGTGATTACATGTGAGGTTATTGATGCTTAGGTCCTTTCTTGGAAATTCCACTACCTTCGTCCCTTCTGAAATCAGTTTCATCATGCCAATTTCCTTCCATGTTTATCCATATAGATGATTCTCCATCAAGCATCTCATTGCTGCCCCAAAGTTGATGTTCACCATGTTCTGAAAAGATCTCTTCAATGCAAATCAGCTTTATGTTTTCCCTGTTATCTTCTTTCATGGTGGAGGTGTTGTCTTCAAGAATGTAGATGTCCAAACGAGATACACGAACTTTTATTCTTTTGTACTCATGAAATTATTCACACAATGTGGAAGAAAAAGGCATGTTTTCATGTTTATTCTCATCAAGCAAAGTATAAATTAAGTCATAAAACTTATCCCACTACTCCATTTCAACATAAAAAAATGTCACACCAAAATAAGAAGCACAAATTGACTCATACTTTTCTTGTATCTCCATGGCCCGAGTTACGAGTTCAAGACTAATTTGAGGATCCTCAGTTTCTTCTACAACCTTCAGGATATCTTATACAAATATTCTTCCTAAATTTCCATAGGATCATTTTTATCTTCATTGGAAGAATCTTCTTGTTGTGCCTCAAGGAGATGGCTAAAAATATGATCCATATGGGCCCATGATTCATTTGAAACATCCTCACTATCCTCTTCCATGTTTTGCATTGCTAAAGATTCACTTTCTTGCAAATACGAGCATGCTTGATTCATGAAACCTAATGACAAGGAGAAGATATCCAAACTTTGTGGGAAGGGTGCTCCTTCAAGCTCAAAATCCATATCATCTTCTTCTTGGTAAGAAGCAGAGAACCATGTTGGGACAACAGTATGAGAAGAATTTTCTGTTATATCTTGACCATCCATTGTCGAATCTTTTTGCTCAGGTGAAAGATGAAAGGCTATGTTTTCACCATGATGATGATTCTTATACTCGAGTGAGTAGAGGTTGTGTTTAAATTTCTCATTCTCCTTGGATTTGAAAATAGATTGGGATTCTTCCATTTGATCATCCATTATTGGATCGGGGAGAGAGTTTGATTCTTTGACTTCCTTCATTTCTTCATGCAACATTTTTACATCACTTGAGGAATTAGGAGGATTATCTATGACCATCTTGAATTCATCATTTTTGGGCCATGATGTTGGCTGAGTTTCTTGCACTTCTTCACATCTCTCCATTTCATCATCAATTGAAAGATAAAAACTTGAAAAGAGATCATCCATGCTTACTTTGAATTGACCATCTTCTTCATCATTTGTGGAGTCTTCGGAGAGCATTGTATCATCCATTATGAAGTAAGGATATTCCTTTACTGAATATATTATTCCCCCCATGGGCTGTGACTTGAGCCAAATTGAATTGCTGAATGGTGATCCTATCTTTGTCTCTTCAACTTCTTTCTCCATGATGTTGCTTTGGCTTTCATTAGGAGATTCCATGACAAGATCTTCTTTAGAAGCATCCAAGAATATTTCAGGAATGAAATCCTCGTAATACGGGCAGCAATCCGAGTCTTCTTCCATAGGGTGAATCTCATCTTCTTCCTCCATTTGATGTGGAGTTTCAAAATTTTCATATCTTCTCTATAGAGCTAAAGCATACCTACAAATTTCATTAAAGACTTTGGGTTTAGAATTTCCTTTTATTATGCTCTCAAGTATTTCCACATATTCTCTTTTCAACATGTTCATTTCTTCATCACCATATGTAATGAATTCATCTAGAGAATGGTGGAAGAAGGACAATGTTCTCAATTTTGTAGTGATTTGTGAGAGATTGCAAAAATCTTCTTCAGTGGATCGTGCACCATCCTACCTTTCGTCATCTTCTTGAATGTTGATTTTATCTTCATCGGAAGGCTCAAGGATATGATTTTCTTCAACAGCATTCAAGAACATTTCAGGTATTCTTGTACACAAACTAGTTAGAAACTTCAACACATGTATTCATGAGAAGAAATAACTCTGTAAATAACAACAACACCAAATAGAATTTATCGATCATAAATTATCAAGAAACCCCTTAGTCAAAGAAATCTGAAAACTCCTTTTTGTATTGATTTCTCAAACGAAAGTTGTACATAGTGGATAAATAGAAGAAATTTGAGAATGAGGGGAATGGAAGAATTTTCCTATCTCCTTTGTTCTCTCAAGGTACAGTATACTCTTGAGTTTACAAGATCAATCACCAACCCTTTGAAATGGGAATGGCGTTACAATTTATAGAATAGAATATGACTCTTCTTCTACCTCATGACCATTTGAATACCTTAATATAACTTAAGACTATTCATATTCCACTTTAAATATTTAAGTCCCTTTTACAATAGTAAGGCGAATTAATTTACATTATACTTCTAAAGTCATTTAAGTCATATTAAAAATTACAAACCCCAACGTGAAATCAGAATATTGGAAAGTGAGAGAAAGTTGGAGGGAAGAAGTCTATTGATCCTCGCTGAAGGAAAGCTCTGATGTGATGAAGTTCTAAATATCCCATTGTACTAAAGCTACTCTTTAAGTGTGGCTTACTATTTTTAGTAAATGCCCAGATAGGGGACTTAATATTTTTTGTAAGTGGCCATTTTCACCATTTCCTTCTTCTGATAATCATTATGGCCATTTGGAGATCTTCAATACCTGTTGCCTTTGTCTTTGCTGCTTTTGATGAAGACTTACCAATAACAACAAACATGTGTAGGAAAAATTACTATTTTTACAAAGGGTGTTTCTATTACTTGATTTGCAATGGAACATACTTTTTTGGAATCTTCTTGTTGTTATGATCACACCCTTCGAATTTCACATAGTTTTGTCCACTAGAATGCCTGGAAAAATATTTTGAAAATTTGACCTGGCAGTGGCTTTGGGAACGGAGCTACCATGGCAGCCATTAATGGAGCTCGAAATTTGTAGGTTTAGTTTTTTTCTCTATTTTCAATGAAAAAAACTCCAATGTTATAGGTTTTTTATTTTGAGCTCGTGTGCAAGTTTTTAGCTCATTTCCATTTCCGGAATGACAGGAAATCCAACGAATGTGAGCTAGTGCACGAAGAGGGGGTTTTGTTACAGAAAATGATTTTTGGAACAATTTGACCTCTCTTTTTTTGCATCTTGATCACCTTGAAAAATGAAGAATTCTACAAAAAACGGCATCTCGATCCAACTTTTATCTTATGAGATATGAAGATTTTTCGATCAGGTGACTTTATCGTTATCTGATAAAAACCCTTCATTTTCTCCCTGCTCTTTGTCATTTCACTCCATTTTTATCTGAGACATACATATTTCTATGTATTCATGGCGTGGATAGTTTATGTGGCCATGGCAGAGCTGGTTAAGAGCAACAATGGTGGACTGGATGTCTGGACAATCATGCACGGAGCTATGGCAAGGTATGAAGCTGTGAAGGAAAAATGAGGAGGAAGAAATGACTAAGTGCTGGATTTTAAACTTTAAAAACATGCACATGGAGGGGCTGGGTGCATTTTTATGTCCCTGACCTTAGGGATGTGAGGGACATCAATTTCCACAGAGGTCAAAGTGATGCCATGTGTCCTGGATCCGACGGCAAGGGATTTGCTTGGAAAATGCAACTTAGGGCTAAAAGTAGGTCACGTGGGTGTCCAAATGACTCCCCATAGGGGCTGTGCACATTTTTCCATGTTTAATTTCCCCCATCTTAGTTACATAAGGGACATCAGTTTCCACGGTGGTCCTGGAGGTGACATGTGGCACCCAATCTAACGGTAGGGAATGGATGCTCCAAAAATGCACCTGGGGGCTGAAACTCGATCACGTGGGTGTCCAAATGACTCCCCATATGGGCTAGGTAAATTTTTCAAGGTCTTATGTCCCCCAACTCAGGTTTATAAGGAAAATTAGTTTTCACAGTGGTCCTGGAGCTGACATGTGGCACCTGATCCAACGATAAGGAATAGATGCTCCAAAAATGCACCTCGAGGCTGAACTGTCAAGTATGGAGGTCACATGAGAGTAAAAGAGGTCATATGGGGTCCTAGAGGGCTTTAATGGGTCTGTCCAAACTTTTCCAACCTTTACATATGTGATCTTGATAGACGAAAGGGACATAAAATCCCACCAGCCTCCTAGTGTTGACACGTGTCCTCCCAAAAATTTGGCTAAGTCCTGAACTTGTGACAGTGATAACTTGACCGCCCAATGGAAATTTTTGGAAAAAATTTATATGATATGTACTAGAAATGGCATTCTAAATCCAATGGTGGGAGACTCATGTATTTATTATTCCATTTGATCCTAGAAAAATCATATTTTTGAGTTTTTACTCCACATATGCATGAGAAATAATGCTTGCAAACATGATGCGCAAAAGTGTTGTGAAAAATATTATTTCACCATCATGTATGTCTTGGAATCCTCTTTCTGGATTTTTCTTTTCTTCTAACTCCATCCAGAGCTCCCAGAATCTTCTTATGAAGCCCAACATTTTTTTTACGCCTGTGTACGGCCTAGGCTTGTGAACCCTGTTTCTTACTCAGATTACTACAAGTCTTGTAGAACTTTCCTAGACCTTCCAAAATAATTTCCATAATGTTTCAAGGTCTTATATTCACCTACATTTTAATTTTTTTCCTTTTGTTCTGGTCCAGGGGTTGATCCATTCTTGGGAAGGCCAATAATAGCCCTTCCCAATACTTCCAGAAGATAGTATCTTTTCAAAACTCCCTAAAATAACCTAGGGGTAATGAATAGACTTACCTAAATCACATAGGGGAATGAGATTACATTATTTAGGAGGTCATTTGGATTGATTATGTTGGTACCCAATTTTTTTATCCTTTTCAGTCTGAGCAACATCAGAGATATGGACTGAAGCTTGAAGTCAGATAGATCATGATGTGTGTCATTTTGTAGCTGGGGATGTGATCTAACTAACACTCAGATTTGTGTAGAGATGGATAGCACTTTAAGAGGATTTGATCTAACCCTCACTATTTTAGGTTGTGCCTTTCAACCAAGGTAAGAGAACCTACATTCTAACCCCCAAATGGTGAAGGAGATGAAGATATACCTCAATTTATGCAAATAGTATGTAAAGGCCATGGGAAAATATGATCAACACTCCAAATCTGAATTTCACAAGTTGTCACTCGCAAATTATGGAGATATTTTTAATGCAAGGCAAGGGTTACTAGAGACATTATATAATCCTAATTTTCCTTGTGCATTTTTGTAGATCGGTTAGATCCTTTTTTTGACACACAATGCAATGCAGGGGTAGTATGGGTAGGATTAGTTAATTTGAATGAATTTATTTGGTGGGGTGTTGACAAGACAAACTGGGATATATCTTATATTTGACAACCTCTACAATACTTGAACAACTATTATATGAAATGCTTCAAATAATCAAGATATTATTTCAACTAGAAGAAGCATAAATGGAATCCCAAGTTGTACTCTTCACACAATCTTTGAGAATTCACCACAAAATATTGAAGTAAAGAACTCAATTAAACACAAAAATCCATGATCAAACCACGCCTAAGGTACCCCCAAAGGCTTACAAGAAATATCTGCAATAAAGGAAGGTAAAGTGATTTTAAATTTTTTTATCTCTTTATCAGATGAAGGCTCTTCTGAACATGAGATTTCAAATGCCACTAAACTATCAACAAGAAATGGAGATTCTGTGTGATTTCTAAAGACTTTCAATGCAAGATTGTAACAAGTACAATGGAAACTATTTGCAAGCATTTAAAAATGATAACAGACATCATATTGCCCAGAAAAACACATATTAACTCAAAATTTTGTTAGATTCATCAACAGGGGAGAGTTTCATGAAAAATCTCAGAGCTGCGGGATGGCTATACACGTGTAACCAACTTACATACATGAAGATCCAACACATAAGAAATTATTTTGGTTCTTTGGTGAGTTTTTTAGAAAGATGAGCTTTCTCTCATAATTTTCTCATGATTTTTCAAATTTTCCCGACCCTTTACATTTCTCCAAAATTCATTATATATCTCTTGCCATATTTTATCCTTCTTTCCCAAGAAAATAATATTCCAAGGGATCAATTCTGTTACAATAATTCTTCATAATTCACTGAAAATGACATTTAAGAAATGTGCAACAAGAGTTACCAGGTGTTTCTAAAATGGCGAATCATTACAAATATCCAGATCATTATCCTTCCTGGAGGCACATTTTTCATCATCAAGGCATGCAGATGCCTTTCTATTTATCATTTAACCCTTTTACCTTTTAAAATTATCTCTACAACTCTTAATTTGACACTTCACATGTTTTCTCGGGATGGGGCAAAAATTACTTCAAAAACATCTCAAATCAAAATATTGAGTCATGAAACTGATTCCAATGATCCTAGAAGGCCAAGAGGACACAAAATCATTATAAATTTGATGAATTTTGAAGCAAAAATTGTGATTCCAAGCATCTTGGAGCTCCCATGGCGAGTGAAAAAAAATGGATGCACAACAACCATCGATCTTATACATCAAATTATAAGATGAGGGCTCGAAGATAAGCTTGAGTCACCTTTTTAATCCTTTTGATAAGGCTGGACACGTGGCAAAAAATGATTGGAAATCAATTCGGGATAACATTTTGTCTTTTTGACATTTTTGAAAAAATTGAAAAAATTGACTTTTTTCTCCGCCTCTCTGCCTTTGAATAGTGGAGCTGACACATGGCACATGGTGGGTCCCATTGGGATCACACTTCAATTCTACGCATTTTGACCTTTTTTTATTTTTTTGGAAATTTTCACTTTTTGCCCCGCGGGCCTGCACCTATGATTTCTCCCTTGCCACATGTCACGTCCTCTATTGCTAAAATCTGCGGGAATTCTCATTTTAAATTCCTTTTTTGCTAAGGGAAAAAATTCAATTTTCCTTTCGCCAGGCCGCCTACCCACTTTTCCTTCGCCACGTGTCTCCTTGTGATTCGTCGTGGGACAACACTCCAAATTTTAATTCTGAGACCTTTTTGTAAAATGGAAAAAATTCCCTCTTTCCTCCACCGACCCACTGATCAGCCTTGTCTTCTCTACCCACCACGTATCGCTCAATGATTCCCTAGCAGAGCCATGCTCCAAAATTTTACCCTAGGTCCTTTTGACCAAAAGGGAAAATTTTCCCTTTTCCTTTCATGGCCCACACTTCCCTCTGACTCTGTTGGACACGTGTCCACCTATAATTGGCACATGGTGCCGTGTTCCAAAATTTTACTTTAATATTTTTTACTTCCAAAGGAAAAAAACCTCAAAAACCTTCGCCATCCGCATCCCCTCTGCACTTGCCATGCTGCCACGTGTCCTCCTCTTATTGGAGCGGGCCTGAAAATTATGTTGAAACCTTAGTGTTATCACCGAATCACCGCACTCCTTTGTTTAGACAAGTGCATATACTTGATTTCACGGTGTGATTTGATAACATGGGTACTATCTGCAAGTTGTGGGACTTGCTGCTTGACATAGACCTCTAGAAAAAGTTGGTTCTTACTCCTAAACTACCTGCCACAATCTACTCTAATGCAGGGTAAACTAACTATTCCAATCTAAATTTCCAAGGGACCAAGGAGAGAGAATGCATAAAATGAAATCTTACAATAAAGCGGTGATACACCAGAAAAGGAGGGTGTGAGAGTAGTCTTCCATTGCATGAGATACGGAAGCAAAGTGCACACTAAAAGGGGTGATGATAGTTCTCCATAATCTAGTAAAATGCATTCACAACGACATTTCAAACATACACAATGATAATGGATCCCTACAAGAACATAAAAATAGACACAATATTCTTGTAATCAAGGTTGAAGGGGCAAGAAGAATGCAAGAAAACACAGTAGGGGAAGATGCATCCATTGAACTTATATTTTATTGCCTCTTGATATGCACAGTTCACGTGTCTCCTTGTGATTCGTCATGGGCCAACGCTCCAAATTTGCTTATTCTGAGCCCTTTTTATAAAAGGGAAAAAATTCCCTCTTGCCTCCACCGACCCACTGACCTGCCTTGTTCGCTCTACCCACCACGTGTCACTCAATGATTCGCTAGCAAGGCCATGCTCCAAAAGTTATGGACTTCTGAGTGCGGGCAGCTATTTAAGGTCTGGCAGGCGTTTTCTGTCATTTAACGGGAATGAGCATTAACTGACTGGAACTGAATATGTTTCTTTTAGTTAAATATATCTACCCTCATTAAAATCATAGAGGACATCGTTCTGTTCCATGAAGTCAAATTTTGTGAAAATTGGAGCTCACAGTCAAAAGTTATGGCCGTTTGAAGTTTTGAGAGTCAAACATTGACTTTTCCTTTGAGTTGCGGATATTGCGGAAAAATCGGGTCCACGTGTCCTGGCTGTCCCGGACACATTCTTCCGCATCGGTCGATTCAGGATTCCTTGTCCCTCTTTGTGACCTTTTCACGTTTGCGCGTCCAACACGTACTTTTGTCTCGGCTATCCCAGACACATTCTTCCGCATCACCCGCAATTGACTGACTTGTGGAAAATCGACCAATTCACACCCCACACGTACCAATGTCCTAACTATCTCGCGGACCACCTGGGACAAAAATGTCTAACTTATCTGATTTTCTTTATATTTCAGCCGTGAACTTGTTACGACAAACCTTGGTACGACCGCCACTGGTACAACCCGCAGCCCACATACCCGCAATGCATTGAAACAAGTCTGCCACTCCATCTTTTCAATTTTTTCAATTTTCTCTAACTCGTTGGATCCTTTCCTTGGATAGGTAGTTAGAGAGAAGCCAAAGGGGCCCCAAAAAACATGATTTTGGGCCTTGAATTAATCTACTTGCTCGGGACTAAAGAATTTGATGCATGTTATCAAATTACCTTGAGGGGTGAATTTTGGATAACACTTATAGAATTACAGCTAAAAAACTCTAAGTCCCCCCCTTGGCCCGCTCCTCCCTCTGACCTTTTATGGACATGTGTCCACTCCCAATTGGCTACGGGGTTTTGGGCCAATTTTTGACTTTTAAAATTTTTGCAAAGTAAAGTCAAAATATCTAAGGAGATCTGACCACCCGCCATCCCCCTTTTCAATTAGAACATGCCACGTAGGCAAATTTGGAAAAAATAGGTCCCTGGGCTCGAAAATGCCCCATTTGTCAAAAAGGAAAAAAATTAAAAGTTACAACACTTCCCCCGCTTTTCCTCAGCCAATGAAAACCCGCCATGTTTCCAATACCTTCTAAGGATGAATTTTATGGGCAAATGATGCCCGTCTGACTATCAAAACATAAAAAAATCTAGGGATGCCCTAGAATTCAAAATTTTCACCAAGGATGGAAAATTTTTTGATTATGAATCAACTGAAGCATGATTTCCGAACACTTTTGACCTTGGGATAGGATTTTTTATCACACACAAGTATGATTTGATCAATTTTGAGTTTTTCATGTTCTAGAAAAGGGAAAAATAAAATATCCCGTAAAATTGGAAAAACTAAGGCACAGAGAAGGGAAAACATGGATTATTCTTTCAAATTAGTGCAAAACAACAAGTTTGTGAGCATTTTTAAAGCATTTAAACTAGAGGGGAAGAATTTCAGACCATCAATTCAAAGGGTAAAACATTTTTTGAGAAAATACAAATTTTAAAATTAGGGAAACATGGTGCAAGCTCAAAAATGGCACCAACATCGGCTCTTGCTTGGGGATGGGATCTCTCAGTGAGTGCCACAAGGACAAAACGTAGACCAAGTGCCAAAATATCCATTGGGAAAAGGAGTCAATATACAAGGTAGTCAAAAAACCAGAACCATCCTTCAAAAATGAGCTGAGAAACCGACCAAAATGGCTTCTAAGAACAAGGGCAAACCACACACCAACAAAACATTAAAAACAAAACAAAAAACAATGACTATACAACTGTACAATTGGTGCATACCTCATATCTAGGGATTAATCCAAGAAATTCTTCAAATTTCTACGATTAATAGCTAGCTCCAGCAATTCCCCATCTAAGTCCTTGAGATAGAAGGTATGTTCACCAATTCTGATATCAATGGCATAAGGGCCCATCCATAATGCATCAAATTTTCCATGCTTGCCCTTGTCTTCATGCCTACTATCCCACAATAAAATCAGATATCCAAAATTGAAGGCTCTAGGAGCGACCTTCTTGTCAAACAATCTCTTCAATTTTTCCCTAAATCTGACATGCCTTTGATGTGATGCTCTTCTCTCCTCATCAACCTCAATAATCTTATTGATCCTTGATTCATACGGGCCAAGTTCTTGATCTTCCAACTGTTGAGAAAACTGAAGTGAAGATAATTACGGGTGTAAGGACAACAAAGCCTGAGTTCCATACACCAATTCAAATGGACTTTTACTAGTAGCTCTTTTAGGAGTTATCCTGTCAACCAAAACTACAAATTTCAATTGTTCACCCCATTTCTTCTTGTTTTGCTCCAAGGTTCTTCTAATGATCTTCAACAAATTCTTATTGTTGGACTCAACTTTTCCATTCCATCAGGGGTTATAGTTTAAAGAATAATTCAGATTGATTCCATACTCATTGCACATTGCCATTAAAGGTTAGGCTCTAAAGCACATGGCATTATTAGCTACAGTCTTGACTGGCACACCAAATCTGCATATGATATTATTCAACAAGAAGTCCATAACAACTTGGTGTGTTGCTTTCTTGGTGGGGATTGCTTCTACCCACTTTGTAAAATAATCAGTGGCTACAAGGATCCACTTATGGCTAGCACTAGAAATATCTGAAATCTCACCAATGAATTCCATCCCCCATTGCTTGAAAGGAGCTTCAATTGATACAGGCTGTAAAGGAAGGGAGCCTGAAGCTTTCACTCTTCTTGAGAAATGTTGGCAACTATCACATTTTCTAACCAGCTGGGTTGCATCTTTGAAGAGATTAGGCCACCAATAACCAGCTCTCAAAATATTATGTGCTATTACTCTTCCAACAAAGTGTCCTCCACAAACTCCCCCCATGGAAATCATCAACTATCTTGGCAGCTTCATCTTTATTTCTACATTTCAAGAGGACACCTTCAGGGTTCTTCCAAGCCAGCCCAAGGTCTGTGATGATATATTTTTGAGAAGCCAACTTGAGGGCATTTTTTAAATTTTATTCAAGTTGACTAGGGTAGCACAAGTGTCTGAGGTAGAAGATCACATCTTTGTACCACTCAGAACTTACCAACTTTGCAAGCACATCTAGCCTTTCTTCCTCTAGCTGATTCACTTTCACATTCTACAAGTTGCTCTCAGCCATGAGCTTAGCAAGGCGCAAACCTCTTACTAACTTTGTGGTTTGGATATCCATATCATACTCATTCAACTTGTTCACCCATCTACACCTTTTACTTGAAATCTCCATCTATGATAAGATGTATTTTACTATGGTGTGGGGAACATAAGCAAAAACCTTTGAACTTAAAATATAAGGCCTAAAAACTTTTGATGCTTTCACCAAGGAAAATGCTTGTTTTTCCATGATTGTATACTTTAACTCGGTAGCATATAAAACCTTGCTAAAGAAGGAAATAGGCTTCACAGCCCCATCTTCATCCTTTTCGATCAAAACAGATGCAATAGTATTTTTAGAAGGAAAGGAGAAGATTTGGAAAGGCTTCTTATAGTTTGGGGCTGCTAAAACAGGTGCATGTTTAAGTGCATCCTTAATTCCTTCAAAATCTTGAATGGAAACATCCTTCCACCTGATAACCTAGTCCTTCTTTATCGTGCTTGTGATTGGAAGATTCAACTCAGCAAAGTTGGAAACAAACCTTCTAATAAAATTAATTTGACCAGAGAAATATTGGATGCCTTTCTTGTTTCTTGGGATAGGTACTTTGTTGATTGCTTCCACTCTCTCAGGGTCTATCATAACACTATCTTTAGACACAATATGTCTTAGCATCTTGGAATTTTTCACACCAAAATTACACTTCTATGGATTAAGAGAAATTCCATACTCCCTACATCTGATCAGCATCTTCTCCAAGTGCTGCAAATGATCACATCTCTTCCTTGAAAATGAAATCACATCATCTTGGTAAACTGCAATAAAGTAATTAATGTAACCAGCAAAAGCATCATCCATTTCTCTTTGAAAAGTGGCACCAACATTCATCAAACTAAACGACATCCTACTAAAAACATATGTTCCCCAAGTAGTAGTGAATGTTGTCTTGAGTCTTTCTGATTCTTTGACAACCACTTGATTGTATCCAGAGAAACCATCCAATGTAGAAAGCAACTCATACCCTGACACAAGTTGCAACATATTTTCCATATTTTCCAAGGGATAGTTGTCCTTCATGGATGATTTTTTTAGATTTCTAAAATCCACACAAATTCTTATGTCTCTGTTCTTCTTTTTGACTTACACAAGGTTTTCAACCCAAGATGAATATCTAATGGGATGAATAATACCTCCATCTCTCAACTTCTTTAACTCCTCTTGCATTTTCATGGAGAGAAGTGGATTAATTATCATTTTCCTCTATCTGAATAGCTTATTCTTTTCCTCAAGAGGTGTCTCATATTGAAACAAGTCTTCTCTATATGATTTTAGCTCAAAATAAGACCGGGTAAGGCAGTCTTGATATTTTTTCAAGAGTTGGGCATAGGACTGTTTTTCCTCTTTACTTAAATTTCTTCCCAACCAAATATTCCTTGGTTTACCATTAGCTCCCAAGTTATTCCCTTCCACATCCCTTGAGGTAGACATGTTTCTATTTATGATGCAATCAACATTGTTAAAATATGACTCAAGTGCAACAAGACCTCTAGGAATGGTGTTTGTTTTCAATTGGATGATGTCTTTCTCAAACAAAGTTTCTCTTCCTTCAATCATGCATACCATTTCCTCCCAATCAATATTATGATTTGCAAACTCACCCTGGTTTTTTAATAACCTTACCACTTGAGCATCATCATTAAAAACTTTCCAATGTTTCACATTATTAGGGATGGCTGGCCTAGTTAGCACTTCAATGTTGTATTCACAATAAGGTGAAATGGTGCAATTTCCAAATCTAGAACCCAGCATTACCAACTTTATAGCAACATCATTGAGACCTCTATCATGATACACAATGTTAAAGGAATAAAAAATTTCAATTAGATCCCAAACTGCATGCTTGTACTGTTTCATACGCTAATTTTTTGTAGCATACAATTTTCTTATTTGTTTGACAACTAGCTCTGAATATCCTTTTACAAAAATATCTTTCACTCCATACTTTCATGAAATTCTTAACCCCAACAACAATGCCTCATACTCAGCAACATTGTTATTGCATTCAAAATTAAGTTTGAAGGAAATAGCAAACTCTTCCAAACTAGGAGAAAATAGAACTATAACAGCACCATTTCCAAATTTGGGACAAGCTCCATCAAATAGCAAGGTCCAAGGAGAACCTACCACCTCAAGGCACTTTGATTTGTCCATCTATTTTTCTTTTCCATCAGCAAAACCAATGAAATTCTCAGCATCTACATCAACAAATAACACTTCATAGGAAGCATTGTTAGGATCTTCAATTAGGTGCAAAATCTTCTTCTCACCATAAAGTTTAACAAGGCTGCCCTCAATTGGAATGGTGGTAGAAGACATGGCCATATGAACGCTGCCACCAACACTTTCAACCCATTTTTCTTACAAAATCATACCCCATTTGGAAAGGTAGTCAACAATTACAACATCAAGTTTCAAATTCTTACTCGGATAGGCTACAAGTTGCACTACCAAACCCTTCACACAACCAACCACCAGCACCTCCCTTGAATACATGGTAGTACACTTCCCATAGGTAGTTGTCACTTTGATATCCAACTCATTAATGACTTCTAGAGGCATGAAATTACATTATGCACCGGAATCAAACATACAATTGTGAAATAGCCTATATTTTATGAGCAAAGTTGTGAAGAATGGATCAACATTTAATTGGGAATAAACCAAAGATGTCCCCAAATATACCTCAGGTTTCTCTCCAAGATATTCTACTATTGGTGGTGTTTCAAGGTCAACAATGATCTGAGGTGGATTTTCAACAACATTTACATTTCTGCCTGGAATAGCCTTCTCTTCTTTCAATCCCAAGTACTCAAATTCTCTCTTCTTATGCTCAGGAATTCTAAGCAACTCAATGATTGGAACACTCACTTTAATTTGGCTCAATACTTGGGTTATGTCATAGGGGACACTCTTTGGAAAAACAACATTGGAAGGGAGACAAGAAGATTCATTAGATGGCAGTGGATTCTTGGCAGCTTGGGCATGAGGAGGACTGTAATTTTTGTTTGGGATAGTAGAAATTTTGACAGGTGCTTCTCTCCTAGGAGCTTATTTTGGAATGCTTGTTAGTAAGGGGTTTTTAGGTTTGGCTTGAGGCCCAACTCCCTTAACAACTTTGCTTCTAGTGTTATAGTCTTTCTCTTGAGCTACAACAACATTCATCAACAATTATCTATCTTACTTCGAAGGGATACCACCATCATACTTCTTAATCATCAAAGCTCTTAAGTATTCAAATTCATTGTTAGGAATTTCAAAAGCTTTCTCTACATCAACTTCAAGAGAATGAGGGGGAAAAAATATTTGTACCCATTTGATGCAATCCCAAAAGGTTGTAGTTGTCCTAGCACTTATTACTTCAGTAGATGTTTCTCCTCCTTTTGAGCTTGAAGAACAACCCATCATGCAAATATCATCATCAGTACCATCATCATTATTAGTTTCACCTTCTTTTTGGTCCAATTCACATGGAGGATGGGGTAGAAGACACCTATCACACTAATCAATATCAGCAACCTCTTCAATAACAACAACCCTAGTAGTTAAGGGATCACGCAACACTCTTCCTTCATGTGCTTGAGGATGTCTATTTGCAGATCCAACAAGCCCTTTACCTTTGTCATCAAACCTCTTCTCATTCCTATGGTGATTTCCAAATCTATCTTGTGCTTGTTGCCTAGGCTAACCTTGTGAAGTCTGCCCAATTCCCTTCTTAGCTCTTGCCAAATTGTATGAGTTTTATTTGACAACCCCTACCAAAGTTTTCACAACCTCTTCTAAATCAACACCTTTGCTAGCTTGAGGTTTTTCAGGGTTTATCAATTTCACACCATATCTCTTGAGAGGTTTCCCAATTTCTTTGATACTGTTCTCAATTTGAAGTGTCATGGTGAAAGCTTGTTTTAGATTGTTTGGGTTCTTGTCTCTTAGGTAATAGGCTTCCTTCTTATCAAATGCATCTGCATATTTGATTAGACAAGATTCATCAAAAGGCCTCAAATTAAAAGGAATCCTTCTCAAAGTTTCATTAAACCTTATGTTGAAGTCATGGATTGATTCATTAGGGTTCTTCTTGATATTCTCCAACTCAGATAAAAGAAATCTAAGATCAGTCTTGTCACCATATTGCAACCTAAATGAATTTTTCATTTTAGTCCATGAATCAATAGAATTATTAGGTAGAGCATTGTACCAATCCCTAGCATCTTCTTCTAGTGTATGAATAAACAATTTGACATACACATATTCAAACTCTATCTCAAAACCTTCCATCATATTATCAAAAAGTTTGAGATGCTGATCACCAGTAATAGCATTGTTACCCTAGAATTTTCGCAACCTATTTCTGACATCTTTTGGGACAGCATTTGGGTAACCATCCATTCCTCTAAAATTTATAGGACCAAAGGTGTTAAAAAAAATGGAGGTCTAGGCTGAGCCATATTGTTTGGTGGAGGTGATCTTGGAGGTGAAACAAGCTGATGAGGAATGAGAGGACTTTGGGGAATGGGAAGGAAAACTTCAAAATAGATCTGTCTTAAGGGATCTCCTTCTTGATGATCTCTAGAAAATTTAGAAAATGTAAGAGAAGATTTAGGAGCAAGCCTTTAAAATTCACAAGAAGGTCCCTCACCTGATGGGGAATTAAAATCAGCAATAGGATTGTCTGAATCAGATCCACTTGAAGAAGAATTGTAGTTCTCAATAACAAGCTGATCACTTTCAAACTCAACAACAGGGATCTCATTTTTTGCATTTGAGTCTCCAACAACCTTCCAAACCTTTCTCCCCTCTAGCTCTGAGTTTCTTGAATCTGTAAACAAATTCTGAGTAGAGTCCTTGATGAAGAGAGATCTTCTTCCTTCCAGTTTTTTAGATTTGAGTAATAAATTATAAATGACAAAAATGTAAGACAACTAGTATTTTCAAGATCAAATCAGCATGGAGTCACCACTAAGGAATTTCACCTTAGTTGTGCAAGAATGCACTAAAATAATCTGTCAATTTTTTGCTAGCACTGAAACCCTTACAAGGATTTATAAATCAGATATTTTTATTAAATCAATCAATCACAATGCACCCAAAGTGTATGAACTACTAGGAGATGGAAAAAGGCAGACAAAAATGAAACCCTTGTTTAAAAATTACAGATCTGAAGCATAGAATGATATTTTAACAATGTAGGAGCTCAAATAATTGAATACAAAAATGCTCAAAATCTTCAAACACTCCACAAACACAAGGAAATTCCAAGAAGTCCCCGGCAGCGGCGCCAGAAGGTGTTGGTACCCAAATTTATTTTCCTTTTCAGTCTGAGCAACATTAGAGATATGGCATGAAGCTTGAAGTCAAATAGATCATGAAGTGTGTCATTTTGTAGTCGGGGAGGTGATCTAACTGAAACTCAGATTTGTGGAGAGATGGATAACACTTTGAAAGGATTTTATCTGACCCTCACTATTTTAGGTTGTGCCTTTCAACCAAG
The DNA here is from genome assembly GCA_019776745.2 of Taxus chinensis. Classification (NCBI taxonomy): domain Eukaryota; kingdom Viridiplantae; phylum Streptophyta; class Pinopsida; order Cupressales; family Taxaceae; genus Taxus; species Taxus chinensis. The sequence goes on along the minus strand of CM034151.1, from coordinate 719,224,001 downwards.
GTAAGAGAACCTACATTGTAACCCATAAATAGTGAAGGAGATGAAGATATCCCTCAATTTATGCAAATAGTATGAAAAGGCCTTGGGAAAATATGATCAACACTCTAAATCTGACTTTCACAAGTTGTCACTCCCCAGATTATGGAGATATTTTCAATGTAAGGCAAGGGTTACTAGAGAAATTATATAATCCTGAGTTGCCTTGCGCATTTTTGTAGATGGGTTAAATCCTTTTATTGACACACAATGTAATACAGGGGTAGCATGGGTAGGATTAGTTTATTTGAATGAAATTTTTTTGTGGGGTGTTGATAAGACAAACTGGGATATATTAGATCTTTGACAACCTCTACATTACTTGAAGAACTATCATATGAAATGCTTCAAATAATCAAGCTATTCTTTCAACCAGAAGAGGCATAAATGGAAGCCCAAGTTGCACTCTTCACACAATATTTGAGAATTCACCACAAAAACTAGAAGTAAAGAACTCAATTAAACAAAAAAATCCATGATCAAACCATGCCTAAGGTACCCCCAAAGGATTACAAGCAATCTCTGCAATCAAGGAAGGTAAAGTGATTTTAAATTTTTTAATCTCTTTATCAGATGAAGGCTCTTCTAAACATGAGATTGCAAATGCCACTAAACTATCAACAAGAAATGGAGATTCTGTGTGATTTCTAAAGACTTTCAATGCAAGATTGTAACAAGAACAATGGAAACTATTTGTAGGCATTTAAAAATGATAATAGACATCATATTGCCCATAAAACATAGATTAACTCAAAATCTTGTCAGATTCATCCACAGGGGAGAGTTTCATGAACAAACTCAGAGATGTGTGATGGCTATACACTTGTAACCAACTCACATACATGAAGATCCAACACAGAAGAAATTATTTTGGTTCTTTGGTGAGTTTTTTAGAAAGATGACCTTTCTCTCAGAATTTGTTCGTGATTTTTCAACTTTTCCCAACCCTTTGCATTTCACCAAAATGCATTATATATCTCTTGCCACATTTGATCCTTCTTTCCCAAGAAAATAATATGCCAAGGGATCAATTATGTTACAATAATTCTTCATGATTCACTGAAAATGACATTTAACAAATTTGCACCGAGAGTTACCACGTCTTTTTAAAATGGCAAATCATTGCAAATATATGGATCATTATCCTTCCTCGATGCATGTTTTTCATCATCAAGGCATGTAGATTCCTTTCCATTCATCATTTCACCCTTTAACCCTTTAAAATTACCTCTGCAACTCTTAATTTGACACTTCACATGTTTTTTCGGGCTGGGGAAAAAATTACTTCAAAAACATCTCAAATCAAAGTATTGAGTCATGAAACTGATTCCAGTGATCCTTGAAGGCCAAGAGGACACAAAATCACTATAAATTTGATGAATTTTGATGTAAAAATCATGATTCCAAGCTTCATGGAGCTCCCATGGCGGTTAAATCAAATGGATGCACAACAACCATCGATTTTATCCATCAAATTCTAATCCTGGCCCTCCACGTGGAAGATGAGGGCTCGAAAATAAGCTCGAGTCACCTTTTTAATTTTTTGATAAGGCTAGACACATGGCAAAAAATGATTGGAAATCAATTTGGGCTAAATTTTTTTCTTTTTGACATTTTTGAAAAAATGGAAAAAATTGACTTTTTTTCTCCACCTCTCCGCGTTTGAATTTTGGAGCTAACACGTGGCACATGGTGGGTCCCATTGGGATTGCACTTCAATTCTGTGCATTTTAACCTTTTTAGAGTTATTTGGAAATTTTTCACTTTTTGTCCCACGGGCCCGCACCTCTTATTTCTCCCTCTCCACGTGTCGCTTCCTTTATCACTAAAATTTGTGGGCCCAATTCTCAGTTTAACTCCCTTTTTTGCTAAGGGAAAAAATTTAATTTTCCTTTCGCCGGGCTGCCTACCCACTTTTCCTTTGCTATGTGTCTCCTTGTGATTCATCGTAGGCCAGCAGTCCAAATTTTGATTCTGAGCCCTTTTTCCAAAAGGGAAAAAATTCCCTCCTGCCTCTGCCAGCGCGCTAACCCGCCTTGTCTGTCCTACCCACCATGTGTCGCTCAATGATTCGCTAGCGGGGCCATGCTCCAAAATTTTACCCTAGGTCCTTTTAACCAAAAGGGAAAATTTTCCCTTTTCCTTTTGTGGCCCACACTTCCCTCTAACTTTGTTGGACACGTGTCCACCTATGATTGGCCATGGGGCCATGCTCCAAAATTTTACTTTAATAATTTTTTCTTCCAAAGGCAAAATACCTAAAAAACCTCTGCCATCCACATCCCCTCTTCAGCTATCATGTTGCCACATGTCCTTGTCTGATTGGAGCGGGGATTAAACTTATTTTGAAACCTTAGATAATTAGAGCTAAAAAACTCTAAGTTCCCCCTCATCCCGCTCCTCCCTCTGACCTTTTATGGACACGTGTCCACTCCCGATTAGCAGCGGGGTTTCAGGTCAATTTTTGACTTTTAAATTTTTTGCAAAGTAAAGTCAAAATCTCTAAGGAGATCCAGCTACCTACCATTCCCCTACCAATTAGAACATGCCATGTATGCAAATTTGGAGAAAACAGGTCCCTGGGCCCGAAAATGCCCCATTTGTCAAAAAGGTGAAAAATGAAAAGTTACAACACTTCCCCGCTTTTCCTCAGCCAATGAAAACCCGCCACATTGACATTACCTTCTAAGGATGAATTTGACAGGAAAATGATGCTCGTCTGACTGTCAAAACATAAAAAAACTTGAGGGATGCCCTAGAATTCAAATTTTTCACCAAGGATGGCAGATTTGTCGATTCTGAATCAACTGAAGCATGATTTCCAAACATTTTCGACCTTGGGATAGGATTTTCAATTACACACAAGTATGATTTGATCAATTTTGATTTTTCCATGATCTGGAAAAGGGAAAAATGACATAGCCTGCAAAATTGGAAAAAATAGGGCATAGAAAAGGGCAAACATGGATTATTCTTTCAAATTAGGGTAAAACAACAAGTTTGTGAGCATTTTTAAAGCATTTCAACTGGAGGGGAAGAATTTCAAACCATCAATTCAAAGGGTAAAATGTTTTTTGAGCAAATACAGATTTGAAAATTAGGGAAACATGGTGCAAGCTCAAAAATGGCACCAACAAATTGGATAGACCCGGTGTGTCTTGGAATGATGGGACTTGAACAAATTAACACTGTGGTATCGTTGTCATGCTTGGAAATTGTTAATTTCCATGTTGCACATTTACACGACAATAGGATGGAAGTAAATTATTGTGTTATTTAAAATAAATACAAATGAGAGTGTTGAAATTTTGTTCTCCTCATTATAAAATATAATAAGAAAGGAGAATAGACATGTAGTGTCTTATAATTTGAATGTGTGTTCTCCTTGTTAGTTGATTTTTTGTAAGAACAACAAGATTTATTAATTTTATCAAAATAAAATTACATTTGAATGAATACGAAGAAAATTGCAAATCATCTTCCCTACATCTAGTTCTCGACTTAAATGACCTTACATGAATTTTTAAACCACCTTTCTATAATTTAAATAATGACTAAATTTCTATTTAGACCTATATAATTATTAAACTTATTTTTCCAAATTTTATACCTAATTAAAGAAATGGATCTAGTAATTCAAATTATTATTAAAAAAATACTTGTGTTGTGCAATACATATTTGTATACATATGTATAAATTATATTTGTGTATGTATTAAATAAACATATATTATATGTATGTATGTATGTATGTATGTAAAAATGAACTAGGAATCGTAACATTTAAATTTGAAACCATAAGGCTTAATCCCACGCGGGCTCTATGGGTTCAAATAAATCTAGAGTAAATGTGGGGGGGAGGTCACCAACCCCACCCCTAACTTAAACCAAATTCTGTCATACAAAATAATGCAGCCGCATCTTAATAACTGTCAGCCTTTCAACTATTATGGCTTGTGCATAAAACTTGATCCGTGACAATGCCTATTAAGGTTTCTTTTAATATGTATATATATATATATATATATATATATATATATATTTGTGTATATATATAAATACATACATACATACATGTGTGTGTGTGTGTGTGTGTGTGTGTGTGTGTGTGTTTGTTTACATACATATATCCTCTCAAATATTATATATATAATGAATATATGTGTGGACCTGTATATTTAATTTATTTTAACTCAGAACAAAATGGGAAAATGCTCACAACCCAGATAGGGATAACTTTTCTCAAACTTAATACAATAACACATATAATAGTAAATAGAAAATAGGAAAACCCTAGGAGAGGGATGCCAAAACTAGATGTCCATCTTGTGAGTATCCACCCAAGAAGTTTGGTTATCCCTCCATGGCTTCCTTCTTCTCCTTCTTCCTTCAAACTTGCAAACCAAACAAAATAAAATGAAGGATTTAGAGTAAAAATAGTTAATAATGGAACCCATAAGGATATCTATGGTTTCTTTAATCTACCCTCTAAATCTTAGGGTTAGGATAGATTCCATCCTATGAACCATATTTGATCCCACATCACTTAAGTGATAGATATTTTAGTGGGAATAAATTTAATTAAAAGTAAGGAAAATGTTTTGGAGGGGAGTTAAGGGGGTTTAGAAAATGTTGCACATGCTTTCCCGTTTGGGGTAATAAATCAACTTTAAATTCTATAGAATTGATAGCCATGTCTAATTAATATTTTAATTTATTTCCGGCTTATTAAATAATCAATTTTTGAAAGAAATTGTTTGCTAAGTGATGAATGGAAAGAATGAACAATATATGAATAAAATTTAGGAACTAGTAAGAGAGTTTTAAACATAACATTAAACTTGGGGGTCGGGTCTATATAAATTATTGGTTAATTAATATTCAAGTCACCGTGTTGTTGTGTAAGTTATAATTAAACAATAAACTAACCATATTTAAGTCGCAACCCCTTAAAAAAAATATTCTGTATCTTTCTCTTTTTGATTACACTGGTTTATTGGTGTAAAGTTTTTAGGCGTTAGATTTTGTTATCAGAGCGATGGGTTCGGTGATTGAACCCAGGCACACTTGGAAACATGAAACATAAATAAGTGAACATAATACAACTTAAAAACTAGAACACAAACATTGTGTGGTGTTTTGTTTATTACATAGAAATATATATGTATGTCGACAAACTTTAAAAAAATGAAACACACCTAGATGATGGTAAAATAAGTTTGGATTTGGTCTGTGTAGGAGGCACGAACCATATGAGGGGCTCTTACATGTGGAATTAGATTTAGTACCCCCAGATCAGGAAGTATTAGCTATATTGCCTCAGATTATATAGACGCCTTAGGATGTTAATGTCATTATATGCGGAGGATCTTTAGGAGGAAGACCTAGCAGACAGGACAAAGATCCTTCTTTGGAGGCTCGTGTACCTTTTCACCATGATGTTGATGATAGGGTAGAGAAATCCATTGTGGAGCCAGTTAGACATGATTCTCCATCCAGAGAGCACAAAGATAGAGCTATGGGATACCAAGATATATCCAAGAGTCCTAGGCCAAGGGATGAGCTAGTTGAGAGACCTAGGATTCGACAATCATTAGTTGTAAAGCATATCAGTGAGATCTTGAAGCTGAACCCATCTCATTATGGGGGTGATACATGAGGTTTTTAGGTGGAGGATTGGTTATTGAGCTTGAGCAGATGATTCAATATTTACCCCTGTACTAGAAACACGAAGGCTTATGTTGCGATTCACAATTTGAGGGATGTAGTAGGTGTCTTATGGAGGACTGAGCAGTAGAAACTCCATGTAGACTTGGAGAAAGTTCCATGGGAACTATTTGAGAAGTGATTCTGGAGTAGATATTTATCTAGGAGGTTTATTCAGTAGAGGATAGACAAGTTCCATGACCTACATCAGCCATCCACAATAGTAGCGGAATACGAGAGTCAGTTTTTGGACTTACTTTAGTATGTCCATTTACATGTAGGATGAGAAGGTCATGATTCACAAGGTTCATCAGGGTTCTGAACTTGGATCTAGCTAGTGAAGTATGTAGATAACTAGAGATAGAGTGAGGAATTTAATTAAACAGATCCAAGATAGTAGGACGAGGGAGTCATCCCCTCCTCCTTGTGGTGGAAATTTTTCTACACAATCTTCATTCAAGCCACAACAGCATCCACCTCAGCAACAACAACATCGTTAGACTTGTCCACTGTTTATACCTCCACAAAGATTTAAGGTTCAAAGGGGATGGAGTATGGGGTCTCCCCATCGAGGTCCCATCATAACAAACAAAGCACCTAAATCCAAGTTTGTGGGAGTTATTTAGCAGCAACCGCTTCAGTCCATAGCATAATCATTAGGATCTACATCACCGACCACTAGAGTATATGTTGGAGCCATATCTCATTGGATGGGACCAGGTAGTTATTATGGATGTGGTATATTTGGACATCATTAGAGAGAGTTCCCTCAGAACCCTAATAATAAGGGTAAGGCACCGATGTATTAGCCTATAGTTGGTGACATGGCGAGAAGTCCTAGGCTTAATGCAGAAGTCAAGAACTGCTAGGGAAAGGATCAAGGAAAAATGATTGATAACACTGGTAGTATTGGTGATATTTCAACTTCTATATTATTTGATTTTGGATCTTGAGATGCATTTATTACTCCATATTTAGTAGATCATTATAGACTGGTGGCAGTAAGACAAGGTTGTAGTTTTTTTCTTGAGATGGATTTTGTAGATAAACTCTCAGTAAACTCCTTAGTTAAGGAATGCGTAGTAGACCTAGGACCCTTCACCACTACCTCAGATATTTTTATTCTTCCTTTGGGTTCTTATAGAGTGATCTTGGGAATGGATTGGTTGTCCACATAAAGGGCTAGAGTATAATATTACAATAAAGTTAAATCTTGTGTCGATGATTTGGGAGTTGAGTAGGTAATATCTGGAGTTCAAAGAAACATCTATATTCACACTATTTTCACTATACAACATAAGCGATGTGCATAGTGTGGATGCCATTTGTATTCTATGTCCATTATAGATCATTCATAGGATGGGGCTAGTGGACCTTTACTTGAATATCACCCCATTTTTCAAGAGTTTTCTGATGTTTTTCTTGGTGAACTTTGAGGATTTCCTCCCCCACAGGAGATAGATTTCCACATTGATTTGGTTCCAGGGGTGGAATCTATTTCACACGCTCCATACAATATTACCACCCCTGAGATTTGTGAGCTCAAGATGCAATTAGAGGGCCTTCTCAAGAAGGGAAAAATCCATCCTAGTGTGTCTCCTTAGGGTGCCCTAGTGACTTTTGTGAAGAAAAAGGATGGATCCTTACAGTTTTTTGTGCACTATAGACAGCTAAACAAAGTAATGATCAAGAATCATTAACCCATTCCTCGCATCGATGATTTTTTTGATAAGATGAAGGGGTCCATATTTTTATCTAATATAGATATTAATTCTCACTACCATCAACTACATATTATAGAGATATATGTACACAAGATAGCTTAGTGTATGAGATATGGCCACTACGAGTTCATAGTTATACCCTTTGGTCTGACTATTGCCCCTATAGTGTTCATGAGTTTGATGAATGGGGTGTTCAGGACCTTCCTAGACCAATTTTTAATCATGTTTATTGATCATATCTTGATCTACTTGCATACGTGTGAGGATCACGAGGGGCACCTTCGTCAAATTTTGCAGTTTCTTCGTGAGCAGCAGCTTTATGGGAATCGATAGAAGTGTGCATTCTTCTAGTTAGAGGTTCAATATATTGGCCATACTATTTCTAGGGAGAGTATCATAGTCAATCCTTCCAAGATTAGAGCTATTATGGATTTTCCAACACCTACTAGTGTAACCGAGGTGCACATTTTTATGGGATTGGCAGGTTACTACTGGAGATTTTTTAGGACTTCTCTCATGTTGCACATCCCATCAATTCCCTTCAACGGAAATGGAATAAGTTACTTTGGTTAGATAAATGTGAGCAAGCCTTCAAGAAACTTAAGGAATGCCTTACGAAAACACCCATTCTTGTTGTGTCATATCCTTAGGGAGAGTTGTTCATATGCACCGATGCATATTTTGTAGGATTAGGGGGTGTACTGATGTAGGAGGGCCATGTAATATCCTTTGAGTATCACAAACTCAAGGACTATGAGATCAATTATCTAACACATGACCTTGAGCTTGCAGCATTTGTGCTTCTTTTTTTTTATGGAGGTATTTCCACTTAGGCAGGAGTTTCATTCTCAGGACTGATCATCTGAGTCTTCTTCAACTCTTCATCTAACCCAATCTCAACACTTGTCAACCGAGTTGGATGGAATTTCTTTGTGAATACGACATGGAGATAAAACATGTGGAGGCGAAGGAGAATTTGGTTTTGGATGCCTTGAGTCATCGGAGACACTTGGTTATTGCTACAATAGTTGGCATAAACTTGAAGACCAAGGTTTTGTAGTAGCTTTATCTTGACAACTTCTACCTTTTCAGTCAAGGTAGAAATTGAGTCTCAAAGAACTCTCGAAGTGAAATTTTATGGATTTTCCCTAGAGGCAGATGGACTTCTTTGGCACAAATGTCGGATCTATGTACCCAACAATATAGGATTGAGGTGCCATATTCTTATTAAGGTACACCTTTCACCCTATAAAACCCACCGAAGAGTGAAGAATATGCATGCCACCTTTAGACAATTGTAGCATTGGAGAGGGCAACGAAGAGATGTAGATCATTTTTTATCTTAGTGTCTAGAGTGCGAGAAGGTGAAGGTCAAGCATCAACATCTAGATGGCCTTCATTAACCTCATACCATATTAGAGTGGAAATGGGACACAATTTCCATGGATTTCATTGTAGGGTTACCTATGTTGAGATATTACCATGACACAATTATGGTTATGGTGGATAGATTGATAAAAGTGGCTCACTTTTTTCCAGTGAAGACCACCTATACAACTAGTGTAGTGGCATGAGTATATATCAATGACATTTTTATATTGCACGGGATTACATGGAAGATAATTTATGACTGTGACCCCTTGTACACTTCTCACTTTTGGACCACCATGCAGCGTGTTCTCAAGACAAAAATAAATTTTAGTATAGCATATCACCCTGAGACAAATGGACAAAGAGAGTGGATGAATCAGTTTTTGGAGAACATTCTTACGATGTACATCATGGAGAATCTGTCAAAGTGAGAGGAATACTTTTATTTAGTGGAATTTTCCTCCAATAACAGCTTTCAGAGTTTGATTGGTATGGCTCCTTTTCAGGATTTCTATGGCAGGTAGTGCAGGAAACCGATGAGTTGGGAGAGATTAGAGGACATAGTTTATCGTGGACCAACATTATTACAAGATATGGAGCAACATGTCCTCTTTATTTGAAAGAGGTTGCAGGAGGCTCATGATAAACAAAAGAAGTATGCAGATCAACGAAGGATAGATCATAGTTTTGAGGTGGGCACAAAATTGTTCCTTTGTGTTAGGCCTCATAAGAGCCCTATTCATTATGGAAAATGCTCTAAGCTCACCCCTAGGTTTGTGAGTCCCTTTGAAAACTCAGAGCATATTGGCCCTTTGGCCTATCGTCTAACATTTCCACCTAGATTTTCTTGCATCCACGACATATTTCATGTTTTTTTACTTAGGAGATACATTTCATATCCATCACATGTACTGGATTGGACCCCATTGTAGGTGCAGGACCAGGGTTAGGTGATTGCGAAACCCGTGTGAATTTTAGAGCGGAGGACTCTACGCATTTGAGGCGGAGAGGTTGATCAATTTATCATCAAGTGGGATCATTATGATGAGACATGAGCTACGTGGGATGATGCCACACCTCCAAGAGCACAAATTCCACACCTGTTCTAGTGACTTCTAGGAGGAAGTCAAGTCTAAAGGAAGGGGAATGTAATGCCCACTTCTATTTGACATTTATATTGTTATGTCTCTCCTCACTTTGTTTTGGATATCTAAACTTTGATATCGTATTTATTATTAGACATTGTTTGATGGACACTAATACATTAGATTTACTTATTTGATTGACAGTATAGATGTGATAGACTTTATAAATGATGGGGCTTATGTGATGAATTTTATATGTTTGATTTACATATCAATATTTATGTTCTAATTGCTACTACTATACTGACATATTGGACTTGAATTATGGATATTTTGGATGATTTTTGATGTTATGACCTTATACGAATTGATGGATTAGTAAAATTGAAATATTATAAATTTTAACAAATAATGAATTACTTAAATCTAACATTGGTTTAATTATGATATTCAATTATGTAAATTTTTAGATATATGTGTGTGTTTTATTATTTTGATGTCATTAATATGGCCATGAGGCCAAAAGGTTATTGTTTGATTTTGCATGGAATTATAGAAAAACAAACTACGGGGGATAGGATACAAACAACTAAGGAATGTGGGTATTGGAAACAAGTGACCATGGAAACTCATGTATTTCTATTTTATATGTTTTTGTTGATTTTTTGAGGTACCAATTGTGGGGTGATCTCAATTTTGACCTTGAGTAATTTTATTGTCTTTTGTTTTAATAAACTGTGAGTATTTGGACTTAATTGTTTTTGTGAGTCACTTTATTTAGTATTAGTCGAGATGCACACATTAGTGGTTAAACTTAATTAATGGTTATGAAGTTTGATGTGACCTATAGTAGGTAAGAGATTCCATGGAATATACATTATTCCTTTATTTTTCATATTATAATGATTTATTACAAGAGTATAGGTGTAGCTTTTAACTCCTACACACAAAATTTATCCTTCAACCCAATGAAAAAGTTATTTGGGGAAATAATAACTTGTCTGCCAATCCATTTTTCACTCCCCCTCCCATACCTATGACTTGAGGGATCATAATTATACCATAGTCATGATATATTATTAAAATAGAGGTAATAAATACACTCCTATCTTGAGCCCATAAAACAAAATTTAAGAATGTGCAAGTGGTACATGTGTGCACATTTTATAATGTATTACCATCATCCTTCAGCTGAGTGGCCATTGGTTTGATGTGGGACTAATTGATGTGGAATTTAGGAGAATGGACTCACATCCTACATGGAGCCACCTTACCCTCCTATACTCTTTCTCCTATTTTATGTTTTTGTTTGGGGATGAGTGAGGGGTTACTTGCTTTCGGTTTTTGGTTATAGAATTCTTGAAAAAAAATTGGGATAACTTAATTTGGAGTATCTTTAGAGCTTGGTGTTGTTTGGTGCTTTCCTTGGATTTTGTTTTTGGAAGACTTAAAGCTTTCTTGAGGACATGACATTCTCAAAATGGAAAGGTAGGCATTCATCCTTTTTTTTCTTTGTTATCTTGTTGTATTCATGTTGGTAAATGATTTATTGTTGCATGGCTGTAATATTTGAAAATAGATTAATCCTTAGGTTGTTTGGGAGCATTTTGAAAGTGGGGTTAAAAATCACGGGAGGCATAAGAGTAGTCTTATTGTGCATGTTAGGAGGGATTTGGGTTGGGGTGCTCCACCTCATGATAAGTAGAACTTTTTCTTATCATGGTTTCTTTCATTGTGGGAGGCATAAGAGTTGTTCTTCTTGTTGGGAGGCATAAGAGTATATTCTTCTTGTTGGGAGGCATAACACTCAGTATTCTTGTAGGGAGGCATAAGATTTATTCTTCTTATAGGGATTCATAAGATTTTTGGGATTGTGATGGATTTCTTGGAGGATTTTGAAAGGAAGACACCCAAACCCTCCATGAGGTATAAGGAGAAACCACATGTTCCATTCCCCTTTTTTGCTATGTGTATCAAGCCTTTGTTTTTGGATTCTTGCATGAATCAGATAATCTTGTTGTTATGTTATTATATGGATTGCTTTCTTGAGTGTGATCTTGGAAGTCATATTGGGTTGTCAATTGGTTGCTTTATATTCTTCATTGCTTCCTTTTTGGGGCTCAAGGGCCAATGCAGAAGAAAAACTCTCTTCCTCATTGGGTATTTGTTAGGAGGAGAGGGTTGCCTAATCCCCCATTTATTTTTTGTGCTTGGTGTGATGAATATGATGGTGCTCAAGATAATATTGGTTTATAGATGCACTTGAAGAAATGGAACAAATGATCTTTTAGTAGAAAAATTCATCATGTTGTCTGCACATGTGTGGAAGTCTTGTAGCTTGTATTTTAAGTTCTTGTCTTTTTGTAACTGTTGTGAGAGATATAATTTTCGTAACAAAATTTCAAATGTATGATTATGGAAGTAAGATATTATTAGTGGTAACTTCTTACTGGGGTATTTTCTCAACTTGTGAAGTTGACAAGAATGTATTAGATGTAAACAATATTTTAGTCAGTTGTCTCACAAATGGAATTAATAGAGAATGTATTAACTCAGTTAAAATGATAACTTTGAAATGGTTTTGGGGAGAAAATAAGGTTTTCTCTAGTCCATAATTTTACTTGGAATGTATTTCATTCTTAGAATGCATCAAGTTCTTGAGAAGAATCTACATTATTAATAGTCTTACTTGTGATATTGCAAGATTTTAAAATAAGGTTATGAAGTTATAGCTAAATGGATATTGTATTCTTTCAAATCTGAAATTAAATTTTTACTCTCTTATGTTATTTTAAGTGAAATGGTTAAATTAGGATAAGAAATATTTGTAAATGAAACTAGATCTACTTATTGGACTAAAATGTCATTTATCCTAGGATGGAAGTAAGTTATTGTGTTGTTTAAAGTAAATACAAATGAAAGTGTTGAAATTTTATTCTCCTCATTATAAAATATAAGAAGAAATGAGAATAGACATGTAGTGTCTTATACTTTGAATGTGTCTCCTACTTGTTAGTTGATTTTCTTAAGAACAACAAATTTTATTAATTTTATCAAAAGAAAATTACATTTAAATGAATATGAATAAAATTGCAAATCATCTTGCCTATATCTAGTTCCCAGCATAAATTACCTTAAATGAATTTTTTAAAAACCGTTCTATAATTTCAATAATGACTAAATGTATATTTAGACCTATATAATTATTAAACTTTATTTTGCCAAATTTTATAGCTAATTAAAGAAACGAATCTAGTAATTAAATTGTTATTTAAAAATACTTGTGTTGTGGATTACGTATTTATATACAAATATATAAATATATGTATTAAATAAACATGTTATGTGTGTATAAATTTTTTTATTATAATAATTATTTTAATAAGTATTACATACATACATACATACATACATACATACATACATACATACATATGCTTAAGTCTTACAGTTCAATTTTACATCTTATGATCCTAGTTGATTTTATATAGATGTTAACAATACATGGATGTAATATATAATATAATATATAGAATATAATAGAATTAGAGAGATTGCTATCGACGATCTTATTATCCTATATTCTTCTATATAATATTATACTAGATAGGTCTGTATCTCCTGTTCTTTATGTCTGTCTCCTTTTTGTCTGATCGTCCTACTAATTCTATAGCTATATCTCTCAGATCGAGAGACAACAGACAATATACATACAGACCTAGAGACATACACTAGAGACAGTAGAACAGAGATGAGAGCTCTCTCTCTTCTCTATAGATCTATATATATATATCTCTCACCTATCTCTACTACAGATATATACCATATATATTACAACTATATATACATATTATATACATACATATATATACATACATACATATATATATATACATACATACATATATATACATACATAATATTATAATATAACATTATATATAATATATATAATATATATATATATATGTATCTATATGTATGTATATATAATATATATATATGTATGTATATATATATTATATATAATATATATATATATATATATATATATATATATATACATACATTATAACATACATATATATACATACATATAATACATACATATATATACATATTATATATATTATACATACATATATATATACATTATATATATACATATATACATATAGTATATTACATATATACATATATATACATACTCATACATATATACATATATATTATATATATACATATATATTATATATATATATACATATTATACATATATATATAATTATATAATATATAATATATGTATGTTGTATGTATGTATGTATTGTTAAAATCTATATAAAAATCAACTAGGAATCATAAGATTTAAATTGAAACCATAAGACTTAAGCCCACATGGGCTTTGTGGGTTTAAGTAAAGTTAGAGTAAAGGTGGGGGGCCGATCGCCGACCCCTCCCCCTACCCCATATTATATGGGATGGGGGGTGGGGTTGGCGACCTCCCCCCCACTTAAACAAAATTCTACCATACAAAATAATGCGGCCACATCTTAATAATTGTCGGCCATTCAACTATTGCGGCCTATGCATAAACTTCGATCCATGACCATGCATATTAAGGTTTCTTTTAATATAAATTTTGTGTATATAATATATTTATATATAATATATATTCATATATATATGTATATATGTATATATATACATATTTAAATATATATATATATATATAATTTTATTTAGGATGAATAGTTTGTTTTTAATTTAGTTTTATCAAAGAAAAAAAAAGAAGAAGGATTAATGTATAAAATAAATATTTAAAGACATATATATCTATATATATTTCTTAATATACATGTGTGTGTGTATTTACATACATATATCCTCTCAAATGTTATATACACAATGAATATGTATTCGGGCATGTATATGTAATTTTTTTTAACTCAAAATAAAATGGGAAAATGCTCATAACCCAGATAGGGAGAAATTTTCTCAAACTTAATACAATAGAACATATAATGTTAAACAGAAAATATGCAACCCTAAGAGAGGGATGCCAAAAATAGATCTCCATCTTGTGAGTATCCACCCAAGAAGCTTTGGTATCCTCCCATGGCTTCCTTCTTCTCTTTCTTCTTTCAAACCTACAAACCAAACAAAATAAAATGAAGGTGTTATAGTAAAAAAGATTAATAAGGGAACCCATAAGGATAGTTAGAATTTTTTTAGTCTACCCTAAATATGAGGGCTAGGATAGATTCCATCCTATGCCCCAACGTATATCATACATCACTTAAGTGATAGGGAATTTAGTGGGAATGAATTTAATTAAAACTAAGGGTAATTTTTTGGAGGGGACCTAAGGGTGTTTATACAATGTTTCACACCCTTGCCCATTTCGGGTAATAACCCAACTTTAAATTGCATAGAATTAAAAATCTATAGAATTAATATCCATATCTAATCAAAATTGGAATTTATTTAGGGATTAATAAATAATCAATTTTCGAAAGAAATTTTGGGCTAAGTGATGAATTGAAATAATGAACAATATATGAATAAAATTTAGGAATTGGAAAGAGATTTTTAAACATGACATTAAACTTGAGGGTCGGGTCAATAAAAAATATTGGTTAATTATTATTCGAGACCCCGTTTTGTTGTGTAAGTTGTAATCAAATAATAAACTAACCATGTTTAAGTAGTAGCCCTTTATAAAAAATAATTTTGTATTATTCTCTATTTTATTACATGGGTTCTTTAGTGTAAATTTTGTGGGCATTACACAAGGGTGATTCATATTACAATCTTGAGCTTGTGAAGGAAATTCGTTATTTTAAGTTGGAAAAAAGGTTTTGGTTTCTAGACCAACTTTAATTTCTACCTTCCCATTCTATCATGTTTCAAAACCCTTGGTTTTGGGTCGATAAGCCCTAATTGCTAACTTCTAATGTTTTGAACAACATAAGAGGTGATAGGTGCAGGGTGGAGGCTAGGGCCAGGGTTAATATAATAAATAAACATAAATTTTTGGGTGTTTTTTAAAGTGGTCGTGTTATCTCTCGAAAGTGCATCATGTAGAGAGATGGTGAAGGTGTTCAAAGCTTGTAAAATTTATGTCTCTCTTTCATAGATATAATGGAAACACCTTAGGTCTGTTGGTACACCTATTTTGAGGTGAGTCTCCAATATCAAGGACAATTCCTTATTTATGTATCTTAAACTAATTTTCTGGGCTACGAGGGTAAAAGAACACTGTAAAAAAATATTTAAAACTGAGGTGATACACCACAATTATATGAGGTCTTTGACGGAGTTCATGCACAATTGATATGAGAATGGGTTCTTGATGCACAAGCCAATATTAAAGGAAAAAACTTTGATGTATTGAGGGAGAGTATCACAACAACACTTTTAAGTTATACATCTACATTAATATCATGTAGAAATTATTGAATTTACAATAGGGTAACATGATTAATCAGGGAATTCATCATTCACAAGGATTAATAAAACATACAAAAGACTACAAATAATTGGAAAGGTAGAATATACTTCTCATTATAGGTCAAAAACCGAAAAATCTGCTTCAGCACTCCTGTATCTAAAAGTCCTCGTCTGTGCTTTTTCCAAGGCACACAATATATAGAAAAAATTATTCCCCCACCATTCGTAAAAATAGGCTAAAATTGTACTCACCCATGCATAATATTTTTACCATTTATTTATTAATAAATAAAGGAATAAAATAGAGCAAGTTAATACAAAGAGGCATTAATAGCCTTAATTACATCTCATTCAAACTGCAGTTGATTGTTCTGTTTTTAAGAAAAGCATGGGTGAATAATTTGCTAATAATAAGTCGCTCTTAATGAGCAAGTCTCCTTCTTGGTGCATGAAAATTTGTCCTTTTGTGCCTGATGTGACATCTTTAATTGTGATCCACTTGCCTCTTTGAATGCACATGCAAAATTTATCTCCCTATGTGTAAGAAAAATAAATTACATTATTTGCAATATTTTGCAAAAATAATTCAGTCAAACATATATCTTGATGGGGACCACTTGGTTTCTGATGTCAACACTTGTTTTGTCTTCTTGTGGTAACATGGATAACACATTGTGAATAATTTCCAACCTTCCCACTAGTGGGGACCACGTTTGCAGTTGACCACTTAAGGGTATGTTGTATCTTTTGTAAATGTTAAGGTAAATACTCTTTTTTATACTCCACCACTTACCTATCATTTTCTCCTCGATACCTAGTCATAATATACACTTATGATACTTTGAAAATGCTTTGGGTTCCATGGTATATGCTTGTTATCAGCCTCTTTTAGGATCATCATTATAATACTTATCATCTTTTGTATTTTGAGTGGACTAAGGTTTAGAATTTACCTTTTCTGATGATCATTTTTGTTAGCCTTTAATCAGTCACCTTCGATTATCTGGGTCACATATATTACAGACCTTAAAAGGTCAAAGCAATAATAAAAAAAAAATTAATTGTGGGGTTGGCTCCGTCGCCACAAAGACTCACCGCCTCACCCTCTACGCTGGTACTTTGCATTTAATACATTGGCCACTGTGATTTGGCCATGAACGTTGATTTTCTCAAGGATTTTAACTCACCTTTGATCTTACGTGGGAGAATGGAAGGGCATGTGATCTATTTAAATGTATTAACACTTGTCTTAAAGGCTTGGGCCCTCTCATCCATTGATCTTCTATTTTTCGATTTCTGTGAACCGTCGATCCTCTTTGCATCTATTGGGGTTTCTGGAGATATTATCATTTCTCTCGGCCATTGATCTCTTTTTCCTTTAATTCACTTCCATTTAATTTCTTTACTTGAGTTGGAAAGTGAAAAATCTTTTAGTCGTTGACAAGGAAAACCCTAATTGGTCACACCGTTGATTGGAGTGGTAGTTTATGGTGATTAAATTTTGGATCGTTGATCCTTGAGCATGGTTTAATCTTCCACCATTGATCTTCTGACTGTGGTTATGTTTCATTAACTCTCATCTCAAGTTTGTAGTAGTAAATCTCATTCAAACCTTAATGATCATTTTATTTTGTATTTCGGCTTGTGGGTGAAGCCCTGGAAAATTTTCTGCTTAACGCCATTATTGAATCCTTTTGATCTCGGATCTTCTACAAAAATATTTCTCTGTCATTATTTTCTTTTCTTGAGCTCTATGCAGGGTCTTACAACCATAAGGGCTTGAGAACTTCTATCTTCTTGTCATTTTGGGTTTCATATTTGGCCTATGTTTCAGAGTTTTGAGTATAAATCCATGCTTCTCCTATATTAATGGAGACTTCAGCTTTACTGTAGAAATTTTCTTGGGTTTCTTTCCTCTTGGGCTTTTTAAGTGAATCATTGTGGTCATGGCCACGTATTTAATGATTCTTTGACCTTTGGAGAACTCTATAGATTTGGATTTGCGAAGCTCTAGTTGGATTTTGTTGCTCTGAGTTCCATCTTGTCTATCTCTTTATTGTATCTGATCTATTTTCGAGTTTTCTTAGTGGTATTTGGTTAATGTTGGTAGCCATGAATGGTTACAAGTGAGCTATTGTTGCTTCTTGCACATGTACTCTTCCATTTTCATTTTTTTTGGATATGTTACTGAAGCCTTTTGAAAAATTTTGTGGGTTATGTGATTTCTTGCTCTTGCTTGACTTCCAAGTTCAAAACTTCTCATGGGTATATGGATTTATTGCTTTTTCATTTAGTTACTCGAAAATTTTGACTGTTTAATTAGAAACGACGAGTTCTTATTTATCTACTAAAAAATCTGTGAAATTTCTATTGAAAACATGAATGACTGTTGATACAAGGCATGTGATGAATATATTGTAATCACTCATCCTTTGTCATTATTAAATTATATTGTAAGGGTTTTGATCTCTGTTTTTCATTATCCTTTTCCCAGACGCCTTAACAAAAAATGGAATTTTCATTTTTATCTGGGCTCTCTTTCTTTCTTAAGTCTGTAAATTTTGTATCTATTTCATGCGTCAAGAATTATTGAAACCTTGTTTCATCATTGTGTAGATCTCTTTTTGTAGTGCCCACATCCCTTCGACATTTATTACTGTTGATTTCTATACTATTGATTATTCTTAAGAACATTTTGTATTATTCTGACTTAGCATGATGTTAGATGTTAGAGATACTGAGACTATTGTTTGTTTTCAATTCATAGTATGATGTGTGTGGACTTTTAGAGACATTTTGATATGGATGATGATATGTTATTTACATGGTTATATATATTTCTGAGATGTGATATTTTCGTCACACTAAGTAGGCCTTGATAATTGAACTAATTTTGTGATCATTTTGACATGGATGAAATGTAGAATGAATATGTTATTAGGAAGTGTAAATGATATCGTAATTTCCTAGATGATTATTTGATTCATATGTAGATGATTGTGTGTTTAAATTTCATATTTTATCTTTGACGTTTTGATGTGGCCACAAGGCCGAAGGAGGGATTATGTGTTTTGTAGGTAAATATATTCACATCAAACAATGAGGGGAATGGTGACCAACCACGTTAGAATCCTAAGTGAATTCAACAAGGGTCACCATGGCAACATGTATTTTTCTATTTGTGTGTTTGAAATTTTGTTAGGGGATTCCTATGGGGGGATTACCGCTAATTGTGACCAAGGGGATTATGTGTTGTCTTTTATTGTAGTTTCCTTTATTATTTTTTGTATGTGATTTTAAAGTGATGTATTTTTTTTACTAATTACTTGTTTTTGTATAGATTAGTAAATTAATTATTTTACTAAAATAAATTATGAATGGGTAAAAATAATTCATTTATTATATTATATGGCTCTTAGATTTTGTGTTTAAGGTTGAGTGCTTGTGATCTTGAGTGTTTTACACTCCACCCTTTCATGGAAATTCGAATTTGGCCTTAGGGGCCAATTTTGGAGGCTTGTGGGACAAGTCAAACTTGTCCCACACCTCTTAAATTTCTATACCAACTTTACCTATGGGTTGGGGGGTCAAAAATAGACCCATTATGTGTTTTATGAATATAAAAAAGGTGAAATTTTATTGAAATTTCTTTCATGTAATTTATTTTGTCCTTAAGGGGTGTGGGCTTGATTTGTGTGTGTAAGTAATTTTTCATTCATCTCACCCACCAATTTATGGTGCATTGGGGTTTAGGTTTGACTTCTGAGGTGGAGTTGAGGATGAGTGATGTGGCATCCTACATGGAGCCACCTCACCCTCCTCTCTCCCTTTTCTATTTATTCAAGCTCTTTTGCTTTCTTGGGGGTTACTTCATTCTTTTGTGTTGTTGCATTTTGGGGGAGTTATAGGATTTTGGAGTGATTGTGGTCTTTGTTAGAGCTTGTGGATGATTTATTGGGCTTGAAGAATCTTGGAGATTAACTCTTGGAACAATCTCTACTATGGAAAGGTAGGATCTTTACTCTTGCTTAATGTTATTCTTTTAACTTGTGTGTATGTGCTTGTTTTGAATGTTTTGATATGCTTTTTGGGTGATTGGGTAGATTTCCTATGTTGGGTGTAGGAGGGGACTATAGGAAGAATTCATGTAGGGAGGCATAAGAGTTTATTTCATGTTGTGGAGGAGTTTGGGTTGGGTGCCCCACCTTGGACAATGAATGCTTGAAGTTATTACTTATTTATTTTATGATGGAGGCATAAGAGAATGAGGGAGGCATAAGAGTATGTGGGAGGCATAAGAGGCACTTGAGGGAGGCATAAGAGTGTGTAGGTTTTGAGATTTGTATTGGATGTTTTAAGGTGGGAACCCATTTCCCATTGGGAGGCATAAGTGGCCTCCCCATAGGTTCTTGATCCTTTGGATTTTACTTTTAAATCCTTGTATATTTATTGTTTCCTTATTGTGTTTGTATTTGAGTTGGTCGTGTTTTTGGAATGGTTATGAAATACTTGGTTTTTTGTTATGGAAGCTTGTTTTTTTCCATGTGTTGGATCCACCTTTCATTGCTATGTGGTTGGGGCTCAGGGGCCAATGAGGAGGATGGCTTCTCCTCCTCATTGGATATTTTGGTTGGGTGGAGAGTATTGCCTTTCCCACCATCTTTGTTGTGAATCAAGTAAATCATGAAACATCTTGTTGGTGATGTGAATCTTGGATCTTTTGTCAAATTCCTTAATAAATCCCTTCTTGTGAGAAGCCTTATTGGTATTCCCACTCAAGGTGGAAGATTTGTAATATTGTGTTTTGTTTTAAAGGAAATGTTGTATTGTAATTTTTAGTATTATTTGAGTAAGTTTATTAAAGAGTTGTAAAATTTACTTCCTATTTAAGTTGTAGTATGGAAAGAAAAGAATAAACATGGAAAGATTGTGTAAAAGCTTAGTGTTTAGTTTGTATTGTGAGAAAAAAAAATCTTTGTTTTAAAATAAATGAGCTATAAATAAGTTGTACGATGTTTAAGTATATGCATAGTAAACTTGAATAAAAAGCAAAAGTGTTATAGTTATTTTTGAACATATAAGTTGTAGAAAAAATGAGAGAGACAACAAATTTTAAGTATATTGTTTTAATTGAAATGTTGCATTTTGTAGTAAGGAAAAATAACAATAATAGAAGTAGATTTAGATCCTTTTTACTTTTGGAATTGAAAGGAAAAATGTATTGAACAAAATGGAAATGATCTTGTAGTTGTTGTTGATATCATTGGAACAGATAATGCATTAAAATGAGTAGTTTTAAGTATACAATGAATAAATGGAACTATATATTACAACTGGACATTTTAGGAACTTAAATTTAGGCTCAGAATGAAATTTAGAACACTCTGGTAACTTTTGTTTTTTGAGAAATATCATATTTTTTAGGTTCTTTTTCTAAGGAATAGGACTGCTACCCTATATAGAGCAGCAGTCTCCTAACCGCTACTCAGGCAAGGCAGTGCTGTCAGAACCACCGCTCTGGCAAGGCAGAGGTGTCAAAATTGCCACTCTGGTAAGGCAGTGGTTTGTGAATCATTTCCCAGGTGGGGCGATGGTCCCAGGACCGCTGGCTTGCCCTAGGCGGTGGTTGTATCACTTTTGGAAAAAAATGTAAACCCGCGCCTGTGAAAATTTTAACTTTGTCAAAATGAAATTTTAAGCTTGTAAAAATTTAGAGGAAACCTCCAATAATCAAATAATGGCTAAATCTCATGTTTTTAAGCAATAAAATCTTCAAATGCTAGATTCAAAGTACTCAAACTTGTATATTTTAATAGAGGTAGGGTTTTCCCCAAAATAGATAAATCCAAATACAAATAGTTTTGAAATAACACCAGATTTAAAAAAGAAATCCCTTCAATCCTTAAATGAAATAAATCACAATGATAACCTACAATCTAAACAAAACTACCCCAATCTTGATCTTGAAGAATTTCTCCATGGTTTCTCCCTTCCTTGTTCCCATGGCTTCCTTTGCTCTAACCTGTAAATCTACAAGAGAAAATAGAACAGATGAGGAGAATAGAATAAAGGAAAGGCTTTTCTAAGAATTCATAAGGAATTTTAGGGCTAGTTTGGAACCCTAGAATCTAGTGGCAAAAATTGAATTTATCTAATGGTGGAGGATCAACCCTACTTTTTCTTGGTAGGAATGTATTCTTAAATGTTTAAAGTAAATATTAGGGGTATGTGTAGATGGGTGAATGGGGACATTTAATTACTTTGGTGTGTATAGTTTCTAATCTACTTCCTAGAATGTTTTATAAAAAATAATGAAATGGACCCTTAAGTTGTTAAATAATGGAATTATAGTAACTAAATATAAGGAAAGATTTTAGGGTGTGAATCTTAGTTGTGGAGGAATAAAACATTAAACCAAGTAAATTTAAATTATGGCATCTTCCAAGTTAAATGTCAATAACTTGACCTTAGAGAAAATTTAAGAATATTTAATCATTTAACTTAGACTTGGTTCATCCCTTGTAAAGTAAAGATTATTGTTAAAAATAAATTTAATGCACATTAAGGGATGACACCCTTGTAACCTTAAGCAAAAAAAAAATTACTCACAAACTTTTCGATTAAATGCTTAGTGTTCTAGTGTGTTCTTACGATGTCATTTTACTAGTGTTACACTTTTCCTTTTGATGTTTGTACTTCTGGGTTTTTTCTCCATTGAAATCTTCTAGTATCTTCTTTTGTTCTGTATTCAAACTTGGACTATTTTATTCTAATTTTGATCTCTGTTGGGTTGAGCCATGGTTAAGTTGAGATCCCTTTGATTCTTTGGTTTCTTCATTAGCTGTGCTACTGAGTTTTCTAGCTACTGCGTGAACCGTTGTTGTTGCATTGTACCTCTATTATACCCTCTGGCTCTAATTGGTTGACGTTTGAGTTATATTTTCGGGATTCAAAATAAAATTGTTGAATTTAACTATTGGGTGAAAGTTGGTTGAGTTAATTGAGTAGCCTAAACCATAACTTTTATTTCATTTCATAATTTGATATGGAGGGTGAAGTCCTGGCGAAATTTTTATAAACACCATAATGATCACATTGATCTCCAAACTCTAAAATTTATGTCTCTATAAGCTCTGATTTTAGCTGAATTTTCAAGCTCTGAGATGGATGATTGAACTCTTGAAATTTCATGGAATATCTTAGCCATTTTGAGAAAATTTGAAACCTGTACCTTGTCTTTTTACCTGAATAATTATTGATTTTACTCCTTTTGAATAAGTTGTCTTTTTAAAAAAAAAAAATTGGCTATCCTCTATGACATGGATTTGTTGTTGTGGTAATGTACTATGTCCATAATTGTAAGCTAATATGTACTTGATAGTTGATACTTTATTTGCTCAAAATTGTGTCAATTACATCCTTGATTACATTCTTTTGAAGATATGTACTTAAATTTTATGAGAAACTTCAATTACCTATGTATTGAAACTGGAAATATAACTGGAAGAAATTTCTTAAGTTGAATTCTTGAATGCTTGTAGCTTATTTTATAATATTAAAAACTTGTAACTTGAATATTTATTTGATTGAATGGCTATACTCCATTGGTGTTGTAGCATTTCTATATTCTATTATGTATTAGTTCTAATACAATCTGAAAGTGTGTAATTGTAATTTGATCTAGCATTGTTTGGCCTTTCTGCAACTCTGTATTGAACATCATTCTTAATTTTTGGTTGTGAATAACTTTGAATATTTGATTTTTAAAACTGAAAACTGTAGAAGTTAGTCATTTACTTCTTATTTGAGAACTTGGACAAGACATATTATTTCTGAATTTTTCTGTTCACAATTTCTACATGCTGATTATTTAAGTTTTGTTGAGATGTTGTAGTCCCATTTCCATTCTGATTAAATATTGCATTTCATAATTATTAAAAAATTTAGTATGCATGCTGGAAAATATAAAATGTTAATTTTACATGCCAAAGCCCTATCAAATTTTTCTCAAATTATTTTTCATTCTGTTTCAGCTGTAATCTTATCTTTGTAGTGAATTTCAGTCTCTACATTTTGATTCTTTTGCTTCACTTATTGGAAAATTTGAAACATGTACTATTATCTATGAGTGGAAGTAAGCATGCAAGTCTCTCCTCTGATCTGCAATGTAACTTCTTCTATTTCTATAATAGCCACTGAACTTTGAGTTGGATTCTTCCCTCATACCAGTATATATTTTTGATTTATTCCAATCTTGATGTACCGCAGGATAGAAGTCATTGAACACTGCAGTCTTTACCTAACAATGAGCATTGTAAGACATGATTATAGTTTCTTCTTCACTGCAACCTATACATGCACACTTAAGAAAACTATTAGAAAATATTTAGGATTTTTTGGCTCTCTTATGTTCAATACTTTTCTTTTCTTCTCTCTCTCTCTCCTTATTTATGAGTAGATAATCATGTGTGTTGTTACAACAAAAAATTTATCAGTTGTTCCTTTGATCCTCATGTAATTTATATCTCCTGTTGTTAAGAGATTCATCTATATGAATTTGGATAGTATAATAATATGGATTGTACCCTAAGCTCGTAAACTGATAGTTTTCTCTTTTTTGTTTTCAGGTGCAGTGCCTTAAGAAGTGAGATGAAGAGAGAAAAAATATGGGGCTGGAAATACATCAACAACAAGAAAGAAACTTCAAGGCAATGATGGGTTCATTCATACTCCTCTATTTTCTCTTTCATGCATATGTACCTCTCACTTCAGTAGTTGTAATTTAATCTTCAGTTACATCCTATGGTTTCTGTGGGAACATTTGAAATTCCTTATGAATAAAAAATTGAATTCTAAAACAAATTTGTGCATTTATTTCTGCATTTCAACTTTCTATATGGATTGTACAATGAATTAAACAACTTAATAATATAATTGAATGTCTTAACCATAAAGGAAAGAACCTTAAAGATACATGTAATCATTTAGCAATGAACTCTGACTGTTATAATTTGCAATTATGATTATTGTTCTAAAACTTAACACTTTATCTATTCTGCAATTCAATGTCTTCATCCAGATAACACATCTGTCCTCCGGGGCCTTGTGTTTTCTACTGAACATAATCATGTAATTACAGATTATGTGATCTGTTACGTTTTGCAACAACATATATAGCTGCATATTTCATGTAATTGTTAATTTATTCAACAGAAACAATATGGACTGAAATAACCTCCCCTAGGTTAGGTTGACTTCATTCTTTTTCTATCCATCGTAACGAAGTTTTGATTTTCCTATTTTTGTACAAGTGCAAAAATTGTCAACATTTCTGGCAATCCTCTGGGGGAAGCTTCTTTCTAGCTTGTAAATGAGTGCCTTTCTCTTGTCCATTGGTTATGGAGTCCAAAACATGTAACCAAAATCTACCTTTCTGAAGGTCCAACCCTTCCAAAACAAACTAAAACTATAAAGGATCCAGTAAACCAGATCACATGCATGAATGCACTTTATGAATTGAAAAACATTACAATGTGTAGGAACTATACTTATTGAAAGGAAAACCTATTCTAAATAGACACTGTAGGATTTTAAATAATAGTGTTTAAGGAAAATACCATTAACAGGAATGGGAAGTTCCTCTCTATTGAACCTTAAGAGTTAAAATGCATTGTGTTCTTTACAAACTTAAATCATGTAAGGACCACTCCATATTTTATCAAAAATTGTGGGTCTTCCTGATTTTGCACGATCAACATCCCACTCTAACACAATATCTCCTTCATTGAAGATTCTGAACTTAGCCTTCTTATCAAAAGTCTTCTTCTTCTTATTTTGATTCTTTACCATGTTTACATGAGCTTGATCTTTTAGCTCTTGTAATTCCATTAATTATGTATAACGAACCTGCAGTGGTTCATTCTCAAGCAACTCCATTTGATGTAGCAAATCTAGTGCAAGTAACTCAACTAAAATAGGCATTCTTACTTCTCTTCCGTAAACAAGTTTATATGGTGAATTTCCAACTGATATTTTAGGAGTCACTCTATCAGCCCAAAGTGTTAAATTCAACATTAGATGCCAATATCTTTGGTTATCTTTGAGTGTTCCTCTGATGATCCTTAAAAGATTCCTTTTAGTACTCTCACCTAACCCATTACCTTGTGGGTAATAATTAGATGACAAACTGAAATAAATTTCATGGTTGATAGCCCAATCTATTACCTTTGCACCAAGAAATGATAAAGCATTATTTGAAATGATAGTTGCTGGAACACCAAATTTGCAAACTATACCTTCATAAAAGGATAGTATCAAAGTTTCATTAGCATCCTTAAAGGCTATTGCTTTAGTCCAGAGTGTACAACAATATGTAGCAGTCAAAATCCACTCATGTCCTTATGACGAAGGTGGGTTTATCATGCCAATAAATTCAAGACCCCACTACATAAAACACTGATCAACTGAAATTGGTTTTAAGGGCAATGAAGCTAAACATAATTTTCCAACAAAGAAAGCACATTTATTACACTTTCTTATCCACTTGAAACAGTCCTTGAATATGTTAGGCCAATAGTTACCATATTTCATAATTTTTAAGGATGTGGTATGTGTTGCAAAATGACCTCCTGTAAGTCCTGTTGTATATATCTCCCTCCCCGGGTAAATATAGACAAACAAAACAATATGGAAATCAAAGAAGCTCAAGATGTCGACAGGAAAAAGGATACACACTAGCACAAGTTGGAGGCACACATCAGAATATGTTGACATGAAAAAGGATGCACCCTAGCGCAGGTTGGAGGCACACATCAGAAGATGTCGACATGAAAAAGGATGCGCCATGGCGTAGGTTGGAGGCGCACAACAGAAGGTGTCGACACCACATTTTCAGCGCCTATTGCACACTTAAGAGTATATTGACATGAGTATGGATGTTCCAAGGTGCATCTTCACAAGGTGCATCTTCAGGAGGTGCAACATTTTGAGCGTTGACACCCCGAACCTGACAGAAAACAAACCCTGACGCAGATATTCAAATGACCATAACTTTTCACAGGGAGCTAAAATTCATGCAAGGTTGGACTTTTCGGAAATCTTACAAGGTCCTCTATCCAACTATGACTAAATATCTTTAATTGGGTGAGAAAAAGTTCTTAAAAAATGCAAAAGATAGTTCACCATTTTTTGGGTTTGCTAGGGTTCTCACCGACTACCATAATGAGATTAATTAAATACAACTTGGAGGTGGTTGGGGTAGATTTGGAATTCCTCTCTATTTCCTCTCTCATTCTTCCTATAAATTGTAAGGAGAGGCTTCTTTCTAAAGTTTGGACATTCTTGTTTTTCCCCTCCCTTCTTCTCTTTGTCAGGAAAATTTGTGCATCAAAAACTGTAATGTAACTTTGCCTCTTGGCATTTTGTAGTGTACTGTATAAATATTTGGAGAAAATAATGCATGTCTATGGATGCTTCTCAACCCTCTTTGTGTTCATCTACATCCTCCTAATCTTTCACTGCAAATTTGGTTATCTGTGCATGTTCTTGCATTGCATTTTAATGGTTTGTGTTTATTGGCAAGACAGGCATTCTTCATTCCTTGGTACATCACTTTTGTTAGTTTTGGTTTATTTTTTATGCATCTTCTTACCCTGTATCCTTGGAAAGTTAGTTTAGGTTTTTGAGTAAACCCTCTACATTTTTACGTGTGCATCTGAATAGAGGAATAGGAACCAGCCTTCATCCAGAGATCTTTTCGGATTTCGCAAGGTCCCACACTTGGGAAAAGCTCCATGTTATGCAATCGCACTGAGAGTCTCAACCCATTGAGTTGTAGACATTCATGGGTTTCATGATTCACCATCAAAAATTTTGGCATGCTCGGTGGGACCAAGAGGTCATTCCATAAGATTTGAATGATTTTCAAGAAAAATTGGACTTAGAAATTGCATGTTTTACAATTTCATATTTTTTCACCTTCCAAGCTGAATTCCAAAATTGATTTTAAAGGACTTAACTTGCTCAAAACAAGTCAAAATTTCACCAGTTGATAGATCGGGGGATAATCTTCAAAAGGGTATTCTTATATTTTTGATATTTTGACTTTCAAAATTTCATAGTTTTTAGTATTTTGGGGTTTTCCCAGTGTCAAGCATGTCCCAAGTTATGACACGGTGTATTTTAGGTTTTGTAAGTTTCCTTGCATGACCTGAGTTTCACCTATACCTTTTAGGGATTAGTAGATGCACAGCAAGACCTGATAACCGAATTGAAGAACTATATCTTCCGGGTCCTTCAAAGTTTTAATTCTATTTTTCATTGGGTATGAAACCACGGTCAGGGGACAAAATTCCCTCCTCTTTGATGGGATAGGTTCCCTTATTGAAAACTAGAAAAGGAAATATTTACAAATATACAATTTTCATCAATTGGTGGGCTTCTGATACATTGAAAATGCATTTTTATATAGGGAAAAACATCAGTACAAGAGAATAGAGGAATGCAGGGGAGGAAGATGGAAGGAGGAAATACTTTCAGGGAGAATAGATTGTAGAGAAATCCCCTAAATGCATTAAATATATGAAACACAGAGAAAAACCATTCACGTTTTACCAGGTGCAATCACACAAAAAAAAAGTTCTTTGAGATTGAATTCATAAGAACACAAAGTTTCCTAGCATGTTATTAATTGAACGATTCACAAATCAGAATAGAGGGAGAAGGAGAAATAGAGGAAAGCATGAAAATCTCTTGCATTGATTTTTCGATCCAAAATTACAATCTCGACATTTCAGAAATCCCCCAACAAACAATGGCTTCCAGAGCCCATCAAATAGCTCACACAAAGTGGTTACAAATTCCTCCAAGGAGGAAAAATGGTTTATAAACAAATTCCATCCTTCGTTCTCTTTCAAAATCATCCATTCATGAAGAAAAAACAATAGAAAAAAACCAATTTACGCCAATACACAGACATTTCATTTTATTTGCCAGTTTCAATATGAACCATTGATTTGCTCTGAAAACTTTCAAATCGAGCCATCCACGTGGAAGGAGAAGATTGGAGCAGGTAAGAGGAAATATCCTTTCATTTTTATGATTTTTTTATTTTTCACATTTTAGAAAATATTAGCTTACAGCTGCGTTCTGAATCTTTTTTACTTGGACACGTGGTGAGCTGTGATTGGAAATAGGATTGCCATTTAATTTTGAGCATTTTGACCTTTTCTACAAAAATACACAAAATATAAATTACCTCCGCCGACCCGCATCTCTGATTCAATGTAGACATGTGGCAAAAGCTGATTAAAAATGGGTGCGCGGTTCTAGCTACATCATTTTTACCTATTTTGCAAAAAGGTACAAAATCTTGTTTTATCCCACTGTCCCACAGCTCCAACTTGACCTTTTGACATTTTTCATTCCCTGATTAGCTACGGGTTGAGGGAAAATAGATCATCTTAACACTTTTTAACCTTTTGGTCAAAAGGTTAAAGACCATGAAGTCTTCCATGGCTCTGTCGGCCCGATTCAACAATGATACGTAGTAGCAACTTATTCATGGTGGGCCTCAGGAACTTTTCCTTGCATCTCTCTATGTGGGCTCACAGGTCAAACTCCGCCAACTTAACTTTTTGTCAAAAGAGCAATGTTCACAAATACCTCCATAGCTCTGCCAGTCTGCCAAGGGAAAATCTTACCACTTAGCTCCGCCAAGCCATAACTTTAAAATTATGAGTTAGGTTGATTTCTTTACCTTTTTGGAAAGGGGAAGAAATTTCCCATCTGATGAAGTGATTTTCCTGAGCCCTCTAATTCTTAGAAAGTTCCAGATTAAAAAAATACCTCTTTTCAAGTATACTTTTAAGGGCACCAACTCAAAATTTTACAATTTTAGACTTAGAAATTAAAGGGAAATTTGAGGGTGACAACAGTGTGGAAGCCACATGTTCTGTGTGGGTTATCAGGTTGTAAACATTCCCTATTCTTCTCTTGGTTGGGGCTCGGGGGGCCAATAATGAGGAAGGATTCTCCTCTTATTAGATTTAAGGTTGGGTGGAAAGCATTGACTTTCCCTCTTTCTTTGTACTATGATCATACTAAGGAGAATTGAATATTAAGAGATGTTATTTACTATAGCCATGGATCATTTGACTTGTACCACAATTGTATTGTAAGAAAAAGGCTTGTAATTATTTCCTTTCGAGTTGCGAAATAGAGCTTATTTTTTGTTAAAGTATGAATGCAGAGATGGACTGTGAAAATGGAGTTGTATTGTGAAAAAAGGAAAGAAAATTGTATTTGGTTTATATTACTAGAATGATCTGTGAAATGAATTGTAAAAATAAAAATATTTCTTTTGTGAATCTCATTTTGATTTAGTAATTTGAGGATCATGTAAAATGGTGAATGAATGGAACTGAGTAAAAATAAGAATCCAAGAAAAAACACATACTTAAAAACATTATAAATAATTTATACTATGATTTTTATATTAGTTTCATGCGTGTGGCGTTCAAGTGTTAAGGTGCCATTTTTGGTGGGTGTTTACAACTTCTGAGCATATTTTACATACATATATTTATATAAACATAAATCAAAATGTGGTATGTAAAAGTATGCTCAAGAGGTATAGTTCACGAGGTGCCTATTTTTAGATGTGTGACATAAGTGGAATAGGAACCTTATAAAATATACTTCCAGACATATTGTACATATATTTATATTATATAGGTATGCTAGTAGAATATTACCTTTTCCCCTCCATTTTTCTACATACCTATATTATATAAATATATGTAAAATATATTTTCCTTGCAAAATATACCTCTTGGCATATTTTACATATAATTAATATAATATAGGTATGCTAGTTATTATGCTTATTAATTTTAATATTTTTTACAACATCACTTTCAGCTTCATCATCATTGTCATTATTTTCATCGTCATCATCATGATCTTCATCCTCATCACGATCGTCTTTGTAATTGTCTTCCTCATCATCATTCTTTACAATCATCATCATTTTTATGATCATCATTATAATTGTTGTCTTTAACATCATTGTTATCATCATTATCATTTTCTTTGTCATCATGATCATGATCATCGATCATCAGTACTGGCCATCATTGAAACGATCATCGTCGTCATCATTTTCATTGTCATGATGATGATGATGATGATGATCAATAATAAACTCAATGATTATAATTATTTTTATATAATATATATAATAAACTCATAAATATAGTATTGTGTGTGTGTGTTTGTAATTATAATAAACTCTATATTTACTTATATATAATATATATATATATATATATAATCTACGTATATGGTTTATATAATATTAAATATAATATACATATAATTTTTCTTATGTAATTATTTTTTACAATTGTTTTACATTGTATCTATTTATTTAATTGTATATTCATCTCTTAAATAATATGTTCAACCTATTTTGTAGTTCCCACCCTAAATTAATGTTAAAATAAATTTATAAAAATAAATAACATAAATAAAATATCAAAATTCCTTTAAAGGTATGGAAATTCAAAACAAAGTTGAACTTTAGAGTTTAGTGAATAAAATGTTTTGAAAATGGGTTAATGCAGTTGATTTAAATGGAGTGGTGGGTGGGTGTTATTGGTGGTAGGAGAGTTGGTGGAGATGGTTGGTGAAGGAGGTTGCTTGTTGGATGATTGGAGGTGGGTTGAGTGTGGCAGGTTTTTTTCAGGGAGGGAGGCGTGTGAAAGAGTATGGACGCCCTCATGTGCCATCAACACCTCTCCCTAGATGCAAAAAATAGTTTCTAAGAAAATCTGTGCACTTTTACTAGTTATTTTCCCAACCTGTGCATCAATCAAGTATAGAGGAAAGAAACATGGTCTCTTGGATTGTAGTCTACATAGGTTTACCAAAATAATTTCATTGGAAACGATTGGGAAGCATCCTCCTAGATGTTGTTAAAGGGAGCTCAAGAATTGTTAACTATGTGAGGGCGCCTCAGTTGGTAGGTTTGAAACAAAATTCCACAACATTGGATGTAGCATGTGAGATGTTCATTTAAATGCCCTCATGTCAATGGTGGACACCTAGGAAAACACAAATCTATATGCCAAAATGCCTCAATGAAATGCATTGAACCTTGGCCAACAATGATTGCACATGATGCACAAAATAGATTTGTTAACAAAAAATGGATTTAGAGGGCCCAAATAAAATGCATTATGAGGTCTAAAGCCTGAATTTGCAAACTCTGGCAATCACCTCCTTCCATTGGTTGTTGTATAGTGCTAGAGATGGAGTTGTGAAGTTAATTTATTTGGTATTTTATGACTTGGGATGTAGCATAATAAAAAAATAGAATGAAACTAAAGGACAAGGCATGTGGAATTTTTACAAAACAAAATGCATGAAAGAAATGCATTGTCATGGACACCCACACCAAATTTCTAAAAATAAATTTGATTTATCGACTGAGCTGATTTTAGGATACGGGCATTACATACATGGATAAGGTTAGAGTAACATTGTTAGATGTTGTAGTTTCTCGTGATCTATAGAATAATAATCCAAAATTATGGAAGCTTTCATCTTAGACGTGACTTGTTTCAAAAAATAACCAAAGGAATTTTGGTGGCTCTAGTAGTCACCTAGGAAGATTTGAAAAGGTTCTTGAAGGTGATTGATGAAATGCTGGTGGACCTATGTGGAGCCCCTCTTTAACCACATCGTTCATGGATAGGAATGGTCTCCTTACCTTGTCTTTATAATTTTTGTATAATTTGGTTCTTCATTGCAATGTAATAGAAATAATAAACCATTGAATAAGTGTACAATTGAGTATTTTAATTATAATGTTAGTGTGAATTTTCTTTTAAAAAATTCTACCTGGTCACCTACAGTACCAAATTATAAATTGACCATCAACCATGTTATTACCACAACCTTGTACATGCTAGACTCACGGTATCAAAATTAGGAGCTCATTTCCATTTATTTTTGGTGAGATCTAAATGATTTGAACTAAAACAACCATTTTTCATTGTAAGGTTAGAAAATACGCTATTTTCAGTGACTTGCAGAACATCACCCGGAGCCCTATACAAGAGAAGTCAAGCGTCATATGTGTTCCTTGTTATGTAGAGAGTCCCATCAAGCATTAGCTCAATCATGTTTTACCATTTATATTCTTGTCATCACTCCTCTAGTATCCATGTTACCTTGTCTTACACTTTTAGGAAGTTGTTAAAATTGAAAAGTTGAGTTTCGTATTGACTCATTATTTAGACGCTGAACAACGAAAGGCTTATTCGCCTTCGCCAACCTATAGTATTTTTATTATACAATTTCCTCGAACTTTCAATTTGGGGGCAGAAACAAATTCTTGATAGTTTGGAGAGGCATTTTATAGGCCTTAGGTCATTGTTTCACTATATCAAACTGGCTAAACTACGATCGGTGGCTCTAGGAAATTCATCGTTGTTTGCAACCTGTTTACCAATGCTCAATTCCCTTGACTCTGGTGAATTATCCATATATAGGATAGCATGTAGGAAATTTTCTTTTGCATGTTCATCTATCGAAGGGAATTTTTGGTTGAATTTTTCTTAGCCCTCGAGCTAAAAAAATTTGGTGTTGCGACTAGACCAATTACAACCGGTGGATCTAGAAACCTAGTCACCAATTGAAAACCATTTGCTTGTTTTAGATTCTGTCAATTCCTATGAATTATTGGTATATAGGAGGACACGTAGGAATTTATCCATGATGCATCACCTAACTGAAGGTATCTTTTGAACGCGGTCTCTTATCCTCTGAGCATATATTGGGCATTTTTGTAACTTGCATAAAATATGTAAAAATGAATTTGTAGCACCCCATTCAAGTTAGCAAAGCGTCATGGAAACTTATTAACACTGGTAAATAACTGTTTGGAACTCTATCTTTTGATTTGTTGTGTGAAATTGGACTTTTGGCAAATAGTGTTTCTCTCTCTTCTCTTCATCTCTCTCTCCTTAGTTAAGAAACTACGTGAAATGAAATGAAATGAAATTAAATGAATATATGTTTCTGACCCTCTCCTTTCAAGTGAAAATTATTATTAAGATGTAAATGGAAAACTAAAAATGTCAATTATGTTAGATTTAGGTGGATTTCATGCCAGTGATTTATCGTTGATTTCATGTTCACATGGTTTTGCAGGATGCAAGTAAGATGGTGAAATGACATGGTGGTAGTTCATTAGTCTATTAATGTAATGTATGTATGTTAATGGAAATAACTTTATATGTATTTCTTTATTATAGTGAAATTTGGTAATATGAATGAATTCCTAGTTTTAGGGGTGTTTTAGGAAATGTGCATTTAACTATAGGTGTTCTTTTGTTTTAGATTTGCATATGGTAAAAGGGGGTTGGATGTATATGTTAAGTGAAATTGTATATTATAGTTTGACATTTGGTGAAGTATGGAAAGTTTTATTAGTGAAGTTTTGTAATATTTTGAAAGGATACTATTAAAGGATATGTTCATCTAAACATGGGTGTTATTTTGATCCCTTGTTTTATATTGTAAACATTAGAATATATGGGTTAAATGAAATTTAATTTAATAGCTTATAGTGTAATTCCAATGTGCATTGATGATCAAATAATTGGTGTGTTTTTGTTCTTACCTCAATAATGTAATAGAGAGATCTAAACAAAACATTCCACCGTAGTTTAAAACTTCGTGTATAACTACCCTTCTTGTGTGATTCTTGTAGCATAGAAAACTAGAATCCTTACAATGAACTTAAATATTTACACTTGATAACACCTTCTAGCTTAGTTAAATAAGATCTTAAGCTCATGTTTATTTTCATATCTTGTACGCTTAGCGACGTCGTCATGAACCTGACGGCTAGGAGCGACATATTTTAGCTTTTTCCTAGTTTATGTCGTCCCCTTGTTGGATTGATAGTTAGGTGTATGGTAAGGAGAATGTGACTTTATTAAGGCAGAACTCTAGAGGAAACCAACTTTAAACATGATTTATTACCCTCTTGGCCCGAATACAAGTGTGGAGTCAACCTTAAGAGTCGGGATGAGTAAATGAACTTAATACACAATCTCAATTACCGTTTGGGTTTTATGGTCTAAACCTAAGACTTAATTTCTGAAACTTAACACTATTTTAAATTTATGATTAGTTGGTGAAAATGTAACCATAAGATGATGTGCCTAGAAAAAGGTGAAATTTATATCTTTCTCATAACATGTTTAAACCATCTTGTGGTGATTAAAAGGGATTCACGTTGTGTAAACCCTAATGTGATTCTTAATCCTTAAAACAATGGACTAATCCATCTTATTCTCACACTTGTCTTATTAGGTAGTGTATGTATGATGTGAAACTATGTGATCAAATTCTTAGAGATAAATCCCCTAAAAAGGGGAATCGTGATTTCATAAAGATTCGAATGCCCCCTAATAGCAAATAGTCTATACAATTCATTACAAAAATTATATGAACCTAGTTAGGGGAAAATCCCTCTTAAGTTGGACATAATATGATACTCGGGAAACCTAATCTAGAAACAAGAATTAGGAGTTATGTTTCCATGTTTTGTGCCTTTGAGACCTTAAATAACTATCGAGCATAACTATATTAAAACTGTAATTGATGCTTGACCTTGGGAAGTGTAATCGTGGGATGTTATTCCACATGAAACTTAATCATGATCTTCCTTGAAATGCGATTTCACCCTCTCGCTATGGATAGAGAAATATATTTCCTATAATACTTATTGTGTGGTAAATCAACTATCAATTTATAAATGAATGTAAAGAACTTGACCATAAATCCTTAAACAAAAAAAAAAAGTGAATTTCATCCCTTGGACTTACACTTGTTCTATTGTGTAATGAAAGTGTGATATAAGATGAAGATGCACGCCATGAGGAGCAAATCTTAGGGATAAGACCTAGTAGTTATGTGTGTATTTAAATTGCCTTATATGAAACTAATTACCCTACTAAAAAAATGAACAAATTAAATAATTATTTAATATAATGTAGATGACCCTTATTCAACGGGATACACCATAAGTTAAATGTTAAGCAATCTAAAGGAAATCTAGCAAAAGGTGAAAAAAGGACTCTATGATTATACACAATATGAGCCTTCCTAAGAACTTAAGTTAGAGAGGGAAACATGATTTTA
The DNA here is from genome assembly GCA_019776745.2 of Taxus chinensis. NCBI lineage: Eukaryota > Viridiplantae > Streptophyta > Pinopsida > Cupressales > Taxaceae > Taxus > Taxus chinensis. The sequence goes on along the minus strand of CM034151.1, from coordinate 719,187,409 downwards.
GTAAATGTGTAATCCTAAAATATCATATCGTGGGAAGACATTATCTATAAGTGTATATTGTAGTTGCTTTGTTATGTTGTGTCTTGTAATAAAAGAGTGACCTTGTTTTGCATCACATTTTTTCATGTTATCTGTGTGGGCTATTGTTTGTGTAAGCATATCTTGTGTTGTGAATTGTTCTAGTGATCTCCTAGATAGTGTCATGTATACTACACTGTAATTCAAAAACAATATTCAGTACTTTTAGTGTTGCAGTATTTGTGTGTGTAAAATGTGGGTGTTACATATTTACTTGATTAAGTAATTTAGGTATCAAATTAATTTTTCTTATGTAGTTATTTAAGTGCGGAATTAAATTTATTATATTATATAATTTATTAAATTATAATATTGTAATTTCTCATAATATTAATAATTAATATATATTATAATAAATTTGTTATTAATTATAATATAATATTAGAATTGTTTATTATCAAAACAAAGACACCTAGTATAATTGTCTTATGTAGTTATTTAAAAGTGAGGGGCCCTATAAATACAATATTTTAGGTTTTACCCTATATAATTTTCTTAGGTAATTATTTAAAAGCCATGGCCCTATAAATATAAAACTTTAGGTATTCCAGAGTCACCTATATAATTTTCTTATGTAATTATTCAAAAGTGAGGGCCCCTATAAATATAATATTTATTTATTTATTTAAGTAATTTAGTAATTTAATTTAATCAAAATTTAATCAATTAATTTAATTTTGTAATTTAGTAATTTAATTTTGTAATCTATTTACTTAATGAAGTAATTTAAGTATCAAAGTAATTTTTTTTATGTAATTATTTAAGTGCAGCAAGGAATTTATTTTTATTTTTATTTTTATTTTCATGGGCACGAAATGAAAAAAAATTCAAGCATGACATCAAACTCCTCCACTCAAAATATACAAATGTATATACCTCTCAACATAATGAAATAAAAACAAAGCATAAAAAAACATAATAATGTGAGTATTTACACTTTTTTAGTGCACCAAACTAAACCAAATAATGCCACCTATCAAATACACTTGTTTTGAAATATACATAAAACATAAACATTTTATTTAGAAAAGGTAATTTAAAATAAGGACTTTCCTAATCACATTTTACCTGCATACTTTGTAGAAAAGCTAAAAATTACAAATAGTTGTAGCAAAAACATGAAGTAACCAACTAAAAAATGCAGGCATAAATGGGAAAATATTGGTGGCCTTTTTGTATGGTTGTGAACACACAAAAGAGAGCTAGTGTAACACCCGATAAAATCTCCCACTTGAGACCCATGAACAACCTAGGTTTAGTTACAAAATTATGGAATAATTTTTTTTTAAAGTGTTAACAACCAAAGTCTCAAGGACAATTAAATTCAACTGATAACTTTTCCCATTATAATAATTACTAATTCCACATTATAAAGCAACAAGTGTAATAAGTCCACACCTAGCTCAAATATCCTTAGGGATTAATTTTATCACTGATTACATTGACATTTTAGCTAAATATTCCTTGATTAAAATTTTAGGGTTAAGGGACCAAAACAATTAAATACCCAAGGTATTTAATTCCACAAGATCTAAGACAAGAGAAATGTTTAATTACAGTGGGGGAAAAGAATACATATTTAAAATCATCAGAGTAAATTCTTACTTACCCACTCCCAGAACTTGGTTAAACGTTCAATTTGATTTTTCCCATGATTAATGCAATTAAAACTTCCTAAAAACATTCCCATTAGATAAGAAATTTCCTCACCTTTCCAGTGATATAAATAAGTCCTCCTAACTCCTCATATTTCTCAAGTTATGGGCCTGCGGACCTTGGGAGGAAAATTTTCCCAAGAGCGGGTCTGCGGACTTCGGAGAGAAATTTCGCCAGGAGGAGGAATGCGGACCAGCGGGGTGGGCAAGAAAATTTTTCCCATGCGTGAGCCGGTGAAGTGGGGAGAACTTTAGTGCTTTTTCCCCTTTTGGAACAAAAGAGCGCTTTGCACCCGCGAGCCCGAAAGGACATGTGTCGACATTTCCTAACTCTGATGGAAATTCGGGCCACTGGAGAATTTTTAGACTTTTCTCCTTTTTGCCAAAAAGCGCTAAGGGATCAAAATGATCCGCGCCTCTGCCGACACCCAAGGCGCCACGTTTCAGTCATCCATTGGTCGTAGGTCAGTGGCCGGAGGGAGAACTTAGAAAAAAATTCCCAAAGAAAATTTTCAAACCACTAAGTTTTTAAGGATCCGCTCCTCCGCCAATGCCTCGTGACACCACGTGGTTGCACCTGATTGATTGTGGGTCGATGGGGCCATGGAGAAAACTTATAACATTTTCCAAATTTTAATTTTGAAAACACCAAGGTTTAAACGGGTTTCGCGCCTCTGTCGTTGCCTCGTGAGGCGAGGTAGTAGCATCTGATTGGCTGTGGGTAGGCGAAGCAGTGGGAAAAATTAGGAAAATTTTCCCAAAAAATTCTTTTTAACTTAGGCGATATTTAACGAAAGAAAGGTTTGCGGGTCAGCGGAGTGGCAGGAAACTTCATGCCTTTGGCATTTTTTGTCCAAAAAGGTGCTAAGGGAAAATTCAGGCCCACGGGTCTGCCAAGGAAAATTTTATTCATTTAAAATTTGACAGTTGGATTATTTTGAGCCCGAAATGAAGTAAAAACTTCAGAAGGCCATAACTTTTGATTGGGAACTTGGTTTTTGGAAAACAAGGACTTTCTGGAAATCTCTCGACGTTCTCTTTGCACAAAAACCTTAGGAATTTGATTTTGATAAAGTTTAAAGGGTCAATTTTTAGAAAACGTCTTTCTGTCACTTAGAAAGTGAACTGGTATTTTTAACTTATCAATTTTGTTCAAATTTGTCGTTAATTCTTTTTCCACTTGCCAAACAAGCATGGAGGATTTTACTTGGAATATTTTAGGATAGATTTCAAGGTTAAGTTTACTTGAATGATTTGCATTTGAAATTTGTCAATTTTATACAGCAAGAAGTCTACAATTTTTCCTTTTCCTGATTTGAAAGGTTCTATAAAAATTTCATAAGTATTTTGGTATGTTTGGGGTCATTTTGACCTTACAAATAAAATTTGATATTTGATTTTGTCTTTTTGATGTTGCAGGGTCGATCTGTGCATTTTGATAAAACATTTTCCAGTTTTGAAAACATTTAACAGAGATCTAATTCGAAAGGATCTATTTTCCATTTATCGTCTTCTAAGTATTAGAAATCATTCTGGATCCAATCTAACTCATTAATTTGATTCGAATCAATGTATTCAAATGCCAAATTACAATTCTGATTTTCAAAACTTTCATTTCTAAAGAACAAAGCATTATGACATTTCTTCATACGTATTCACTTTTTCATCTTTCCAACAGAGATTTCAAATTACATTCAACAATCAGATTTCCAATGAAAGCAATATCATTTGAACAAAGTAACCACTTCTATTTATATAGATCAAATACAACTTTACAATCACAACTCTTTCTCATTACATTCCTTTTTACAAACAGAATACAGAGTAAATTTCTTTCACATTCAAAAGGGATTTTATTTCCAAAACATAGTAACTCTTCAGCACAAAATGTGTATTAAATTTTCATCCACATCAAGTGGGGAAATGGTTTACAAAATTAGTTTCACAAGGGACTGTCAGAAACTTTGTCTTCTTCCTCAATTACAATATACAGAATACAATTTCTTCCACATTTATTCAAAAATAGAGAACAGAGTATATCTCTTTCACAATTAAATTTACAACTTTCATAGCCCATACAGACCATCTTTCCATCACAAATAATGTACAAGTTCATCCACTTCAAAGTGGGAAGGGTTACAATAAGTAATAATCTCAACAAGGACTGTCAAAATTTTCTTTTTTCCTCTGCTCCAGAATAGCAACATGAATATCCTCCATTTTTATTTATTTCAATTTTATCACAACAGAATAGGGGGAAAGGCAATGCTCTCCACCCAACCAAGACATCCAATGAAAAGGAGAATCCATCCTTCTTCATTGGCCCCCAAGCCCCAACCATATTGCAATTAGAAATGCTTTTCAACACATGGCAAACAACAAGCTTCCACAACACAAAGATAGATTTCTCATTCAAAACACAGTCCCAAACAAAACTGCAGTTTGCCACCACTGAAACAAAACAACAAACAACACTCAGGCTTCATCATGCAAGCCAAAGGAGCAAGAAACTATGGGGGATGCTGCTTATGCCTCCCAAAGGGGAAATGGGTATCACCACCTGAGAACAAACCGCCAAAATATATATCATTTCAAATCCCTGACATGCCCTTATGCCTCCTCCAAGTACCCCTTATTCCTCACATTTCCTTATGCCTCCCCAACCTCTTATGGCACCCCATAACGAGTAAATAAATGCAAGCTATTTCTTTGTAAGGTGGAACCCAAATCCCAACTCCCTCCACACTTATACCTCCCCAAAACACTTATGCCTCCCACAAAATGCCCCATAGTCTTCTCCTACACCATCCCTAGGCCATCTACCCAACCAGCCAAAAAATAAAACAACACATTCAAACATTCAACCATTCACATATGCATACAAATAAAAGGAGAGTATTTTTCCAAGAGATAAGCTCTTACCTCTCCATAATGGAGTTTGTTTCAAGTTCCAACCAGCAAGCTTTCCAATGTAAAATATCCCAAGATCAACAAAACACAGGTCTGTAAAAAGTCTATAACTTTCTCCAAAAGCAAGAGCTCCAAATAGAAAAATAATTCACCCCAAAAGAAGTATGCAAAAGTACAGCAACCAAAAGAGTGTAACCCCCAAACAATAAAATGAATTCGAATATATAGAGAGGGTTAGAGAAGAGGATGAGGTGGATCCAAGTGGAATGCCCCATCACACATCCTCAACTCCAACTCCTAAGTCAACTTCAATCTCCAAAGCACAATAAATAAGTAGGTGAATAATATGACAAATTACTTACACACTCCAAAACAAGCCCACACCCCAAAGGTCTGAAATTAAACCATGTAAGAAAAGTGTAATTAAAGCATACAAATTGACTTACAAAAATGCATAATGAAGGCTAGATTTAAACCCTCCAACCATAGGTAAGGTTGGCATGCAAATTTAAGAGGTATGTGATAATTTTAACTTGTCCCACAAGCCTCCAAAATCAGCCTCCAAGGACAAATTTGAATTCCAAAGAAGATGAAGTGTTTCATACTCCAAATTTTACTTACATATCTCTTACACATCACTTACATTGCTTACACATATCTTACAACATTTAATACAAGAGTCAACCACTCCAATAATTACTTTCTTATGACCCAATTTGGTAAATTTATTTTAACAATATGATTACTCACATTATGTACCACAATTTATTTAAATAAAAAGGGGTGAACACATCACTTAATAAACACATACAAACACCAATAAAAAGGAACCAAATAAATAAATACACATAACCCTTGGTAACATTTAAATGTGATCCCCCCTCCCATGGGAATCCCTAACAAAAAACATTCACACACATGAACAATACAAGTTGCCATGGTGACCTTGTTGAATTCATCTAGAATTCCAATGTGGTTGGTCTCCAAACCCCCAATGTTTGTTGTGATATTTTAACCTACAAAACACAATACCTCCTTCAGCCTCATGGCCATATCAGAACATCCAAATGAATATAAATATAGTTTCAAAATTATCAATATATATATATGAATCACAACAATATCCAGACAATCAACAATATCACTTACAATTTCATCAACAACTATTTCATCATCAATTTTAATTCAATTTTCTTGGTCTACTCAATATATCCAAATATCATATATCCTAACAACATCGATAAATATATATAACCATGTCCAACAGCATGTCAACTTCTGTATAAAATGTCTCTAACAATCATCATGCATCATATGGGAATCAGAGTCAATAATAGTCCATGATCTAACATCTAACACCATACTAAATCAAAAATATAATAATGTCCATAATATAGTCACCAGTATCATGATCAATATCAAGATGTGTCAAAGGGAAGTGGGCACTACAGCTAGAAAGTTCTCTTGGAAATCTGTTGGAAACTATTGGAAAGTAAAATGAAGCCATTTATTTTGAATGATGTACCAATGAAAAATTATGAGAAAAAAAACCTTTGATGATAGAAAAGTAAAAGGGCGTTTGTTTCACAAATCATCAAGGAAACATATTTTTGTGATATATCAAAATGTAAGGCCTTTTTAATTAATATCCCTAATGTAAATAGTTGTTTCTTTTTAATATCATCTCTTGAATTTTGTGGGTATTTGGAACATGTGGAAATATTTGAATAATTGACTTGGGAATGTAGGGACATGTGGAAGGGACTTGACATCCCATGTTGAATAGATGTAGTAGATGAATTTGCTAACCAAAAAATATAGTCAGCTAAATGGTTTTACACTATCTGTAAAAATCATTATCTTAGACTTCAAGAAGATGAGAGAGAATCATGTGTATATGATTCTTCTAGTAAATTTTGTAAGGAATTTCTCAAATGTAAATGTACTACCTATTGATTCAGCAAATGTTATTTTCATATATATATATATATATATATATTGTAAGTTATTCTGAGTCTTATGTTTTCATTGACTTCACTACTACTAGCAATGTTATTATCAAAATTTGAAACATGTGACATAGAGCTACTTTTATTATTTTATTGTTTCATAGTAAAAGACCTGGATTTTGTTAGTGTTTATGTCATTTAATTTTGTTATGTGTACGTAAATCACAACCATCAGATGGTGTGTTTAGTGAGCTGAAAGAATAAGAGGATTTAGAAGAAAGTGTTAGATAATTATTTTATGCCACATTACTTTTTATGATATGATCATAATGAGGGTTCACTCACACAACACAGTGGCAAATATGTCAATTACATATACAGTGAAAGGATATATGGAAAAATATGTTAAGCTTAAGTTTAATATTCCATAGATCCTATACACCATCACTCTTCCTTACAAACAAAAAATAATAAAAAATTGATTCATTATTCGTGTGGCTATTCATCACAGTAGTTATCATTCAAATATGGGACCTAAAACCATATGATGAATTTTTTGGGAACGGGCTTGAAACTATATGGAACTAAAATTTTGATGTGGGACCTGAAATTACATGGTGATTTTTGTAGGAAAGTATTGTCTACCAAAAACTTCGATAACAAGAATGCATTTTCGACTTCTTATGTTACTCAATTACACAACAAGCATATAGATCCATCATTACATATTTGATTATATTTTTAAATGAGGTCTTTCACACATGGAAAAAGATAAGAATAATAGATGTGGATGCAAAGGGGGTTCCAGCACAAGATGGGGAGAAATCAAAAACTATGATATTATAGTAGCATGTTACAATATAAATATGATTTGTGAGGCTATCCAGACATATGTATACTTCAAATTTTAAAAATGATCTTTTAGTTCAGTAAGAAAAAACAAAACAAAAAAAATGTAATTTAAAAAAAAATATGTCCCTTCTAACATTTCCATTTTCATTGACCATACTTGGCTTCATGAGTACACTAATATTTAGATTCAATTTATTTCATAAATTCACATTTACAAAACATGGCAATTAATAATTAATACAAGGATTGTCCCATTTAAATACAATCTTTGTCCAGTATTAGTTTTTTTCTTAATCACCACCAACCTAGAAAAACCTACCTTTTTAATGACTTTGTAATTTTTTGGGGATTAATAATATCACATTATTAGGTGTTTCGATAAAATAATCAGTGAACTAATAAAAACCTAAAAAATTACATTATTACATGTTTTAATATCATAAAGATTGAAAATAGAAAATAATTCCAAATTGAAAAAACATGGTTATATTACAAGTTTATTTTCACATATTGTAAGGATCACACAAAATTTGAAAAACTTTGAACATTATTAATAAAATATAGGTTGCATCCATCAAAGTGAAGGGTAGATTAACTCCCAACACACATTTTTTATGTCAGCAAAATCCAATATGTCAATTCACCAACATGTATCTTTTTTTTTTTATTAAAATTGCAAATTGAAAAAATAAATTTTTGTAAATGATGTAATTACGCCGAAGGTGTTCCCCCTATGGGAAAGGCTCTTCTGGAAGTTTCTGATATTATGTTAAATTTGACTTCTGTTTGGGACGTTTTTTGTGTTTTTATGCGTTTTGCATAAGGGCTCCGAGGAGGGACAGAAATGAGGTTCCGCATAGGCTGGGCACTCTAGCAAAATAACCAAAGGCGGAAATGGACAGAAGGGATCCGAGGAGGCAGACAAATGGCCAAGCAAGCTCTGCGTAGGTGCAGGTGAGAGGAAAAACACCCAATCGCGCCGATGTGTAGAAGGGCTCTGACGACGGAGAGAAAGGCACACAAGCTGGGTATGAGTATACTAGTGTATGGTGGTGTTAGTAAAAAAAGTGCCTTGCATAATCAAAACGTATGGAAGCCAATTAAATCTGAATTAAGAAGAGCCCGAAGAATTTCATCTCGAATGGGTAGAGTTCAGTAAATTTCTGAAGAGGGGAAGGGGACTGTGCAGGAAAAACCTATAGCTTCACTTTGTTAAATCTCTTCCTCAGAAAAGTGGGCAATTACCATCAAATTGGTAATATCATGCATCCTAATACATAGTCATCATCAAGGCTAATCACTTCCATGAATTTGTCTGCAAATATTCTTATTAACAGAGACATAAGCTTTCCAGAGAGATCGATCAAATCGACCCCCATGATCTGGTGAAAGAGGGTAGCATATAATGGAAGAGTGGCCAAAGTTGTTTACAGAAACCATGGCAAAATTTTCTCGAAAGGTCAGGAGGAAGAAATTCCACTACACACTTGAAATTCTCTAGCAATATCTGAGCAACATCATCCTGCTCACTTGGATCAATTTCCTCCTTGAGACAACCAACGTAAACAACCTCCACATCCTCTGCAAGTCCATTCTTTTAACTGTAAATTTTATTGAAGAAGATGTAACCAAAATCCATTCACAATGACCCATTATAAACTTTAAAGAAGAAATTTATACTGGAAATAATCATCTGTGCATTTATTTTGCATGTCATGGCTTGAGTGTAGATGGGTTTTGTACATTTTTTAGATTTTGGTTTATGCACATGTTCTAGGCCTGGTTAAGGAGGTTGCAAAACATTTGATGGCTTACAAATAACTTTGTCCATATGTTTGTAATTCTACATTTAATGATGGGATTATCATTTTTTTGGGGTTGTTTTTAGCAATTTTTACCATTCTTAGTTTTTCCCCTTTTAGCACCTGTATGTTGAATACAAGGTATATTTAACACTTGCATGCAAATGTCAGAGGTTATTTTTGCAGCTCTTTAAATAAAGATGTGTATGGAATCTCCCCATTCACATGCATGGTAAAAATGTTCTTGGTATCTAATCTTTGTCTTTCAATTTGGTTCATACTTTAAAATGGATTCGATTCCCAATATCCCAAGGTAACACCCGCACGTTTATCTATCATGAATTTGTTTCTTTACATTTTAAATCCATTGATAAAGTTTTCTTAATAAATGGATTGAATCTTGACTTATAGATGGATTTGTGAAATATTTTAAATTTTTTGATAACGTTTTCTTCTTTGTATTCAAATGGGAATGACTTCTGTTTGATTGTTTTTTTATGGTTTTTGGCACACTTTAGGGCTTATTCAGGGTAGATGTGAATGATGCATTTGTTCTTCACATGGCTAAGCTTTGTGTTTTTATCTAGAAACTGGATTAGGCAGTTCACAGTTATTACTTTTTTTGGTTGTTAATTTTGTTTGGTGAGATGGTTTTATTGAATGATAATTATGTTAACAGTAGTAGATCAGTAAAATATTTTACACACAGAACACGATTGGATTGGCCAGAAGGGGCTTCTTCAAGAGAGAGCATTCAGGCACTACGGAAGGTGGGGATTTCTACACATTTTAGAATTCATTCCTGTCATCGGTATGTACATAGTTTTGTCATGTCAAGTCTTCACTGTGCATATGAGAGGGTTCCTGTCATTTATGTTTACATGGATTAATTCCTTCAAGCTTTGATTGCCCTGTTGTGGTTGTAGCAGTGCTCCTGTATAACTAAGATTTGTTTGGCTAAGATTTCTTTGGTGGTGTCTTATAAATGGAAATCGATAGATACCCAAACCAATATGAACAATCACAGAGAATCATTATGTATCACAACTAAATGTGTTCAATCCTAAACATTTGCATTTTCATCAGCATTCCAAAGTTTTAACATAAATATCGGATTATGACATTCATATCTGTAATTTATGCAATATATGTATTGTCTAGCCTCAGAATTTGTTGCAGAAGCAGTGGTTTATGGGATTATGAGTAATCTTATGTGGTTGATTTTCCCTTCTTACAAAAGGTTTCTTTTCAACATAAAATTTTCAATTGCCGTATTTGTATTTGTAACGATTTAGTCACTTTATAATGACTACATGCGGTATTGATACAACGACTCATGTTGGGATCCCTCCAACCCATTACATATTATAATACCCCCTATTTCAAAAGGGAATCAAAGACAATTGTCAATTAAAATGGCTTGGGGATTAACTATCCACAAGTTCCAGGGACTTACTTTGCATAAAGTAACTTTCAACATTGGGAACACTAAAAGGAAAGGTTAGACATTCACAGCTTTCTTCAGAGTTCCCTTGTTTGATAATCTGTGCATTTCCCTTCCTTTTTGATTCAAAAGGCACTCAAAAATGGAGCATGTATCAGCACTTGGAGCAAGAAGAAAGGAGGAGCCAAGACTAATATCACTCAACCAAAACAACCCATCGTAAATACTAACCTCTATTTTGATAGCACTTCCACTACTAATTTACTCAACACTTCTTGAATCCAAAGCAGTATCAAATGTATTCATGTTTAGTGCAAAAAAATGGCCAAAAAAGGTTGTCACTCATGATATAAGATTTGCAAATGTATATGTACGAATTTGTAACAAATTTGAAATGTATAAATAAAACCTTTCAATGTAATGTTTCATCTATATTCCTACACTTACATTATCAATCACACCCCTTATCAACATCAACTACAAAATTAATTAACTATCCCTCCAAATCAAACAACTTATACCATTCGTCGTTCACATTGCATTGTACACATGCGATTGCTAGTAATATTATCAATATACACAAAATGACTTGTACTTGCCTTGTTTTCTACATCAAATATTTTGATCAACTATGCACACAAGAATATATTAAAAAAATTGTCACAATTTTGAGGGTCCTACCATGTGTCTTCCCCTATTACTTAACTATTGCTTGTGTGGCTCTTCCATGTATGCATGGACATACCCTGTGCCCATTCCATCTCGTAGGATAATTTGAATACCTCAAAGAGAAGGTTCGCGTGGTTCCAGCCAAAATGGAACCCGCGACCTACTGCCCCCAAATGTAGGGCCCCACCACTGTGCTATGCCAGTTTTTACAAAAGAAATGTCAGAACTTTATATTTAGAAAGGACTGCAAACATGAGTGATGTTTAGGCATACTAGTTACAAGGTGCCAATGTTAATTTGTATGGTATCCAACATGGAAAGGTAAGATAAAATTCATATGTCAATGATCGAATCAATTGAACTCGTCAACATATTTGTTTCCTAAGAGCATTTTCTTGTTATAATCTAATTTGGAAAATGTATTTTAGTATAATCAAGAAAAATGTATAAAAAATCATAAAATTTAAAGCTTGAAATATCATTAAATAAATTTATAACTTGTCATGTTAGTAAACAAAGACTTTTTCATGCGAGTGGTATAATGAAAATGTGAAAAAAGATGCTTTGAATAAATTAAACATGCAGTGAAACATTGTAGGGGGAAGAGAGGTGGAGAAGAAGGGGATCAAGGGAGGAGATGTGCATGGATGGTAAAAATGTTGGAGAGAAAGTATCTGTAACTGTATCACAGGATACTGTAGGGACAGGTCAAGGGAACTCAATATCTCATCCGACACGATTTGGTGATAAAAAAAATTGAAGAAGAATACTTAATCGCATTTGGAGTGGAAGTTGGTTATTCTTTGATATGAACGATGTGATATGGATTCTATGTTCTAGGCATACATCAAAATAAATTTCAAAGGTATCTTGTGGCGTTTGAAGTTTCGAAGAAAAGTATCAAAAGTAAGTCATAACTCGAGAAATAAAGGAATTATAGTCGGAAAGGCAGATGAACAAGCAGTAGAAATCATCTATCTAAAAAATGAGTGGATTTATAAGGGATCCAACTGCAAAGTTGAACCATGTAAACACAGATTCCTCTGTCATGTCAGAGAGTGAAAACGGAAGCGACAGAAACTCATTGAATACTATGTAGAACATGTCATAAACAAGGGGTAAAAACGCAGCAAGCAAACGCAGAAATAGATAGTTGATAACAATGACGAAATGGAGTTATCAGCCAAAAGTCTTTCCAAGACATCAACACAGATGGCATGAACATGACAGGAAAGAGAAAGTCGTCGTCCAAGATTTGTCTCATAGTAGACATCCCTATGGAATAAATATGGTTTAAACTCTTTTTAATATTTTAATCATTTTCCTATTAAAAGTCTATACCATACACTATATTTAATTGTGGACCATAATGTTTTAAATAATTCTTGAATATATCCTGATAAACATAAGCATTATCATGTGAACATGAAGTCTACGGAAGGTTCATTATAGATGAAATACAACTGAGCTCTGAGTTCAAATAAACAGATTGCACAAAAATCAATTGGAATTTTAAGGCAATGGAGGAAGGATACCAAACATCGACATCATGTTGCATGCTAGCCATGGGGCTGCATATCACAATCGTGGCAAACCAAAACATTTATTGTAAACTGTTAGGAAACCACAGATTATGCAGAAATAAATATGCAGAAAGTAGAATAACAAAATACCAGTTAATAGAGATAGAGCAAAATAAAATATACAATATACCAAACATGCAAAAGACGAATACCATATTTACGTGGTAGAACCCTATCAGAGAGCTTAGGGAAACATCCATGGTGCAAGATATCAAGCTTTATTAACTCAAGATGAACATATAACATGCAAACTCGTTATGAGAAACTGAAGATCTCCGCAAATATATATATATATATATTACCTAATTGACGAAGTACAATAAGGATTCCTCCTCCTAAAAATAGAGTGGAAAAACGCCATTAGGATTTTCCTTTCTAAAATTATAATTCTTTATAATTTAGTTGAATTAGTCTTTCTAGAAACAAGGGATTGACTCCTTAATTTTTTTATTTCGGAGACTCCATAACATGTCGCCGCCACCCCTGCGACATGAGTGGGGAGCCAACACCTACTACAAATTTTTACTTACATATCTCTTACACATCACTTACACATATCTTACAACATTTAATACAAGAGTCAACCACTCCAATAATTACTTTCTTATGACCCCAATTTGGTAAATTTATTTTAACAATATGATTACTCGCATTATGTACCACAATTTATTTAAATAAAAAGGGGTGAACACATCACTTAATAAACACATACAAACACCAATAAAAAGGAACCAAATAAATAAATACACATAACCCTTGGTAACATTTAAATGTGATCCACCCTCCCATGGGAATCCCTAACAAAACACACACACACACACATGAACAATACAAGTTGCCATGGTGACCTTGTTGAATTCATCTCAATGTGGTTGGTCTCCAAACCCCCCATGTTTGTTGTGATATTTTAACTTGCAAAACACAATACCATATCAGAACATCCAAATGAATATAAATATAGTTTCAAAATTATCAATATATATATGAATCACAACAATATGCAGACAATCAACAATATCACTTACAATTTCATCAACAACTATTTCATCATCAATTTTAATTCAATTTTCTCGATCTACTCAATATATCCAAATATCATATGTCCTAAACAACATTGATAAATATATATAACCATGTCCAACAACATGTCAACTTTTGTATAAAATGTCTATAACAATCATCATGCATCATATGGGAATCAAAGTCAATAATAGTCCATGATCTAACATCTAACACCATACTAAATCAAAAATATAATAATGTCCATAATATATTCACCAGTATCACGATCAATATCAAGATGTGTCAAAGGGAAGTGGGCACTACAGCTAGAAGGTTCTCTTGGAAACTGTTGGAAAGTAAAATGAAGCCATTTATTTTCAATGATGTACCAATGAAAAATTATGAGGAAAAAAACCTTTGATGATAGAAAATTAAAAGGGCGTTTGTTCCACAAATCGTCAAGGAAAACATATTTTTGTGATATATCAAAATGTAGTGCCTTTTTAATTAATATCCTTGATGTAAATAGTTGTTTCTTTTTAATATCATCTCTTGAAGTTTGTGGGTATTTGGAACATGTGGAAATATTTGAATAATTGACTTGGGAATGTAGGGACTTGATATCCCATGTTGAATAGATGTAGTAGATGAATTTGCTAACAAAAAAACATAGTAAGCTAAATGGTTTTTACACTATCTGTGAAAATCATTATCTTAGACTTCAAGAAGATGCGAGAGAATCATGTGTATATGATTCTTCTAGTAATTTTTTGTAAGGAATTTATCAAATGTAAATGTACTACCTATGTATTCAGCAAATGTATATATATATATATATATATATATAATATTAATATATATATATATATATATTATATAATATATATATATATATGTTATCTTGAGTGTTATGTTTTCATTGACTTCACTACTACTAGCAATGTTATTATCAAAATTTGAACATGTGACATAGAGCTACTTTTATTATTTTATTGTTTTCCTAGTAAAATACCTGGATTTTTGTTAGTGATTATCTCATTTAATTTTGTTATGTGTACGTAAATCACAACCATCAGATAGTTTTGTTTAGTGAGTTGAAATAATAAGAGGATTTAGAAGAAAGTGTTACATGATTATTTTATGCCACATTACTTTTTATGATATGATCGTAACGAGGGTTCACTCACACAACACAGTGGCAAATATGTCAATTACATATACAGTGAAAGGATATATGGAAAAATATGTTAAGCTTACGTTTAATATTCCATAGATGTTATACACCATCACTTTTGCTTCAAACAAAAAATAATAAAAAAATTGATTCATTATTTGTGTGGCTATTCATCACACTAGTTATCATTCAAACATGGGACCTAAAACCATATGATGAATTTTTTGGGAATGGGCTTGAAACTATATGGAACTAAAATTTTGATGTGGGACCTAAAAATTACATGGTGATTTTTGTAGGAAAGTATTGTCTACCAAAAACTTCGATAACATGAATGCATTTTCGATTTCTTATGTTACTCAATGACACAACAAGTATTGAGATCCTTCTTTACATATTTGATTATATTTTCAATGAGGTCATTCGCACATAGAAAAAAGATAAGAATAATAGATGTGGATGCAAAGGGGGGTTCCAACACAAGATGGGGAGAAATCAAAAACTACGATATTATAGTAACATGTTACAATATAAATATTATTTGTGAGGCTATCTAGACATATGTATACTTAAAATTTTAAAAAATGATCTTTTTATTTCAGTAAGAAAAAACAAAAAAATTAATGTAATTTTATAAAAAAATGTCCCTTCTAACATTTCCATTTTCATTGACCATACTTGGCTTCATGAGCCACACTAATATTTAGATTCAATTTATTTCATAAATTCACATTTATGGCTATTAATAAGTAATACAAGGATTGTCCCATTTAATCCAATCTTTGTCCAGTATTAAATTTTTCTTAATCACCACCAACCTAAAAAAACCTACCTTTTTAATTACTTTGTAATTTTTTTGGGGATTAATCATATCACATTATTAGATGTTTCGATAAAATAATCAGTGAAATAATAAAACCAAAAAACTTACATTATTACATGTTTTAATATCATAAGCATTGAAAATAGAAAATAATTCCAAATTGAAAAAACATGGTATATTACAAATTTATTTTCGCATATTGTAAGGATCACACAAAAATTTGAAAAATTTGAACATTATTAATAAAATATAGGTTGCATCCATCAAAGTGAAGGGTAGATTAACTACCAACACACAATTTTTATGTCAGCAAAATCCAATATGTCAATTCACCAACATGTATCTATTTTTTGATTAAATATACCAAATTGTAAATGATGTAATAATATTATTAATATACACAAAATGACTTGTACTTGCCTTGTTTTCTACATTAGATATTTTGATCAAATATGCACACAAGAATATATTTTAAAAATTGTCACAATTTCGAGGGTCCTACCCTGTGTCTTCCCCTATTACTTAACTATTGCTTGTGTGGCTCTTCCATGTTTGCATGGACATACCCTGTGCCCATTCCATCTCATAGGATAATTTGAGCACCTCAAAGAGATTAGTGAGTATCGTCATTGTCTTGATGCCACAATTGACGAACTTATAATTTAAAATTCACTAAGTTCTCATCAGTGAATTCACAATAGGGAGTCCACATAGACAATGAAGGGGATTCCTTGGCTCAAATGCTATTGTCGTTTTTTTACATAGGGGAGAATATTGGCCATATGTACCTTGCAGACCTCTCTCATGCAATTCCACTGAGTGGTGAAGAAAACAAAGAGAGCCAAAATAGTAATGAAATCATCCATGTCTGAAACCAACATCAAAGTATAGTCCTTCAAACTGTCTGCTAATAGAAATACTATTGTTACAAGGCGCTGATCCTAAAGATCATGCAGGGTCGCATGGTTCCAGCCAAAATGGAACCCGCGACCTACTGCCCCCAAATGTAGGCCCCGACCACTGTGCTATGCCAGTTTTTAGAGGAGAAATGTCATAACTTTATATTTAGAAAGGACTGCAAACATGCGTGATGCTTAGGCATGCTAGTTACAAAGTGTCAATGTTAATTTGTATGGTATCCAACATGGAAAGGTAAGATAAGTTCATACGTCAATGACCGAATCAATTGAACTCGTCAACATATTTGTTTCTTAAGAGTATTTTCTTGTTATAATCTAATTTGGAAAATGTATTTCAGTATAATCAAGAAAAATGTATGAAAAATCATAAAATTTAAAGCTTGAAATATCATTAAATAATTTTATAACTTGTCATGTTAGTAAACAAAGACTTTTTCATGGGAGTGGTATAATGAAGATGTGAAAGAAGATGCTTTGAAAAAATAAAACTTGAAGGAGTGAAACATTGTAGGGTGAAGAGAGGTGGAGAAGAAGGGGATCAAGGGAGGAGACGTGCATGGATGGTAAAAATGCTGGAGAGAATGTATCTGTAACTGTATCACAGGATACTGTAGGGACAGGTCAAGGGAACTCAATATCTCATCTGACACGATTTGGTGATAAAAAAAATTGAAGAAGAATACTTAATCGCATTTGGAGTGGAAGTTGGTTATTCTTTGATATGAACGATGTGATATGGATTCTATGTTCTAGGCATACCTTAAAATAAATTTCAAAGGTATCTTGTGGCGTTTGAAGTTTCGAAGAAAAGTATCAAAAGTAAGTCATAACTCAAGAAATAAAGGAATTACAGTCGGAAAGGCAGATGAACAAGCACTAGGAATCATCTATCTAAAAAATGAGTTGATTTATAAGGGATCCAACTGCAAAGTTGAACCATGTAAACACAGATTCCTCTGTCATGTCAGAGAGTGAAAACGGAAGCGACAGAAACTCATTGAATACTATGTAGAACATGTCATAAACAAGGGGTAAAACGCAGCAAGCAAACGCAGAAATAGATAGTTGATAACAATGACGAAATGGAGTTATCAGCCAAAAGTCTTTCCAAGACATCAACACAGATGGCATGAACATGACAGGAAAGAGAAAGTCGTCGTCCAAGATTTGTCTCATAGTAGACATCCCTATGGAATAAATATGGTTTAAACTCTTTTTTATATTTTAATCATTTTCCTATTAAAAGTCTATGCCATACACTATATTTAATTGTGAACCATAATTTTTTAAATAATTCTTGAATATATCCTGACAAACATAAACATTATCATGTGAACGTGAAATCTAGGGAAGGTTCATTATAGATGAAATACAACTGAGCTCTGAGTTCAAATAAACAGATTGCACAAAAATAAATTGGAATTTTAAGGCAATGGAGGAAGGATACCAAACATCGACATCATGTTGCATTGTAGCCATGGGGCTGCATATCACAATCGTGGTAAACCAAAACATTTGTTGTAAACAACTAATGTTGAAGGATGTTTTTTGTGGCAAACCAAAACATTTGTTGTAAACTGTTAGGAAACCACAGATTATGCAGAAAGTAGAATAACAAAATACCAGTTAACAGAGATAGAGCAAAATAAAATATACAATATACCAAACATGCAAGAAACGAACACCAGATTTACATGGTAGAACCCTAGTAGAGAGCTTAGGGAAACATCCACGGTGCAAGATATCAAGCTTTATTAACTCAAGATGAACAGATTACACGCAAACTCGTTATGAGAAATTGAAGATCTCCTCAAATATATATATGCCTAATTAACGAAGTATAATAAGGATTCCTCCTCCTAAAAATAGAGTGGAAAAACGCCATTAGGATTTTCCTTTCTAAAATTATAATTCTTTATAATTTGGCTGAATTAGTCTTTCTAGAAACAACGGATTGACTCCTTATTTTTTTATTAGGAGACTCCATAACATGTCGCCGCCACCCCTACGACATGAGTGGGGGGCCAACCTCCTCCTGTCCCCCCCACCGCACACCCCCGCTTTAATAAGTGAAGTACAAACCGCGCTGCAAAGGGATCCAAAAATTTAACGTTGTTGGCACATATCTAACAATCTCCGATTTGATAACAAATCCACTTGATATCTTACACGACCAACGCATCACCTTTTCTGCAAGCCAAGAGAAGCTAAACACCATTTTAGCTTCTCTAATAGTACTTGTTTTGTGAACATATCAGCACAATTTTCTATGGTGTGGACCTGTTATCCAATTTTACCCCTCAGGCAATATTGGGCAAACATGAACTTCCACGCTGAGAAATTGGAGGGATCATTCGGCCATGGAAGCTCACATTTCGATTCTAATGGTCAGGCTGCAGGCGGGCTAGGAAATGGAAATAATGTCGGAGGTAAGAAATTGAAGGAAGCTTAGAGTCGATATAATTGAAATTGGGGGGCCCGAAGTTCAAAGTCTTCGGACTTCAGAGGTTTTACAGTTTGGAGTTTCGGCTGACAAACAAGGCAAAAAACAATCAAAAGGTCCGAAGTTCTGAATCCTGAAAGTCCAAAATTTCAGATTTCAGAGATTCGAAGGTCTCGGCAGGGTTAAGCAGTGAATAGTACCATGTGGAGGAGGGTCGAAGGTCCGAAATTTGGACTTCAAAGTTTTGGAGTTTCGGAGGTTTCACGCACCCAGATGGATAAAAAAACCCCAAAAACCTGAAACTGTGAAATCCTAAAACCTGATCCCCCGAAATCCTGAAACCTTGAAAACCTAAGGGTCCGAAACCCAAAGTCCAAATTTTGGACATCGTGGTTTCGGCATTTCAGAACCTTGAACCCCTAATTCACAAAAGTCATAACTTGAAGTTTGAAATTAAGACTTCAGGGTTTCAGAGTTTTGGAGGGTTTGCAAACTCAAGCGAATGAATGGTAACCCAACCTCTGAAATAAAAAACCTAAAGTTCAAAATTCCGAAATTCTGAAATTTCGTATTTCAGTGGTTGCGATGCAATTTGGAGTCTGAAAAAACAAAGACAACCACTCACATTTATTACAGTATGGCACCCTCATCTTCAGATGGCCATAACTTTTGATTCAGAGCTCAGATTTACACAATAAAGAACTTTTTGGAAAGCTCTCAACATCCTTGAAGTCCAGTACCATTTTAGAGGATGTTCCAAGTTTCTCACCTACCACAATGATGGGATATGGGCTTCTTTTCTTCTCTAACAAGGAAAATTACAATGAAGTATGGGTTTTGTAGTGGCACCGATCATTGTTGTAGGTGAATTCAATGCATTTTAGGGTGGTTGAAGAGAGATTTTTAATCATTCTATCTCCTTTTCTCTAATTCTTCCTATATATTATAAGGAGGGGGAATTTTCCTAATGTTGGATAATTTATCTTTGCACCCTCCGTTATTCTCTTCTCTGTTAGTGGATTTTTGGAGTTCAAACCTCCCATAAAAATTGTAAATGAAATCTTGTCTCTTTGCCATTGTAATACACTGTGTCAAGTTTTCGGAGCAATAATAAAATTCTGTGGATGAATTTCAACCCTCTCTTATATTCATTGTATCTTCCTAATCTCTCATTATAATCCTAGTTATCTGTGCATGATGGTTGTATTACATTTTTAATGGTTCATGTTTAATGTTTAGTGGATTCTCATTAGTGGATTGATTGTTGTGTGTTTTCATCCTTCTTAATCATTTTCATTTTCATCTCTGCGTAAAGCAGGTGTTTAACATTCATTTTGGTGTATCAACTTTGTTAGTTTAGGTTTAATTTTCTATAATCTTCTCAACCCCGTCTGCTTGGCAAGTTAGAGTAGATTTTAATAGTATACCCTCTACGAATTGGATATGTGCATCAGAACAGAGGAATAAGAACCAAACTTCATCTGGGGATATTTACTGATTGCAAAGTCCCACACATTGGGAAGAGCTCCATATTATACAATCACACTCACTATAATAATCCTTCAAATTCCAAACTAGATCAGGGGTGTTGTGATTACACATACAAAATTTTGGCATGCCCGGCGGGACAAGGAAGTCATGCCACAAGCTTTAAACGAATTTTAAAGAAATTCAGACTTAAAAAACTATAGATTTCAAATTTAAGACCCTTCACCTCTCAGGTTGGACTTCAAAATCAATTTTTAGGGGCTTAACTTGCTCAAAACAAGTCTAAATTTCACCATTCGATAGATCGGGGGATAATCTTCAATGGTCAGGGTATTTTTAGTTTTTTGAGGTTTTTTTTTTTTCAAAACTTTGGAGTTTTTTGAATTTCAGGTTTTGGGATTTTAGAATTTTGAGTTTTGGGATATTAGAGTTCTCCAAACTTTGGATTTCACGATTTCAGACATTCGGAAGTCTAACACATTCGAGTTTTCAGGACTGTCATTCCAAAATAAATTTCAACCTCCAAATTATCAAATATACAGGTCCTTCAAAGTTTTAATTTTAATTTTAGTCTAGTTTGGTGAGTAACTTGGCAAAATCCATCCTTTTGAGGCTCATTTTAGAACACATCTGGCGACTCAAAAGGGATAGAATTCAAAGGTATAGTAGCACATGTTTCCCTAGTACATGAGAAGAATTCTAACTAGGTCTGATACTAGAGAAGAGGGACTATTTTTCTACTTGCAATTATCACCAAGAAGAGGAAGAAGAGGAAGACGACTGCAAATATAACCATCTCCACCTAACAATACCTTGTCTACATCTCCACTTAGTAGAACTTTTCTCGCATCATCCAAGGTTCTTAGGCCAATCATAATGGTACATATACAACAACCACCACCGAATCCCTTTGTCAACTTCATAGGAAGTAGTCCCACTTGCCCTAAATTCTCAAAATTCAATCCTGGTTGAAACACTAAAGAATATACCCTATTTCATAGGAGGAAATGAAAAAAATCTTATTGAACACATCGAAGACATCACAAATGTCTGTGTAATTCATGAAATCAACAAAATGGATGTGGCAGTCAAGTTGGTGGCTTCATCTTTCAAGGGTAAAGATTTACAATGGTTTAGAAGCCTAACAACAGGGTCTATTAAGAATTAGAATCAACTATGTTCAACTCTTTGCAACCAGTTCAGAGAGAGGGCAGATAATCTTTCCTTATTAGAACAATTGACAGCAATCAAAAGGGATCCTAAGGGAAGATTTTAATTTCCATTTCAACTGGAAATGGGATAGGATTTCGATAGCTGTCAGACCAACCATGGAAGGAGCATTCCTCTATTTCTTCAAGGCTATAAATTCTGACATTGCTATGATGATCTAATCAATGGGAGGAACAACACTGTTGGGGGCCTATGAAACAACTATAAGAGTGGAAAACTGCTTGATTCAGGTTGGTAGGCTAGCACTAATGCCACCAATGGATCTCTATCCAGACATGGGAACTCCTACAACTAGTCAAACACAAGAGTTGAATCCCATTCCACTATGTATAAATCAAGTAACAATGAAGCTTCTACTTCTTCAAGCAATTCTAAAGAGTTTTAGGAGGTTATGAAACAACTACAGACCCTAGGAAATGAGCCAATGACTATCAAGAGAGAGAAATCCTAGAGTTCTACACCGTATCAGCCTCAAACTCAGTATCAAGATAGGCCCCCATATCATCAAAATAGACCACCAAAAAAAGTTGTGAATCAAAACCTAAACCAAGGAAAACCTCAAGTTGTCAGGCCATTCCGACCATATGATCCAAATGTAGTTTCAACAATAAGAGCCTTGGTTCTAACACAGAACAACATGGCACAAGAGTACGAGTGATGTTACCCCTGCAATCTACCTCAAAATCAATCAATGTGTTTAAATGGCGTAGTAAATTAGGATATAATGGTATAGACCTTCATTGTGTCCCAAGAATCAAGTAAAGAAGGGCGTCGGTAACAAGAAACCTAACAAGAGGCACCTCTAATAGAAACCACATTGGTCAATAGGAAAACATAAGACTTTTGTGGAGTTAATCAACCTCTTTTCCCAAGTGTGGCTGCAAACACATGATCAAAAAAGAGGAACATAGAGGTGGGAAAAACATCTAATCCAGTTTTTTCTCATCCTGATCCTATATGACAAGGATTTATTAAGACAAGTGTAGCCCTGAATGTGCAAAATGAACCTAAGACATCTATTGTAGCAACACATGTTCCTATTAAAGTTTTAGAAAAGGTTATGCCAAGTAAGGGGAAATAACAGGATAATCCATCCCATTTCAACATCATAATCAGATGAAGAAAACACATGTGAAAATTTCCATGTGGGAGTCAATGGAAATCCCAGGACAATGAGATTTATTACAAGCAACAATGGCCAATTGCTCTACCTCAAATGGATCAAACCAAAGACATGAGAAAGTTCTCACTAATAGAGTGCAACAAGATGGAGGTCAACCAAGAAAGAAATTTAAACCACCACCATTCTATGTGTCATTGATTGTTGGGAACCACATGGTGCAAAAATGCATGATCGATTCAGGGGAAAGTAGCTTAGTGGTGCCAAATTAAATAGCAGATCAATTAGGTCTAAGGTATGAGCTAGTACTGAGAGGAGTTATGCAACTAGACAATAGTTGGAATAGTTGGGGTCATCAAAGGGTTAATCCTAACACTACATGCATGTCCCAATGTCACCGTCTTGTAGGATGTTTTCGTAATTGACTTACCACAAATCTTTATGTTTTGTTTGTAAAGAGACTTCACTGCCAAAATTGGTGGATACCTCTACGAAGACTGGTCACATAGGATTTTTAGGACAAGGTATGGAGCCAAATAAATAATCAGGTTAGAACCAATTTCCAATTTTGACATTGAGCCTCATGCGCCAAGCCCAATCAACAAAATTTGCTTAACCTTTGATTAGGAAGAGTGTTCAAATGATCTAGAAACCAGTAATAAGGTTGAGGGAATTCCAGATTTGACTCTAGATGAATGGGAAAATAAAAGGCATGCATTTGATCCATACAAGGAAATCAAAGAATCTGAATTGGGTGTATATTGTGTACACGAAGAAAATTCACCCATTCTTAACATCACCAAGCTGAAAAATAAGGATGAAAACTAAGTTTGGAAACTATTTTTTGACTGCTCAAGAAGCAAACAAGGCGCTTGAGGAGGTGCAATGTTGGTTTCACCACACAACATCAAGTATTATTCAACTTTTCATTTTAAGTTTTCCTATTCAAATAACACAGCTGAATATGAGGCTTTGATTCATAGACTTCATTGGCTAGGAAAAGAGGCATAAAGAACTTGTAGGTGTTTGGAGATAGTGAGCTAATTATCAATCGAGTTAGGGGAAAACATACTATGATAAATGACCTACTCAAGAGCTACAAAAATGAAGCTGTAGATAGGCTTGCAACAGTTGGAGAAAATTTTGATGTGGTTGACAATATCAAAAGAGACAAAATTCAGCCCCATATCCATGTGATTGTAAGGCTAGTAGTGCCAGATAACAACATAAGCTGGAAGGTGTTTGAGAACAAACAACAGATTGTTCAATTTATTACAAGGAGGAAGGCTAAAGTTCTTAGCTAGGAATCATGAAAAATTAGAGAAGCAGTATGGGTATCAAGTAGTGTAAATGCGAATAAACAAGCTTCCCAAAGGCTTGGTCACGTTGGATTCCATTTTCAACCTGAATGATCAATTACGTAAAGATAAAACCAACATATATGTAAAGGGAGAAAATTCAGGAATGCCAATTTTGGTTGGGGAAGGTAAAACACTTCTAAATTGGACAAATTGGTCACTGAGCAGGAGAAATATGACTTCATACAACTTCACCAAGAGTTTTTGAATGTTTTCACCTAGGGCTATGAAGATTTTAGATGTTTTAATCCTAAGTTGGAAAAACATACAATAGAACTCCCCAGATGCTAAACCTATCAGGAGAAAACAAAGACAAGTAACCCACACATTGAGACTCTCATGAAAAGAGATCTAAACAAGCTAATAGAGACGAGTATTATATTTCCAATCAAGCATTCAAGTTGGATTCTAAGTGGGACTAAGTTCTTCAAAACTGAAGAGATATAGTCCCCCATATTAAAGGATGTTTCTAGGTTTCTCACCTACCATAATGATTGAGGTTATGGGCTTCCTTTCTTCTCCAAAAAGGTCAAAGTACAATGAAGGCATGGATTTTTAAGTGGCACCCATCATTGTTGCAAGATGAATTAAATTCATTTTAGGGTGGATGAAGCAATATTTGGAATCCTTTCTAGCTCATCCCTTCTCTCATTATTCCTATATATTGTAGGGAGGGGCTCATTTTTCTAATGGTTGGATAATTTTGCTTTGCACCCTCCCTTCTTCTCTAGTATGTAAGTGGATCTTGTTAATTTAAAACCTCCCATCAAAACATGTAAATTCAATCTTTTCCTCTTGCCCATTATAATACACTGTTTCGAATTTATGGATCAATAATATAAGTTTTTGGATGACTTTCAACCCTCTCTTATATTCATTGCATATCTTGTTGATCTCTCATTATAACTCCTGGTTATCTATGCAATTTAGGTTGTATTACATGTTTTAATAGATTTGTGTTTAATGGTTAATGAACTTCTCATTAGTGGATTGATTTGTGGTGGTTTTTCATCCTTCTTCAATCTTATTGTGGTTTTCATCTCCATGCAAGGCCAATAGGTGTTCATCATTCCATTTGGTGTATCACCTCTATGTAGTTTAGGTTTAATTTCTCTATAATCTTTCATAACCCTCTCTCCTTGGACAAGTTAGAGTAGATTTTAGGATAGTATACTCCTATACAATTTTAATAGTGTGCATCAGAACAGAAGAATAGGAACCGGCCTTCATCCGAGAGAGTTTTTTCATGATTGCAAAGTCCCACACTTTGGGAAAAGCTCCATGTTATGCAATCACATTGACTAGTAGCAATCTATTCAAATTTTAAAATAGATCAAGAGGTGTTGTGATTACAGCATCAACATTTTTAGTGTGCCCGGTGGGACCACGAAAGTCATTCCATGAGATTTGAATGAATTTTCAATAAATTCTAGACCTAGAAACCTACAGATTTCCAATTTCACACCTTTCACCTCTCAGGATGAACTCCGAAATCAATTTTCAAGGGTGTAACTTGCTCAAAAAACTCCAAATTTCACCAATTAATACATCGGGGGCTAATCTTAAATAGGGTATTTTTAGTTTTTGAAATTTTTATTTTCAAAATTTCAGATTTTTTTAAATTTTGGGTTTTGCGATTTCAGGATTTCAACCATCTTAGGATTTTGGAATTTTGGGTTTCAGATTTTGAATTTCTCCAAACTTCATATTTTAGGGTTTCAGACATTCTGAGGTCTTGCATTTTAGGTTTTTTGGGACTTTCTTTTCAAAATAAATTTCAACCTCCAAAATATCAAATATATAGGTCCTTCAAAGTTCCATTATAATTTTGATTCTAGTTTGGTGTGTGACTTGGCAAAACCCTGGCCTTTTGAGGCTAATTCCCTAACATATCTAGCGACTCTGAAGGGATAAAATTAAATTGTTTAGTAGCACATGTTTCCCAAGGACATGAGAAGAATTATAACTAGGTGTGATACTAGAGAAGAGGGACTATTTGTCTACCTTGCAATTATCACGAGGCAGTGGAAGAATAAGGAAAACGACTGCAAAGATCACCATCTCAACCTAACAAGACTTTGTATACACCTCCACATGGTAGACATTTTCTCCAATCAACCAGGGTTTTTAAGCCACTCATAATGGCACATCTACAACAATAACCACCTCAGGGACCACCTAATCCTTTGTAAATTTCACATGTAGTAGCCCACTTGCCATAAATGCTCAAAATCAAATCTCTAGTTGATAGCACTAAAGAACATTCCCTATTTCACAAGAGAAAATCATGCAACTCCTATTTACCATATCCAAGACATTGCAATTTTTTGTGTGATTCATGAAAATTAATGAAATGTATGTTGCGCTCAAATTGTTGGTCTTCATCTTTTAAGGGTAAGGCCTTAAAATGGTTTAGGAGCCTAAGACAACAGTTCTATTCAAAATTGGAATCAATTTTTTTTAGCTCTTTGTAAACTAGTTCAGAGAGAGGGAATAATAATCTATTTCCTTATTAGAACAATTGGCAACAATCAAAATGGCTCCTAACGAGCAAATGGAAGATTTTAATTTTTTTTTTCAACGGACATGGGATATGATTCCCATAGCTATGTCAGACTAACAACATAATTTTTCCTCCTTTAATTCTTAAATTCTATAAATTCTGACATTTCTATGATGATCCAATCAATGGGAGGAACAACGCTTCCAAGAGCCCTATGACATAGTTATCAGATAATAGAATTGTTTGATTCAAGATGGTAAGCTTGCACCTAGGCCACCAATGCCTCTCTATCCAGACATGGGAACTCATACAACTAAATAAACACTTGAGTTGAATCCCATTCTGACCCCTAGAAATCAAATTTATAGTGACTCATCAAATTCTTCAAGTACTTCCAAGGATTTGCAAGAGGTTACGAAGAAACTACACAACCTAGGAAATGAGCTAGTGACTACCAAGAGACAACAAGTTCTAAGTTATAGACCGTATCAGCCTCAAACTCAGTATCAAGCTAGGCCCCCATATCAGCAAAGTAGACCACCAACTCAGGTTACAAATCAAAATCTAAACCAAGGACAACCTCAAGCAATCAAGGCATTCTGACCATATGATTGAAATGTAGTTTCAACATCAAGAGCCTTAGTTCCAACTCAAAACAACATAGCATAGGAGTATGAATGGTGTTACCCCTACAATCTACCTCACAATTATTCAACGTGTTTCAATGGTTCCCTGAATCAGTCTCTAATGGTGTAGACCAATCGGTGTGTACCAAGAACCAAGTGAGGAGGGAATTCAGCAACAAGGAACCATCAAAGAGGCACCTCCAATGGAAACCACGTTGGTCAATTGGAAAATAGAAGACATATGTGGAGTTAATCAACCTCCTTTCCAGGGTGTAGTTTCCAATACATGGTCAAAGAAGAGGAACATTAAGGACCAAAACTCATCTAACCCTGTATTTTCTCAACCCACTCTTGTGCCACAAGGTGTTGATAGACAAGTGCAACCCCAAATGTATCAAATAAACCTAAGGCACCTAGTTGCGAGCAACACATGTGCCTATTCAAGCTCTAGAAAAGGTCATGACAAGTAAGGTTCAATAAAAATATAATCCATACCCTTTCAACACCATTGATTAGATGAAGAAAACACATGTGATCATTTCCATGTAGGATTCATTGGCAATCCCATGAGAACTAGATTTATTTGTAAGCTGGAATGGCCAATTGATCAACCTCAAATAGATACAAAAAAAACACAGGAGAAATTTCTCACCATTCCATGTGTCATTGATTGTCAGGAACCACTGCATGATCGATTCATGGGAAAGTAGCTCAGTAATGCCAAAGTAAATATCAAATCAATTAGGTCTAAAGCATGAGCCAGTACTGAAAGGGGTAGGGTAAATGGATGGATCAACATTAGGAATATTTGGGGTCATCAAAGGGTTAATCCTAACACTGCATGTTTTCCCAAATGTTACAGTTCTGCAAGATGTGTCTGTAATTGACCCTCCACCAGTTTTCACCCTATGTTTGTCAAGAGAATTCACTTCCAAAATTGGCGGGTTTCTATCAACATATTGGTCAAACATGCTTTTCAGGATGAGGTATGGACCCAAAGAAACAATCAGGTCTGAACTAATTGCCAATTTCCACATTGAGCCTCATGTGCCAAGTACTATCAATGTAAATTTCTCGGCCTTTGATCAAGAAGAGTGTTTAAATGATCTAGAAATATGTACTAAGGTTGAGGGTATTCCAGATTTGACTCTGGATGAATGGGCAAAAAAAGACGTGTTTGATCCTTACAAAGAAATGGAAGAATCATAATTAGGTGTATATTTTTTGCATGAAGAAAATTTACTCATCCCTAGCCTCACCAAGCCAGCAAATAAGGATGACAACGAAGTTTGACAAATATTTTTTTATGGTTCGAGAAGAAAACAAGGTGCTAGAAGGGGTGCAATGTTGGTTTCACCACATAATATCAAGTATTATTCATATTTTCGTTTCCAAATTTCCTATTCAAACAACATAGTTGAATATGAGGATTTGATTCATGGACTTCATTGGTTAGGAAAATAGGCATAAAGAACTTGAAGGTGTTCGGGGATAGTGAGCTAATCGTCAATCAAGTCAGGGGATAAAATGTTGTGAAGAATGACCTACTCAAGAGTTAAAATAATAGGGTATGGGACCTCATTGAAGAATTTGAATCTTTCAATATTGATTCCATACCTAGGAAGAAAAATGAAGCTGCAAATAGGCTCGTAGAAGTTGGAGCAACATTTGATGTGGTGGATAGTATCAAAAGAGATAAAACACAAGCAAACATACATGTGATTATATGACCAGTAGTTCCAAATAACAACAAAAGTTGGAAATTATTTGATAATGATCAATAGATTATCAATTTATTATAGGAGGAAGTAGAGTTCTCAGCTAGGAATTAAGAGAAATTTGAGTAGCATTACGGTGATCAACTAGTGTAGTTATGAACCAAAAAGTTTCCCAAAGGCTTGCTACATTATATTCCATCTTCAACCCAAATGATCAATTTTGTAAAGAGAAAGCCAACATACAGGTCAATGGAAAAGATTCAGAACCAATTTTGGTTGAGGAAGGAAAAACACTCCAAATTGGAAAAGTGGCCACTGAGAAAGAGAGATATGATTTGCACAAAATTAGACTTTTTGGAAATCTCTCATTGTCTTCTACACAACTAACCCACACATTGACTAGTTTTCTTAGAGGTGGTTTT
The DNA here is from genome assembly GCA_019776745.2 of Taxus chinensis. Taxonomy (NCBI): domain Eukaryota; kingdom Viridiplantae; phylum Streptophyta; class Pinopsida; order Cupressales; family Taxaceae; genus Taxus; species Taxus chinensis. The sequence goes on along the minus strand of CM034151.1, from coordinate 719,157,640 downwards.
TAGTAAGACTAAGTATTTAAAAATGAAAAAATACAATCCACCATTTTAGAGGGTGTTTCTAGGTTTCTCACCTAGCCAAATGATGAGGTATGGGTTTCCTTTATTCTCTAACAAGGTAAATTACATGGTATGGGTTTTGCAGTGGAACCCATCATTGTTGTAGGAGATTTAATGCATTTTTTGGTGGTTGAAGTAAGATTTTGAATTCCTTTTCTCTCCATTCTCTCATTCTTCCTATATATTGTAAAGAGGGGATCACTTTAAAAGTATGGATAATCTTTCTTTGCACCCTCCCTTCTTCTCTTGTCTGTAAGTGATTTTATGGAGTTCAAACCTCCCATTCAAACTATAAATTCAATTTTTTCCTCTTAGCCATTGTAATGCACTGTATCAAATTTGTGGAGCAATAATGTAAGTCTTTGGATGAATTTCAATCCTCTCTTATGTTCATTGCATCTTTCTGATCTCACATTACAACTTTGGCTAACTATGTAATTTAAGTTATGTTACATGTTTTGATAGATTTGTGTTTAATATTAAATGAACTTATGATAAGAAATTGATTTGTGTTGATGTTCATCCTCTTAAATCATATTCTATTTTCATTTCCATGCAAGGCCCATTATTCAACATTCCTTTTGGTGCATCACCTGCTGTAGATTAGGTTTAATTTCTTGTAATATTTCCAACCCTGTCTCCTTGACAAGTTAGAGTAGATTTTAGGATAGATCCTCTACAATTTGAAAGAGTGTATCAAAATAGAGGAATAGAAACCGACGTTTTTCTGAAGAGCTTTCCCGATTACAAAGTCTCTAACTTTGGGAAAATCTCCATGTTAAGCAATCACACTGACATTTTCAATCTATTGAGTTGTAAAAAATCAGGGGTGTTATGATTACGCATCAACAATTTTGGCACACCCGTTGGGACCAAGAATTCATTCCATTTTCTTTGAAGGGTTTTTTAAGAAATTCAGACTTAGAAAAGTGCATATTTCTAATTTCAGACCTTTCACCTCTCAGAATGAATACCGAAATAAATTTTAAAGGGAAAAACTTACTCAAAACAAGTGCAAATTTCACCAGTTTATAGATTGGGGGGCTAATATTCAAAAGGGTTTTTTTATTTTTGAAATTTTTATTTTCAAAATTTTGGAGTTTTTTAAATTTCAGGGTTTGGGATTTTGGGATTTCAGAGTTCTCCAAAATTCACATTTTCAAGTTTTAGACATTCAGATGTCTTGCATTTTCATGTTTTCAGGACTCTCATTTCAATAAAAAAATTGAACCTCAAGAATATCAAATATACAGGTCCTTCAAAGTTCCATTCTAATTTTGTTGATTTCAGTGTGTGACTTTGCAAAACCCTAGCCTTTTGAGGTTGATTCCCTAACACATATGGTGACTCCAAAGGGATAAAATTTAGTGGTGTAGTAGTACAGGTTACCCAATTACATGAGGATAATTTGAACTAGACCTGATATTAGTGAAGAGGGACTATTTTTCTACTTGCAATTATCACCAGGTACAGAAAGAAGAGAGAGAATATCGAAAAGATCACCATCTCCACCTAACAGGACTTTGTCTACACCTCCACTTGGTATAAATTTTCTCCAATCAACCAGGGTTCTTAGGCCACTCATAATGGCACATCTACAACAACCACGTCAAGGACCACCTAATCCCTTTGTCAATTTCACGGGTAGTAGCCCACTTTCCATCAATGCTCAAAATAAAATATCAGTTGCGGCACTAAAGAACATTCCCTTATTCACGGGAAAAAACCATACAAATCCTATTGACCACATCCAAGACATTGCAAATGTCTGTTTGATTCACAAAATTAATGAAATGGATGTTGCGGTCAAATTGTTGGCTTTATATTTCAATGGTAAGGCCTTACAATGGTTTAGGGGCCTAAACAAAGGATCTATTCATGATTGTAATTAATTTTATTCAGCTCTTTACAACCAGTTCGGAGAAAGGGAATATATTTTTTCTCTATTAGAACAATTGACAAAAATCAAAGGGCCCCTAATGAGAAAATCATAGATCTTGATTTCCATTTTCAACAAACATGGGTTAAGATTTTGATAGCTGTCAAACCAACAGCAGAAGGTGCATTCCTTTACTTATTAAAGGCTATAAATTTTGACATTGCTATGATGATCCAATCAATGGGAGGAACAACACTTCTAGGAGCCTATGACATAGCTATCATAGTAGAGAATATTTTTATTCAAGCTAGTAAGCTTTCACCTAAGACATCGATGCCTCTCTATTCAGACATGGGAACTCCTACAAATAGTCAAACATATTCTTTGAATTCCATTCCACCCCTAGAAATCAAAGCAAAAATGATGCAAGAGTTGTTCAAGTACTTCTAAGGAATTTCAAGAGGTTATGAAGCAACTCCAGAACCTAGGAAATGAGCTAGTGACTATCAAGAGATAACAGGATCAGAGTTATAGATCATATCAACCTCAAACTAAGTCTCAAGCTAGGCCCCTATATCAGCAAAGTAGACCACAACCTCAGGTTGCGAATTAAAATATGAACCAAAGACAACCTCAAGCTTCCAGGCCATTCTGAGTATATGACCTAAATGTAATTTCAACATCAATAACCTTGGTTTAAACTCAAAACAACATAGCACAGGAGAATGAATGGTGTTACCCCTGCAATCTACCTCAAAATCAATCAATGTGTTTTAATGGTGCACTAAATCAGGCTCTAATGGTGTAGAATTTTGATGTGTACAAAGAACCAAGTGAGGAGGGAATTTAGTAGCAAGGAACCATCCAATAGGCACCTCTAACAGAAACCAAGCAGGTCAATTAGAAAACAAAATAATTTTGTGGAGTTAATCAACCTCCTTTCTAGGGTGTAGCATATCAATCAACCTAAGGTACCCATTGCAATAACACATGTGCCTATTCAAGCTCTAGAAAAGGTCGTGCTAAATAAGGGGAAATATTAAAATAATTCATCCCCTTTCAACTTCGTCAATCAGATGAATAAAACGCATATGAGCAATTCCATGTGGGATTCACTAGCTATCCCAAGACAACGAGATTTGTTTCAAGATACAATGGCCAATTGGTCAGCCTTAAATGGATCAAACCAGAGATAGGAGAAAGTTATCACCAATGCAGTGTATCAAGACGAAGGTCAAACAAGAAATAATTTTAAGCCTCCATTATCCTATGTGTCATGTATTCTTGAGAACCATTTGGTACATAACTACATGATCGATTCGAGGGAAATTAGCTTAGTAATGTTGAATAAAATAGCACATCAATAGGTCTGAAGTAGGAGCTAGTACTGAAATGGGTAGTGCAAATGGATGGAACAACAGTTGGAATAGTTGGGGTAATCAAAGGGTTAAGCCTAACACTTCATGCTTTCCCAAATGTCATAGTTCTACAAGATGTGTCTATGATTGAGCTTCCGCCACTTTTTGCCCTATGTTTTTCAAGAGATTTCACTTCCAAAATGGTGGGTATCTATCATCAGATTGGTGACACATGATTTTCAAGATGAGGTATGGAGCCAAAGCAACAATCAAGTCAAAACCAATTTCAAATTTCTAAATTGAGCCTCATGTTCCAAGTCATATCAACACAAATTGCTTAGCCTTTGATCAGGAAGAGTTTTTAAATGATCTAGAAATAGATACTAAGGTTAAGGGTATTCCAAATTTGACTTTGGATGAATGGGAAAACAAAACATATGCATTTTTTCCTTAAAAATAAATGGAAAAATCAGAATCTTGTGTATATTGTGTGCATGAATAAAATTAACCCATCCTTAGCCTCACCAAACTGGAAAATCAGGATGACAATGAAGTTTTGAAACTATGTTTTTATGGTTCGAGAAGTAAACAAGGTGCTCGAGGGGGTGTAGTGTTGGTTTCACCACATAATATCAAGTATTATTCAATTTTTCATTTCCATTTTTCCTATTTAAATAACACAACTGAATATGAGGCTTGGATTCATGGACTTTATTGGGCCACGTAAATAGGCATAAAGAACTTGCAGGTGTTTGGGGATAGTGAGCTAATCGTCAATCAAGTCAGGGGACAACATGTTATGAAGAATAACCTACTCAAGAGTTATTAGCATAGGCTATGGACCTCATTGACAACTTTGAAGATTTCAATATTGAGTCCATAGCTAGGAAGAAAAATGAAGCTACAAACATGCTCGCATTAGTTGGAGAAACATTCGATATGGTGGATATTATCAAAAGAGATAAAACGTAACCACACATATATTTGATTGTAAGACCAATAATTCCATATAATAACATAAGATGGTAGGTGTTTGAGAATGATCAATAGATCATCAATTTCTTACAGGAGGAAGCAGAGTTCTCAATTAGGAATCAAGATAAATTGAAGAAGTAGTAGGGGGGTCAAGTAGTTCAGTTGCGGACCAAATAGATTCCCAAATTCTTGGTTACATTGGAGTCCATCTTCAATCCGAATGATCAATTTTGTAAAGAGAAAGCCAACATACAGGTCAATGGATAAGATTTACAGTCGATTTTGGTTGAGGAAGGAAAAACACTCCAATTGGATAAATGGCCACTGAGCAAGAGAGATATGAGTTTATACAAATTTCCTAAGATTTTCCAGACGTCTTCAATTGGTTCTATGAGGATCTGAAACGATTTAGCCCCAATTGTATGCAACATACAATAGAACTCTATTTGGATACTAAACCCATCAGGGAAAAATAAAGACCAGATGACCCACACATTGATCCTCTAATGAAGAAAGATTTAAACAAGTTGATAAAGAAAAGAATTATATTTTCAATCAATCAATCTAGTTAGGTTGCAAACTTAGTACCAGTTAGAAAAAAGAATTGGGAAATTGGGTTGTGCATGGACTTTCACAACCTGAATAGAGTATCTCTCAAAGACATGATCCACTGCCTTCAATGGATCAAATCTTATAGGTAGTAGCCTATTCATAAATATTATCTCTCCTAGATGGCTACTCGGGGTACAATCAAATAATGGTGAAAGAATATTACCAATTCAAAACGGCTTTCTCCACTAAATGGGGAAACTGTTCCTACAAGAAGATGTCATTTGGACTGCTGAATGCTAGAGCCACTTTCCAAAGGGTGATGAACATGGAATTCAAGGGGTTTATCAATAAAATATTGTTGGTATATCTTGACAATATCACTTCACTGTGTTCTCCAAAAAATGTAACATATCACCTCTTTCATCTGAGACAAGTCTTTCAGAGGTGTAGGAGATTTGGGGTCTCATTGAATCCATAAAAATGTGTATTCCTAACTCACGAAGGAAAGATCCTAGGTCATATTGTGTCAAAGTAATGATTGAAAATTGACCTAGAAAGAGTTGAAGCAATTTGAGTATTGTCCTTTCAAGTCATAAGAAGGATCTTCAAATCTTCTTAGGAAGGATCAATTTTGTCTGTAGATTTGTACCAAACTTTTCCACTCTTGTCAAACCAATAACACTGATTTTGAAGAAAAGCATGGAATTTAAGTGAATAAGTGAGGGTAAATTAAGTTTTGATTCTATCAAAGAGGTTATATCTCAAGCCCCAAGTTCCATCAATCCGGACTTCTCTAAAGACTTCATGCTCTATGCCTTTGGTGGCATGGACACGATTTCTGCAATCCTATTACAGCAAAACAAAGAGGGATCCGAGTATCCGTTTTCCTTCTTCATTCAAATTTTTGAGGAATATGAAGTGAGATACTCCTTCATCGAGAAGCATTTCCTTGTGGTAATCAAGAGTTTAAAGAAGTTCAAACACCTAGTCTCAAACAACAAGATCCAATTGCTAGTTTCCCATGCAGGAGTCAAGGAATTCCTTTTGAACATGGATTTAAATGAGAAACATGTAGGATAGATCACTCATTTCATGAAATATGAAATTGAAAGTAAATTCACTAATCTAGTCCATGGGAAAGGATTTTGTGAACAGCTATCCTCGAGTCAATAGGTTGAAGCAAGTAATGAAAATGAAGTTGTTTTAGTGGTACAGAATGATCAAGAGAAAGTAAATGATAATGTTATCACTTCTTGTTGGACTCAAAATATGATATAATTCCTAAAAAAAGGCCTATGCCCTCCAGAAATGAGCAAATAAATGAGTAGATACTTCAGATTACAAGTCATTCCATATGTTCTTGTTGATGGCATCTTGTTCAAGAAGGACATCAATGAAGTTCTATTGAGCTGCATTAGAACATGTCAAATCAAGAAGGTGTTGTAGAATTTTCACGATGGAGAGGTTGGAGGACATTTTTCTCTATAGGTAACAGCTCTAAAAATAATGAAGGCGAGATATTATTGGCCCATAGTGTTTAGTTACTGCTACACATGGATCAAGAAGTGTAAAAAGTGTGCATTTTTCATAGGAAAAGAAAAGTTAGCAGGATTTCATTACACCCAATTTAATTTGACCAGTCATTCATGCAATGGGGAGTGGTCTTCATCAAATTCATTAATCCTAATTCAATCCAAGGTCACAAGTGGATTCTAACAGAAATAGACTATTTCACCAAGTGAACCAAGGTGGTAGCACTCAAGGAAGCCAACAAATCTAGCATACTAGACTTCTATGAAGGAATAGTGAAAGTATTTGGTGCGTCGAACACCATAATATCATAAAATTCATTGGAATTCCTAGGTTCCAAGATCACATAATGGGATGTTAGGAATGGAATTTATTTGAGAACCTCTTCTAACTATTACCCCCAAGGTAACGGATAAGCAGAGTCCACGAACAAGAACTTGTTGAAGATCATCATGAGGACTTTGGATGAAAATCAAAGAACATGGAATACCAAGTTCAAATCAGCCTTGTGGACTGACAAGATAATACCAAAGAGGTAAACAAGTAGCTCTCCCTACAAGTTATCTATGGCAAGGAAACCGTGCTACCTATATTATTGGAGCTACCCGCATTGGATTTCAAGAGGTAAATAAAATTGTCGTAATTTGAAATGATGCAGGCTAGGTATGTAGAGTTGATGGAATTGGAAGAAATTTGAGAACATGTAGTGCAGATGATGGAGGAAGATCAGTCCTTATTCAAAATATCGTTTGATAAGAAAGAAAGAGCAAGGACCTTTCAGGAAGGGGACTTAGTTCTAAATTGGGATGTAGATCGAACAAAACTAGGAATATAAATTCTACATTGGATGTAGATTGGGACTTAGTTCTACATGGTCACTAGATGTAAGAATATAAATTCCTTCCAACTATCTACTTTGGATGGGGAAGAACATCCAATTCATGTAATCGGTATATATCTCAAACATTGCTACTGAAAAGGAAAGGTTTCACCCCTGTAAATATTAGACTAGGATTTTAATTCCTCTAAGTGTATATGCACATTGTCTTGTTATAGTTTATATTTCATTTCCTTAAGTGCCTTAGCATAGGTTTTGTTTCTCCCAATTTATATCACTACGTAATTTAGTGTGCCTCCATATAAATATTGTAATAGAAAAGAAGCTCGTACTTGTATGAACAGTTACTGATTTCAAAGTAAAACAAATGTAGAGGAACTAAAATCAGGTTTTGGGACATTCCATTTCAAGGACAGGTGAAAAATCAAGGTTAAGAAAATTTTCTACTCTCACAAACCTAATTTTTAGGATTTTCTTATGAAAAATGAGAGTACGAGCAGTAAAGGAAATTGAGGATCAACACCTTGCAAGTTGTCAGAATTAAGTTTCATGTGCAAGATCAGTATCAGGATATCATTTATAACTCCATGCCCAATGGATAATTTGAGGAAACTAATCTTTCACCTATCAGGAAGGTAATCCAAGGAGTCACCAAATTGTTATCCAATTTTGTCCCTAAGGAAAAATTGGGAAAACATCAACTTGCACACTGAGAAATTGGAGGGATCATTCAGCTATGGGAGCTCATATTTCGATTATGACGGTTAGGTTGCAGATGAGCTTGGTAATGGAAATGATGTCAGAGGTAAGAAATTGAAGGAATATCAGAGTCAAGATAAGCAAAAATGTGGGTCCCAAAGTTCGAAGTCTTCAAACTTTGGACATTTTATAGTATCAAGTTTCAGTGGACAAACAAGGAAAAAATAATCAAAAGGTCTGAATTTTTGAATCTTACAAGTCCATAATTTTAGATTTTGGAGGTTTGGAGGTCTCGGTAGGGTTGAGCAGTGAATAGTGCCACGCAGAAGAGGATCAAAGGTATGAAACCTGAAATCTGAAACTTAGACTTAGGAATTTTAAAGTTTTTGAGGTTTCATGCATCTGAATGGATAAGAAAACCCTAAAACCCTGAAATCCTAAAATCTTGAAACCCAAAACCCCAAAATCCCAAAATCCTGAAACTTAAAACCCCAAAATCCTGAAACCCAAAACCCCGAAAACCTAAGGGTCTGAAACCCAAAGTTTGAATTTTGGAATTCAGTGAATCAACATTTCGAAACCTTGAACCCCCAATTAACAAAAGTCATACTTTAAAGTCTGAAACCCGAAGTGTGAAATTCAAACTTCAAGGTTTTAGAGTTTCGTAGGTTTCATGAACGCAAGAGGATGAATAGTAGCCCAACCTTCGAAATGAAAAAACCCAAAGTTTTGAATCCTGAAATTCTGAAATTTTGAATTTCAGAGGTTGCAATTCAATTTAAATTCCAAAAAAACCATAGCCAACCACTCCCATTTATTACAGTATGGCACCCTCATCTTCTAATGGCCATAACTTTTGACTAGAAGCTTATATTTCCACAAAATCATAATTTTTGGAAATCTCAGTGTCCTCTACACAACTTCAACTAGTTTTCTTATTTTTAATAATGCTACATATTTAAAAATTAAGAAATATAGTCTGCCATTTTAGAGGGTGTTTTTCAGATTTCTCACCTACCCAAATGATGAGGTATGGATTTCCTTTCTTCTCGAATAAGGTAAATTACATGGAGGCATGGGTTTTATAGTGGCACCCATCATTGTTGTAGGAGATTTAATGCATTTTTGGGAGGTTGAAGTAAGATTTTGAATTCCTTCTCTCTCCCTTCTCTCATTATTCCTATCTATTGTAAGGAGGGGCTCATTTCAAAATGTTGGATCATCTTACTTTGCACCCTCCCATCTTCTCTTGTCTATAAGCGATCTTGTGGAGTTCAAACCTCCCATTCAAATTGTAAATGCAATTTTTGCCTCTTGTCCATTTTAATTCATTGTATCAAATATGTGGAGCAATTATATAATTCTTTGGATGAATGTCAACCCTCTCTTATGCTCATTGCATCTTTTTGATCTCTCATTACAAATTTAGTTAACTATGCAATTTAGGTTGTGTTACATGTTTTTGATAGATTATGTTTAATAGTGAATGAACTTGTGATAAGAAGGTGATTTGTTTTTATGCTCATCCTCTTCAATATTGTTCCATTTTCATTTCCATGCAAGAACAGTTATTCAACATTCCTTTTGGTCCATCACTTCCTGTATATTAGGTTTAATTTCTTGTAATATTTCTAACCATGTCTCCTTAGCAAGTTAGAGTAGATTTTAGGATAGATCGTCTACAATTTGAAAGTGTGTATCAAAATAGATTTATAGGAACCAGCCTTCATCTGGAGATATTTCCCAATTGCAAAGTCCAACACTTTGGGAAAAGCCTCATGTTATGTAATCACACTGATGGTTTCGATCTATTGAGTTGCAAACAATTATGGGTCCTGTGATTATGCATCAACAAGACCTTTTCCAAAGGTATTTTCACTTCATCAATAAAATGTCTAACAAAATGATAGTTAACTGCAATATGATTTTTCTTACTGTGATAAGCTTAATTCTTGGCTAAATAAATAGTACTTTGATTGTACCTTCATCTTATATTAATATCTTCCAAACTCATCCAATACACCTTTTAGCCAAATTTCCTCTTATCAAGAACTATATGAAGCTAAATATTTTTCCTCAGTTGTTGATACAACAGTAATCATCTTAACCTTTGACATCCCAACTGATAGGTCCACCTACAAGTCTAAAAACATAACCAGAAGTTGATCTTATTTTATCCAAATCACCTGCAAAATCTTAATCAGCATATCCACAAATAGAATAACAAGTATTATTATAGGTGATATTATAATCCCTTTATGCCTCACAGGTAGTGAAACACCCACTTCACTACTGATCAATTCTCACTACCTGGATTTTCCATAAATCTATTGACAATTCAAACTTCATGTGAAATGTTAGGAATTGTACATACCATAGCATGCATTAAACTTCCTACTACACTAACATATGGTACATGAGACAAATATTCCTTTTCTTCTTCTTCTCTAGGACATAAAATTGAAGAAAGTTTGAAATGGGAAGTAAAAGGATTCTAACTGGTTTCACATCTTTCATGCCAAATTTTTTTGGTATCTTTTCTAGATACCTATGTTGTGATAACCAAAATCTTACCATTTATCTTGTTTCTATGTATCTCCATGCCTAAGATTTGTTTTGCATCTCCTATATCTTTCATATCAATTGTCCTAGCCAAATGTACCTTTAAATGTTCTATTTCTACCATGATTTTTCTTGCTACAAGTATATCATTAACATACAATACTAATATAATGAATAATATATTGTCCAAAAACTTGAAATAAACACTTAGAAAATTTTGGCTCATCATGAAAGCATCAAACTTGTTGTACCTTTTCCTGGGTGACTGTTTCAAGCCATACAATGATTTCCTAAGCTTTCAAACAAATCTTTTTCTTATAAAAATCCTTTAGGTTGTTCCCATTTATATATCCTCTTCCAAATCTCCATGTAAGAATGTTGTTTTAACATCTAATTACTCCAAATCCTAATCAAGTAAAGCAACTAGTGCTAGAATAATAGAATTGAAACAATTTTAACAAATGGTTAAAATATTTCATGAAAATCAATACCTTCTTTCCGTGCAAATACTTTTTCTACCAGTCTATTCTTAAAGCTTTCAACTTTTTCATCAACACCTATCTTCCGTTTGTAAACACATTTACAGCCAACCGATTTTCTACCTTTTGGAATTTCTACTAGGTCCCATGACTTGTTCTTTTCAAAGGCATCCATCTCCTCCTATATTTCCCCTTTTCCATTTGGAATTATCCACATCTTTCAATTCTTCCTGATAACAATTAGGTTCCCCATCAATAGAAAGCAAAGAAATTGAAATATTGGGATTGTACTTACTAGGAGAATGACTAACATGGGTAGATCTCCAAACTAGTTATGGAGATGTTTCCTCATGTTGTTGTGACCTTTGTACTGAATACTTAGGTGTTTTTTTAATTTGTTGTGAATATTCAAATTCTTCAACATCTACAAATGATTTGTTTTCTTCCATTTCTGTATTTGAAGATGGTTTAATTTCAACCTTCACATTATCATGTTTAGGTTCTTATTCTTCTTTGATTTTATCATATTTTTTTAGGAGAGGAGTCTCCTCAAACTCTATATCTATATATCCCTTAACACCATCTAATTTAACATACCTAAAAATTATGTAGTTCTTCGATCTTGGGTCTAACTTTGAACGATGATTTTTATTAGTAAGATTGTAAGCATTATAAAAAAAAATTCAGGTTTGAATAATCACATGGATGACCTTTCCATACCTATTTAGGAATCTTGCATTCTATTACAAATAACGGTGAGTGATTTAATAGATAACAAGTTGTACAAACTGCTTCTTCCCATAAACACTAATCCAAATTTGCATTACTGAGCATGCTCCTTACTCTCTCTAAAAGAGTCATATTCATGCATTTAACAACCCCATGTTTTTGTGGAGTATAGATGGTGGTTTTATGCCTTTCAATCCCACCTTCCTTACAATATTTCTAAAACTCCAAATATTTTAAATCACCTCCATTATTTGTTCTTAAACATTTGATAAACCTCCTAATGTGTTTTTTAACCAAAGCTCTAAATTTCTTAAATGTACTGAAAAACGTAAGATTTTCTTTTAAGAAAGTATGCCCATACTTTCTTGGAGTAATCATCTGTAAATGTAACAAAATACGATGTTCCACCATATGAAATTAAAGGTATTGGACCCCGAATATCAGAATTAATATAAACAAGCATTCCTTTACTTACATGACTTCCAACTTTAAACTTTTGTCTACATTATTTCCCAAAAACACACTATTTATAAAAATTTAAGTCTACAAAATTTAAATCAAGAAGTAACTTACAATCTTTCAAAACCTTTAATCCTTTCTCACTAATATACCCAAAACAAGGATTCCATAAATGAGTAAAATATTCTAATTATTTACATACGACAGTTGTTTGACTGATAGTTGTACTACCTTGCAATAAGTAAAGTTTGATAGCCTTTATATCCTTAATTACAACTAAGGAACCCTTAGACACCTTTATATCTCCACCTTGACCTATGAACGTATAACCACTAGAGTCTAATTCACTCAAGGAAATCAAATTTATTCGTAGTTCTGGTACATGTCTTACTTTTGTTACAGTCCTTACTATATCATCAAACAGTTTTATCTTGATGCTGCTAATTCCTTTAGTTTTACAGGAAATATTATTTCCCAAAATAAAAGAACTACCATCAAGGGGTTGGTAAGAAGAAAACCAACCCCTATGCGGACACATGTGATGTTGTAGCACGAAAATCCAACAACCATTCATGATGATAAGAGGAAAGATTACAAATAGATTAAACTTCATCAATTATACCTTCTCTTGTTTGTACTTGATTTTCTTCCTTGTTGACATCTTCCTTCTTTTCTTATTCTTTCTTTTCCCAGAAAACCTTCTTAAGATATCATATATTTCTGCAATGTCAACAACTTTCCTTACTCTTCCCACCATGTGACTTAGATCTAGATTCTTGTAGTGCCCCACTCCTCTTTGACTCCTATATTGCTATGACCATATTTATTATTTTCTTAATGACATGGACATTATCTGATATTTTGGGTAGCTTATAGTTAAACATGATGGAATTATGATTATTATTGTGATCAGACTTTTATTATGGACTATATGGGTATATCGATGACATTGATAGATATCTTTTGTACATGATGATGATTTTGATTTATTTTGATAGGTGCTAACATTTTGGACTCTTGACAATAGTGATTATGTTTGGATAATATGACTAACCATATAACAATATTGATTTTATGTTATATATATATATATAATATATATTGTGATTATAATAGATGACTGATAATATGTTGTCGAATGCATCTCAATACATTTATAAGTTATAGTGGATGAATGAAATGGATGATTGTCTTCAACTATGAATTGTGATATATGGTTAGTAACTCTAAAAAAATTGATAGAGTCTAATAACCTTGGTGATGATATAGCTATGTTATATGATGGTGTCAATTGATAAGTGATATGTGTGTTTTTATACTTTGACGTATTGATATGGCCTTGAGGCCAAAGGTGGTATTGTCTTGTTTTCTCTGCAGGCAATGAATCCATCATAAACAAGAAGGGACTATGAGATTAACTGTGGAAGAATACGAGATGTTGTAACATGTTCACCTTGAAGTTGTGTGTTTGTGTGTGTGTGATTGTGTTGTTCTTTTTCTTAGCATGCTAGTTAGGAGGTCTCCATGGGGGATCACCTCATATGTGACCATGGGCTAAATGTTATTTATTTTCTCTTTTATTTATTTTCTTTATTTGTGGATGCAATTTTATTTAATTGTAATGTTTCCTCATTTTATTTTTCTTATTAGTATAACCCTTGTTTAGGATAATTAACCATGTTTGTAATTATAATTAGAATATGTGACAAAAAGGGAAATGAATGTGGTAAATAGTCGTTTATTTCTTCTTCATATTAAATGGATTTTATTTTATTCTAATTTTTGTACCCACCCACATCTATCAAATCACGGATTTGTTCTTTGAGTCCACTTCTAAAGGCTTATGGGACTAGTTATACTTGTCTCACTTGTCTTAAAATCACCCACCAACCTTACCTATGATAAAAAGGGTCAACTTTAGCCCTCATTACATCTTTTTCAAGGAAAAAGAGGTAATTAATTACACTTTGTTACAAAACCCTCTTAATTATGTCCTTGAAAGTATGTAGTGGAGTATTGTGTGTATAAATGAAAATTATCTTTTCCTCACCTTATCCATTTATGGAACCTTAGAGAATGTGTTTGATTTGTGAGGTGGATTAAAGGGAAGTGATGTGGCATCCTACATGGAGCCACCTCACCATCGTCCCCACCATTTTCAATTAATTTGGAATTCTTAGTTTTTTGGGGGGTTACTCACTTGGAATATTAGGAGCTTGTTTTTGGATTGGCTTGGGATATGGAAAAGAGGTTGGAGTTTTTTGGCTTGAAGATTTAAGGTGCTTGAAATGGCAAGATAGGGCATTATACATTGCATTTTATTTTTCCTTGTTTTTGTGTTGTGTTGAAATGTGAATGAATGTATGTGATTTTGTATGGGATTGGGTAGATCTTGGCCTTAAGTATGGTGGTGGGAAAGGGAAATGGAGCCATTTTTGTGGAGGTAAAAGGGAGTATGTAAGGAATTTTTTTAGGGAGTGTGGGAAGGGTGTTCCACCTATGTGGAGTTAAAAGGAAACAATATTATTTTGCATTCTTTAAATGAAGAGATAAAGAGTTTTGTGTGTGTATATGATTTTTGTTGAGTGCACTTGGAGAATTTGGGGTGGACACCTATCCAATTTGGGAGGCACAAGGAGATGGATACCATATTATCTTCTCCTTTGGATTAGTTTTTAAGCCTTTCTATTTTGGAAAGTTGTAGATTTTTTTGATTTGTTGTTGTATGTGTTGTAAGTTTTTTTGGTATGGATGAATGTATTGTTGAGGCCATTTGTGAAGATATTTCATGGTTGCAAAATTACTTATTGTTCCATTGTTGGGGCTCGAGTTCCAATGAGAAGGTAGGCTTCACCCTCTCATTGGATTAAGTTTGGAAGATGAGTGTTTCCTATGGTTCCCTTCCTTGTTGTTGTGTTCAAGGTTAAGAAAAAGGAGGTGCAAGCCTATGCTTGGGATGAAGTTGTGGTGGTGCATTTGTATCAAAAAATAAGGATGAGATTCATTGTAAAATTAGTAGGTTGTCTCCACCTTGGAGTGGAGGGATTTTCATTCATGTATTTTAAATTTGATCCCTTATAAATGAATTATCTAAAATAAATTATGAGTTACCAAGCCATGGAATGTGTATGATTGAAATTTGCATCTCATGAAGTTGAATCTTCCTTGAATTGTTTTGAGTTTAGAATCTACTACTTAAATTGAGTTTAGAATCTGAAATGGATATCTTAAAATAGAAATGAGTATGGTTGAAAACAAAAGGCATTGGAAATTTGTATTTGTTTAAAATTTAAAATTTTCTAATTGGAATTAGAAATGTGTTGAAGTAAATGGTTGGATTCCCTTTTGAAAAGTTATTGTTTTTCCTTATATGCATATAAAACAAATATATATTTGGTTGTGGTTATATTCATTTTCCTCTCCAAATAGATATGAAAAATGGTAAGATTTTATCATTGTTATTGCATTTTATATTATATTGCAAAGCAAAACAAAGCATATTAATTAGTTCATTTTAAAATTTAAAAAAAACACTCTCTCTACCTTGTAATTGATTTAAATGAGTAGAATAACAAACCCAAAAACTTTGCGTATATAATTTTATATTCGTATGCGTCTACTGTTAAAAAAAAAATTACCTACACACACACAAACACACACACACACACACACACACACACACACACACACACACACACACACACACACACACACACACACACACACACACACACACACACACACACACACACACACACACACACACACACACACACATTCCCATTATTCTAATTAATTTAAAAAAAAAAATGTGAAGGGTGGGCCACCCCACCCATTGTTTTAAATAAATTTTAAAAAAAACTATGTATGTGGAGGGGCCAAACACGCCCCCCCCCCCAACATTATTCAAAAAAAGTATGTTGGGGGGCTGAACCTCCCACACTATATGTGTGTGTGTGTGGGTCCCCACATTATTAAAAAAAAGTATGTGGGGGGTTTGAACCCCCCACACTATATGTGTGTGTGTGTGTGGTGGGGTGGGGGGGAGGGCGGGTGGGCCGGCAGAAAAACCCCCTCCCCACCCTTAAAAAAAGATTAAATTGGAGGGAGGGAGGGACAGGGAGGTTCCTACAACTCCCCCCATCCCCATCCACAAAAATAAGGGTAAACCCCAATAAAAATACACATCCCCATTTTTTATGGTCGCGTCCCTTTTTACACATGCCACTATTTTGTGCACAACCGTATGGGATTAATAGTGTGTGTGTGTGTGTGTCAATATACATATATATAAAAATATATATATAGGTAGAAAATAAATTTGTATATACACTAAGTATATATTTATATGTATGTACACACACACATCACCTAAATGGATACCCAAGTGCTTACGCAAATTTAGGGTAACCATTTACCATAACTAGTAAACTTGGTTGTTTCCCTTTAAATAAAATAAAATAAAGTGCAGAAAATGCAAACCCTATGAGTAAATAAATTCAATGGAGAGAAAAATGGAGGAAGGGTATCCTCCCCGATATCTTATTTCCTCTTTCCTACGTGGCCCCCGCCTCCTTCAACCTACAAAATCAAATAAACAAATGAAAATAAATTATGGCAACAATGGAATAAAAGAAACCATAAGGTGAAATTAGGGATTTTTAGTCAAACCTAGATCGAAGGGCTCCCATTGATTTAATCTAAGGGTAGGGATTTGACCCTACATTTTAAAGTTATGGGTAATTTTATGGGAATAGGTGTTTTAAAATTAAGGGTATTGGTTTTGACTAATTGGGTCACCTAGGATGTCCTAACTAGTGGGTTAGGTTGTGTTGTGACCTTTCTATGGGTCGATAAATAATTAAATGGCATTGTGATTATGGATTATATTAAATGAATATTTTAAAATTGTTTTGAATAAATTATTTAGAGGGGTTATATGGATTAAGGTTGAATGTATAAACAAATAAATAAATGTTGATAGGGGTATTGCTTCTTAGCGAATTAAATTAAGATTTAATTTAGGGGATTTTTTTAAATAAAATTAATGGAAACCTTAGAGGATGAAAATTCCAAAATGGGTTCTAGAAATAAATAATAATATTTAATTAGTAAATTAGTTCTGACTACTCTAAAGTTTGTATAAATGAGTATACGGGAATTATTTAACTATAAATAAAGTATTTTGACCTTGCAACATTAAAGGAAATTTTCCCGTAATTTCCTCTAAGTGATTGATGGAGTTTAAAATGGTTTTTTTGTGTTGAAATGTTGGCGTTGTTGGGTTTCAGAATGGAACATGGGTTGAAACCACAGTCAGGGGACAACACGTCCCTCCTCTTTTATGGGAAAGGTTCCCTTATTGAAAGAAGCAAAAACAACTGTACATATATACAACTCTCAATTTTTGGACCTTGATATTCTGGAATGTTTTCATACTTAAAAAATTATCAATCAAAAGGAATGGAAGAATACATAGATGGGAGAAGGAAGAAAACAACAATGCTTTTGGGAAATATAGATAGCAGAGTATCTCCCTACTTACCTCGAACCAAGAAAATATAGAAAAGGATCAATTACTTCACCACCAACACAAATCTGCAGACACGAAGTTCTAAAGATTCATACAGACTAGAACATAAATTTTCTATTGAATGCAAAACAAACGATCCATTCAATTGAGAAAGGAGAGAGAAAGATATAACAGAGGAAATAAGAAAACAAAAGAACTTATGTATTGAATTACTTTAGAATTTACAGCCTTCCCAGAAAACTAGAATCCCCTTTCCTGTGGCCAAAACCATGTCCTTATAACAATTCATATACATCCATACTTTTTTGGTTGTCCCCAAGAAAAGAATATCTGAAAGGAATAATGTTTATTGCAGATCCGCTTTTGGAAAGTGACATGAAACAAACGCACTCATGAAAACCGGAGGTTCAAAAAGGTGAATATTTCGTCAGTTCGAGCATGATTATTTTAGGAGGGTGCATCTCATAATTTTATTTTCCATGTGGTCTTGCCTTTTCCACCTTTTAACCACTTTCATACCACTCAAGTGCTTGCTGGTAAATTTTCTCCCTTTTATCGCGTATGGCCGATAAACTCTATTTTCTGATGATCAAACTCTACGTCCCTTTAAACTTACTAATTTGGCTCCACAATAAACCCAAATGCATCTCATGAATAAACGACAAGGATACAAAGAAAAAGAATGAAGAATGATCCATTTTTTGTGTTTTACAGAGCTTTGGTTCGTTAATGGCATTAAAAACCAGATGAGTGCATTTGGCTATCTTTTCCCCTTTTTACCTTAAAATTTGGACCCTCCACATGGAAAGATCCAAGCAAAAACAACCCTGGGGGATAAATTTGCATTTCCTGACATTCGGGAGAAAAAAGTGTGATTTCTCATTTTTCTCCGCCCTCCCGCAGCTCCGTCGAAAGCTGGACATGTGGCGCCATCTAAATGGCTGAGGAAATGTGGTTCAGATCTACCCTTTAAACTCTTTTTTTTTAAATATCAAATTCTAAAAAACCTCCACCTGTCTGCTTTGACTTTTCAACGTGAACATGTAGCACACCATGATTGGAAAAAAGGGGTCGTGGCTCAATCTGCAACATATTAACTCTTTTGTTGAAAAAGGCACAAATTCTCAGTTTCACCCATAGGCCCATTGTTCCAATTTCATTCTCCAACATGTGGCATCATGTGACTGGTTGCAAAAAAGCACTTCAGTTTTATATTTTATCCACTTTTGAAAAGGGGAAAAATTCCAACTTTCCCCCTGAATTCCATGCCTCTTCCGTTGAATTTTCAATGTGAACATGTGTCCCTTTCTAATTGACCGCGGGCCTCAATTGAGAAATTATCCCTTCGCATGAGTAGGGCTATGGGGCATTTTAGAACATTTTTTCCTTTATGAAAACAAGGCTAAAATTCCTAAAGTCCTTCGGCGGTTTGTCAAAGCACCTATGAACTGAAAAATAGCTACGTGTCCCTTTCTGATTCTTCAACACATTGCAACACCTATTTGGTTATGGGGATGTGCTTCGCTTTTTATATGTATTTGAAAGGGAAAATTTCCAACCTTTCCCCCAAAATTCCATGCCCGTACCATTGATATTTCAACGTGAACATGTGTCCCATTCTGATTCGCTGTGGGATTCAACTCAGAATTTACCCTTTCACATGGGCGGGGGGGGAGGGGGGGGTGGCCGACGGACAAACCCCCTCCCCACCCTTAAAAAAAGATTAAATTGGGGGGAGGGAGGGACACGGAGGTGCCTACAACTCCCCCCATCCCCATCCACAAAAATAAGGGTAAACCCCAATAAAAATACACATCCCCATTTTTTATGGTCGCGTCCCTTTTTACACATGCCGCTATTTTGTGCACAACCGTATGGGATTAATAGTGTGTGTGTGTTTGTGTGTGTGTGTCAATATACATATATATAAAAATATATATACAGGTAGAAAATAAATTTGTATATACACTAAGTATATATTTATATGTATGTACACACACATCACCTAAATGGATACCCAAGTGCTTACGCAAATTTAGGGTAACCATTTACCATAGCTAGTAAACTTGGTTGTTTCCCTTTAAATAAAATAAAATAAAGTGTAGAAAATGCAAACACTATGAGTAAATAAATTCAATGGAGAGAAAAATGGAGGAAGGGTATCCTCCCCGATATCTTATTTCCTCTTTCCTACGTGGCCCCCGCCTCCTTCAACCTACAAAATCAAATAAACAAATGAAAATAAATTATGGCAACAATGGAATAAAAGAAACCATAAGGTGAAATTAGGGATTTTTAGTCAAACCTAGATCGAAGGGCTCCCATTGATTTAATCTAAGGGTAGGGATTTGACCCTACATTTTAAAGTTATGGGTAATTTTATGGGAATAGGTGTTTTAAAATTAAGGGTATTGGTTTTGACTAATTGGGTCACCTAGGATGTCCTAACTAGTGGGTTAGGTTGTGTTGTGACCTTTCTATGGGTCGATAAATAATTAAATGGCATTGTGATTATGGATTATATTAAATGAATATTTTAAAAGTGTTTTGAATAAATTATTTAGAGGGGTTATATGGATTAAGGTTGAATGTATAGACAAATAAATAAATGTTAATAGGGGTATTGCTTCTTAGCGAATTAAATTAAGATTTAATTTAGGGTATTTTTTTTAAATAAAATTAATGGAAACCTTAGAGGATGAAAATTCCAAAATGGGTTCTAGAAATAAATAATAATATTTAATTAGTAAATTAGTTCTGACTACTCTAAAGTTTGTATAAATGAGTATACGGGAATTATTTAACTATAAATAAAGTATTTTGACCTTGCAACATTAAAGGAAGTTTTCCCGTAATTTCCTCTAAGTGATTGATGGAGTTTAAAATGGTTTTTTTTGTTGAAATGTTGGCGTTGTTGGGTTTCAGAATGGAACATGGGTTGAAACCACAGTTAGGGGACAACACATCCCTCCTCTTTTATGTGAAAGGTTCCCTTATTGAAAGAAGGAAAAACAACTGTACATATATAAAACTCTCAATGTTTGGACCCTGATATTCTCGAATGTTTTCATACTTAAAAAATTATCAATCAAAAGGAATGGAAGAATACATAGATGGGAGAAGGAAGAAAACAACAATGCTTTTGGGAAATATAGATAGCAGATTATCTCCCTACTTACCTCGAACCAAGAAAATATAGAAAAGGATCAATTACTTCACCACCAACACAAATCTGTAGACACGAAGTTCTAAAGATTCATACAGACTAGAACATAAATTTTCTTATGAATGCAAAACAAACGATCCATTCAATCGAGCAAGGAGAGAGAAAGATATAACAGAGGAAATAAGAAAACAAAAGAACTTATGTATTGAATTACTTTATAATTTACAACCTTCCCAGAAAACTAGAATCCCCTTTCCTGTGGCCAAAACCATGTCCTTATAACAATTCGTATACATCCATACTTTTTTGGTTGTCCCCAAGAAAAGAATATCTGAAAGGAATAATGTTTATTGCAGATCCGCTTTTGGAAAGTGACATGAAACAAACGCACTCATGAAAATCAGAGGTTCAAAAAGGTGAATATTTCATCAGTTCGAGCATGATTATTTTAGCAGGGTGCATCTCATAATTTTATTTTCCATGTGGTCTTGCCTTTTCCACCTTTTAACCACTTTCATACCACTCAAGTGCTTGCTGGTAAATTTTCTCCCTTTTATCGCGTATGGCCGATAAACTCTATTTTCTGATGATCAAACTCTACGTCCCTTTAAACTTACTAATTTGGCTCCACAATAAACCCAAATGCATCTCATGAATAAACGACAAGGATACAAATAAAAGGAATGAAGAATGATCCATTTTTTGTGTTTTACAGAGCTTTGGTTCGTTAATGGCGTTAAAAACCAGATGAGTGCATTTGGCTATCTTTTCCCCTTTTTACCTTAAAATTTGGACCCTCCACATGGAAAGATCCAAGCAAAAACAACCCTGGGGGATAAATTTGCATTTCCTGACATTCGGGAGAAAAAAGTGTGATTTCTCATTTTTCTCCGCCCTCCCGCAGCTCCGTCGAAAGCCGGACATGTGGCGCCATCTAAATGGCTGAGGAAATGTGGTTCAGATCTACCCTTTAAACTCTTTTTTTTTAAATATCAAATTCTAAAAAACCTCCACCTGTCTGCTTTGACTTTTCAACGTGAACATGTGGCACACCATGATTGGAAAAAAGGGGTCGTGGCTCAATTTGCAACATATTAACTCTTTTGTTGAAAAAGGCACAAATTCTCAGTTTCACCCACAGGCCCATTGTTCCAATTTCATTCTCCAACATGTGGCATCATGTGACTGGTTGCAAAAAAGCACTTCAGTTTTATATTTTATCCACTTTTGAAAAGGGGAAAAATTCCAACTTTCCCCCTGAATTCCATGCCTCTGCCATTGAATTTTCAATGTGAACATGTGTCCCTTTCTAATTGACCGCGGGCCTCAATTGAGAAATTATCCCTTCGCATGAGTAGGGCTATGGGGCATTTTAGAACATTTTTTCCTTTATGAAAACAAGGCTAAAATTCCTAAAGTCCTTCGGCGGTTTGTCAAAGCACCTATGAACTGAAAAACAGCTACGTGTCCCTTTCTAATTCTTCAACACATTGCAACACCTATTTGGTTATGGGGATGTGCTTCGCTTTTTATATGTATTTGAAAGGGAAAATTTCCAACCTTTCCCCCAAAATTCCATGCCCGTACCATTGATATTTCAACGTGAACATGTGTCCCATTCTGATTCGCTGTGGGATTCAACTCAGAATTTACCCTTTCACATGGGTGGGGCCGTGGGCTATTTTAGAACTTTTCACCCTTTCACCAAAATTCCTTAGAGAATAAAATGGATCTGTCGGCTTGAACTTCTGCCAAAACTGCTCCAACCAATCAGGGACCAACAGGGATGCGGGGAAAATCTAACATTTTTTCCAAAATCACCAAAAGTGATAAGTTTAAAAAGAAACATGTCCAGACGCATCCAATGGGAAAAAAACATGTAGATTCACTTTTCCGAGCAAGAATTTGATGGGGAAAGAAAGTAGGAAGTTGTAGGAAATGGGAAAATTCCATTTTTACTCCCGATGAAGATTTTATTTCTCTACAAAAAGGTTAAAAATGAAATATGCAAGGTCCCACGCATTCCAAATGCATAAAAGAAGAACTAAAATCATTTCCCATCCATTGAAAATAGGTAAAACCTTTTAATGGTAGCAAACTGAGGGAATTTAAAACATGAATTTATTTTATGGTAGGGCTCCAATTTTCATGAAATTAGATTCGAAAAGGTGGTGAAAATTGAGAGGACAACAGCTAGCTCCTTCTGGGGATGATTTCGCAGAGGAAAAAGGAAAAATTAAAAACCTTAGAGAATTCTGGATAATCAGATTGAATTAGTGTCTTAGCCAATGGGCAATGGAGTCAAAAAGAAGCAATACCAACACAGAAGAGAACACAGAAAGGAAACCAACCAAAACAAAAACAAGGTAATCAAAATGCTATACAAAATGTACAGAGGGACCATCAAAACTCCTAGGTTTTGAACAACTTCAAAAATTTCCCACTATAAGGAAGTGGGAGAGGAGAACCATCCATGTAATCCAAGTAAAAAGAGTTCTCACCAGAAAAATGTCTAATTTTAAAAGGACCAAGCCAAAGGGAATCAAATCTACCATGGTTTCCTCTAGGTTCATGCCTTTTGTCCCAAATAAGAACATTGTCTCCCACTTGAAAATTTATGGGTTTATTCTTTTTATCAAACAGAGCTTTTACCTTGAGCTGATGAGCTGATATTCTATCAACCACTTGCAATCTATCTTCATTCAACTTCTGAAGGTTCAAAATTCCGTTTGTCCAATGAATTGGTAATGTTGGCATCCTCAATGGTCTTCATCAAATGCAAGGTTGGCGGTTTCAATGTCAATGGCAGTTGGGATTGAACTCCATATACCATTTGAAAAGGAGACATTCCAATGGCTCTCTTAAGTGTAATCATATCTACCCATAAAGCATCATATAGATTCTTATGCCAATTCCTTTGAGATTCATTAACAAGCTTCTGAGCAATGGTGACCAAGTTCTTATTAGTTGATTCTACTTGTACATTCCCTTGGGGATAGTACTCTGAAGAGTGGGCAAGGGAAATGCCATAGCCATAGCAGAAATCCATCATATCAATAGAAGAAAAATTGGAAGCATTGTCAGTGACAATCTTGTTTGGTATCCTAAACATTATTAAGATGTGCTCTTTGATGAAGTTACATACTACTTCAGAAGTATTACTTTTAACTGGAATGGCTTCCACCCACTTGGTGAAATAATCAATGGAAATCAAAACATGAGTAAGCCCTGCACTTGAAGGTGGATTTTGTGTCCCAATGAAGTCCAAACCCCATTATTGAAAAGGTTCCTCAATCACCACTGGTTTGAGAGGTAAAGCAGCCAATTTCAGTCTTCCAACAAAAGTTTGACATGCTTCACACTTTCCTACCCACTTTGATGCATCTTTGAACAAGGTAGGCAATAATATCTAGCATGGAGGATTTTGTGGGCCATGATAGTAGAAGAGAAATGACCTCCACAAGCCTGGTCATGGAAGGCTTGAGAATAATTTCTTTTGTTGCTCTTTGTCAACACATTTCAAAAACCTTCCATCTATGCCTCGTTTGAACAATGTATTTTCCAACAACACATATTATGCAGACCTTAATTTGATGGCTCTCTTATTCTTGGCACTCAAATGGGATGAAGATTCTCCATAAGTAAGAAAGTGTGCAATGCTAGCATACCATTCGTTAGTTGAGCTGAGGAAAAGAACAACATGGATATCAACTTCCTCCTTTGACAATTTGGCATCAGCTCCTTCAAGCAATGAGTTCACATAAGCCCTTTTCCTCGAACTAGCTTGGTGGGTTTGATGTCAAGATCATACTCCTAAACTTTGGCTACCCAATCACCTCTCTTGGTTCTAAATTCTTATTGTGTAAGAATTGATTTAATAGTTGTATCAGGCACAACCACAATAGAATGAGAGTTGAGGATGTTTAAATGAAAATGCTTCACAACTTTTGACCACTGAAAAAGCATTTTTCTCCATCATGGTGTACTTCAGCTCATGGGATTTCAAAATATAACTCATGAATTCTATGGAGATTTGATAACCTTCAACATTCTCCTAGGTTAACACAGCAGCTAGAGTACTTTCAATAGCATAGAAATAGATGATGAAGTCCTTTCCATAATCAGGGCATTCAAAGATTGGAGTCTTTGTTATAGCTCTCTTGATGTCTTCAAATGCAACCCTTCCTTCAGAGGACCAACTAAAATTATACTTCTCTTTCATCATGTGGGCTATGTTCAAAGTAATTTCAGAAAAGTCAGGTATGAATCTTCTTAGGAAGCTGATCTTGCCAAAGAAAGAGTGCACACCCTTCTTGCTTGCAGGGAGAGGGATCTGTTGAATTACCTGGACTCTTTCTGGATCAATCTTAATTCCCTCCTTGGAGACAATGTTTCCTAATAATTTTTCGTGGGTGACACAAAAGATAGATTTCTTGCGATTCAAGGAGATGTCCATGCTCTCTACACTTCTGGAGGACAGTTTCAAGGTGTTGGAAATGATCAGCTCTAGTTTTTTAAAACACAATCAGAATCATCAAGGTATATAACTATGCATTTTCCCTTGAGAATGGAAAAGGCCAGGTCCATTTCCCTATGAAAGGTGCAAACAACATTGATGAGGCCAAAAGGCATTCTCCTGTAAGCAAAGGTGCCCCAAGGTGTGGTAAAGGAAGTCTTATGCTAATCTGTAACACTTACTTCTACTTGATTATATCATGAGAATCCATCAAGCATGGACAACATTTCTGAACTTGTAACACTTTATCCATTATGGGGAGAGGGTAATTATCTTTCAAAGAGGCTTGATTCAAATTCCTAAAAATTAACACAAATCTGGATCTCACCATTCCTCTTCCTAACAGGCACAATATTAGCAATCCACGTTGAATGGTGAATGGGGAAAATGATCTTAGCCTTCAATAACTTTTGGATCTCTTGAAAGATTATATCAGCAATTTTAGGATTATATTGCCCCTACTTTTTGCTGGAAAGGTATGATCCTAGGTTTTAGAGGAATGAAATGTTCCATCTCTTTTGGCTAAAAATCCTTGAGATCATCATAAGAATAGGCAAGAACATCAGCATACCTTTTCAACAGATCTGTTGCTTTCTCCCTCTCCTCTTGTGTGTAACACTTTCTAATGTTTACCAGCATGGGGTTCATTAAGACTCCCAATGTTTATCTTTTCATAGTCATCAGACTACTGAGCTCCTTTGGAATTTTTGGACTTGATTTACCTATCATGTTTGTCAAATAACTCTTCCAAACTTACCAGTCCATTTAGGTATCTTATTACCTTTCAGTTTTATGTACCCATCATGATCCATTTCTTCTTTGTTATCTTCTTCATTTGGGGGCACACACTCTCTAGGCTAGATTTCAACTTCCTTCAAAGTAGAGCTGGTCAAAATTATCCCTGAGTTCAAGGAAGGAAGGAAAGTTTTGATCATCATTAAAGACCTGCTAATTGTTTGCATTGTCAGGCACACTAGGCCTATGAATCATCTCAATGGTGAAGTTATCTTGTAATAAATCTGAGATGAGGGATCAGTAGAGATCCCGAGACAGCCAAGGAATTATCCCTGGTATTTCTTTCCCTTGGTATGGCTTCAATTGAAAAGGCATTAAGGAACTCAATGGAATCCCAAACTAGATTCTTGTAATGCTTCAACCTTCTATTCTTCACTTGAAAGAGATCTCTGACCTTTTTTACAATCAGCTCTACATCTCCATGAGCAAGGAGATTCTTGATCTCCATCTCTTTTTCCATGCTTAAACCAAGAATGAGAGCCTCATATTCAGCTATATTATTTGTGTTTTTCAAATTGAAGCTTGAAGGAGAAAGGATGAATTTTCCCTTTAAGAGAAATAAGCACCACACCATCTCCAGAACCAGCTGAGGAGCAGCTCCCATCAAATTCCAAAATCTAAACTGCCATTAGGATAAAGAATCACTTCCTTATGGGTGGTTAGCATCATCTTATGACATTATAATGTATTTACCATGACCAATGTCCTCATAAAGTATCTGTTCCTTTAGGTCATCTATTTTTTGTACGATATATTCATTTTGTTTCTCAAGCAGTAGATTCTTCATTTTCCCATTCACTGGAATAAGATCATGTGACCAATCCATCATGATTTATCCTCCAACATATTTGCAAAAATTTCTACTCATCAGCATGCCATAGGAAGGGGGAATATCAGCTACTGAAATGGTGGCTAAAACTCTCTTCTCTGGTAAAGCAACAAAGGCTACTTGTGCATCCTTGATCCTTCCAACCAATGGCACTTCTCTACTTTCCATTCATTAACATGAACCAAAAGTGTGGGTTAGGTTTAATCCTAGGGCATGAGCTACCTTAGTAGGCATCACATTATCTGAAGCACTAGAATCAATAACAACAATTGCTAAGTTTGTGGCCAGCTATGAGGAGAGTGACATAAAATAGTTTGATCTTCTCATCAGATGAAGTGACTGTTACCACAAGGCTTGATTGAGATGAAGGAGAAGGAGTGGGCAAGATACCTTTAGAACTAGGGGATGAAGGCTTGGATTTAGATTTTACAAAGTCTACCATCTTAGCAAAGGCCTTGGGATGGGTTTGGTAGAATTCAGCTACTGAGATATAGATCTTAATTTTCTTGAGATGGTCAATAATGTCAAAAGAACCAGAGGTAGATAGAGCATCATTGCTAGGAGTAGATGAAACTTTTGACTTATCCATTCTATCATTTGAAGGACAAGAAGTTTTAGGAGCAGAAATAGAGGAAGAAGGAACAACAGGACTTACCTTGGGTGTGGAAGAAGTTGGAATAGGAGCTCCTTTCCTTGCAATCATTGGAATGACCGTAGGAGGTTCCCTAGATCTTTTAGTAGGCTACACCACTTTCTCCATTTAGTTCACTTGCTCACAATTCATGAGAGCATATGATTCATTGTTCATCTCTGTAACTCTTTCTTCATAATCATCCTCTTCATCTATACCTTTAGTGGTGAGAAAATGAACATGAGATCCACTCAACTCTTTAAATTATTCATCAGCTTCCTCTTCATGTTCTTCACAAATTTCATCCTTCTCCTCATCATCATGCTCTAGCACTTCACATGTTTGCATTGCCTGGAACTTTAATAGGTGGGCCTTCAATTGCCAATATGGTCTGAGTAGAGGGCAATTGATTCCTAGGTTGAAATTTCTTCTTAAGAACATCCTGATAAGGAGCATGTTGGGAAAACTACTTCTTGAGATCAATAAGATCATTAGCAAGTTTCTTTACCAACTGATCTACACTAGCTCCAGGAGGAGATGTGGAAGAGGGAGATGCTTTGGATTTGGATGATTCTCTCCTTAGCTTGCTAGACATGATCAAATCATCTTTAACACTAACAGAAAATCTCTAATCAACATCCAAAGTGGAAAGATTGGCTCTCCTAAGTGCATAGCTCACTTTAGGCAGTTGGGCATTAAGGAAGAAAACATTTTTGAATCTGATCCACAAGGCGTGTGTTTTGTGGGATCTTGTTAACCATCCTGTTGAATTTGGACACAAATTCTATGATGGGCTCATGTGACTCTTTCTTGATTTGAAAAATCTAGGCCAAGAGGGCATGTACATCCTCAGTAGGTTTGAAATACTGCTCAAACTAGGTCGTCATGGTGTATGCAATTGGGGATGGATCCAGTCAGGGAGATGGTAAAATCAATCAGCAACATTATCTTGTAATGTCTCCACAAAAATTCTAATAGAGATATCCTCATGTTCAACTCCGAGAACACCACAAGAAACAATGAAGGTCGCAATCTGTTCATTTGGATGAACATTCCCATTACCTCTAAATTAAGGGAAATTATTTCTATTACCTCTAGGAAATTCATGTAATGGTTGGGGAAGAATAAGAGGCCCAACCCTTTGACCCCCAAGGCAGAGGAGCTATCATCCTTAGAAAGATTGTTTGGAGAGGAACTAAAACACCAGTGAAAATCAAAGCACACAAATTAGGACTGATTTGATCTTGAGGGATGTCACTCCTAGAATTTTTGTCTCTTGCAAGAGGAATGCTTGTAGATCTAGTTCCTCTTATTTTTCTTGTTGATGAAGGGAGGAGAGAAACCTTGTGTTGTATATATCTCCCCCCAGGGTAAATATAGACAAACAGAAGAATATGGAAATCAAAGAAACTAAAAAACCTGACATTTATTTGCACCACCAGTCACACTTTGGCACAGATTAGAAGGCACCGACATGGAAAAAAAAATTTGCACCCCTGAGCGCAGATTAGAAGGCACAGACATGGAAAAAAGTTGCGCCCATGGCGCAGATTAGAAGGCGCCGACATGGAAAAAGCTGCACCCTTGGCACAGATTAGAAGGTGTCCGACACCACATTTTCAGCACCTATGGTGCACTTAAAATTATGTTGACATGAGGATGGGTGCGCCAAGGTGCACCTTTAAGAGGTGCAACATTTTGAGCATTGACATCCCGAACCTGACAGGAAGCAAACCCTGACCCAGATATTCAAATGGCCATAAAGTTTCATAAGGAGCTCGGATTCATGCAAGGTTGGACTTTTCAGAAAGCTTACAAGGTCCTCTATCCAACTATGACTGGATATCTTTAATTGGGTGATAAAAATTTCTTCAAAAATTAAAAATATAGTTTACCATTTTTTGGGTTTTACTAGGGTTCTCACCTACCGCCATAATGAGATGAATTAAATACAATCTGGAGGAGGTTGGGGTAGATTTGGAATTCCTATCTCTTCCCTCTCTCATTACTTGCTATAAATTGTAAAGAGGGGCTTCTTTCTAAAGGTTGGACATTCCTGTTTTTGCCCCTCCCTTCTTCTCTTTGGCAGGCGAATTTTTGGAGTTCAAACCTACCATCTAAAACTGTAATGCAACTTTTCCCTCTTGGCATTTTGTAGTGTATTGTATCAATCTTTGGAGCAAATAATGCATGTCTGTGGATGATTCTTCAACCCTCTCTGTGTTCATTTGCCTCATCCTAATCTTTCACTACAAATTTGGTTATCTATGCATGATCTTGCATTGCATTTTAATGGTTTGTGTTTATTGGCAAGACAGGTGTTCTTCATTCCTCGGTGCATCACCTTTGTTAGTTTAGGTTTATTTTTATGCATCTTCTTACCTTGTCTACTTGGCAAGTTAGATTAGTTTTTTGAGTAAAACCTCTACATTTTTATGTGTGCATTTGAACAGAGGAATAGGAACTGGCCTTCATCCGGAGAGCTTTACCGATTCACAAGGTCCCACACTTGGGAAAAGCTCCATGTTATGCAATCGCACTGAGAGTCTAAACCCATCGAGTTGCACACATTTAGGGGTGCTGTGATTTTCCATCAACAATTTTGGCACACCCGGTGGGACCAAGAGGTCATTCCACAAGATTTGAAGGAATTTTCAAGAAATTTGGACTTAGAAATTGCAAGTTTTACAATTTCAGATTTTTTCACCTTCCAGACTGAACTCCAAAATCGATTTTCAAGGGCTTAGCTTGCTCAAAACAAGTTAAAATTTCACCAGTTGATAGATCGGGGGATAATCTTAAAAAGGGTATTCTCAAATTTTTGATATTTTGACTTTCAAAATTTCATAGTTTTTAGTATTTCAGATTTTCCCAGGTTGTCAAGCATGTCCCAAGTTTTGACACAGTGTATTGTAGGTTTTGTAAGTTGTCTTGCATGACCTGAGTTTCACTTGTACCTTTCAAGGATTAGTAGCTACACAACAAGACCCAATAACCGAATTGAAGAACTGTATCTTTTGGGTCCTTCAAAGTTTTAAATTCTTTTTTAATATTGTCAGGTTTGGTGTGTAACTTGGCAGAATCTAGCCTTTTGAGGCTTGTTCTCTAACACATCTGGCAACTCTGAAGGGATAGAATTTAGTGGTGTAGTAACAAAAGTTTCCCAGGAACATGATAATAATTCGAACCAGGTCTGATACTCGAGAAGAGGGGTTATTTGTCTACTTGCAACTATCACCAGGCAGAGGAAGGAAAGGAAGAGGACCACAAAGATCACCATCTCCACCTAACAGGACTTTGTCTACACCTCCACCTGGTAGACCTTTTATCACATCAACCAGAGTTCTTAGGCCAATCATAATGGCACATCTACCACCGAATCCCTTTGTCAATTTCACGGGTAGTATTCCACTCGCCCTAAATGCTCATAATCAAATTTTGGTTGCAGCGCTAAAGAATATTCCCTATTTCACAGGAGAAATTCATACTACTCCTATTGACCACATCTAGGATATCGCCAATGCATGTGCAATCCATGAAATAAATGAAATGGATGTTGCAGTCAAGTTTTTGGCTTCATCTTTCAAAGATAAAGCCTTACAGTAGTTTAGGAGCCTAACAGCAGGGTCTATTACGAATTGGAACTAACTTTGTTCAGCTCTTTACAACCAATTCGGAGAGAGGGCAGACAATTTGTCTTTATTAGAACAACTGACGATAATCGAAAGAGCTCCTAACTAACAAATGACAGATTTCAACTTCAGATTCCAACGAACATGGGACAGGATTCCAATAGTTGTTAGACCAACCGCCGAAGGCGCATTCCTTTATTTCTTAAAGGCTATAAATTCAGACATAGCCATGATGATCCAATCAATGGGAGGGACAATGCTGCTAGGGGCCTATGACACAGCTATCAGAGAAAAGAACTATTTGATCCAAGCTGGTAAGCTTGCACCAAGGCCACCAATGCCTCTCTATCCAGATATGGGAAATCCTACAACCAGTCAAGCACTAGAGTTGAATCCCATTCCAACTCCTAGAAATCAAAGCAATAATGAGGCATCAACTTCTTCAAATACTTAAAAGGAATTGCAGGAGGTTATGAAATAGCTGCAAAACCTTGGAAATGAGTTGGTGACTATCAAAAGATAGCAAGCTCAAAGTGCTAGACTGTATCAGCCTCAAGCACAGTACCAGGCTAGGCCCCTATACCAACAAAATAGACCACCAGCTCAGGCTGCAAATCAAAACCAAAACCAGGGACAACCTCAAGCTGCCAGGCCATTTTGACTGTATGATCCAAATGCAATGACATCCTCAAGAGCCTTGGTTCCAACACAAAACAACATGGCACAGGAGTACGGCTGGTGTTACCCTTGCAATCTACCTCACAATCTGTCAACATGTTTCAATGGTGCACTAAATCAAGCCTTGATGGTGCAAACCATTGGTGTGTCTCAAAAACCAAGCCAAGTAGGGAATCAGTAGCAAGAAACACAACAAGAAGCACCTCCAACAGAAACCACGTTGGCCAATTGGCAAAATGGAAGACTTTTGTGGAGTTAACCAATAGCCTTTTCAAGGCATCGCTATCAACACATGGTCAAAGAAGAGAAGCATATAAGAGGGGAAACTGTCTAATCTAGTTGTTTCTCAGCCCACTCCTACAGAACAAGGGGTCAGTAGACCAAATGCAGTTCCAAATGTGCAAAATTAGCCTAAGGTGCCTGTTATAGCAACACATGCACCTGTTCAAGCTCTAGAAAATGTTGCGCCAAGTAAGGGATATAAAAAATACAGATCATCCCCTTTCAACATCATCGATCAAATGAAGAAGACACATGTGAACATTTCCATGTGGGAATCACTGGCGATCTTAGGGAAACGAGATTTATTGCAAGATGCAATGGCTGATTGGTCTGCCTCGAATGTATCAAACCGAGGACAGGAGAAAGTTCTCACTAATGCAGTGCAACCGGGTGGGGGTCAACCAAGCATGAATATAAAGCATCCACCATTCTATGTGTCATTGGCTTTTAGAAACCACTTAGTACACAACTGCATGATAGATTCAGGGGCAAGTAGTTTAGTGATGCGCTGACATGGAAAAAGTTGTGCCCCTGGCATAGATTAGAAGGCACTGACACCACATTTTCAGTGCCTATGGCGCACTTAAAAGTTAAAATTATGTTGACGTAGGATGGGTGCGCTAAGGCACACCTTCAAGAGGCACAACATTTTGAGCGTTGACACCCCGAACCCGACAGGAAGCAAACCTTGACTCAGATATTCAAATGGCCATAAATTTTCACAAGGAGCTCGGATTCACGCAACGTTGAACTTTTCGGAAATATTACAAGGTCCTTTATCCAAATACGAATGGATATCTTCAATTGGGTGAGAAAATTTTCTTCAAAAATGAAAAATATAGTTTGTCATTTTTTGGGTTTACGAGGGTTCTCACCTACCGCCATAATGAGATGAATTAAATACAATCTGGAGGAGGTTGGGGTAGATTTTGATTTCCTATCTCTTCCCTCTCTCATTCTTCCTATAAATTGTAAAGAGGGGCTTCTTTCTAAAGGTTGGAAATTCTTGTTTTGCCCCTCCCTTCTTCTCTTTGGCAGGCGAATTTGTGAAGTTCAAACCTCCCATCTAAAACTGTAATGCAACTTTGCCTCTTGAAATTTTGTAGTGTATTGTATCAATCTTTGGAGAAAATAATGCATGTCTGTGGATGATTCTCAACCCTCTCTATGTTAATTTACATCCTCCTAATCTTTCACTGTAAATTTGGTTATATGTGCATGATCTTGCATTGCATTTTAATGGTTTGTGTTTATTGGCAAGACAGGTGTTCTTCATTCCTCAGTGCATCACCTTTATTAGTTTAGGTTTATTTTTATGCATCTTCTTACCATGTCTCCTTGGCAAGTTAGATTAGGTTTTTGAGTAAACCCTCTGCATTTTTATGTGTGCATCTAAACAGAGGAATAGGAACCGGCCTTCATCCAGAGAGCTTTCTCGATTCACAAGGTCCCACACTTGGGAAAAGCTCCATGTTATGCAATCACACTGAGAGTCTCAACCCATCAAGTTACAGACATTCATGGGTGCTGCGATTCACCATCAACACCTTGATGATCCAAAAGTTGGAAATGAGGGTATTCTTCCCCAAGGGTTCTTCTACCCCGAGTGTATCTTAAATTTACCAGATCAAATATG
Organism: Taxus chinensis; assembly: GCA_019776745.2. Taxonomy (NCBI): domain Eukaryota; kingdom Viridiplantae; phylum Streptophyta; class Pinopsida; order Cupressales; family Taxaceae; genus Taxus; species Taxus chinensis. The sequence continues at coordinate 719,123,825 of CM034151.1, read as the reverse complement.
ATCAAGAAGTTATTATTCAAAAACTAGAATCCATTTGTAATGAATTCCCCAGAGGAGTCACCAAAAACTGTTGGGTTTCAGAATGGAACATGGGTTGAAACCAAATTCAGGGGAAAAAATTCCCTCCTCTTTAATGGGAGAGGTTCATGTTATCACCGAATCATAGCACCCTTATGTTTACACAAGTGCATATACTTGAGCTCACGGTGTGATTGGATAACATGGGTACTATCTCCAAGTTGTGGGACTTGTTACTTGAAATAGACCTCCAGAGAAAGTTGGTTCTTGCTCCTAAACTACCTGTCACAATATACTCTAATGCAGGAAAAACTAACTATCCTAATCTAACTTTCCAAGGGATCAAGGAGAGAGAATGCATAAAAAATGAAAGCCTACACTAAAGCGGTGATACACCAGAAAAGGAGGGGTGTGAGAGTAGTATTCCAATGTGTGAAAAATAGAAGTAAAATACATACTAGAAGGGGTGATAACAGTTCTCCACAATCTGGAAAATGCATTCACAGCAATATTTCATACATGGACAATAATAATGAGTCCTTGGAAGAGCATAAAAATAGGCACAATATTCTTGTAATGAAGGTTGAATGGGTAAGAAGAGTGCCTGATGATATGCACAGTTCAATCTATTACAAGATAAGGGTTTGGATCACCATGCAAGGATTCCACTACTAGGGCCTGCAGTACATTGGTTTCATAAAGAAATTTTGACAGAGCTTTGCTACGATAAAACTACCTCCCCCCTTACAATGAGCCCAACACTCCAATTTATAGAAAAATAAGAAGAGAGAGAGAGAGAGAGAGAGAGAAAATGGAAATCTTGATATTTTTCCTTCAACCACTTGTAAGATGTATTAAATAGAGTTAAATGATGTTCTTTTTCTTACAAAAAGGCTCCCCATACTGTCCCATGACTTGCAGCAGTGAAAGAATGATGACCATGCCTCTTAATTGCACTCCCAACCACCAAATAAAACACTATTCTTAACTTGGCCACGTTTTTTGCAAAATATCTATCTATCTTTTATAAAATTTGGAATTTCCTGATTACTATGCATTGGGCTTGGAGCCATAATTCCAACGGTACCAATTTCATGTGATTTTGTTGAGAAATACAGAAGTTATGGCCTTCTGAGTGCGAGTAGCTATTTTGGGTCTTCCTAGCATTTTCTATCATTTGACAAGAATGAGCATTATTTTATTGGATTTGAATTTGTTTCTTTTATTTTAGTATATCTACCCTCATCCAGAAAGTCCAATTTTATGAAAATTGGAGCTCAGAGTCAAAAGTTAGGGCCATTTGAAGTTTAGAGGTCAAACGTTGACTTTACGGCTATTTCGGCAAAATCGGTTCCATTTGTCCCGACTGTCCCAAACACATTCTTCAACATCGCCTAATTCGAGCTTCCTTTTCCTTACGCATCTGCCATTGACTGGGCCGTGAGGACTGTGGACCTCCGCATTCTCCGCAACGTATGGTTCCTTTTGCGGCTTTTTCACCTTTGCTCGCCCCCCACATACTTTTGTCCCGACTGTCCCAGACACATTTCTCCACGCCGCCCACAATGCACTGTCTTGTGGAAAAATCATTATTTTACATCCCACGCGTACCTGCATCCCAGCTATCCTGCGGACCGCCTGGGACAAAAATTTCTTATTTTGCCGCAAAACACCAGAATGAGCCTATTTTTCAGATTTTTTCCAATTTTATCTAACTTCTTGGGTTTTTTTATGGATAGGGAAGTTAGAGAGAAGCCAAGGGGACCCCAAAAACATGATTTTGGGCCTTGAATCAATTCTACTTGCTCGGGACTGAAAATACTGATGCATGTTATCAAAATTTACCTTGAGGGGTGAATTTTGGATAACAGTTCCCTTATTGAAAATAGGAAAAACAAATGTACATATATACAACTCTCAATGTTTGGACCTTGATATTTTGGAATGTTTTCATACTTAAAATATTATCAATTAGAGGGAATGGAATAATATAGATATGGGAGAAGGAAGAAAACAACAATGCTTTTGGGAAATATAGATAGCAGAGTATCTCCCTACTTACATTGAACCAAGAAAATATAGAAAAGGATCAATTACTTCACCACCGGTACAAATCTACAGACACAAAGTTCTAAAGATTCACAAAGAATAGAATACAACTTTTCTATTGAATGCAAAAAAAAAATGATCCATTAAATCGAGTAAGGAGAGAGAAAGATATAATAGAGGAAATAAGAAAAGAAAAGAAATTTTGTATTGAATTACTTCATAATTTAAAACCTTCTCAGAAAACTAGAATCCCCTTTCTCGTGGCCAAAACCATGTTCTTATAACAATTCATATACATCCATACCTTGTCCCCAAGAAAATAATATCCGAAAGGAATAATTTTTGTTGCAGATCCGCTTTTGGAAAGTGACATGAAACAAACACACTCATGAAAACTGGAGGTTCAAAACGGTGAATATTTCATCAGTTTGAGCATGGTTATTTTAGCAAGGGGCATCTCATGATTTTCTTTTCCATTTGGTCCTGCCATTTCCACCTTTTAACCACTTTCATAGCACTAAAGTGCTAGCTGGTAAGTTTTCTCCCTTTTTATCGCATATGACCGATAAACTCCATTTTCTGATGATCAAACTTTACGTCCCTTTAAACTTATTGATTGGCTCCAAAACAAACCCAAATACATCTCATGAATAAACAACAAGGATACAAAGAAAAATAATGAAGAATGATCCATTTTGTGTGTTTTGCAGAGCTCTGGTTCACTAATGGCGTTGAAAACTAGATGAGTGCATTTAACTATCTTTTCCCCTTTTTACCTTCAAATTTAGACCTTACACATGGCAAGATCCAAACAACGAAGGCCTTGGGGGAGAAATTTTCATTTCCTGACATTCGAGAGCAAAAAGTGCGATTTCTCATTTTATTCCACCCTCCCACAACTCTGCCGAAATCTAGACATGTGGCACCATCTGAATGGCTGAGAAAATGTGGTTCAAATCTGCCCTTTAAACTATTTTCAACAAAAAGCTCAAACTCTCAAAAACCTCTACCGGTCTACTTTGACTTTTCAACATGAACACGTGGCATACCATGATTGGAAAAAGGGTTTGTGGCTCAATTTGCAACATTTTAACTCTTTTGGTGAAAAAGGCTCAAATTCTCAATTTCCCCCGCAGGCCCGCCATTCCAATTTCATTCTCCAACATGTGGCATCATGTGACTGGTTGCGGGAAAGTGCTTTAGTTTTATATTTTATCCACTTTTGAAAAGGGGAAAATTTCCAAATTTCCCCCGAAGTCCATGCCTCCATCATTGACTTTTCAACGTGAACATGTGTTCCTTTCTGATTGACCGTGGGCCTCAACTAAGAAATTATCCCTTCGCATGAGCAGGACCGCGGGCACTTTAAAAACTTTTTTCCCTTTGTTAAAACAAGGCTAAAATTCCTAAATTCCTTCACTAGTCCGCCAAAGTTCCTATGAACTAAAAAATGGCCACGTGTCCCTTTCTGATTCTTCAACACATGGCAACACCTGATTGATTGCGGGGATGTGCTTCACTTTTTATCTGTATTTGAAAGGGAAAAATTCCAACCTTTCCCCCGAAAGTCTATGCCCTGCCATTGACGTTTCAATGTGAACACGTGTCCCATTCTAATTCGCTGCGGGCTTCAACTTGGAATTTACCATTTTGCATGGGCGGGGCCGTGGGCTATTTTAGAACTTTTCGGCCTTTTACCGAAATTCCTTAGAGAATAAAATGGATCCATCGGCCAAAACTTCCACCAAAGTTGTTCCAGGCAATCAAGGACCAGCGGGGATGCAGGGAAAATATGACTTTTTTTCCAAAATCACCAAAAGTGATAAGTTTAAAAAGAAACCCATCCGGCCTCATCCAATGGGAAACAAACGTGTAGCTTCACTTTTCTGAGCAAGAATTTTATGGGGAAAAGAAATTAGGAAATTGCAGGAAATGGGAAAAACACCATTTTTGCTCCCAATGAAGAATTTCTTTCTCTGCAAAAAGGTTAAAAATGAAAGATGCAAGGTCCCACGCATTCTGAACGTATAAAACAAGAACTAAAATCATTTCCCATCCATTTAAAATAGGTAAAACATTTTAATGGCAGCAGACTGAGGGAATTTAAAACATGGATTTCTTTTATGGCAGGGCTCCAATTTTCACAAAATTAGATTTGAAAGGGTGGGGAAAATTACGAGGACAATTGGCGTTACACTTTGGTATCATAGATGTGGGTTCAACGTTTGGACCCTGGGAAAACATGGGAACAAAACCATTTAGTGAAACTTAAACCTAGGACACTTGAAAATTTGGAATTAAAATAATAATAACGATAATAAAAAATTCATATTGTTGTGCTCACCTGAGTGGGCGTCTTTTTGATCCCAGTTATCAGGAAATGTTAGTTCAGTGTGATATTCTTATGAACTTCCTAAGTGATAGAAATTTGGTTCCTTGTGAAAAATGTTGGTTAATGGGTTCCTAGCTCTTGTGATTTTGGTCATGTGATGGTGTTGACCCTAGTAGAGACCCTCACTTATTTATATTGCTATTTTTTTTGATGCAATTATCGAGAATTAGTGCTAGAGGTAACGTTTAGGGGCCATTATAGAAGAGATTCAGAGATTGATTAGCTACTTAGAGCTCCCCTTTTTCTTCAGTCATTAGGAAAGTTTGGGTATGGTTGGTTGGAGGCTACAAAATTTGGTGATGTTCATCACTTTGAGCTCTTAATCCCCATATGGGGAGAGTGGATATCATGACATGATGTCATATTAGATCAAGTTTTATAAGTATATTCTTAGATGTGAGCTCAAGGTAGAGTACCCATTTACCGATGACACATGAAGGGCTTTAAATTGATTGTGATGTGGATAATTCATGTGTTTTATATTTGTAAACTTAAATTCTTTTATCAAGGACTTGCATTTTATTTTAATGATTTGTTGAGAAGCTCTGAGGCTCTTTTTATTATTTTTGTCTTATTGCAATATTTTCAAGGATTTAAATGTAGATACTTATCTATTTCTTTAGATTTTTGATATTTCTTGAATTTTATCTCTGTTTGTTGACTCGCACCTTGTTTTCCTTGAAGTCCCACTTGGCTAAATGTAGTCAAGAATGTTACGTGATTTTTTTTCTTCTCTGTTGGATGAGCTCATTCTAACTTGTTTACGTTGTGTTCTCTCATTATATGGGGGTACACTCTAGGTGTATTGATTGTTATCTTAGGTACTTTAGGTCATGCCTTTGGTTTTGGAGTGACTTGAATTTATGTGTCTAGTACCTTGTAGTGTCCCCCCTTTCGATACTCAGTTTTTCCCTAGGGAGAGGGCTCTCTCGTGTCGTGTAGTATAGTTGAAAGTTTTGGCATGGTGATTGTGTTTCTTCTTGCACCTTAGTATGAGTTTTGTTCATCATCACAAAAGATGTGATATTCAATATGAACTTATGGACTGTGTCAGGGATGGATTAACTCTTGAATAATTTTAGGTTTTTGGTGGATAGTGTACTATTGGGATATGATGGGCCACTGATGGGCATGTACTAGAGTCTTAACTTGGTTTCTTTGTGTTATTTTAGGAAATATCGACATTTTGAACTATAAATAACTTAGGAAAATATGGTTATACTCAAGATCCTTTCAAGTTTGTTCTTAAATAAGTATGTTTGTTTTGATCTTGATAATCCATAGATAGATATACCCTTCTCTTAATATTTTGAATTATTTATCATATACCATACTATAATCTATTAGCATCGAGTTATGTTAGGGAGATATTGATGCATTTGGATATTTTAGACTTTTTTCTTAGAGATTTTTGCTTTATAGGTCTTAATGTTCTGACCTTGGTTGTGTTTATGTCATGATTTTTCATCTAAGGCTATAACTCTTTACCTTAGATGCTATATTTTCGAGTAAATCATATGAGTGCCCTCTTGAAATTTTTATGTCCTCTTGGTGAGGAAGTATGGTTTCTATTGGGTAAAACTCCCCCTCTCATCTTGGTTTCTTGGTTGGTTGAAAGTATCTTGTGTAGGGATAAGTTTTTTTTTGGTAACTCTCTCTCTAATCTAGTGAACCTATTTTTGAGTTTAAACCATAAACATTGTTTTCTTCGTCATACTGATCTAAACTCCTTGAACTCGTAAAATCAAATTTATAAATTCATAATTTACACCTTCATAGTATCTCTTATTGATACTTGTGGAGACTCACTTGGAATGGATCGGTGATACATCTGACTCTTATGAAAACCCTTCTAAACTTGGTGTGTTCCATTTTGGTTAATAACCTCTTAATTTATATGAACTTATTAATGTGATGTGTTTGGCTCTTTCTACTCATTAAAATTCAATTGCTGTTTGGAGATAAATATGAGCATATTAGAACTCTAATTGGGAGGCTTGGATTTTCGAAACTTAATATGTAAATTTGGACATTAGGAAGATGGTTCCTTAATCTAACCTTGTATTTTAATAGAATGAAATAAAAACTCTGTGAAAAATAGCAAAGAATCCTCTCATACTCTACCTTGAGGTAAAATGAAAAATTTTTCCACCCATATTGTATAGGTAGATATCATGCCAACATTGGTGATGACCCTTAATGACACAAGATATGGGATATACTAATAATTAATGCATTAATTAGAAAACTTATAAGAAATATGCTTAGCAAATGTAACTATAACTTGTGTTTAATAGTTTAGAATATGGAACTGATAATTTTATGGGATTGAGATCATAAGTAGAATGTATAAATAAACAACCTTGATTATATAAATTGCTATTAAATGCCCTAAAATTTATAGAGGACACAATCTGAATGGTTAAGCTAATTAAAAGGTTCCCTTGAGCTACTGTATGAGTATCTAATCTCAATTGCTCCCTAAGATGTTGGGTTGTGAAATGGTTGAGTATTTCCCATACCTCCCTTTGTTATATCAAACAAAAAACATATGTATAAAGTTTATAATCACAATTTACATGCTAGAGTCATTTTTGGATCTCTCACTAGCTAGTATGAAATTTTTAGAAGTATGCATAAGGATATTATCCATCTTGTTGGAGAAGATTAATTTTTATGTTCATATTGGTGGACCCAAAATTCCATCATGACAAAGGTGGAAATAACTATTTGAACTTTTAAATATGTCCACCTACCATGAATAATGGAGTACCTTGTTGATAGTGTTGTGCTCTAGTCACATTTTACGCCCTTGAATATAAATGTGTGTAATTTTCCCTTGTTGGAGCCGTCTCAGGTCATCGTACCCTTTTGTTGTATTAGCTCGATAGGTGTATGATTTGTGGTCTTTTAGGAGAGAGTCTATATCTTAAGTTTTAAGAGAAGGTAACCTTCTTGTGTTTGGAATAGGTCATTGGTGACCTAGGCTTATTGACAAGCTTAGAAAACATATGTTAAGGATATGGGGGAATTTTTGGAATCTTCCTTTCTTTTGGGGAAAAAAATGATGTTGTCCCCCCTTGTCCTTTAGCGGATATAAGGGGAAGGTTATTTTTGTAAGTTTCCTACAATAATGTTTGGAGTGTTACTCTAGTACTTCACTTGATGGACATCCCTTGTTACCTTATTTTGTCTTAGCTTGTTCGAGTGTTCTTATGTGTTATAGTATTAGGCTTGACCTTCATTCTTAAGTTTATGTTGAGCCATGGTGGGGTTGAGAATAATAATAATAATTATTGTTATTATTATTATTATTATTATACATAGAGAAATGGTATCTCTTGTGTTGGATATGATAGTATGGGACAAATGATTTTCCCTTATACACCAAAAAAAAAGGAAATGTTTTCTGTCTTGATTCGGGTATCCTAAATTAGGATTAATGATGGTGTTGTGTTATGATATTTGACTACAAATTAAAGTTATGGAAACCTTTGTGGCCTGACTTATGCTTAGTTTTACCATGAAAATTTAAGAGAGTTTCTTCCAAATTATATAAACTATTTCAAATGAATAACCTACATCCTTGTAAACGATTTTGTTAAATTTAGGTGTTTTCCTTGTTGTTAAGCCTTGTTGTGTGTGGCGCTGAATTTATTGGCCCTATAAGATTGTGTGGATTCTCATAAAAAATTTAAGGTCATGATTGGTAGTTGCTAATTTTGTCAAAAAAAAAAAACAAACCTTGAAGTGTAATTCAACCTAAGTGGAAGTCTTATGTTTCCTTTTTACCTGTGTGTTGTTGCACACATGTGTGGCTTTGTGGACACCTTATGTACACAAATTTTCCTATTCTTCCTGGACTTTAGTATTTCATTCATTGGGATCCCATCAATAATTTCCTAGTTTAAATTTTTTGTATTGTAACTTGGTTAACCTCGAAGAGATTATTTTGTAGGTTTGAATGCTAACAATCTTGTTGGCAGGAGGTTTAGTATCCATGCCTAATAACCTTCCTTCTCTTTTTACAATAGTGTTGGACCAAACTTGGGTTCTGAGGGACACACTTTTTCTTCGAAGTAAAGAAACCCCGTGGAAGGCGTGACTTCTATTTGTATACCTTTGTTTCCCTACCTCTTTCCGTGACTTCCAAGAGGAAGTCAAGTCTAAGGGGAGGGAGATGTAGTGCCTACTCCTCTTTGACACCTATTTTGCTATGATCATGATTATTAGTTGCTTAGTGACATGGACAATTGTTCTGATATTTTGTATAGACTATTGTTAGACACTGTATGGAAATTGTGATTATCATGTATGTTTTACATGCTTATTATGGATTGTATGGGTACATAGAGGACATTGATAGATATTGCAGTACATGATGATGATTTAGTGTGGTTTTACTTATATGCTGACATCTTGGACTCTTGACAGTGGTGATTATGTTAGGACGATTGGACTAACCATATGTGTAGATTGATCTCAGGGTTTATTAATAATGTGATGACAATAAGGTGATCAATATTATGTTTGTCAAACACGTCTAGAGTAGGTATATAAGTTGCATTAAGTATGAATGAATTGCATGCTTGATGTAAATTATGAATTGTGATTATTGATGATTATAAATAATTGGTTATGAGTAGAATTGCTTACCCATGATAATGCATGTTCTGCTAGATTGTATGATGATTATTATATGATAGGATGCTACATGTGTTTTGAACTCTTGATGTATTAATATTTCCTTGACGTGGAAGGTGGTATTATCTTGGTTTCTTGTAAGAAACGAGAATCACTTTAAATGATGAAGGAACTAGGAAGACTAAACCATGGACAGAATGATGTGATGTTTACAACATGGTCACCTTGGCACATGTGTGTGTGTGTGTTGTTATTTTTCTTAGCATGCTAGCTAGGAGGTCTCCACGGGTGAGCACCTCATATATGACCATGGGTTTATGTGTTGTTTTTCACTCTTTTATTTTATTTATTTTATTGTATATGTGATTTCTTTAATGATAAAGTATTCTCACTTTATTATTTCTTAATTAATGTGCTCTTGATTAGTTAAATAAACATGTTGATTATGCTAAGTTAGGATGTGACTATGTTGGCATTAAATGGGTTAGATAGTCCTTCGTACCTTCATGATTTTTTGTTGGATTTGATTTTTCAGTTTGGGAAGAGTACACTTTCCCATCACTCAAACTCGAATTTGGGCTTTGAACCCACTTTTGGAGGCTTGTTGGACAATTTAAACTTGTCCCATACATCTTAAACCTTCCTACCAACCTTACCTATGATATAAGGGGTCAAATTTAGCACTCCTAATGTGATTTTGAAGGAAAAAGAGGTAATTAATTGCACTTTCTTACAAACCCTATTAATTGTGTACTTGAAAGTATGGAGTGGAGTATTGTGTGTATGAATGAAAATTGTCTTATCCTCACCTTACCCATTTATGGAACCTTGGATTATGTGTTTGACTTGTGATGTGGATTTGAGGGAAGTGATGTGGCATCCTACATGGAGCCACCTCACCATCCTCCCCACCATTTTCAATTTATTTGGAATTCTTAGCTGTTTTGGGTGCTACTTACTTGGAACTTTGGGAGCTTGCTTTTGGATTGGTTGGGATTTGGAAAGAGGTTGGAGTTTTTTGGTTTGAATATTGAACGTGCCTTTAATGGCAAGGTAGGGTCTTAAACCTTGATTTTTCTTTTTCCTTGTTTATTTGTTGTGTTGAAATTTGAATGAATGTAGGTGATTTTGTATGGGATTGGGTAGATCTTGGCCTTAAGTATAGTGTTGGGAGAGGTAAATGGAGAAATTTTTTTAGAGTTAAAAGGTATTATGTGAGGATTTTGTGGAAGGAGTGTGGGAAGGGTGTTCCACCTATGTGGATTTAAAATGAAACTATTTTATTTTACATTCTTGAAATGGAGAGATAAAGACTTTTGTGTGTGTATTTGATATGTGTTTAGTGCACTTGGAGGCTTTGGGTGGACCCCTATCCTAGTTAGGAGGCGCAAGGAGATGGCTACCATATTCTCTTCTCCTTTGGATTAGTTTTTAAGCCTTTGTGTTTTGGAAAGTTGTAGATTTTTGTTATTTGTTCTTGTATGTGCTGCAAGTTTTGTTGGTATGAATGAATGTATTATTGAGGCCGTTTGTGAAGAGCTACCATGGTTGTAACATTCCTTATTGTTCCATTGTTACGGTTCAGGGACCAATGAGAAGGTAGGCTTCACCTTCTCATTGGATTAAGGTTGGGAGGTGAGTGTTTCCTATGTTCCCTTCCTTGTTTTTTTTAAGATGAAGAAAGAGGAGTTTCAAATTTATGCTTGGGATGAAGTTGTGGTGGTTCATTTGTATAAAAAAAAGGATGAGATTCATTGTAAAATTAGAATTTTGTCTCCAACTTGGAGTGGAGGGATTTTCATTCATGTATTTTAAAGGTGAGCCCTTGTAAATGAATTATCTAAAATTTGTTATGAGTTACCAAGCCATGGAATGTGTATGATTGAAACTTGCATCTCATGAAGTTGAATCTTACTTGCATTGTATGAAGTTTTGAATCTACTACTTAAATAAAGTTTGTATTTTACTAAAATCTGAAATGGATCTCTTGAAATGGAAATGCGTATGGTTGAAAAAAAAAAGAGCATTGGAAATTTTTATTTGTTTAAAATATAGAATTTTATAATTGGAATTAGAAATGTGTTTAAGTAAATGGTTGGGTTCCCTTTTGAAAAATTCTTGTTTTTCCTTATATGCATATAAAAATATATATATTTGGTTGTGGTTATATTCATTTTCCTCTCCAAATAAAGGTGTAAAATGGTAGGATTTTATCATTGTTATTGCATTTTATATTATATTGCAAAGCAAAATTAAGGATATAATTAATTCATCTTCAAATCAAAAAAGTCACTCTCTCTCTTTCTCTACTTTGTAATTGATTTAAATGAGTAGAATAAAAAACCCAACAACTTTACACGCGCGCACACACACATATATATATAAAAGTATATTTTATTTTGTTTTACTTAAAAACAATGTATGTAGGTAAATTTATTTGTATCACTAGATGTATAAGAATATAAAAAATTATATTATATTATATAATATAATATAATTTTTTATATTCTTATACATCTAGTGATACAAATAAATTTACCTACATACATTGTTTTTAAGTAAAAATAAATAAAATATACTTATATATATATATATATATATATATATATATATATATATATATATATATATATATAAGGGATAGGCCGCCACCCTCTGCTGCACCACCCCCCCTCTAATAAAAACAATTGGCGGGGGGCAATGTACCCTCCCCCCACCACACTATTAAAAAATAAATAAATAAGTACCCCCCCCCCCCCCCCCACACTATACATAAAAATATATATAAATGTGTATGTGGGGGGACCGAACCCCACCACCCCCTCCCATCCACAAAAACACCTCCCATCCACAAAAACACAGGTAAACCTCAATACAAATACACAACACCATTTTTTATGGCCACGACCCTTTTTACACAGACTGAAATTATATATATATATATATATATATATATATATATATATATATATATATATATATAGGAAGCAAATAAATTCGTATATACACTATCTGTGTGACACACACACGCACACACATCTCACTTAAATGGGTATACCCAAGTGCTTAAGAAAAATGAGGGTAACCATTTACCTTAACCAATAAACTTGGTTGTTTCCCTTTTTTAAAAATTAAAAATTAAAACAAAACAAAAAATGTAAAACCGAGGAGTAAATAAATTCAATGGAGAGTAAAATAGAGGAAGGGTATCGTCCCATTTACATATCTTGGACAAAAACCTTCATAGCTTCTTTCCTCTTCCCTCCATGGCCTCCACCTCCTTCAACCTACAAAATCAACTGAACAAATGAAAATAAATTAAGGCAACAATGGAATAAAAGAAACCATAAGGTGAAATTAGGGCTTTTTAGTCAAAACTATATCTAAGGGATCCCATTGATTTAATATAAGGGTGGGGATTTGACCCTACATTTTTAATTTTTAGGTAATTTGATGGGAATGGGTATTTTAAAATTAAGAAAATGGGTTTTGAGTAATGGCATCACCTAGGATGTCCTAACTAATGGGTTAGGTTGTGTTGTGACCTTTCCATTAGGAGTCAATAAAACGACTACGAATAAAATGTTGATGCTTGCGCTAGACAACCTTCCATCCACCTCTGCCATTCTTGGGGTTTGAAAAGTCAATAAGATCCATGACCAAGTTTTAACAATATTTTTCCATCGTTTCCCTCCTAGTCTGAACTCGACCCGCATTAAACAAATTCTTCATACCAATGATGTCCACACCGACTGCAGTGGAAGTATTCAAATTAAAGTTCAAGTGGTTCCCATACACATCACCTCTTCAGTCACCATTAAACCTTTCCTCCATCATGGCACAAACACCATGGTTACCATTCTCCGCCTTCCTTCCTAACGCCATCATTTTTTCCCATGTAGCATTGATAACGGATTCCAAATTGGGATTATGTGACCAATCCACCTGTCCACCACTGTTGGTTATCAGTCCCACGTGCTTCCTCAATTTGAATTTTTAACTAGGTGACTGTTTCTCAATGGATCCCTGAGAGAATCCCCCTAGTGAAACCTACACGTCATCACCTCCCTCTCTTTAGCATCGCAATCCCTACGCCTTGTCCAGAGAGGGAAAGACACGTTACACTTCCGTCGATCTGCCAATAGGAGTAATATTTCTCTCAATCGATTCATCAATTTATGCAATCATCTCATCTCCATCTTCTTCACTGTACTCCACCATTTCATCATCATACTCCTCTATGAATGGCTCGCCATCATCAATCTGTGAAACAGGAGCCCAATGCTCTCCCTTGGTTTCTTCCTCCAACTAGATCGACTTATATCCCCTGCAATAAGATTTTTCCTCACTCACCTTTTTACACTTGCTGCATATAACATGTATCCACTTGTTACATTATTCATACTAAAGAATAAACTTAGGAATTTAATGTTAGTACTCACATTAATATTATATTTAATACATTAGTAGAAAGGTTTGAAATAAAAAAGCATTCTAAATATTGATGAATAAAATAGGTTATAGAAATTTGTAGCTAAATTGTGAAGAAGGGGCTCCATTAGGTTAACAGGAATCCATAGTGCTTTTGTATGTAGAAATGATAGGTGGAATAAAAATATTCATGTTTTTAATTTTGAATCAATTTTTATGGTTATGGTCTATAATTATTCAAAGTACTTGTTAGTGTAGAATCACAGTACCCCCAAATGAGTTCTACAAGTATGTTTTTCTAAGGCAAAGTCATTTGGTGTGATTGCATAACATTGAACCTTCCCCAAGGTGTGGGACCTTTTAAAAATGGGAAAACTCTCTAGATTAAAGGTTGGTTCCTATTCCTCTATGTTCAGGTGCATACGTGCAAGAACTTGCAGAGGATATCTCTTTATACCTAATCTAAACTTTCCAAGGAGACAGGGGTAAAAGGAATACATGAAATCAAAGTAAGCTATAAGGTGATGCGCTGAAGGAATGATGAACATTTGTTTTGCCAATAGAAGACAAACCAAATAAATGCATGCAATAAATAAGCACATATAACCAGATCTATAATGAAAGATCAGATGAAATCAAAAGATACAAGAGAGGATCTAAAGTCGATCACAGACGTGTTGTATTGCTCTGCAGATTGATACAATGTTTTACAAAGAGGCGAAAAGGCATAAATGTGTTATAGTCTAGTAGAAGGTATGAAACTCCATGAGTTTCCTTGCTAGAAGAAAAGGGGAGCCTGCAAAAACAAAGAATGTCCAACCCTTTATAATGAATCTCTGCCCCATGTATTTATAGATTCGATCAGAGACAAGAAAGAGAGAAAGAAGAGGGAAAATAAGGTTAAATCTCAACTACTAGCTATTAATGCCCCTGATAAAATATGTCCCCAAATCAGTCTTGACTGCCTCAACCATTGGTTTAGTGCCTTGAAGGAAGAGGAAACAGCGGAAAACAGATCGAATCTGATCTGGTTGTTGGGGTGAGGAGATCCTGTATTAAAGGCCTAAATATGTTTCTTCATTTTTCACCTACCAGGGCCTAAGAAAAATTATTATTTATCCTTCCATGGTGTAGAAGATGTCGAGACGCTTCCAACGGTGTCAAGATTTGTAATTATTCGATCCCTGAGTCGAAATATATGCCCCTTCGAAGTTTGTATCGAGCCCGTATGAATGGGTGGGAAAACAATTTGAAAAATGGGTCCCCTTTTGATATGGGACACGTGGCACCCTATTTAGAGAAAAAATTGGGCTTGCAGGTCCGACAATTTATCTTTTTCCCTTCTCCACAAAACTCAGAAAAAACCCCACAGCCTCGAAGCTCCGCCTGGACACGTGGCACCCTTTGGTTGGCTGGGGGGCTGCGCTTCCATCCTTATCTTTGTGCATTTTTTACAAAAGGCAAATTTTCACTTTTCCTCTGACTCCCCACTTTGGCCTTGACTCGGGCTCGAACACTGACTTTTTCCATTTGGGATGACAAAGGGTGAAAAACCATCATTCCCCCCGATGGCCCGCTTACATTGACTTAGGCCCAAATGCTAACTTTTTCCCCTTTGGCAGAGTTGCGGCCCATTTTGTGTTTTTTGGCTAAGTCTTTTTGCTTAGTGGGGGGCATATCTCTTGATCTGGGACATGTGGCAGCCTGGTGCTCATTTGGGAACCTTCTCTCTCCAATCCTTGAATCATTGCCATTTAGACACTTGGCGGCCTCCACCGGCTTGGCCTATGCATTGACTATTATACTGACTCTACCCCTTTTTTCTGAGATTGGACACGTGGAGGCACCACGCTTGCTTGAAATCCCGGCTCAAAGTTTTCCTTTGGAGAAGCGTCGAGTTGACACTTTTCGGCTTCCGCTGGTCTGTGGACTTTTCAACGGTCCCTCTTACCCTTTTGGACTTTGGGCTACGTGGCGAGCTCACACTCATTTGGGTCTCTACTCTGGGACTAACTCTTGGAGATGTGCCACACTGACACTTGGCATTATCCACTTACAGTTCTATACTTAGCCAATTTTGAGGGCCTGCCAATATCCACCTTTTAAATCTATTTGACTGTTTGCTACGTGGAGGGTTGGCACAAGTTTGAGTCTCCACCTTGGGCTTCCTTTTCAGATTTGTGTCCGAGATGACACCTAGCTGCTCTCGCTTAGTTGAAGACTTTTCAATGGTCCTCGCAACCTTGTTTGGGGCTCTGGATGCATGGAAGCCTGGCGCAAGTTTGGGCTTCCCCTTTTAGATTCATCTTTGGAGAAGCGTCGTTAGGACACGTGGTTCCTTCCGCTACCTCCTCCATAATTAGTCAATTTTGGACCCTTTCCTGAACCATTTTGAGCCCAAGGACTTTGGATCTTCACCGTTTCTTCCCTCTCTTGCTCCTGGTTCCTCTGTAGCACTTGCCCCTTCTTTTATGACCCTATTATTCCACTGTTGAGTTCCCTTTAACTTGAAAAATGGATTTAAGACATGGAAACGGCTCGATAAGTCATTTCTTTTGCATAGGGTCCCTTAGTATTTCTCGGCCCACACCACTCCAAATGTTGAGTCCCTCTGCGACCAATTTATAGACCCGAATGAGTTATTTCAGGTTCCTTCTACGTGGGGTCATGACTGATCTGATATTTGACCCTGGGGGGGCGAAATATGGATAACAATTTGGTGACTCATAGGGGTATCTGCCTGCTAGATGAAAAGACCAATTGCCTTGTCATATCTGTTGGGCATGGAGTCAAGAATGATGGTCTGATACTGATTTTACCTCTGATTCATGAGCCCAACTATTTTGCACTCTCAATTTTCATAAGAAATCTCTAAATGAAGGTTTCTGAGAGTAGAAAATTGTTTTGACTCAAGCTTCATCTTATCTCTCTGAATGGGTTACATAAGAGCAACAAAACAAGCACCACAACTATGTATAAAATTGAAATCATACATGCTCCAAATAGAACATGCAGAGCATGCAAATCACTTAGGAGAAAAGCAACCTAAACTACAGCAATGCGATGTGCACAAACACTTAGAGGAAAGAGAAACTAAACTAATATGTATAGGGTGAGAACTTTCCTTTTAGTAACAGTGCTTAAGATAGATCCCATTCACTTGAATCTTCAACTCCTCACCCTCCAATGTAGACAATTGGAAAGCATTTCTACTCTTACATTTTGTGACCATGTAGGGGCCACTCTAAATGGCATCAAACTTGGAATGCCTTCCTGGTTTTTCTCGATCTGCATCCCATTTCAGAACCAGGTCTCCTTCCTAGAAGGTCCTTGATTTTTCCTTCTTGTCAAAGCATTTCTTGATTGAATCCTAATTCTTCTCTATTGCTTGGATAGCATGCTCTCTGGTTTCTCCTAATTCTATCAGCTCTGCATACCCGGCCTCCATTGGTTCAAATTCAGACATCTCTAGTTACTTTACGAGCTCTAATGCTGGCAACTCAAGTGATATAGGAAACACTGCTTCTTTCCCATAGACAAGTTTGAATGGAGAGCTTCCTGTAGATCTCTTGGGTGTTATCCTATCAGCCCATAAGGCCATTTTGAGCTTTGTGTGTCAGGTTCTCTGATTCTCATCAAGATTCATTCTGATGATCTTTAGCAGGTTCTTGTTTGTGGACTCAGTGTGGCCATTACCTTGAGGGTAATAGTTTGATGAAGTGTTCAAGTAATGTCCCATTCTTAACAGCCCATCCTGTGATCTTGGAACCTATGAATGATAATGCATTTTCTGATATAATGGTGGTTGGCACTCCAAATCTGGTCACTATCCCTTCATAGAAATCTAGTATACTAGACTCATTAGCTTCCTTGAGTTCCACTGCCTCGGTCCACTTGGTGAAATAGTTTGTTGATGTCAGAATCCATTTGTGGCCTTGGCTTGAATTTGGATTGATGAATCCAATGAAGTCCAATCCACATTGCATGAAAGGTTGGTCGACTAAAATTGGGTGCAATGGGAGTGTTGCTAGCCTTTCTTTTCCTTTGAAGAATGCACAATTCCTGCACCTTTTGATCCATGCATAGCATTCACTAAACACTCTGGGCCAATAATAACCTATTTTCATGATTTTGAGTGTTGTCACCCTTGGAGAAAAATGGCCTCCAACTGCTTCGACATGGAATTCTTGTAGTACTCTCTTAACCTGATCTGTTTCAATGCATCTCAGCAGAATGCCATTGATGTCTCTTTTGAACAAGACACCATCAATAAGAACATATGGGATGGCCTGTAGCCTGAAATGTCTCCTCTTTTCTTTATTCATCCCATGAGGACACAGGCCTATTTGGAGGAAGTGCACCATGTCTTGGGTCCAACAAGGAGCAGGTACATCATCACTTCCTTCTTCTTGATTATCCTGTAGAACAAAAACAACCTCCCTTTCCCTATCTGCTTCGTCTTGTTGACTTGAGGAAAGTTGTTCACACAATCCCTTTCCACATGGACCAGCTTAGTGACCTTGATCTCAATGTCATATTCCATGACACGAGTGATCCACCCTGCACGTTTTTCATTTAGGTCCTTGCTGAGAAGGAATTCTTTAACTCCCGCATGGGAGACCAACAATTGGATTTTATTATTTGAAACCAGGTGCTTGAACTTCTTTAATCCCCTGATTACTGCCAGGACTTGCTTTTTGATGAAGGAGTATCTCACTTCATAGTCTTCTAGACCTTGACTGAAGAAAGTGATTGGTTGTTTTGTAACTCCCTTGTTCTACTGAACTAAGATTGCAGAAATTGTGTCACTGCCACCAAAGGCATACAGTATGAAGTCTCTAGAGAAATCTGGATTTACAAGAGTTAGGGCTTGTGATATAGCTTCTTTGATGGCCTCAAATCTTTCCTTTCCTTCAGCTATCCATCTAAATGCTAAGCTCTTCTTCATCATCAACGTTATTGGCTTAACAAGGGCAGTAAAGTTTGGCACAAACCTACAGACAAAATTGATTTTTCCCAAGAAGCTTTGAAGAGCCTTCTTGTGGCTTGGCAATGGCAATGCTCCTATTGCTTCAACTCTCTCTGGGTCAATTATCAGTCCTTCCTTTGATATAATATGGCCTAGAAGCTTGCCCTCATGGGCCAAGAATATGCATTTTTTAGGGTTCAATGACACCCCAAATCTTCTACACCTTTGAAACACCTACCTTAGGTGGAAAAGGTGGTCTATCTGCATTTTTGGAAAATACTATAATGTCATCCAGATATATCAGTATATTTTGTTTGATCATCCCCTTGAATTCCATATCCATTTCCCTTTGAAAAGTGGCTCTGACATTAGACAATCCAAATGGCATTTTTCTGTAGGCATAGGTGCCCTATTTGGTGGTGAAAGTTATTTTGAACTGATCATCTTCTTTCACCATGATCTGGTTGTACCCTGAGTAGCCATCTAGGAGGGAGAATCTCTCTGACCCAGACACTACTTGCAAGATCTTCTCCATTGAAGGGAGTGGGTAGTGATCTTTGAGGGAGGCTCTATTCAAGTCTCAAAAATCTACACACAACCTAATCTCTCCATTTTTCTTCCTGACTGGGACCAGGTTTGCAACCCAACTTGAGTGTTTGATTGGAAATATGATACTTGCCTCTATCATCTTGTTCAACTCTTTCTTCATTAGAGGCTCAATGTGTGGGTTGACTGGTCTCTTCTTTTTCCTGATGGGATGAGCAGCTGGATCTAGTTTGATTGTGTGTTGTACTAGCTTTGGATTGAACCCTCTTAGGTCTTCATAGCTCCAAGAAAACACATCTTGAAACTCTTGGAAAAGTTGTATGAATTCATACCTTTCTTTCTCGGTTGGCCACTTTTCCAATTTGAAGTGTTTTGTCTTCTCCAACTGGGATTGACTCTGAATCTTCTCCTTTGATCTGCTATGTTAGCCTTCTCTTTTCTAAACTGATCATTAGGATTGAAGATAGACTCCAATGTCACTAAGCCTTTGGGAAGCTTGTTTGTATGCAGCTGTACTATCTGATTCATGTATTGTTGTTCTAATCTGCTTTGGTTTCTAGCTGAGAATTCAGCTTCTTCTTGTAAAAGTTAATGATCTACTGATCATTCTCGAACACCTGTCAGCATGTGTTGTTATCTGGCACTATTGGCCTCACAACTATATGGATATGTGGTTGTTCTTTGTCTCTTTTGATGTTGTCGACCACATCAAATGTTGCTCCAACTGCTATAAGTCTATCAACAACTTCATTCTCCTTCCTGGGTATGGACACAATGTTGAAGGCCTAGAAATCCTCCATGAGATCCCATACTCTACTCTTGTAGTTCTTAAGAAGGTCATTTTTGACAGCATTAAGTCCTCTGACTTGATTGGCAACCAGTTCACTGTCACCAAACACTTGTAAGTTCTTGATTCCAAGCTTTCTTGCCCAATGAAGACCATGGACCAAAGCCTCATATTCAGCAGTGTTGTTTGAGTAGGAAAACTGAAATCTGAAGGCTGAATAATATTTCATACCTTTGGGGGACACAATCATAGCTCCTCCTCCAGCTCCTTGTCTACTCCTTGAGCCATCAAAGAACAATTTCCATACTTCATTGTCATCTTTATATTTTGGCTTAATTAGGTCAGGAAGAGGATGATTCTCTTCATGTAGATAGTAAACACCTAGCTCAGATTCTTCCATCTCTTTATAGGGGTCAAAAGCATGAATTTTGTTGGCCCACTCATCGAGAGTCAAGTCTGGGATACATCCCACCTTGGTATCTGCTTCACAAGTGCTTAGGAAGTCTTCTTGATTAGAATCTAAGTAGTTGGCATTGATTTGAGCTAGGCACATAAGATTCGATACGATAATCAACAATGGGTTTAGATATGATTGTGGCCTTCGTCCCATACCTCATTATAAAGAGCATGTGTGACCAATCAGCAGACATATAGCCTTTGATTTTTGAAGTGAAGTCCCTAGACAAACACAAAGCAAAATGTGGTGGCAAATCTATGATTGATACGTTCTCCAAAATAGTCACATTGGAGAATGCATGTAGAGTGAGGCTCAGATCCTTGATGATTCCAATAGTTGTCACCGTTGTCACATCTAATTGCACTACCCCCTAGATATGACTTCTGTATTGAAGACCCAATAGATCAACTATTTGTTTGGGCATCACAAGAACTACTAGCCCCAGAATCAATCATACAATTGTGCACCAATTTGTCTCCAATAATCAATGAAACATAAAATGGAGGAGGCCTCATATTCTTACCTCGTTGTTCTCCATGGTTTATCTCAAGTTGAGCCACGTTGGTAATCACCTTCTCTTGCTGACTAGGGGGTTGATTTGAACTTGACCGATTCTATATAGCAGTCTACAATAGATCCTTTTTTCCTGGAATGGCTAGTGACTCCCATAGTGAAATGATCACACTTGTCCTCTTCATTTGCTCAATGATATTGAATGAACTATCCCTTTGCTGCCCCTTCCCATGCACAATTTTCTCTTGTACATGGGTTGTCACAATCGATGTTTGAGTGGATTTGGAAGGTGGATTGAATTGGTTCTACATGTTGGGAGTTATATTTGGAGCACCAACACCTTGCAAATTGATGGAAGATTGAGGGTTACCTGAACTCAGTGGTTAACCCTCTCCAATATTTCTCTTTTTGGACCGTGTATTAGCAGCCACACTTTGAGAAGGGAACTAATTCATCCCACAGAAGTCCTGTTATCCAAAATTCACCCCCCCAGGGTAATTTTGATAACATGCATCAGAATATTCAAGTCCCAAGCAAATTGATTGATTCAGAGCAAACATCATGTTTCTGGGGTTCCCTCAGATTTTTTCTAACTCCCCTGGCCGAAGAAGGAAAGAGAAAGCTCTGAGAAAATGTGAAAAAATTGCAAAAGGCAAGTAGATTGATCCAGGAAAAATCGTGAAAATTGGCTAAGTCCTGCTCAAGGTCGCCTTTGGGACAATTGGAACGAATGTACGCGAAAGGCGCGGATCGGCCGAAAAGCCTCCAGGCAGTCCAAACGGTTTGGGACGTGTGGGACAGAAAGACGCGGATCAGCCAAAAAGCCTCCAGGCGGCCCGCTAAGCATTTGGGACAATCGGGCCAGAAGTACGTGGCGGGCGAGAGAAGCCGATCCGGCCGAAAGAGGAAGAAAAATGACTAGCTGCTGAGCGGGACAGTTCGGGACAAGAGTACGTGAAGGACCCAAACCGGCCGGTTCGGTCGAAATGGGAACAAACAGTCCGAAAAGAAAATGGGACATCTGGGCCGCATGGACACGAACCGACCGGTTCGGCCAAAATGGGAAATTTCAGCACTGTGCCAAATGGGACAAAGGGACGCGTGGGACGCGGATCGCCGAAAAAGCCAAAGAGCCAACCAGATTGCGCCACGTGTCATCAGCGGATATGGGATAGGGAAGCCCATTTCGGGCAGATCGGAAGTTTTTGTCCCAGACAGCACTGGGACATCCGGGACAAATGTACGCGAAGGACGCGAAAACCTGAAAAGCCCGAAAACCAATGAGAAGCTGCCACGTGTCCTCACAAGAGAAAGGTCCAAAAAGTCAAAGGGGCGAGTTTTCGAGCACTGATCCGAACCAATGGGATAGTGTCACGTGTCCCAGCTAGGGCCCACAAGGAAATTTCAAAGGAAAACCCACCAAAAGGTGGAGGAGAGAGAATTATTCAGTGAATCAGAGCCTGCCACGTGTCGTCCAGGTGGCGAAGCGCAGGAAAATATTTCAAAATCCGTTCTGGTCTGTTCCGTGCCCTAAATCTTCAGATCGTCATATCTTTTGATCCAGAGCTCGGATTCACATGTTCTTGATATCAACGGAAAGCTTGTGAGATGCTCTACATGATTCCGGGGTTAATCTCGAATTTTGGTGCAATGTGGAGAGATAAAGTTCAGAAACGTCTCTCGCACGTAGTAATGGCCAGAAGCGACGTTTCAACAACCAGTTTAATGCTCATGGGTCGCATCCTTCTTCAGCACGGCCAGAAGTGACATTTTAGCGGCCAAATTAATGTAGAATGGGTCACATTCTCCTCCAAATCGGTCAAAGATGGCAAGGTATGGGTTGGTAAGGTATCCCATGCTATTTTAATGCATCTGCAGTCAATGAGGAATGGGCTTGCACGTTTTCCCACGTTTCTGTCCCCTGGGCTCGACCCATGCAATGTAAAAAGCCAGATTTGGCTCAAAAATAAAAAAGTGGTTCATTCTTTCTGATCTGCCCTCCCTTCTTTTCTTCTCTAGGGTTAAAAATGGAGTTCGAGCCTCCTCCCTTGCTTTGTAATGGCGTTTTTTCCATTTACTATTGAAATGATGTTCTGTGCAAACTTCTGGAGCAACAAAACGTGTTTTGTGATGCATCTGTCCATCCTTGCTCATTTTTGCTTGTTCTCTTCTTGCCTCTCTTCATTGCAGGTATCTGTGCATGTTTGAATGTTCATTACAGGTTTGGAGCTGTGTTCATGGAGTTTTGGGACATTTTCTGTGTGAAATCTATCCTTGGGCCTGTGATGCATCTGTCCATCCTTCCCATTGCTCACCTCTCTTTTTCCCATGGTAGTTTTGATAGATGTCCAACATTCTCCTTCTCTGGTGTATCACCGTTTTAGTGTAGGCTTTTGTTTTTTTTCCTTTCTCTCTCTCTCTCTGTCTCCTTGGCATGGTTAGATTAGGATTAGATTAGCTTACCTGCACTAGAATAGCTTGTGGCAGGTAGTTTAGGAGCAGGAACCAGGCTTCTCTCGAGAATCCTTTCTCATTTTTCAGGTCCCACACCTAGAGAAAGGATTCAATGTTGTGCAATCACACTGGATGCCTGTGTGATCAACCTAGAAGCCTGATCTGTTTCCAGGGGTGCTGTGATTTTGCACTAACAGCTTTGGCACGCTCGGTGGGACCTTAGAAGTCTTCCACTTCATCTTTTGCAGGTTGGTGTGTTCCTGTGAAGATTTCAGCCTTTGGAGGCACTTACAAACACATCTGGCGACTCCATCTGATCAGCAACCCATTTCTCTGAGCTTGCAGACCCGTTTCCATCCATTTTCATTCATCTTTCTTTCCATCCCTTTCATTCTTTTCCATTCCATGAAGTTGTGCAACCATGACTTCATTTCCATCATGGAATTCACATCAACAACAACAGTATATTCCACCTCCAACATGTTTTACAAATCCTCCAAATCAGCATTTTGAGCAGATTCAAGATCAGTATGCATACCCATATGAGCAACAGTGCCAAAGTCAGTTTGGCTATAGAGATTTCCAAGAGCAAGAGTATGCATACAATGAAGACCATCAGATCCAAGATGCTGGTTTGTTGGAGAAAATCCAAAAGATGGAGGTAAAGATGCTGCAGTCCAGAGCAACAGCTCAAATGAGAGCTTTCAGAATTGGTTGCAGGACTCCTTGTCCATGGGGAGGCCCTTTTCCAAGACACTTCAGCCCTCAGGAGAAGCTAGACTTCATGATAAAGATGCTGCCCCAACTTGCACAATGGACAGCAGAAATAGAGGCCTATACATTCGGTGTTGAACAACCTTGTCAATGGGTAAGTTCTACACCATCATCTGGTTTCTCTCTTCCCATTACTCAAGCAGCATCATCTCATTTGGACTTGCAAATTTTAAACTCTCCATCTGCTATCCCAAATGTTGATCCCATTTCTCCACCTCTCAGTCTTCCACCCCATCTCAATTCTTCTTTCCTTTTCCCTTCCAAACAGTCATCCCCTCCACAAGAGCTAACAGAAACACCCTCTCCTCCAAAGAAACAAGAGGTTTCACTGCCTCCACCACCACACGAAATTGTAAAATCAGTTGAGTTATAACCCATCCCTCCTCTTGCATTCCCAAGTCCATGTTGGGAAGTTGAAAAGCAGAATGCCAGTCAAGGAAAACAACAACAAAAAGAGAAGCCAAACAAAGATGAAGAAATTCAAAGTCTGAAGAGTTGGGCTCTTAGATTTTGGATGACAAAGATCCCCTTGATGGTTAAACCTACAGAAGAGGTTGGAGTTGGAGAACAAATGGTGGTTAGGACTGATTTGGTTGCAGCAGAAGAAGAAGATATTGCAGTCCCAACTTGTCCTCTAAAGCAGCAAATTGAAGAGTTTGACTTGACAAACTTCATGTTGGAGGAGGAGTTCAATCAAGAGCAAGATTGTCTTCAAAAATTGGAGGAAGGAGAAGCTGCTCCAAATCCAAAAGAAGAGGAGCACATTCTAGCTGTGGAGGAGAAAAGTGCAGATCCAAGGGCTTTGAGCACAAAGCAGGCTACAGGAGAACCTTCAGTTCTTCTTTCCACTTCATCTCTCTCAAGTTCTATTACTGAAAAGGAGTTTGATCTCTCAAAATCAATATTGGAGAGTGAAGGAAACCATGGTGGTCAAGTTGCAGATCAAGAGGACACCATGGAGGAAGTTGAAAACGAGCAGCAGGACAGCAATGAGGCAGTTTACCTGTCAGATTTGGAGGACTGTTTTGATGGAGAAGAGCCGGTTGAGTTTTCACCATTCTCTCTTTCATCATCCACATTCCAAACACCAGAGTTTGCTGTCATGGAGGAGAGCATTCATTTGCAGCAGCCCGCATCTTACAGCAGCTCTTTGGAATCAAAATTGGAAGATTCTAATCTTCCCTGTTCTTCATTAGAGGAAGAGAAAGGACAGAAGGATTCCACCATTTCTTCCACACCATCCACCCAAGAGGGTCTACAAGAGAACTCCATTCTTGGAGTTGAAAATCAGAGATATGGGCATATCAAACAGACCATACCTTGCCCAATCAGGTATTTGGCTTCATTGGAGACAAAGGAGAAGCCACAACTGGTCATGCTCACTTCTGGGTATGAGGATGAGCTATTGACCCTGAGACTGATATGGCCTAGAACTATTAGCTTGTTGTCTTTTGATGGTTAATAGCTCATTCCCCATGTTTTGAAGTTGTTTCAATTTTTTGGTGTTGCTGGTTTTGCTCTTGCACAGTTCGTTCCAGTGGCATTTTGGTAAGAACAACTCCATGTCCGGTGGGTTTCAAGTGGCTCAGAGGGAAGTTTTCAAAGTTCAGATCAGTTTTCAGGCTTGCTAACAACTCCATGCCCAATGGATTGCTTCAGGTAACTGGTCTTTTCATCTAGCAGGCAGATGACCCCGCTGAGTCGCCAAACTGTTATCCAAAATTCACCCCCCCAGGGTAATTTTGATAACATGCATCAGAATATTCAAGTCCCAGGAAAATTTATTGATTCAGAGCAAACATCATGTTTCTGGGGTTCCCTCAGATTTTTTCTAACTCCCCTGGCCGAAGAAGGAAAGAGCAAGCTCTGAGAAAATGTGAAAAAATTGTCGAAGGCAAGTAGATTGATCCAAGAAAAATCGTGAAAACTGGCTAAGTCCTGCTCAAGGTCGCCTTTGGGACAATTGGAACGAATGTACGCGAAAGGTGCGGATCGGCCGAAAAGCCTCCAGGCGGCCCACTAAGCATTTGGGACAATCGGGCCAGAAGTACACAGCGGGCGCGAGAAGCCAATCTGGTCGAAAGAGGAAGAAAAACGACTAACTGCTGAGCGGGACAGTTCGGGACAAGAGTACGCGAAGGACCCGAACCGGCCAGTTCGGCCGAAATGGGAAATTTCAGCACTGTGCCAAATGGGACAAAGGGACGTGTGGGACGCGGATCGCCGAAAAAGCCGAAGAGACAACCAGATTGCGCCACGTGTCATCAGCGGATATGGGACAGGGAAGCCCATTTCGGCGGATCGGAAGTTTTTGTCCCAGACAGCACTGGGACATCCGGGACAAATGTACGCGAAGGACGTGAAAACCCGAAAAGCCCGAAAACCAATGAGAAGCTGCCACGTGTCCTCACAAGAGAAAGGTCCAAAAAGTCAAAGGGGCGAGTTTTCGAGCACTGATCCGAACCAATGGGATAGTGCCACGTGTCCCAGCTAGGGCCCACAAGGAAATTTCAAAGGAAAACCCACCAAAAGGTGGAGGAGAGAGAATTATTCAGTGAATCAGAGCCTACCACGTGTCATCCAGGTGGCGAAGTGCGGGAAAATATTTCAAAATCCATTTTGGTCTGTTCCGTTCCCTAAATCTTCAGATCGTCATATCTTTTGATCCAGAGCTCGGATTCGCACGTTCTTGATTTCAACGGAAAGCTTGTGAGATGCTCTACATGATTCCAGGGTTAATCTCGAATTTTGGTGCAATCTGGAGAGAGAAAGTTCAGAAACATCTCTGGCACGTAGTAATGGCCAGAAGTGACGTTTCAATAACCAGTTTAATGCTCATGGGTCGCATCCTTCTTTAGCACGGCCAGAAGTGACATTTCAGTGGCCAAATTAATGCATAATGGGTCGCATTCTCCTCCAAATCGGTCAAAGATGGCAGGGTATGGGTTGGTAAGGTATCCCATTCCATTTTAATGCATCTGCAGTCAATGAGAAATGGGTTTGCATGTTTTCCCACGTTTCTGTCCCCTGGGCTCGACCCATGCAATGTAAAAAGCTAGATTTGGCTCAAAAATAAAAAAGTGGTTCATTCTTTCTGCTCTGCCCTCCCTTCTTTTCTTCTCTAGGGTTGAAAATGGAGTTTGAGCCTCCTCCCTTGCTCTGTAAACTTCTAGAGCAACAAAACGTGTTTTGTGATGCATCTGTCCATCCTTGCTCGTTTTTGCTTGTTCTCTTCTTGCCTCTCTTCATTACACGTATCTGTGCATGTTTGAATGTTCATTGCAGGTCTGGAGCTGTGTTCATGGAGTTTTGGGACATTTTCTGTGTGAAATCTATCCTTGGGCCTGTGATTCATCTGTCCATCCTTCCCATTTCTCACCTCTCTTTTTCCCATGGCAGTTTTGATAGATGTCCAACATTCTCCTTCTCTGGTGTATCACCGTTTTAGTGTAGGCTTTTGCTGTTTTTCCTTTCTCTCTCTCTCTGTCTCCTTGGCATGGTTAGATTAGGATTAGATTAGCTTTCCTGCACTGGAATAGCTTGTGGCAGGTAGTTTAGGAGCAGGAACCAGGCTTCTCTCGAGAATCCTTTCTCATTTTTCAGGTCCCACACCTGGAGAAAGGATTCAATGTTGTGCAATCACACTGGATGCCTGTGTGATCAACCTAGAAGCCTGATCTGCGTCCAGGGGTGCTTTGATTTTGCACTAACAAGTCCTCAGCCTACCAATTGACAAGCATAGTCTCACCTAGAGGTCCTTCTTGTTGAGCTCCTCGTTGTTGATCTCCTTCTGGGCTAGGTTCCTGTGGCACCATACCGGTTTGTACCATCAAGGCTTGATTTAGTGCACCATTCAACCACATTGATTAGTTATATGGTTGATTACATGGGAAACACCAATCATATTCATGTGCCATATTATTATGTGTTAGAACCAATGCCCTTGATATTGAAGTTTTGTTTGGATCATATGACTTGAAAGGTCTAGTAGCTTGAGGTTGTGCTTGGTTTTGGCTCTAATTTACGGTTTGAAATGGTGGCCTATTTTGCTGGTATTGGGGTCTAGTCTGATATTGACCCTGAGACTGAGCCTGAGACTGATATGGCCTAGAAATCTGAGCTTGTTGTCTTTTGATGGTTACTAGCTCATTCCCCATGTTTTGAATTTGTTTCAAGACTTCTTGGAGTTCCTTAGAGTTGTTAGATGTTGATGTGGAGGCTTCAGCTGAGCTTTAACTCTTAGGGGTGGGTATAGGAGCTAATGTAGGCATTTGGCTAGTATCTGGGCTTTCTGACTTAGGGTACAGAGGCATGGTTTTCCTAGGAGTTATTTTACCAGCCTGAATCGAATGGTTCTCGGCCACTATGGAAAGGCTATAGGCTGTAGGTAAGGTGGTGTCCCCCATTGACACAATCATCAAATAAATATAAGAATTTAAAGCCCTAAGAAAGTATAAGAAGGCATCTTCATTAGTGGGCTTTACTGCTGTTGGAATCCTATCCCAGGTTCGCTAGAATCTGAGGTTGAAGTCTGTCAGCTACTCGTTCGGGGCTCTCTTGATTTTTGTTAGTTGCTCCAACAAAGAAAATTTATCACCTTTCTCTCCAAACTGGTTGTGAAGAGCTATGCATAGCCGATTCCAATTTTGGATAGAGCCTACTTCAAGACTCTTGAACCATTGCGAGGCTTTACCTTTGAGTGAAGAGGCGAGCAACTTGACTGCAATGTCTATCTCATGGATTTTGTGGATTGTACATACATTTGTAACATCTTGGACATGATCACTAGGAAAAGTTTGGTTTTCCCCAATGAAATATGGGATGCTTTTTAATACTGCTATCGGGACCATATTTTGTGCATTCAGAGTGAGTGGGCTGCTACTGGTGAAGTTGACATAAGGATTTGGTTGAGCCATCCTGATCGGCCTGAGCACCCCTCTTGATTGAGAGAACGGCCTACCAAGAGGAGGTGTTGATAAGGCCATGTTTGGTGGAGATAGAGACCTCTAGGTTATTCTTCCTTCCCTCCCTCTATCTGGGGATAAGTCTAGAGAGACAAATAATCTCTCTTCTCTGGTTCTTGACTGTGTTTTTATTCTTCCCATGAACTTTCTTGGACTGCTAAAACCAGTGGACTTGTTTCTTTTGGAGTCTCTAGATGTATAATTTTAAGACTTCTTAAAATCCAAAATCACAGCAAGTGTACATCAATTCTTACTGTAATGAGATGGAGACTTCTCGGTCCCACCGAGCATGTCAAAATTGTTAGTGTAGAATCACAGTACCCCCAAATGAGTTATACGGATCTTCTTTTCTTAGGCAGAGTCATTTGGTGTGATTGCATAACATTAAACCTTCCCCAAGGAGTGGGACCTTGAAAAAATGGGAAAGCTCTCAATATTATAGGTTGGTTTCTATTCCTCTGTCTAGGTGCATACGTGAGAACTTGCATAGGATCTCTCTTTATACCTAATCTAAACTTTTCAAGGAGACAGGGGTAAAAGGAATATAGGAAATCAAACTAAGCTATAACGTGATGCACCAAAGGAATGATGAACATTTGTTTTACCAATAGACACAAACCAACCAAATGCATACAATAACTAAGCACAGATGATCAGATCAATAATGAAAGATCAGATGAAAGCAAAGAGACAAGAGAGGATCTAAAGTCGATCATAGACATGTTTTATTGCTCTGTAGATTGATACAATGCATTACAAAGTCGATATCTTGTGCCAAATTTTTACATCAAACTTTCATTTCATGGGCCTTTGACCAAGCACCAATCAAGTTATATGGAATCTATTTGATCTCAAAAATTGTATCACTGGGTTAGAAAACATTTATTCATGTAACGATATAGTTGAACTTTCTCTTTTTTCACACGGGTTATTTGATTCCTTTCCAATTTACCTCTAAACTTTGTGTGGGGATTTCAACATGTTTGAATATAATGAATACAAGTATTCCTTCCAATGCGGAGGTGCTCTAGAGATAGATAATACTGGTTTTATATGGGTTAAAATCTTGGAGTTTATGATCCATAACACCATCATACAAAATATTCCAACACTACTTGATTCACTTAGTCTAGTTTCTAGCAAGGGAAATACATGGTAATTATTAAATTAAGAGCTTAGATTATGTGCTTTTTTCTTTAAACAAAATATTTTCTCTCTATCCTCTAACAATTAAAGACCACTTTTGTGGTCGAGACTAATTTTATCTTAGACCATTAGCCCATATTTGTTTTGCATTACACGGAATTCACGTCATTTCAAAAGTAAAAATTCCTAATGGGATTCATTATCTAGGAAATATCCTAGCACGTGCATTCATATTGAGGTAATTAAAATTGATAAAATCAAATTCAGTATACCGGTATACATTAGAGGTGAAAGGTATTAGCTAATTAATATTTTGAATTAGGTATTGGGGGGTATGTTAGAGAGGTGGGCCAGATGAGAGGTAAGGTTAATTTTAATATCAAACTAAAAAAATTGAACCCTATTTTTTAAAACTAATTACCTTAAAATTTCAAAAGGAGTGTGGTCATAAAGTTAAATTATAACATATGTTTGAATAAGGAAATATCAATTCGGATATTCTTAACCAAGAAATATTTAAGATGGTTGAAAACTAGATTTGAGTATGCTTTTCAACGCAAATGATATTATTTCAGTATCTTAATTATTTGAAGAACTATGGATAAATGATTAAAGTTTAAGATTAAGATAAGTGGTAATAGGTCTCGAATGGCTTCAAAGTATCTTCCTATAGAAAAATTGTATTAAGAAAATAATCATTGAGTGGGAAACATGATATGAGGGATAATTTTAGTGGTGAATATTCGTAATATGGTGAATATTCCATTTCTGAAAATTTTGAAAAGGCAAATTTTCTGGGGTGGGTCAGTGACCTGTTCACCTAAAAATTACAGTTTAATTTCTTTTAGGGGTTGGTTTCACCTACCTTTAAAAATGTCCCCTATATAATCCTCAATTATTCACTAGGTATAACACTACTAATTCAATTATACCACCTGGGGGCATATGTATTATCAAGTACAGTAAACACATGATAGGAGGGCAGAGGCTACAGACGCATGATAGGAGGGTGGAGGCTGTAGACGCGTGACAGAGAGTTTGTTGACACACGACAGGGAGAGTTTGTTGAAAAATGAAATGGAGAGTTTTTTTACGCATGATAGGAGTACAGAGGAAGTAGACACATAACAAAGAGTTTGTTGAGGCATGACATGGAGATTTTGTTGTCACGCAACCAGAGGGAAAAGGTTGTAGACGCGTGACAAGAGATTTTTTGTCGCACGTCAACCACCTTGTTGACGTGTGATAGCAAATATCTTGTCATGTGTCTGTAACCTTCTGTCACACCACTTAAAAATCAGAGGAAAATTTTACTGTCGGACCCCAAAAAAATCACCTTCCCGTAAAGCCAGTTCCGAGGATATTCGTCAGGTATTTTCCACCTTTGATTTCTAAGAGGTCTCTTAAAATGAACCCTATAAGATATATTTTATGTTTCATATATTAGGGTAGAAATGAAAATGGGTAAAAAAAATTGTGATGGAAAAATGAGTAAGTATATGGAAAAATAGGGGGTATTATAAATTGAATAATTAGAGGTAAGAACTAGCATTAAGGGTATTATTTAATACCCTTTAAACAAAACTGTTATAGCGTACTTTTACTAATTGAACCCCCAGTGAAAATTCAAAATTCTACCTTCATACTACCCATCCATGGCCTAAAAGAACTTTAGAACACATCATGAGGATTTGGAACATATGTTCTAGACCTACATGGGATACAATCTAGATTGAATAGTTTATTTATGATATCCCACTTAAAGGTAGAGCATCTGTGAAGCTTCATACCATGCTTTCCTATGGGTTTCATAAGATCTTGGTAGTTTTTTTTAGCATTTCTCTACAAAGTAAGATTCTCATTGGAGGCATAAACTGAAGCGAGAGGAATCTTACAAATAAAAAGGGGCCTAACTTATAAAAAGGTTAGATTGATTAAAAATTAGATATCAATCATTAAATAATTATTTTATCTACTCTAATCTAGACATATTGTTAACATAGGTAAAGCCATTCAAACAACGAATATCAAACATATCAAGTTACCTGATATCCTATAAGATTTTGTTCATCACTAACATGTTGTTTTTCTACTCAACCTACAAGCGAATATTCCTTAAGAAAATCCAGGGCTCCTCTTCCCAATGGTTTCACTCCCCTCCTAGATCTCATAAATCTTCTCCCAACCATAGTGGTATTGTGTTCAACTAGCTCAATTATAAGGCCATAAGTGGTGGCATTGGGTGGGGTACCCCCACTCAAGGAAATGATTTTTTATTAACACTTGGCATCACCCCTACCACCAATCACATCAACACAATTATGAAGAAGAGCAACAACAACAACCATAGAATGTTGGGTGGGGGGGCATCTTAGATATGGACCTTTGCTCTACCACTAGTGGCTCAAGTGACAAATTGAATACTTCTGCTCTTCTACCTCCTCCAACCACCATGTTAGTTGTTATGGCTTAGCTTTTGGGGGCCTTTGTTTCTATTTATTTATTGTTTTGTTAAAATTTTCACTTCAATTATGTATACATGTATTTTAATGCCCTCTTTAGGTGAGGTGACATTTCCTCAAGGTCTTTTGGGATTGATGTGACATAAAATCTGGGATGTGACTTTTACCAACATTATTTTGTATGATTATTGCTATATTATGTATTTTTTTAATAAAGATTCACTTTTCAATTTAAAAACATATGTTTTGTTTTAGTTAGGGTAAAAGAGGGTTAAGGTGACCCTTACTCGTACAATAAAGGAGAAATAATATATATCGATGAGGAACAACTAAAGATGCATCTACCAGCGGCACACAAAGTAAAGAAAAACAAACACATCCAAAGTAAGAGAATAAGACAAAAAATAGCAAAACAAAAACAGGAGAGCTTATCCCTGGGATCCCTTCCCATGGGATCTAAGATACATCTTAAGGGATTCATTGTTCCCTTTCTTCCTTCTGCACATAGTATACCAACCATGACCGGCGTTTGTATTTTCCTTTTCATTTGTGTGAACCGGAATGCAAATTTCAATATTATTGTTTTCTTCCATGTAACCAAGAGGAAGGGATAAAGTCACAACCTCAAAATGAGAGGTAGGATCCTTCTCAATAGGAGTAGGCGAAGGAGAAACCTTCTCATCTACTAAAACCACAACCTCCTCATTCACAGAACCATCATCAGACCTAGAATCTGATTGACTGTCAACCACCAAAAGGCTTGGATCAGCATTCTTCCACCAAGAATTCTGTCTACTTTCCTATTTCTTCCCATACTTGCAATCCATAGCTAAGTGTCCAAGTGAAAAGAAGGTTCTGCATCTAAAGGGGTAACCTTCATAGTCCAAGTTTTGGGTCCATATTTTGTCCTCTACCATAAGATCAATAGAAGCAGGAAAATCCATTGAAGTGTTCATGTCAACTAAAATGCGGGCATACATAGTATATTAAAACACATATGTTAAACTCAATGAAAATATTTCTTTTTTCATCACGTTTGTATATTTCTAAATTAATATCTTTGATTTTATAATTTTAGAACAATTTTTTCAATTGATTAATGTACAATATGTTTATTTCTCAACTTAGAATGTTTACCAAGAAATATTTGAAGCGCTACAGGTTTTTATCAAATATAATTATATTGTATATATTTTTGTTTTATATATTTAAAATTAATTTCATTATTTAATGTATTGTTGTTCACTAGATGCCAATAATGGCCATTGGGATTAAAATGAAACAATAGAGTATTACAATATATACATAAAAAAATTTAATTTCTCATCTTTAATCAATGAAAAGGCTTGAAACAATAATTATTTCAAAAACTATAATGTTTGAGACTCAAACATTATAGAATATGGCTTTATTCACCTATCCATACCACCAATAGACATATTAGCACTTTTTAATTATGATTATGTAACATAAACCATTGAATTTATAAAAAAATTATCAGAACATGAGATATCAACTTATTTTAAAAAATAAAAAATCCAACCAAATGACATCTCAATTTATATTTTGGCTAATACATCTATATATGATGAACTTGGAGTTGTAATAAATTCTAATACTCATTCAATCAATTTTCTAGATTGTAATTCTTGATTTTTTTATAATTATGTCAAATTTATCTAGTATTTTCATAACTACTAAAAAAAACTTTACAAAATACATGTGATCCTTTTTCATAGCTAAACATGTGAATGATTGTCAATGAATAATCAGAATACATCCAAAATACTTCCCAAAACAAAATATACATCCAATGTATCTCCCATTGCTTGGAAATTTCTTTCAAAACATGTTTCAAGGGAGTTAATTGACCATAAAATTATCTAAAAGGAAATATATAATTGATTCAACTAAATATATGTTACTTAAATTGATTGAACCTTATAACTTTCCTAACTATTAATTATAGTTAGCAACAACTTTCATAACTAGGTTACTTTTAAAAATGTAAAATTGATGGTTCCATATTGTCCAATTTGTGTTCAATTGGTATTGTTATAGGATAATTTGTTAATGATTCTCATGAGTGAGATATAAGCCCATTCCAATATTTAAAAAATAACATTGGATCAAAATGGAGATAATATAAAATTGTATGTTCTCTTTATTTATTAATGAAAAAAGGTTTTTTTACTAGGATCGTACCAAAACAAAACCGTTTCCCAATGAAAGAGAACGACCAAAAAACTAAAAAGGAACCCAAGGATTAGGTAGTAGAACTAGTTTTCTTGTGAATTTTCCTCTTGTTGTGAACAGTTTTCCATCCTTCTAAATCCTCCTCTATCAGAAGAAAAAGATCTAGATCATTGATCGGTATGTATGTGCTTTTATCAAAAGGAAATGGCAGAGGGACATTTTCCTTAGTCGCTCTACAAGAATTTGAATCAGCATTAATATTCACCTAAATGGACATAAGAGGGAGTGTATCAGGAGAAAATGGGGGTTTCTCCACCTCCTCAATCGTGGCCTATGGAATGAGATTGGTAGATTCTGAATGAGGCAGCTGAGAGGGGATCACCAACAGGGAATAATTCACCCAAGGGGGCTCGAGACTGAAACAAGGATATGGATAGAAGAGAGATCAATGGTTAAATGTGAGGGGAAAGAAACCACCCACCATGTGGGCTTAACCCCCTCCTTTTTCTTTTTAATGCAACCACAATCCACTAACAAATGTCATGTTTAAAAACACCTATGGAACCAAAAATATAATTTCTCATAGTCTAGTCTTTATGGCCATGTTTTATTGCCAATCTATAAATTTATGCGCTCAGAGAGATCATGGGAAATATTAAGGTCCACGATAATCCTATCGTAAGTAGTACGCAACTAGAAGAAGGTAGCATTATCATATTTAACAAAGACTCCCAGCTTGTTACCAATGGTTGTGAGGCAAGAGTTATCCCATTGTTGAAGGGGAAGACTAGGGAGTCTAACCCAAATGGGTAAAGTATCAAAATATTCGGTCAATGGGTAAAATAGGGGATACCATGGTTTATTTATAAGGTCATGTTGATCCCCCAATATCCAATATTTTTCCTGAATGCATTCTCATTCCTCATAAGATTCAAAGACTACAACGAAATAAGATTTGGAGCAAGGAAAAAGATAGATCTTACCCTTGATCTCAGGACTCCAACTTGCAGTGATCCATTCGTGCAGCTGGGAGAGCTTGGGCCAAAAATTATTAAATCTGCAGATGAGGGCGTTCTTGATGTATTCATCTTCCAAATCCTAGACTTTGCGATGCACATAATCTTCAAGCTTCAGGGTCGGAGTTTCCTTAGCAGGTTATAGGGATTTTTTTTGGGCTCCTCTAGCAGAATGTATGTTCTCTTTAAGTATTCATCATAACTTTATTTCTTTTCCTCTTTTTAATGTACTTTTGTTACTCTGACTTTGTTAGATTTAAGTTTATCATCTTAATTGTAATTTGGATTCTTTTTAATATGATGTTGTATTTAATGATATGTATTTTTATGTCATAGTTTACAGTGTATGATGGTGGATTCAAGTAGTTAGGTTCTATAAAATATTTAGATTCCAAGATACTGAAAAAGAAAATATTTAGATTCCAAGATACTGAAAAAGAAAGAGAAGGAAAGCAAGAAAACAGAAAAAATGAACCATAAGAAAAAGAAAAAAGAAAAGAGTTCAACAAGACATAACTACGACTATGATATTGAAAAGTTCCAAATAAATTAGAATTTATGCAATGGTCATATGGTAGAAATTGTGAAATTAAGTTGGGCATAGGGTTAAGACATGAAGAGTAAGAGAGATCATGTCAAGGAAACTACTAGAAGATACATGACTGCAAACTTTGAAATCTTCCCATGTCAATTGCATTTAATAGCATTAAAAAAACCGGAAAGGATATATGGTTATCAATATCTACATCACCTTCCACAAACTTATATATGTATTTTCATATTTTCGTGAATGTGCCTATAGTTTTTTATGGAAGTGATTAGAGCGGAGCCCTTTGCTCGTGACCTAGGTCGAAACACTAATCATCGTGATGATGGTTACAACACCCAAGGAAAGAATGGTTGTGGAGGTTGTCTTGCAGGTGGTCCGTGCCCCAGATGCGATGGCTTCAAAATTTGGTGGTTTTTTGTTTGCAAGAGCCTCAAACGGTAGATCTGTGGCGGAAGCTAAATCCCTTATTTTTTCGTTGCAATATGGATGCACTCTCCCTAGTTTCGATAGAATGGTGGAGGGAATGTTATTGGTAGTCTTGGGGGTCTCCATTTAGGATATGGGCTTGGTACTCCCGATGTTTTTGAGGACGTTGCGGATTTTGGGGCTTCCCCTGCTCCAGCGAAGGGTGTTGGATCACACGCAAATCCGACCCATGTCTGCTCCTCTAGTAAATTTGTAGTAGCTTTAATTAATGGGCAGTGTTTGTAGTTTGAGTCCTCAATTGGGTTGGAGGCTGAGGAGTTTGCTAAGCCCTCAACGGTGGTGAATGCTCATGACTCTGTTTCAGCTCTTGTAGGGGGTTCATACGGAGTAAGGTTTGTAGATTTCTTAGAGGGCCATGGTACTCAAGATCAGTCTCTACACTCTGGGAATTTTTATCTCGGAAATCGCAAACCTATCTATGTTTTTGGTGCTCTGGATTGAGGGATTTCCGCGGTGTATGAGATTATTTCTGTGGGTGGTGATGAGCCATCACTTCCCCAGTTACAGAAACGACAGCAGATTGAACCCTCTGCTAACTTGTCCTTTAAGGGTACGGTGAGGGGGAATGTTAACAAGAACAGAGGATTGTTGGAACCAAAAAGTAATAAGCCTATTTCTTATGCTAAAACTTCACCAACAGTTAGTTTTCATGATGAGGTGATTCAATCAGAAACCACTTACAAAAGGAACGGTTTGATTTGTAGATTCAACAACTTTTGTCCAGGTTTTCCTGCATTGCATACCTAGATTTCATTATTGCATTTGTAAATATTTCATATAGGGATCTTATTTTTTATAAATTCTGGGATTTTGAATCCTATTTACTTCTAATGAAACAGTGGTTTCCTTTGTTCAATCCGATTTCTGACACTTTCCAAGTTAAACCAATATGGATTCTTCTTCCATACACATTGAAGTCTTGATTCCAATCCAAAATACTGAAAATGTAAATCCAAACACGGAAGAGGATTGGAAATTTGTGTGTAGGAAAAATAAATCACATATCTCCCCCTTAAGGATGCAGCTAAGATCCAAAGGGAAGGGGCAGAACTGATGAGATAGTTGTTTTCTTTATTGTTGTTGTTGTTTTTTGATCTTCAGTGCCACTAGAAGAGGTTGATTTTTCTTGTTCCTCATTTCCTTGTCTTTTTCTCCTCCATTTTTTTGAGGTAGGGCCCCCTTAGCCCTCATTTACCAATAACCAAAAAAATATATCTACATCACCTTCAAAATACAGACTACACAAGGTACTTTCACAAAGGAAATGATATAGATTCTTCCTCTGACCGGTATTAATATGAATGTGTATGTTGCAAAAATAAAGAAGGAAACTTAACGATTTTGACAAATTATATGAGACAAGCACGTGCAATATCTATGAATATTTTCCAATACTACTGAAGCAAATGTTTGTTTGATTAATGTTTTTTTGACATCAATGATGTTTTCTTGCATTTATATGTACTTTTATTTTAGTAAAGTTGATTTTTAACTCCAAGTTACAACAGATATATTGAGAAGTATGATTCCACGCTTGAGTAGTAAAAGATTCACTTGATTGTTAGATCTATGTATAATCTTGTTAAATATTTTACGCTTGAATAGGAAACAATAAAAAAACCCAAGTTATCTTAGCTTATTTTTGCATTTAATTAGTTGTTTTCGATGTAGAAGAGTTCAATGATCCTAAAAATTAAATTTCTATTTATGGATACAATAAGTGCAGCCTAAAAAGAAGGCGTTGAGAATTGGAAAAGGAAGGAGGATAAATTGTATGTTATCATAATGAAAGGGAAGGATTAAAGGATGTTGGATCTAATGGAAATGGCCGACACATGAACATGATCCTTCAGGAAAATATATCCATACGGAATGATCATCATTATTCAACTTGTTATCATGGGTTTCATATTTTATTATTGTGTCTTACGTCCTCCAATTAAATATTACATTGTTAAAATAGTGGAACTCAAAGAATAACTATAAAAGTCTTACACAACAAAGAATCAATACTTAAACATACTTGTGAATAGCTGATAGGAGTTCATATATGTAGGTCTATTAGGCTTGTGTTCAAAGCTAGGATAATAAGACTTTAATTATGGGTTACTATTGGCCACTTAGAAGTTCCTTTTAGTATTGATTTTATTATTCTCTCTAATTAATATTATAGAAATATTTTTCATATCATATAAATAATTTAGTCACTAGAAAATAAATAATTAAATCAATAGTTACATTTTCTTTCAATACTAAACCACATAAAAGGGATATTGTTAGGAATTATGTGATTAGTGTTCACATATTATATTTTTTGATTTAACTATTTTGATCTATATGTATACATGAGGTTTTTATTCTATAAAATAATGCATGATATCAATAGCATATTGTTAGGATCCTATAATCTAGGGATTCTTAGTTATGTGTACTATTACTCTTAAAATGTATCCATGCTCAATAATGAATATTGACGGTGATCCATTTTATTTGGTATCAGAGTAATTTGTGATTCTTTTCCTGTAATGGAGTGATGAGATAATTATTGTTCTAGATGAACGCATTTTGATACGCTTTGAGCCAAGTTAAATCTGTGGAACTCAAAAAATATGGATCTGTAATCAAATATCAGCCACATCAGCTCAAGTTTGCATAGTCATGAGCTCTTTGTTTTGTTGCATCTGAGAATGGATTTGTGGCATGGTGATAGTGGCATGATTAACACCAGAAGGGTATGAATAATCATGGCATAGGCTTGTTCATATCAACCATGCACATTGAACATCTTTTTTCATCTATCAGCTCGTCATTGAGCAATAAAGATTTACTAATTCCAATCACATGTTCTTTTCCAAATCACGTTATATAACACAATTGATGTTTCATCGGTATTTAAGAAGGCGCATTCTACCAATTTTGACAATCAATCCACTTGTCTTCACTCTCACACACTCATTGATAATGAATTCTGATGAATGTTGTTAAGCATTATCTAAACATTTGATTGGTCAATCTCTTCTAGTGTTTGGATATCACAAGTAGAAGTTTGTATGTCTTAATATTCGTGCACTCATGTCAGGTCAATAATGACGTCTGGGATATGATCAAACACCTGCAAAATTAAACTATATGTGGAAGAAGAAGCACTGCCTCAATTCTACAATCAGGCATTTCCCATTGAGCGACATCTATAGCAAAATATGTCAGTTGTATATTAGTGGTTCGATTCTTTGTCAAATTTCTGGTATATTTTATATATTAAAGTTCAAGTTTTTGGAGTTTCATAATGGAAAAGATAAATTTAATTGAAAGAATTGATGGGAAATACTTTCACACGTGGCAAGTATGAACCCAACTACAACTAATCAAAAAAGACTAATGGGATATTGTCGATGCAAAAATCAAAAGACAAAATGATGCAAATGAAGCAACGAAATGAGAAAGTAAGGGTCAAAAAGCAATAGTAATTATTAGCCTTGGTCTATCTGATGCAAATTTGCATCATATAGATCTAAAAACATCATCTAATGACATTTGGGTGACATTAAACAAGTTATTCTAATCTTAAATAGGTAGTGCAGCAATGGCACTAAAGCAAAAATATTTTGGACCAAATATGGGATAAAACGACAATATGGTTCAACATATCACTAAGTTTCAATCCATTTTAAATCAAATAACATGAATAAAATTAGAGGTGGATGAAGAAGTTGCTAAAGCAATATTACTAAATAGTTTTCCAAAAGAGTATTCAAATATTGTTTTTTACTCTTAATAAGATCAATCTTAGTGTGGAAAACTTAATTTCCTCTTTGCTTGATGAGGAAGAAAAAATCAAAAGCTTTGTACCAAAAGAAGAAACTTGTATGGTTGCAAACAATAAATCATCATTCTAGAAAGGTACAAAAAGGTTTGTACCTTCAAAGAAATGTTTTTTGTGTCATTATTGTAAACAAACAGGACATGGTTTTGTGAATTGTAAGAAAAGATTGTAAGATCTCTTAAATGATAAGTTGGTTAAAAAATCTTTAGCTGTTAAAGAAGATTGGGATGATTATTCTAACCTTGCAAGTGATAATGAAACTATTAATTATTCAAGTGATTAATAATATTTGTACTAAACATCTATGAACTTGTTGGAGGATGTAGGCAACGAAGGTAGGAGGACAATCAGTTTCCTCAATTTCATCACTACCTCGGAGGTCGCATACTGCTTTAGTGACATTTGTTTGCTTTGTGTGTGATAAATAAGAACATATAAGCTTCCATGTTCCTATGTGTAGTAGAGTATTTTTGTTTCTCCAATGATGTTAATGATGTGGAGATTTGTATCATTGATACTATTACATGAAGTGTTCTTGACCAAACTGACTTGATGGTTGATGTGAATTGGTTGAATGGTTCTAATTCATGTATTCATCTAATAGGTTGATCTGTCCCTTGATGATGTAGTTCCCACAGTCAGTGTTGAGAATTGAGACCATGTGCAGGCTACAAAGAGGCATGTTTCTTGGTTGACGATGACACTTTCTCCCATTTTCACACTAAGGGTGAGAATGTTAGGAATTATGTGGTTAGCGTTCACATATTATATTTTATGGTTTAATTATTTTTATTTATGTGTGCCCATGAGATTATTATTCTATAAAACAACCCATGATATTAGTGGCATATTGTTAGGATCCTATAATCTAGGTATTCTTAGTTATGTGTACTATTACTATTATAAAAATGTATCCATGATCAATAATCAATATTAACGGTGATCCATTTTAAATATTTTCTTTTAACACGTAATCAATCAACAAATGGAGATCTCTACTCTCAAAACCTCTCGAAACCCTTAACATTGGCATGGTGGCGACACTTTTGGGCATGGAGTCAGAGATTCTAAGAATGTCGATGACGCTTCAGAGGAATGTGTTGGAGGTTCTAAGAATGTCGGTGCTTTAGGGTTAGATGTTGGTGATTTTTTTCCCTGGATCCCCTGCTAGGGGCCGGTCTCTACATCAACTTGGATGAGGCGGTTTCTCCTTCTCTGGTCCTAGTTGTCCCTAACAATTTGCTTGGCATGGATGGTTATGGGGTGTTGTTGGTTTGGGTGGGTGGATTTGGTGTAAAACTAGTACAAGGAAGACTTGGAAAAAGCTTCTTAGATGCGACTAAATCCTCTGCTCGCCCACCTTCCAAGCCCATTGTGCATGCTAAATCATCACTCACAGTGTGATTTGGAGCAGATGCCCTAAAATCAGAGGAATATTTCAAGGAAAATGGCCTTATGTGTAGATTCAATGATATTTTCTTGGGTCTTCCTACACTCCATGAATGGATCTCTTGTCTTTGGAGATCGTTAATGGAAGGTAAAGTGGAAATTTACCACATAAATAGAGATTTGATTTTTGATAGATTCTGGGATTATCAAACCCACTTTCTGCTTATGAAGCCATGGTTCACCTTCACAATACTATTACTAAAATTTTCCAAGTTAGACCTATTTGGATACGTTTTCCATATCTACCTCTCTAGTTTTGGGATGAGAAATATTTAATTTCCATTGGGGACTCTTTGGGTAAAACCCTATCTATTGACACAAATACGACCTTATACGATTATACAACATATGCCCACATCTTGTTTGACATGAATACTTCAGTGGACTTTCCTACTTCTATTGATCTTAAGGTTGAGGAAAAAATCTAGACTCAAAACTTAGACTATGAAGGTTTTCCCTTCAGATGTCGGACCTTTTTTTCCCCTTGATCACTTAGTTGTGGATTACAAGTATGGGAAGAAACACGTCAGTAGTCATACCTCTTTGTGTAAGAATGTTAATCTGAGTCATCTGGTGGCTGATAGTCACTTGGATAGTGAGTCAAAGATGGGTCTGCGAATGAGGAAGATATGGTTTTTGTGAATGAGTCAATCATCCCTTCCTTTACCCTAGTAGAGAAGGCTCCACCCCCCACCATTGAGAATGGGATTATTTCCTTTCCACTTGGTTCCTCGGAGATCCAAAATTAGGTGGATAAGAATAATATTGAAATTATCATACCGGTTCACACAAATGAAAATGTAAATCTGAATACTGGTGATGGTTGGTCTACTATGAGCAGAAGGAAGAAAGAGAAATTCAATAAATCCCTTAAGATGCTTCTTAAATCCCACGGGTAGGAGTCTCAAGGATAGATTTTGTTTAATTTAGTGTTTGTGTTTTTTTGACTATTTTTTTGTTATCCCTCTTTGTCGCTGGTAGAGGCAGCCCTACAATTTCCTCATTGCTGAGCTTTTCTCTCAATTGGTACTTATTATAATGGGGAAGGGTCCCTGTTAGTGAAAAATCATAGCACCCCTGAATGGCCTCAGATCTGAGTGGAGCATTCGGTGTGATTGCACAATATTGGACCATCTCTCAAGCTGTGGGACTTGCGAACTAGAGATGGACCTCCAGAGAAGGAGGGTTCCTGCTTCCTAATCTACCTGCCACAAGCTACTCCAGTGCAGGAAAAACCTGTCTATCATAATCTAACCATT
Source organism: Taxus chinensis (assembly GCA_019776745.2). Lineage (NCBI taxonomy): Eukaryota > Viridiplantae > Streptophyta > Pinopsida > Cupressales > Taxaceae > Taxus > Taxus chinensis. The sequence goes on along the minus strand of CM034151.1, from coordinate 719,080,440 downwards.
CCAAGGAGACAGGGAGAGAGAGAGAGTGAAAGAGAGCCTACACTAAGTGGTGATACACCAGAAAAGGAAGTGGCGAGATAATTTGTTGAGGGAAGATGAAACAGGGGGAAAAAGAGATGTGGGAGGTCAAACAGAAGTGACACAAACCCAGATCAAAAATCCGCCATCAAAACTCCATGAAGCATGACATCTTACAACTGCAAACGTGAAATACATGCACAGGAAGCAAACACGAAATAGAGAGGTACAGAGAAACAACAAAACATCATAAAGGGTTGAAGAACACCACAAAAACATAATTTTATTGCTATATGAGGTGCACGAACCATTACATGGATGTTCAGAAGGCACAAAATCCACTTGCTAGGCATAGGAGAAGGCTTACAGCTCAAATGGAGTCAGAAAACAAATTTTACAGAGTTTCCCCACCCCCAGAATGTCTCTCCTTCTCAAATGAGAATTGTTTACAATATATAAATGATGAAAACCAGAGAGAAGTAAGAAGAAAACTCAGACTCTAATCCTAAATTTCAACCACCAACCATCAATGTCCTAAAATCCACCTACAATCTGTCAATTCTAGTTCCCCATGTCTATTTGGCATGTTGGAGAAGGAAGAATGGTGGATCAAATCAAATCTGGGTAGTTGAAGCAATCAGATCCTTCATTAATGGCATGAAAGAAGTTTTCCTAATTTTCACCCACCTAAATCCTGCTAAAAATTAATATTTTATGCTTCCATGTTGTAGAGGAGGTCGAGATATTTCCAAAAAGTCTTCTCTTGCTCAAATCTGAGCTTCCAGTCAAAAGATATGGCCATCTGAAGATTCTGCATCGAGACTGTGCAAAATGGTGAAAATGTAATCTTTGCAAAGCGGATCCGCGGGCCTGAAAAATACAAACTGCACTTTTTATGAAAAGACACAAAAATCATAAAACCTCCCGTAGCCCGCAGGCCCGAAATTTCACTTTTGTCCAAAAGCCCCCGCAAGCCTTTCTCATTTTCCATTTGGCAAACAAACCTCCTCGGGCTCGCAGGCCCGCACTTGCAAACTTTGCACTTTTATGAAAGTTGAAAAAAAAAAAAATCACGTGCGACCCGTGAAATTTACATTTCCCAAAATTCATCTCTGGGCCCGCCAGGCCCGCATTTTCCACTTTGGCGAAAAGTCTTCCCCAGGCCCGTCAGCCCACTTTTGGCAAAAAATCCTTCCAAGGCCCGCCTCCCTACATGTAATTTAGACCTGACACGTGGCTTCTCTGGGTGTTGGTGGAGGTGCGGCTTAATTTTATACTTTATGCCTTTTCAAAACAAAAGCCAAAAAATTCAAACTGCCTCTGGTGACCTACCTTCCCACTTTGACTTGAAACATGGCCACGTGTAGAGCTGGCGCGCATTTGGGGACCACTTTTGGATTTTGATTTTGAAGTTACACTGAAGAGACACATGGCTCCTTCCACGGCTTTGCTCTATTTCTTTGTGTTTTGGCTAAGTCCCTTTTGTTTGGCAGGGCCATATGTCTAACCTGAGACACGTGGAGGCTCAATGCTTGTTTGGGACTGTCCCTCTGGATTTTACCTTTGAAGTTGTGCCAGAGTCAACATGTGGCACCTTCCGCTAGTTCTCTTTATACTTAGCCAATTTGGGCCGGTTCAACCCCATTTGGGGACTCTAACCACATGGCGGGTTGGAGCCTACGCTCATTTGGGTCCTTCTTTAGGCTTGCCTTTTGAATTTACACCGTTGAGGCACATGGCACCTTCCCCTGGCTCTGCCCTGTTTACTTTTGAAATTCTGCCACTTTTGACTCCTTTTTTTAGGCTCTGAACACACTTGGAAGCTTCGCACTCATTTAGGGGACCACCTTTGGGCTTCAACCCTTTTTAAGGTCACGCCGCTGAGACATGTGGAGGCTTCTCGGTCTTGTCATACTTAGTTGATTTAAATGGTCGGCTCTATCCCTTTTTGACCTTTGGACACATGGAAGCTTGGCGCAAGTTTGGGGCCTCCGCTCTTGATCCTTCCTTTGAAGTTGTGCCGAGACACGTGGAGGCTTCCACCTGTCCTTTCATACTTAGTCAATTTAAGCCCACTGCTTTTTCCCTTTTGGATACCCTAGACACATGGAGGGCTGGCGCTAGTTTGAGTCTCCACCTTGGGCTCTCACTTTTAAAATTGCGTTGAAGCTGACACGTGGTTCTTTCTGCTCTTTCTACTTTTCAATGGCTACGACCGGCTTTGTCCCTTTTTTTACTCTAGACCACGTTGGGACACTCAGTGGGAAGCTTCCCAGCCTATTTGGGACTTTCCCTTGGGTCTTGTGCACTTTTTCAACTTTAATTTTTGTACTTAGGACACGTGGCAGCTTCGTGCTCATTTAGGGACTCCTTCTCATGTTCTAAAGTTGCACCATTTGGAGGCTCAGCGCACATTTGGGACCTTGCCTTTTTTATGCGCACTTTTGGAATTGTGCCAAGCTGACACATGGCACCTTCTGCAAGTCTGTTGTTTGGCCTTGAGTTTACTCGTATGTGGCTAAGTTTGAAAACTTTGAGCCTTTCCCTTGTTTTCCTCCTGTGAGCCTCTGGCCTCCTTTGACGTTGTTGGCCTTCTTCGTCGACCCTGCTCCTCCATTTCTAGAGTCTTGCCTGCAACCTGACTATTGGATTTGAAATGTGGGCTCACATACATTGAGCCGACCCTTCGATTATCTCCTGTGCAGGGTCATGTTTGATCAATTTTTCTTGGGGGAAAAATTGGGATAACAGTTTGGTGACTCACGGGGACATCTTTCTACTAGATGAAATGATCAGTGGCCTTGAAGCATCCATTGGGCATGGAGTCATGATACTGTGAAAATTCTCCCTGATTTCCTGCATCCTGCCTTGAAAACCCCGGAGCTTTACCTCTCCTGACTGTGATTTTAGTTTCTGTGTATTTGCTTCATTTTGAAACACAACTGTTATAGGCAACTATGGGTCTCTCTGTTGCTAATACTTGAAGGGCCTGGTGCATTGGTCTATCCCAAGAGATATATTGTGCATGAGCAACAAACACCACAACACACACTATATACAAAAGGGAAGATCATACATGCTCCAAGTGGAACATGCAGAGTGTGCAAAAGCACTTCTTCTACTGAAAACAAACCTAAACCTAACCTAAACTAACTAGAAGCAAAGGGAACTCAAACAAATCCTGCAACTGGCAGGGAGAAGTAGCTTCCCTTTCTCAAAAGGGGCAGCCATGCAAATGATTTGACACTGAGATATGGCTCCTTGTATGAGTGAAAAACTGACTATAAGTTGATCCTCCACCCAAATCATCAAGGTGTCAACTGGAAGCAAGACAAATACCTCTTTTAGTTGCTTGCATTTGGATTGAAGAGGCATTGAGTTGATCCTTGGTACTTTGGATACTCATCCTCATGCCCTAAAGTGGGCATGACTAGTTTTGGCTTCTCCCTTGGCTCCAATGAAGCCAAGTACCTAATTGGGCACGGTCTGGTCCTTTGGATGTGCCCGTGCTCTGAACTTTAACTCCAAGAATGGAGTCTTCTTACAGACCTTCCTGGATGGATGGTGTGGGAGAGATGGGTCATCCTCATTGCTCTTTTCCTTCCTCCTCCTGTGAAGAACATGGAAGATTCATATCTTCTCCAACCTTGGTTCCAGAGGGCCGTTATGAGAGTGTAGGTTGTTGTCCTTGGATGCTCTCCTCCATGGCAGTAGGACTCATGTGCTTGGAAGGTGGATGATGGAGGAGAAAATGATGTGATATCCTCAGGCTCCTCTCCATCAAAGCAAATCCTCCAAGTCTGATACACAATCTTCCTCTTTGTTTTCCTGTTGCATGTGCTCGACCTCCTCCATGGTGTCCTCTTGGATCTACAACTTTCTCACCATGGTTTCCCTCATCTTCAAACATGAAGTTTGAAAGATCAAACTCTTCTTCAACATTAGAGATTGAAGGGGATGAAGTGGGAGGAAGAACTGAAGGTTCTTCTGTGGCCTGCTCCACACTTGGAGCCTCTAGAACTGTATGGTTCTCCTTCTGAAGGGGAGCGCTTATAGGTTGGGGCACACGAAGTTGTGGCATGCATGGTTTTTCCTCTACAAGAAACTCAGTCTCCTCCATAACTGTGCCCTTTGGAGCTAACTGATTTTTCTCTGGAACAGGCACCCATATGATTTCCTCTTCCCAGTTCGGAGTCACATGAGTCACGCCATTCTTCAACTGTCCTGCAATCATTGAACATGATGACGTTGGCTGGGGAAGGGGCATTGGTAGGGGTTGTTCATTTATGGTACAACTAGGTAGAGGGGACTTGAATCCAGAAGGGAAAAGGGAAGAAGAATTGAGGTGAGATGGAAGGCTAGGGGATGGAGAAGGGAATTCAACACTAGGGGCAGTAGATGGGAAGCTAGACTCATGACACTGTTGCGATGATAGAGTTTGAGAAAGAGAAAATGAAGGACAAGGAGCTGGTGACTGACTTACCCATTGACAAGGTTGTCTTGCACTTTGCTCATATGCCTCAATATCCTCAATCCACTGTGCAAGGTGAGGCAACATTTCAACCATGAAGTCAATCTTCTCTTGAGGGTTGTAATGTCTTGGCATAGGTCCGGCCCATGGACAAGGTGCCCTATAGCCAATTCTGAATGCTTTCATCTGAGTTGTGGCCCTTGATTATACCATGTGTGCCTCCAAAGGCTGGATCTTCTCCTACAAATCAGCATCCTCCATGTAGCTTGTTACCATTGTATGCATCCCCTTGTTCTTGATAAGCTCCATGGCCAAACTGGTTTTGACCCTGCTCATATGGGTAAGCATAATGGTCCTGGATCTGATCATAATGCTGATATGGAGGAGTTGAGAAATACATTGGAGGTGGACTGCACTATTGTTGCTTCAAGTGTGAATTCCATGAGGGGAAATGAAGTCATGATTGCACAACTTCATGGAATGGGAGAAAATGAAAGATATGGAAAGAGAAGGATGAATGAAAATGGATGGAAATGGATGGAAAAGGTCTGCAACTTAGAGAATGGGTTGTTGACTAGATGGAGTCGCCAGATGTGCTTTACATGTGCCTCAAAAGGCTGAATCTTAATCAAGAACACACCAACCTGACTCAAGATGAAGTGGTAAGGTGCTTCAGACCTGTCCCACCAGGCATGCCAAAACTGTTAGTGCAAAATCACAGCACCCTTGAATGGCCTTGGATTTGAAATGGGGCATTCTGGTGTGATTGCACAACATTGGACCATCTCTCAAGCTGTGGGACTTGCAAACTTGAGATGGACCTCCAGAGAAGGTTGGTTCCTGCTTCCTAAACTACCTGCCACAAGCTACTCCAGTGCAGGAAAAACCTAATCTATCCTAATCTAACCATTCCAAGGAGACATGGAGAGAGAGAGAGTGAAAGAGAGCCTACACTAAGCGGTGATACACCAGAAAAGGAAGTGGTGAGATACTCTACTGAGGGAGGATGAAATAGGGGAAAAATGAGATGAGGGAGGTCAGACAGAAGTGACACAGACCCAGATCCAAATCTGCCATCGAAACTCCACGAAATATGACATCTTACACCTGCAAACGTGAAATACATGCACAAGAAACAAACACGAGATGGAGAGGCATAGAGAAACAACAAAACATGAGAAAGGGTTGAAGAACACCACAAAAACATGATTTTATTGCTCTATGAAGGTGCACAGACCATTACATGGATGCTCAGAGGCACAAACACACTTTCCAGGTGTAGGAGAAGGCTTACAACTCAAAATGGAGTCAGGAAACAAATTTTACAGAGTTTCCCCACACCCAGAATGTCTCCCCCTTCTCAAATGAGAAGTGTTTACAATATATAGATGATGAAAACCAGAGAGAAAGAAGAGAAACTCAGATTCTGCTCTTAAAGCTCAACCACCAACCATCAATGCCCTACAAATCCACCTATAATCTGTCAATTATGGTTCCCCATGTCTGTTTGGTGTGTTGGAGAAGGAAGAAGATGGATCAAATCAGATCAGATCTGGGTAGTTGAAGCAATTGGATCCTTCATTAATGGCATGAAAGACGTTTTCCTATTTTTCACCCACCTAACCTTGTTTAAAATTAAATTTTCATGCTTCCATGGCATAGAGGAGGTTGAGACCTTTCCAAAAAGTCTTCTCTTGCTCAAATCTGAGCTTCTAGTCAAAAGATATGGCCGTCTGAAATATTCTGCATCTGAGACTGTGCAAAAATGGTGAAAACGTAATCCTAGAAAAGTGGATCTGCGGGCCTAAAAATACAAACTACACTTTTTACGAAAAGACGCAAAAATCACAAAACCTCCCGCAACCCCGCAGACCTGAAATACACTTTTTCCCAAAATCCCCCACAAGCCCGCAACCTTCTCATTTTGTATTTGGTGAACAAACCTCCTCAGGCTTGCGGGCCCCGGACTTGCAAACTGTTCTTTTATGAAAGTGGAAAAATATGCAAAAAACACCCCCCCCCGGCCCCGTAAACTTTACATTTCCCAAAATTCATCTTCAGGCCTGCCAGCCCGCATTTTCCACTTTGGTGAAAAGTCTTCCCCAGGCCCGTCGGCCTGCTTTTGGCGAAAAATCCTTCCAAGGCCCACCTCCCCACATGTAATTTAGGCCTGACACATGGATTCTCTGGGTGTTGGTAGAGGTGTGGCTTACTTTTATACTTTACGCCTTATCGAAACAAAATCCAAAAAATTCAAACTACCTCTAGTGACCTACCTTCCCGCTTTGACTTGAAACATGGCCACGTGTAGAGCTGGCACGTGCGTTTGGGGACTGCTTTTGGATTTTGCTTTTGAAGTTACACCGAAGAGACACATGGCTCCTTCTGTGGCTTTACTCTATTTCTTTGTGTTTTGGCTAAGTCCCTTTTGTTTGGCATGGGGCCATATGTCTGACCCAAGACACGTGGAGGCTCAGCGCTTGTTTGGGACTGTCCCTCTGGATTCTACCTTTGAAGTTACGCACCAAGTCGACACGTGGCACCTTCTGCCGGTCTCTTATACTTAGCCAATTCAAGGCCGGTTCAACTTTTGGGCTCTGAACCATGTGGTGGGTTGGTGCTAGTCCAAGGTCCTTCTTTGGGCACGCACCTTTTGAATTTACATCGAGATGTGGCACGTGGCACCTTCAATTGGCTGTGTTGTTTATACTTTTCAACGACTGGTTCTGCCCCTTTTGACTTCTTTTTTTTTGGGCTCTGGGACACGTGGAAGCTCCACGCTCGTTTGGGGGACTGCCTTTGGCTTCAACCCTTGAAGGTGTGCCGCTGAGACATGTGGAGGCTTCCGACTCAGTCCTTTCATACTTAGTCAATTTAAACGGTCGGCTCTGTCCCATTTTTGACTTTTGGACACGTGGAGGGCTTGGCTGCAAGTTTGGAGCCTCCTTTGCTCTTGATCCTTCCTTTGAAGTTGTGCCGAGAGACATGTGGGGGCTTCCGCCGACTCCTTTCTATACTTAGTCAATTTGGGCCTCTGCCATTTGACTTCTATTGGACCTAGGACACATGGAGGGAGCTGGCGCTAGTTTGAGTCCCCTGCTTTGGGCTCTGTCACTTTTAAAATTGCACTGATGAGACACGTGGTTCTTTGTGGGTGTGTGACTTTTCAATAGCCGATGAGACCTCCTTCTTTAGTCCTGGGACACATGGAAATTCAGCACTCATTTAGGGTTTATCCCTTGGGTCTGCACTTTTGAAATTCCACCAAATAGACGCATGGAGGCTCAGCGTACATTTGGGACCTACCTTTTTGATGCACCTTTTAGAATTGTGTCGAGTTGACACATGGCACATTCCGTCGAGTTTGTTGTTCAGGCCTTGAGTAGACTCGTACGTGGCTAAGTTTGAAAACTTCGAGCCTTTTTTACTTATTTCTTCCTCCTGTAAGCCTCTGGTTTCCTTTGACGTTATTGGCCCCCTTTGTCGACTCTGCTCCTCCATTTATCGAGTCCCTCCTACAACTTGACTATTGGATTTGAAATGTGGGCTCACCAATACTAAGTCGACCCTTCAATTATCTCCTGTGCAGGGTCGTGTTTGATCAATTTTTCCTAGGGGTAAAAATTGGGATAACAATCCCCTCAACCCTCTTTTACCCTTAATCAAAAAATATTAATCACTAGGATATTTAATACCAACCAAAAAAAATGAAAATTTTAAATTTTATTTGGTGTTCCTATAATAGTTTAGGATATTTACTATTTATGTTCTCAATAATTTTACTTTTTTTATCTCAAATGGATCAATTTTTGTAGTACTTAAGTAGGATAATGATTATTTTTCTCATTTTCCAATCATTTTGATTTGTAATATAGTTGTTAATCCGTCATGAATTAAAAACGATATTCTAATTGAATTTAAGATGCATAATATAATCATCAATCATTTTTCACAAAAATAATGGAGCCATTTGTTTTTTAACATAAAAATTAGTGATGCATCCCAATTGGGTGCACAATTATTTTAAAGAATAAGACTTCAAGAGAAGAAGCTCAACGAGGAATTTTATGATAGGTGATCCAAATAAATTTCATGAGAAAATAAAGAACATCACACACAAATACAATATATGCTTATGGAGACAACTTGTAAAAGAATATTTGAAGATTCATATCTATGAGCATATATTGTACATCACACAATACAAATTAGCATAATAATAACTGTTATCCAAAATTCACCCCTCAAGGTAAGTTTGATAACATGCATTAAATTGTTCAGTCCCGAGCAAGTAAGATTGATTCGAGGCCCAAAATCATGTTTTTTGGGGTCCCCCCTCGGCTTCTCTCTAACTCTCCCATCCAAGAAGAAATCCCAATGAGTTAGAGAAAATGGAAAAAATGCAGAAAATAAGGTTGCAGGACTGTTTTAAAGCATTTCAGGTCTGAAGGGTTCAGGTCGTACTGAGGTTCGTCGTACCAAGCTTGGGGCTGAAAAAGCAAGAAAATCGGCTAAGTCTTTTGTCCCAGGCAGTCCGGGACAGGGACAGTTGGGACGTCGAAGACGCGAGGGACGGCTAATTATTTTGAAAAGTCTAGGACAGTTGAATCGGCCGAGGGAAAGCAGAGAAAAATCGTCTAAGTCTTTTGTTTCGCGTGGTTTGGGACAGCCGGGACAAAAGTACGCGAGGGACGCGAATCGGCCCGATTTGCCGAAAGACAGTCCATTTCAGGTAGTTCGGAGATATTTGTCCCAGGAAGTTTGGGACATCTGGGACAAAAGGTACGCGAGGGATGCGAAAAGGCGAAAAAGCCGCCAACAATGGAAGCCTAAATCGCCAAGTAGGAGATTTTCACCTCAAAGCTGGGACAAAGGAAGCCCAAGGGATGCGTGGCCGAAGCAAAAAGGAGAAAAATTCCGAAAAGGGACATCCGGAGGCCAAATCAGACGACGCAGGAGAATGTTGCCACGGTCAGAAGGGCGAAAAAAAAAGTTGAAATGGCTAAGTGTTTCAAAAGAGACAAGGAGGCCCACTGCCCTTATTGAAGCCAATAGAATCAGAACGTGCCACGCAAGTCAGAAGAGGAAAAGTTGGAAATTTGGCTAAGTGTTTCACCAAAAATCCAAAAGGAAAGTTTTGCGCCCGCTCAGCCCCGAACCAATGAAACTCAGGTCACGTGCCAAGTGTCCAAATTTTAAGGACCCTGCAAAGAAATTTTCAAAGGATGAGCCCACAGATGAATCAGAGCCTGACACATGTCATCCAAGTGGTGGAGCATGAAAAATTTTGAAATTTTTTTCCAAAATTCACCAAAGGAGGTAAAATTCAAATTTTTTCCCGCCGATCCGATTTTGGGCCTGTTTTTGCCCTAAATCTTCAAATCGCCATATCTTTCGATCCAGAGCTCAGATTTTCACGTTCTTTATATCAATGGAAAGCTGGTGAAATTATCTACATGATTCCAGGGTCAATCTTGCATTTTGGTTCATTTTGGAGAGAGAAAATCAAGAAATTTCTCTGGCACGTGGTAATGGCCAGAAATGACGTTTCAACAACCAGTTTTAATGCAAAATGGGTCGCATTCTTCTTCAGCATGGCCAAAATGTTAGGGCATGGGTTTGTAAGGATGCCCATGCTGTTTTAATGCATCTTCATTCAATGAGGAATGGCTCCCATGTTTTTTACACATTTTCTCTCTCCTGGGCTCGACCCATGCATTGTAAAAGCCAGATTTGGCTCATTTTTAAATGGGGAACATTTTTTTGGATAGCAAGCTTCTTCTTTCACCTTGAACAAGTGATTTTTGCAAGTATCAGACCTCCCATTCTAAAATTGTAACAGGTTTTCTTTCCTTTTTGATGTTGTAATACAAGGATTTTGACAGTGGAAATGACAATACATGCTCTGTGATCAGTTTTCAGTCCTCTGGTTGTGTTGCTTGCTTCATTTCAAACTTTAAATTACATCTTATCAGTTTGTGCATGATGTTTATGTTGCATTCCATGATCTGTGTCTATCTGCAGAACTAGAAGTGTTCACCACTCCTTTTCTGGTGTATCACCGCTTTAGTGTAGGCTTTCATTTTATGCATTCTCTCTCCCTGGTCCCTTGGAAATTTAGATTAGCATAGTTAGTTTCCCCTGCATTAGAGTAGATTGTGGCAGGTAGTTTAGGAGCAAGAACCAGCTTTCTCTAGAGATTCCTCTCTCATCTTACAAGTCCCACACTTGGAGAGAGGTTTCAATGTTGTGCAATCACACTGGATGCTTAGAGTGATCAAACTAGAAATCTGATCAACATCCAGGGGGTGCTGCTGATTTTCACTAACAGTTTTGGCACGCCCAGGTGGGACCTTAGAGGTCTTCACTTTTATTGCAACAAGATCGATGTGCACTTGTTGTAAGTTCCAGCTTTGAAGAAGCTTAAAATCGCACATCTGGCGACTCCAAAAGAAGCATAATCCGCTGGTTTCAGCAGTCCAAGCCTGGCAAATTTATGAGAAGAATACAGACCAGGTCAAGAACTAGGGAGGAAGGATTGTTTGTTCATCTACACCTATCTCTAGGAAGAGAAAGAAGGGGAAGAAGAGCTCAAAGATCTCCGTCTCCACCTAATAGAACCTTGTCAACACCTCCACCTGGTAGGCCTTTCATCCAATCAACAAGGGTTCTCAGGCCAATCAGAATGGCGCAACCACCGAATCCATATGTCAATTTCACTGGTAGCAGCCCACTTGCTCTCAATGCACAACATCCAATCCCAGGCGCAGCATTGAAGAACATTCCATACTTCACTGGAGAGAACCAGACTACTCCTGGTGATCACGTTAAAGACATTGCCAACCTTTGTGCAATTCATGAAATCAATGAGATGCAAGTTGCTGTCAAATTGCTGGCATCCTCATTCAAGGGGAAAGCTTTACAATGGTTTAGGAGCCTTGCCTCAGGTTCTATCCAAAATTGGAACCAGCTATGTATAGCCCTCCACGAGCAGTTTGGGGAAAAGGGAGACAACTTGTCCCTTTTGGAGCAGCTGACAACTATCAAAAGAGCTCCCAATGAGCAGCTGACCGACTTCAACTTCAGATTTCAAAGGACTTGGGAGAGGATTCCAGTGGCAGTAAGGCCAGCAGCAGAAGGTGCTTTTCTATATTACCTTAAAGCCTTAAATTCTGATATTTCTATGTTGATTCAATCCATGGGAGGCACAACTATCCCTGTTGCTTATAGCATTGCCATTAGAGCTGAAAATTGTTTGATTCAAGCTGGAAAGCTAGCTCCTAGGCCTCCAATGCCATTATATCCAAGTTTAGAGAGCCCAAGTACTAGTCAAGTGCCTGTCTTAGCTCCTTCTCCCACCCCTAGAAATCAGAGTTCAAATGAAGCTTCTACTTCATCTCCAAGTGCCCCAAATGAGCTTCAAGAAGTCATGAAGCAATTGCAAAATCTAGGTAATGAGATGGTTACACTCAAAAGGTAGCAAGCCCAAAGTTTTAGACCTTCTTATCAGCCTCAAGCTCAGCCTAACAGGCAGCCATATCAGCCTCAAAGACCACCCAATCTAGCTGCAAATCAGAATCAAGCAAGGCCTCCTGCCAACAGACCATTTCAGCCCGATAACCCCAATGTTGCATCCACATCCAGAGCTTTGGTACCGGTGCAAAATAACATGGCCCAAGAATATGATTGGTGTTTCCCATGCGGTCAGCCACATAACCAATCAATGTGCTTTAACGGTGCATTAAATCAGGCTCTTATGGTGCAAACCATTGGTGGGTCGCAAGAATCCAGCCACGAAGAAGATCAGCAGCAAGAAGCACCTCAGCAAGGAACATCTCTGAACAAAACTACTCTTGTCAATTGGTAGGCTGAAGATTTCTGTGGTATGAATCAAATACCCTCTCAAAGTGTTGCAGCCAACACAAGGTCAAAAAGGAGAAATTTGGGTGAAGGACAGCCATTGGCTCCAAGTAATCCACAACCTTCCACCACTCCACAAGCTTTTGGCAAACAAAATGTAGTCCCAAACATGCAAGGAGCACCCAAACCAGCTCCTAAAACAACTCAAATACCAGTTGTTGCTGCCCACATGCAAGGGATGAATATGCCAACCAAGGGACAACAAAGAGATCCTTCATCACCATTTAGTATCATTGATCAGATGAAGAAGACAAATGTAAATATATCAATGTGGGAATCCCTATCTATCCCAGGCCAGAGAGATTTGCTACAAGCTGCCATGAAGGACTGGCCAACTTCGAATCAGCAAGTCCAAATGCAAGAGAAGGTGCTCACAAATGCTGCCCAGCCTGAAGGGAATCATGGAGGACAACAAGGTAAAATGTTGAAGCCCCCTCCTTTTTATGTCTCATTAATCATTGGAAACCAGTTGGTGCACAATTGCATGATTGATTCCGAGGGCAAGTAGCTCAGTGATGCCCAAGAAAATAGCTGATCAGCTAGGACTTCAATATGAAACCATATCCAAAGGGGTAGTGTAGTTGGATGGGACAGATAGTAACGACAGTTGGGGTGATTAGAAACTTGAGTCTTACCTTGCATGCATGTCCAAATGTTGTTGTTTTACAAGATGTATCAGTTATAGACCTTCCACCACTCTTTGCCCTATGTTTGTCAAGAGATTTCACAGCCAAGATTGGAGGATATTTTTCTGTTGATTGGTCACACATGCTGTTCAGAACGAGGTATGGAACCAAAGCTACAATCAGGTCTGAACCTATTGCAAACTTCCACATTGAGCCCTACACTCCAAGTCAAATCAATGCCAACTGTTCGGCATTTGATCAAGAAGATCACCCAAGCACTGATGAAGCTGACACCAAGGTTGGAAGCATCCCAGATCTAACTCTTGATGAATGGGCAAACAAGGTGCATGCTTTTGATCCTTATCAAGAAGTAGAAGAATCTGAGCTAGGAGTCTATTGCATACATGAAAAAGATCAGCCCATTCCTAGCATCACCAAGCTAGACCACAAGGATGAAAATGAGGTATGGCAGCTGTTTTTTGATGGATCAAGGAGTAGACAAGGTGCCAGAGGGGGAGCCATGCTGGTTTCACCTCAAGAAGTAAGGTACTATTCAGCTTTTAGATTTCAGTTTGCATGCTCCAATAACACTGCTGAATATGAAGCCTTGGTGCAAGGGATGCATTGGGCAATAAAGAGAGGGATAAAGAACTTGCAAGTCTTTGGTGACAGTGAATTGATTGTAAATCAGGTCAAAGGGCAGCATGCTGCCAAGAATGATCTACTCAAGTGCTACAAGAACAGGGTGTGGGACCTCATTGAAGATTTTGAGGGCTTTGGCATCAAATCAGTTCCTAGGAAAGAGAACCAAGCTGCTGATAGGCTTGCAGCAGTTGGGGCAGCCTTTGATATTGTGGAAAGCATTCAAAAGGACAAGGTACAGCCAAACATCCATGTGATTGTGAGGCCTTCAGTGCCGGATAACAATGTAAGTTGGCAAGTGTTTGAGAATGACCAGCAAATCATCCATTTCTTGCAAGAAGAAGCTGAGTTCTCAGCTAAAAATCAGGAAAAATTGGAACAACAGTATGGTGACCAAGTGGTACAGCTGAGAACTAACAAGCTACCCAAGGGACTTATCACTTTGGAGTCCATTTTCAATCCCAATGATCAGTTTAGGAAAGAGAAAGCAAACATTCAGGTCAAGAGAGAAGATTCAGTATCCATCTTGGTGGAAGAGAACAAACCATTGCAAATTGGAAAGATGACAACTGAACAAGAAAAGTATGAGTTCATACAGCTGTGTCAAGAGTTCCCTGATGTGTTTGCTTGGAGCTACGAAGATTTGAAAGGTTTCAATCCCAAGTTAGCTCAGCACACCATTGAGTTGGATCCAAATACTAAGCCCATCAGGCAGAAACAAAGGCCAGTCAATCCACACATGGAACCTCTCATGAGGAAGGAATTGAACAAGTTGATTGAGTCAAGAATCATATTCCCAATCAAGCATTCTAGTTGGGTTGCCAACTTAGTTCCAGTCAGAAAGAAGAGTGGAGAGATCAGATTGTGTGTTGACTTCAGAGACTTGAATAAAGCATCTCTCAAGGACCATTACCCACTCCCTTCCATGGAGCAAATTTTGCAAGTTGTCACTGGCTCCGAGAGGTTTTCACTACTTGATGGCTATTCAGGGTATAATCAGATTATGGTGAAGGAAGAAGATTAGTTCAAGACAGCCTTCACAACCAAATGGGGAACTTATGCATACAGGAAAATGCCATTTGGGCTATCCAACACTGGAGCTACCTTCCAAAGAGCAATGGACATGGCGTTCAAAGGTTTGATTAACAACATGGTGCTAATATATCTTGATGATATCACTGTTTTTTCAAAGAATGCAACAGACCACCTCTCTCATTTGAGACAAGTCTTCCAAAGGTGCAGGAGATTTGGAGTGTCTTTGAATCCTAAGAAGTGTATCTTCCTAGCACATGAAGGAAAGATCCTTGGCCATATTGTCTCCAAAGAAGGATTAGCAATTGATCTAGAGAGGGTTGAAGCCATAAGAGCACTACCATTGATAAGCCACAAGAAGGCCCTTCAGAGTTTCTTGGGGAGAATAAACTTTGTTCGGAGGTTTGTCCCAGATTTTGCAGCCCTTGTCAAACCTATCACCAAAATGTTGAAGAAAAGCATGGCTTTCAAGTGGACAGCAGAAGGCAAGGAGGGTTTTGAAGCAATCAAAGAAGCCATCTCCCAAGCACCAACTCTCATCAACCCGGATTTCTCCAAGGATTTCATCCTCTATGCATTTGGAGGTAATGATACTATTTCTGCCATTTTGGTGCAGCAGAACAAGGACAATGATGAGCAGCCAATTGCTTTCTTCAGCCAAAGCCTGGAGGACTATGAGGTGAGATATTCTTTTATTGAGAAGCATGTACTTGCAGTAATCAGAAGCTTGAAGAAATTCAAGCATCTAGTCTCAAACAACAAAGTTCAGTTGTTGGTCTCTCATGCGGGAGTAAAGGACTTCCTCCTCAACAAGGATTTGAATGAGAAAAGAGCAGGGTGGATCACTCGTGTCATGGAGTATGACATAGAGATCAAGGTCACCAAGCTGGTAAGAGGAAAAGGATTGTGTGAGCAGCTAATTCCGGGCAAGCAAAAGGGAGTATGCAATGAAGAAGAGGTTGTTTTGACAGTTCAAGACAGCCATGTGCAAGGTAGCACTCAAGAAGAGGATAATGTTGTCCCCACTCCTTGCTGGACCCAAGGTATAATGCACTTCCTAAGCACGGGCCTATGCCCTCCAGAGATGAACAAGACCCAAAGAAGACACTTCAGATTGCAGGCTGTCCCATATGCCATAGTAGACGGTGTTTTGTTCAAGAAAGATGTGAATGGAGTACTGCTGAGATGCATTGGTACAAATCAGATTCATAGGGTGTTGGAAGAGTTCCATGGTGGACCAGCTGGTGGTCATTTTACACCAAGAGTGACAGCCCTAAAAATCATGAAGGCTGGTTATTATTGGCCCAAGATTTTCAGTGATTGCTTCGCGTGGATCAAAAGGTGCAAGAATTGTGCATTCTTCACAGGTAAAGAGAGGCTTGGCTGCCCTCCCATTGCATCCAATTTCAGTTGACCAGCCATTCATGCAATGGGGTTTAGACTTCATTGGAGTCATTAATCCAAATTCAAGCCAAGGGCATAAGTGGATTTTGACAGCCACAGACTACTTCACCAAATGGACTGAAGCAGTAGCACTCAAGGAAGCAAATGAGTCTAGCATCTTAGACTTCTATGAGGGGATAGTAACCAGATTTGGCATACCTGCTACAATAATCTCAGATAATGCATTAGCATTCATTGGATCCAAGGTGACTGAGTGGGCTGTCAAGAACGGGATCTACCTAAGTACTTCATCAAACTACTACCCTCAGGGTAATGGCCAGGCTGAATCTACAAACAAGAACTTGTTGAGGATCATTAGGAGGACTCTTGATGAGAATCAGAGGTCTTGGCATACCAAACTGAAATCAGCCTTATGGGCTGATAGGATAACTCCCAAGAGATCCACAGGTAACTCTCCATTTAGGCTTGTTTATGGAAGAGAGGCAATCTTGCCCATGTCACTTGAGTTGCCAACATTGGAACTCATGAAGCAGTTAGAGTTGCTAGAGTTTGGGCCCATGGAGGTGAGATATGCAGAATTGATGGAGCTCCAAGAGATCAGAGATCAGGCATCCCAAGCAATGGAGAAGGATCAAGCTTTGATCAAGAAGACCTTTGATAGGAAGGCCAAGAGTAGATCTTTCCAAGTTGGAGATCTAGTGTTAAAATGGGATGCAGATAGAGCAAAACCGGGAAGGCATTCAAAATTTGATGCCATTTGGAGTGGCCCATACATGGTCACAAAGTGTAAGGACAACAATGCCTTCCAATTGTCTTCATTGGATGGCGAAGAACTGCAGATTCCAGTCAATGGAATCTATCTAAAGCATTGCTACTAAAGGGAAATTCTCCACCTTGTAAATATTAGCTTAGGTTTTCATTCCTCCAAGTGCTTGTGCACATTGTTTTGTTGTAGGTTGTTTTGCTTTCCCTAAGTGCTTTGGCACAAGCTTGCTGTTCCTAGATATGTGTTTGCAGGCCTTGCTTCCATCGGGTGATTTTCCATCTTCCTCCTTGCAACATTCTAAGTCAGTTGGGGTTCTGAACAGACAACTCATGACTCCATGCCCAATGGATGCTTCAGGCAACTGGTAACTTCATCCAGTAGGCAGATGATCCCGCTGAGTCGCCAAAATTGTTATCCAAAATTCACCCCTCAAGGTAATTTTGATAACATGCATTAAATTATTCAGTCCCGAGCAAGTAAGATTGATTCGAGGCCCAAAATCATGTTTTTTGGGGTCCCTCGGCTTCTCTCTAACTCTCCTATCCAAGAAGAAATCCCAATGAAGTTAGAGAAAATGGAAAAAATGTAGAAAATAAGGTTGCAGGACTGTTTTAAAGCATTTCGGGTCTGAAGGTTTCGGGTCGTACTGAGGTTCGTCATACCAAGCTTGGGGCCGAAAAAGTAAGAAAATCGGCTAATTCTTTTGTCCCAGGAAGTCCGGGACAGTTGGGACGTCGAGACGCGAGGGACGCGCAAAAGCCAAAACAGCCGAGAGTAGAGAAAAATCATCTAAGTCTTGCTTCGCGCGGTTTGGGACAGCCGGGACAAAAGTACACGAGGGACGCGAACCGGCCGATTCGCCGAAAGATAGTCCATTTCGAGCGGTTCGGAGATATTTGTCCCAGGCAGTTTGGGACATCTGAGCCAAAGGTACGCGAGGGACGTAAAAAGATGAAAGAGAGCGCCAACGAATGGAATCTCGCCACGTGTCTTCACCTCAAACAGGAACAAGGAAGCCCAAATCGGCTGAAGCAGGAGATTTTCGTCTGGGACATCCGGGCCAAAAGTACGCGAGGGACGCGTGAGGCGCGAAAAGGTGAAATGGTCGAAAAGAGACAAGGAGGCCCGACGGATGAATCAGAACGTGTCACGCGTCAGAAGAGGAAAATTTGGAAATTTGGCTAAGTGTTTCACCAAAAAATCCAAAAGGAGTGTTTTGGCCTGCTGCCCCGGCCAACGAATCAGGTCATGCCACGTGTCCAAGTGACAAGAAATTTTCAAAGGATGAGCCCGCGGATGAACCAGAGCCTGACATGTGCCATCCAAGTGACGGAGCATGAAATTTTTTTGGAAAAAAATTTCCAAAATGCAAAAAGGAGGTAAAATTCAAAGTATTTTCCCGCTGATCCGTTTTGGGCTTGTTTTTACCCTAAATCTTCAAATCGCCATATCTTTCGATCCAAAGCTCGGATTTTCGCGTTCTTTATATCAATGGAAATCTGGAAAAATTCTCTACATGATTATGGGTTCATTTTTGCATTTTAATGGGGTTTGGAGAGAGAAAATTGAAAAACGCCTCTAGCACGTGGTAATGGCCAGAAATGACATTTCAACAACCAGTTTTAATGCAAAATGGGTCGCATTCTGCTTCAGCATGGCAAAATGTCAGGGCATGGGTCTGTAAGGATGCCCATGCTGTTTTAATGCATCTTCATTCAATGAGGAATGGCTCCCACGTTTTTTACACATTTTCTCTCTCCTGGGCTCGACCCATGCATTGTAAAAGCCAGATTTGGCTCATTTTTAGGGGGGAACATTTTTTTGAATAGCAAGCTTCTTCTTTCACCTTGAACAAGTGATTTTTGCAAGTATCAGACCTCTTCTAAAATTGTAACAGGTTTTCTACCTTTTTGATGTTGTAATACAAGGATTTTGACAGTGGAAATGACAATACAGGCTCTGTGATCAGTTTTCAGTCCTCTGGTTGTGTTGTTTGCTTCATTTCAAACTTTAAATTACATCTTATCAGTTTGTGCATGATGTTTATGTTGCATTCCATGATCTGTGTCTATCTGCAGAACTAGAAGTGTTCACCACTCCTTTTCTGGTGTATCACCGCTTTAGTGTAGGCTTTCATTTTATGCATTCTCTCTCCCTGGTCCCTTGGAAATTTAGATTAGCGTAGTTAGTTTCCCCTGCATTAGAGTAGATTGTGGCAGGTAGTTTAGGAGCAAGAACCAGATTTCTCTGGAGATTCCTCTCTCATCTTACAAGTCCCACACTTGGAGAGAGGTTTCAATGTTGTGCAATCACACTGGATGCTTAGAGTGATCAAACTAGAAATCTGATCAACATCCAGGGGGTGCTGCTGATTTGCACTAACAATAACTTTAAAATATGTAAATGATTAATTCACAAATAAATCCCTAACACCAAAACAATACACTTAATAATTGAGTTGGCTAAAAAGTTCCTAAAATTAAATGATAAATACTTATAAATTGAAATATATATTTTATATATAATTTTTTATGTTGTTAATATTTATCTCATAATTTTTAAATTTTATAAAAACTATATATATATATATATATATATATATATATATATATATATAATTTTAAAAATTTATACTAAATAATATTTTAAATTCATGTATACTAGATCAAAAATCTACTATATTATGCTTAACAAACCTAATAAAAGATATTTTTTTGAATGAGTTTAGAAGATTTTTATGCATACACAACTCCATAATATTTTTACATAAATTATTTTCATTTTGTATTCCTTCAAATACTTTTAATATTTTAAATTAATTATTATTACGCTGAAGGCGTTCCCCCTATGGGAAAGGCTTTTGCAGATGTTTATGCGATGGTGTTAAATTTGACGGTTTGACGGCCGTCTGAACGTTTTCACATTTTCATACTATTTTTAACAATTTCTAATCTTTGCATATTCGGATTCGTTCATGGTATATTTGCCCTAGTTTGTTGCCTTATTTTGTTGTGAGGTGCATCATTCAACATGAAATTCCTTCTCACTCTGTCTCTACATGAAATCTCAGTCTCATTCTCAATTCTCTTCTTTTTTTCCTTTACTGATTGGAATTCCTCTGTTTTGGTTTTTTGGGTTCTCCGAATTTGTTTTGCAAACGAGCGACAGATCCAGATGGTAAATAGCTTTGTCAAGCAATGGAGAAGCTGCATAATCTTCTTCTGTGTCTCTTCTGCACTCTTTCCATTTCGACTGTTGTTGCCAATGATGAAGACGTGCCCAGAATAAACTGGAATCCATTATCAAGAAACGCATTGACCATTATTTGAAGGAGGATATTACGCAGGCCACATGGTTGTCGCGTCTTCATTTCCATGATTGATTCATTCAAGTTGTCTTTTAAAGTTATTTATTTACTCCATATTGAAATGAAGCGCAATCGAACTAAATTTGTTGCATTTAATGTGGAAACTTGTGTGCTGTGCAGGGATGCGATGCATCAGTTTTGCTGGATGGATCAGCAAGCGGGCCAGGTGAGCAAGACACCCCTCCAAATTTAACGTTGCGGCCCAAATATTTTCAAATGATAGATGACATCAAAATCCGCGTGGATAAGGCATGCGGTCTCACCGTCTCCT
This sequence comes from Taxus chinensis, assembly GCA_019776745.2. Taxonomy (NCBI): domain Eukaryota; kingdom Viridiplantae; phylum Streptophyta; class Pinopsida; order Cupressales; family Taxaceae; genus Taxus; species Taxus chinensis. Next base: position 719,059,923 of record CM034151.1, on the reverse strand, counting down.
GCGTGGATATCATTGCTCTCGCAGCTCATAATTTCGTTACAAGGGTAAGTTTTGTAACACAGACCTGCCTTGTTCTCTTCTGGTTTTTTTCTTTTTCATTACAATTTTCCTCCATGAGATGTTTATAGGGTTATTTCTTCATAGCAACCACAATAACATAGCTACTACATAGATGCGATGAGTACATATTATCTAAAGTAAAGAAAGTCGAAGTCCGTTTAGTTGTGATTTTTTTTCATATAAAACAACATAAAGTTTTAAATACACTCCATGATAGACAGTAGAGTCTTGTCTGTCAGGTATATAGTTTGAAATATGTATGGACCCCTCCTTTCCTACCCACTGATGGGGGTGCCCACATGCAGTTAAAAAGCGTGCTACTTATATCCTGCTTTGGATTCTAAAATTTCAGCCACTACGAGCTTTGTTGTAGCCTTGAGCTCTTATACTTTCTTCATTTAAATTATGACAGAAACTAAATTTATATCCAATTACATTTTGAGTAATTTTTTTCTTAAGAGTGCCATACTTTCAGTTTTAACTTTTGTGTGTGAACAAGGTGAAAAAGCTCTCAAATCTCATCTGTATAGAGTGTTTCAAACCCCACTTTTTTTTTGTTGTCCTCATTGGGTATGTTGTGATGATTAATCTCAGTAATTATGCACAATAGTATTACTGAACTCAAACAGATGTAAAAAATTGTTGGTTTTGATATAGATGTTATTCATTACATTGGTCCACAATTTTGTTACACAATATCATACATATCCACGTTAGCCAATATTTTGATAACAATAGAAGAAAGTCTTACTAAGAATTTATTGTGTTCTTTGGTGTATGCTTTTCCTTGCAGCTTACTAAAAATTTAGAATTTGAACAAGTACACTGGATTTCTTGGCATCTTTAATTGTGAAGGTGTTGGATGGTGTCGGGTTGACAAGAAGAATTTGATTCATGACTTCTAATCCAAAACTAATACCGCTACCATTCACCTGAAGGATGTGGATTATTCTAAAGTTATTTCAGACTCCCGAGTTTGTTTATTTCATTCTCAGCTAATGAAAAACATGAAGAACCTAGGCTGCCTCAAAGACACTCCACGTGTTTTGTCTTTGATTTTTTTGCTTCCTAATCTTTTTCTTGAGGTGCAACAAACTTAATAAATCTTTGAACTCCTCTCAAATTTATTGTCTTCCCTACTAACCGTGTCTCTCTTGTTCTTCCTCCCAGTTGATTCTATCAAGCTCCCCCTGCAAAGGCATCTAAAAACTAATTTCAAGGGATTGGTTTCCACCTTATAACATTATTTAGCTTAACACCTTATAAACTCATCATTTGATCCATCTCTTCAACTTCCTGGTTGATTCAAATCATGTGGGATTGAAATTTCCATACAAGTGTCACTCCTTTGGGGCCGGTGGGATGTTAAAATCATTTCCTGAAGGAGAAGGCCCAAATATTTTGGCTAGGGCAATAAAGAATATGTCCCTTAAATTTCATATTAGATAGGAAATATAAAAATAGAATGTTCCTCACTTTCAACTTCATAGAGTATTCATAGCCTACAAATCCAATCCTCATTGGGTATGTTGTGATGATTAGTCTCAATGATTATGCACAATAGTATTACTGAACGCAAACAGATGCAAACAATTTATAGTTTTGATATAGATGTTGTTCATTGCATTGGTCCATAATTTTGTTACACAAAATCATACATATCCAAGTTAGCCAATATTTTGATAACAATAGAAGAAAGTCTTTGGAACCGGATCTATTTAAAAAATAACTATTATTACTTGCATTGGTTAATTGTTGATATACGAAAACCATAAGAAACAAAATTGAATTGGCTTGCAAAGGCTACCCACATTCAATGTCATGAAACATCTTTTTTGTCAAAACAATTAGTGAAATAATGTCTTAGCAACCCTTTTGACATATTTGGCATGTACTTCTCTGTTTTTTGTGACTGTGGGCTCACATATGTTTAATCGTGTCTGTCATCGCTACAGCCCTTTTTTTAGTTTGTTTGAATATGATACGATCTATATATCATTTTAGATAAATAATTTGCATCTTAATTACTTCTTCTCAGTTAAATTTGATTCTTTCGGAAGTCTCTGGGAATTTCCATTACTCTTACACAAGTGGCTTGGGCAGGGTTTGATTTATGATCAAGTTGTGACAAATTTGAAATGTAGAGATACAAGCTTTAAAAATAATGCTTCATATATATTCCTACACTTACAAAATCAATAACACCCCTTATGAACTTCAACTACAAAAATTATAACTATCCCTCTAAATCAAATAACATATATCGTTCAGCGTTCACATTGCATTGTACACATGCGATTGCTAGTATATAAACTCTATTAAAATTATTCGCCGGAGGCGTTTACTTTGAAGAAGGCATTGCTGGGAAGTGTCAAATTCCAGTGGCTTAACTTTACCGGTTGCCGAAATTTAGATATTTTTGTAAGTCCTAGATATTTTTGTAACTTTACAGGTGACCCCTTTCTTCCTTCAACCAGGAAAAAGAAATGGTTTTATTACCGTGGTAAAACTGCAAACTTTGACAGCTCCTACAAACAGGGTGAGGATGAAAGGCCATCAAGGTTAAGGATGGTGTGCAGGAGAATGAAGATGGTGTTAGGGGCATTTCCATCGCCCCTCAAACACACTTCTCCATTGCCCAAACTCAGACTCAACATCATACGCAGGCTTACAGTCACTTGTGTGGGATGGGTAAGCACTTTTATCTTATTTCTTTGTTTTCAGACTTCCACAGTTCATGATTCTAGGAAAAACCTATCATCAATTTTAAAGAATTATTCTCTAAAATTGATAGGACCCTGAAGGCATACTGGGGCCTCCGCGAGGTGGGAACATTGCCAGAAGAGAAACGGAACAGAGGGAATACCTCCTTCGCCACGACCTAGACCGAAGGTGAGCTACTCGATAGGTGAAAATATTCCTTCTTCCCTGTAAATATATATGGAATGATTTTAATTATGTCTCCAGGGGATCACAAATATCTCCTATCGCGCTTTAGGATGTTGTTTGGTTTTCCTAAGCTGATTAGGTTGTTTCATTAGGGTCGGGTGGTACCGGAGACTGTTGTAGATCTTGTAGAATTTCTTTTAGAAACGGAAAACCAAGAAATTGAATATGAAATTGCAAGATGCAGACCAACGTATGTATTGGATTTGTTGTGCACAAATACCCGTGCCTTCATCAAATAAACAACCTCGGAAAATGAAAATGAAAATAAAAAATGATGATGATGATGGGACAAGTAATGCATTAATGTCAACACCATCTTAAGCTGTGGCATGATTCATCTCTCAGTACCGTTACATCTTTCCTTTCTAGGCCAAAAACTTCCTCTGCTTTTTTGGCCAGAGAATGACCCCAGAAACATAAGCCAAAAACCCTCCCACGCTAAAGGACCAAGCTTCCGCTTATGTTTTTCATAGCGTACTACTTTTACAAACACGCTCAAGCTCTATTAAAATAAGATAAGGATAGATGATGAAACAACATTTATTTTTGTTTTCAGAATACTCATTCTACAAATGCTCACAAACTCTATCTGATGACAATGACTTTTTACGCCTTTTAAACCAAATTAGCCTATAGGATCCTACAAATTGTGTAAACAAGGCAAGGTAGGGTTTGGTGCGGTCACGCCGGGCTCCAAGGCGAAGCTGGATGCCATGTATGTCAAGTCGGTGAAGGAGATCCCTTACAATGTGTCTGTGCTAGAGATCAGCCAGGTTATCCTGCCCTCTGATCTCTCTGCTCCTGCTCCTTCACCAAACGGGCGACTTGCATTTTGTAACTGTATGAAGATAATTCTACAAATATTTTGACATATTTTCAAAACAGAAGATAATTCTACAAAATGATTTTCTTGCGAGACTGTCTGATTATCCAGTCTGTGTAAGTCTGGAAGATAAGCTACCGTAATGGATTCCATTTCAGGGTTATTGTTAAACAAGATGGTGGCATTTCATTACAGTAGTTATGGTCCGTATACACTGAAATTATTCATGGGGTGCCGCTTAGGGGAAAAGTAGATATGGGTCCCAGTGATTTATGAAATGAAATTGTTTTAATTACCACTGATTTGTGGGCCGGTCGGTGTTTCTAGAAGGGATCCTCTTTTGTTGTATTTTTTTTATTCTTTTTTTCCTGACACAGTTTTATCATGGAATTAATTTTTTTTTTTTCCAAAAGAAGGTCGCTTCTCCTTTATTGAATTGAGATTTGTAATGTTCAAGGATTTTTCCTTAATATAACCAACCTATTTTAAACTATTATCATAGACATTTCATCAATTTGAATAATTTTAATCATGTATGTTATGATTAGAAAATTGATGATAAATCAAAAAATAAAGACATGAATAGATGTTTTTTTTTTTGTTTTGGACGCTAAAACATTTTTATGATTGACAAAGGTGTCGCTCATGTAGAAGAATCCCGAACTCCTTTGTCAGAGGAAGAGTGCAGGGTAACAATAGATGAATTGTGGCCTAACATATTTAAGCAAGCCATTAAGGAAACACTCTAGCAGAAGATATGACTTAAATTGACAAAAAACATTGCATTGAGTTTGTGAAGGACCAAGAGAAATTTGATTCTCAAGCTTGACTCCAGAAGACACAACTGCCAACTCTGTGTCCGTCAGTTTGTTGTAGACAGTCTCAAACTCTTTGAAAGTCTCTATTGATAGCATCTAGGGACTTCACAGACTGGGCCAACTTTGGAAGGGAAGGCATTGTGTGTCTTGAAGAGCCTTGTCCCAAAAAGACCAAATTTTAAGGATATGTGGTAGTTTGATCCGTTAGTCCTTTTCAAAAGGGCTCTCACAGATGGCGCACACTACACATTCAAGGCCACGAGAGACTGTTTCAATGATTCCATATAACAAAAAACAGAGCCAAATCTTTAGAGATCATGTATCCACCGAGAAATTTTTGTCAAATCGTGTGAAGAAGCAAGGTTAATTAAGAGCCAAAGCATTTTCTATGGAAGTCAATTAAAGAATCCGATGCAATTCTAAATGAGTTGCAATTTACGCCAGAGAGGATAACAATGTTCAGTTTATTGGAGTTGTAATTTTACTATTTTAAGTTTGTGTGATGGGGAGAGGACAATATAGTAACTTCCAACAAAAAAAACATTGCCTACTATGCCTTGATGGATGTCCATACGTTGCTATAAAGCTCGTATTTTGTTATGCGCCACACATATGTTGGTATAGATGAGTTGATCAGGGTTAATATACAGTTGTTTTATTTGATGAAACAATCACAATGTCTCTTGACGATGACCATGTCTTCTGTAAGATACAATTATGATATTCATTTAAAAGATAACATGTTGTATCATTTGGTTGAACACTTGGCGTTTATTTACAAAAGTTCATATTTTGGCATTTATATGTTCCCAAAGCATAGACAACAATCCCATTTTGTCAATATCCATCCGATTCTACTCCTGTTTACATTTGCCAACATACTCCTCGCCTTGTTTCACCATATGCAACAAACAGGGCTCCAACCCAATTAGTTTAAATTTGCCAAAGTACTCCCAACCTGTGCCAAACTATAGAAGAATTTTGTTAGATATAGTTGCAAATGTTTTGATAGACATGTATGCAGAATGTGGAACCTTACATAAAGACATGTGAACTGTTTAACACAATGTAACTTATGTTCTTCACTCAAACATCTATCATAGATCATAGAATATATTTTACATCCAAACCATATTATACACATAAAATTCAAGCCCTCTCCGGTGTAACTTCCAACTCATTTGCAATTGCTAGTATATGTGTGTGGGGAGGGGAGTGGGTGGGTGTAGGGCGAGGGGACGTTTTTAAGAAAATAGGCTTTATAAAAGAAATAGTTAAAATTTTTACAAATATAATTAATATCTATAAATATATACAAAATATTTTCATATATATAGGAGACCAATAATAACTGACATGGACATAAGATGATTCGGATTTATATTAATTGTATATATACTTTGTTCTATGAAGATATTTATCATTCTTAGATATTTGTGCATACATGATGCAACCCTTGGTTTTTAAAATTAAAAATAGTTACATATGCAGTGATGTCAGCAGAAAAGTCCAAAGAAAGACTTTGTTATCTTTAATGTCGGTGATTAATATAATACCAGAGCAAAAAGACATTTCGATTACCCGAAAGAATTCTGGCTATTTTTCAATTGTGGTGTCATCTAGTTTTCTGCAACACAAGGAAGATGAGAATGTTTTGTGTGTTAGTTTTTTTCCTCTCCGCACTACAATTCTCACAATCTTTTTCTTCTTATTATTATGATCGGGAAGCTCTTCTGTCTTTCAAGGATTCTATTTCCCTGGACCCATTCAATTCTCTGCAGGACTGGTCTCCCAATCACAACACCTGCAATTGGACCGGCATTATCTGCTCTTCTCGCAGACCACGTGTGGTTTCCCTGAATCTCACAGGTATGTCTTTAGTCGGCTCCATCTCTCCTTTCCTTGGGAACCTCTCTTTCCTTAAAGTGTTTGTTCTCAAAAATAACAGCTTCCACGGCCAAATTCCAACTCAGCTGGGAAGGCTTTTCCGCTTGAGAATACTCAGACTGTCTAGAAATGATTTGGAAGGCTCCATTCCGTCTACCCTTGGAGGCTGCCGTTTGCTGCAACGTCTCATTCTGTCTTATAACCATTTGAGCGGCCCCATTCCTTCCCAAGTTCCCAGCTTTCCCTTCTTTCCCATTTAGAGGAGATTGCGCTATCACAAAACCAACTGACTGGAACAATCCCAGCTTTCATAGGAAACATGTCCTCCCTAACTCAATTTGATTTAGGCGTTAACTACTTTACGGGACCGATTCCCACGGCCCTTTTCAACTGCACTCTACTCAACTATGTGCATTTGCCTGACAACCACTTAACCGGCAATATTCCCTGGGAGTTTGGCAAACTATCACTGTTGCAATATCTGTATTTATGGGGAAACCGACTCACCGGAGAAATCCCAAGCTCCCTCTCTAATTGTACCCCCCTTCAACTGCTTGCATTAGCTGATAACCAGTTGAGTGGGTCAGTGCCCTTGGAGCTTGGAAAATTGCTCCAGCTACAAATATTTTATTTATGGAAAAATCATCTTGTGAGTGGAAGCAGAGGTTTGTCTATTCTAACAGCCTTAACAAACTGCTCCTATTTACAAAAAATAGATATTAGCCTTAACTATCTCACTGGCGTCTTGCCCACTTCCATTAGCCGCCTATCAAGCACTCTCTTATTTTTCGCGTTGGCCTCTAATAAAATTGAGGGAAACATTCCAAGTGAGATTGGCAACCTCAGAAATTTGACATACTTAGATTTAAGTGAAAATAGTCTCAATGGGACCATTCCATCCACGCTCAGTCAAATTTCAAATCTTGAAAGGTTGTATTTAGGGAAAAACAACTTATCTGGAACAATCCCAACAAGTTTGGGTGATGCGAAAAAGCTTGGGTTGTTATCACTCAGTGAAAACATGCTTTCAGGAAAAATTCCAGATAGTCTTGGCAGTCTTCCACAACTAAGACAACTTTTTCTTGCTCACAATCAACTGTCAGGGGAAATGCCCGCAAGTTTAGGGAGCTGTAGAACCTTGGGATTGTTGGACATGTCTTACAACAAGCTGAGAGGAAATATACCTCCTGAATTCGTAGGTCTTCAAAATATTCAATTCTATTTCAATATTTCCAACAATCTATTGCAAGGTTCTATTTTAGAACTGAGTAAAATGGTAATGGTTCAAGCTATAGATGTGTCTCTCAACCACTTCTCAGGGAAAATTCCAGCCGCATTCTCAAGTTCTACAGATTTGCAATATTTGAATCTTTCTTAGAATGCATTTGAAGGCCCAATACCAACATCGCTCACAATCCTAAAAAAATTTGAGGACATTGATTTATCTAGAAATAATCTCTCAGGTGTTATCCCAGTAGCTTTCAAGGACATGAAAATGCTTCACCATATCAATCTTTCTTCAAACAGGTTGATAGGAGAGGTTCCAAAGGGGGGAGTTTTTTCAACACTTGGTGAGTCAGCAGTTATGGAAAATCCTGGCCTCTGTGGCACATGGATAAAATTGCAGCCATGCTTAGGTTTAAAAGAAGAACAAGTTAAAGTTTCTAAACAGGTAATAGTACCAGTTGTGATAGTAATTGCAATCTTGATCATGTCTTTGTTAATATTCTATTACAAAAGGCATACAAGTAAGATTACCTCTTCTCTCAGAGTGGAACCCATAATAATTTTATATGAAGAACTTGTGCATGCAACTAATGGGTTTAGCCAAACCAATCTGATAGGTGTTGGTAGTTTTGGATCCGTATATAGAGGGATCCTTGACAATGGTACAAATATTGCTGTTAAAGTTTTCAATTTGCAAGATGAAAATTTCCACCAAAGTTTTGATAGAGAATGCAATGTTTTGAAAAGGGTTAGGCACCGAAATGTGATAAAAATTATTTCAACATGTTCTAACCTTGATTTTGATTTCAAAGCATTGGTTCTTCCATTCATGCTAAATGGAAGTTTGGAGACATGGCTATATCCTCATGGAGCTTATGAATGCAAATTAAATTTGGTTGACCGATTAAGATTGGCAATAGAGATAGCACATGGAATGGATTATCTACATCATCATTGTTGTGTGCAAGTGATTCACTATGATTTAAAACCCAATAATGTGTTACTAGCAGATGATATGACTCCACATATAGCAGACTTTGGTATTTCCAAACTAGTATTTGGTGATTCAATGGATTCATCTACTTCAACAAATGCACTTAAAGGATCTATTGGCTACATTGCACCAGGTGGATAAGATTCATTATTATATTATGTATTGTCTTTGGGTTGTTTTTGTGTTTTTTTACTAATCTTAAAAATATTTTATTAGTCACTAATTTTATAGTATTGTTTCACAGAGTATGGAATGGGTGGAAATATTTCGACAAAAGGAGATGTATACAGCTATGGCATTCTATTACTTGAGTTGTTGACAAGGAGGAAACCAACAGATGACATGTTTGTTGAAGGATTCAATCTTCAAAAATGGGTCAGCATATATTTTCCAAATAAAATCATAGAGGTGGTGGACAAATACTTGCTTAGAGATGCTAATGAATCACAAATATCAATGGTATTGACATGTATTACTTAATTTATGCAAGTTGGTTTGGTTTGCACAAGAGAGTTACCTCAACAACGTCCAAATATGAGTGAGATATTTGAGAGATTAGAAAAAATAAGAGGTGCATTTCTTGGTACACATAGACATTTTCAATTTCCAATAGATATCTCACTTTTAATTGAAACAAGAAGTCATCGAAGGAATACTATTTCAGGGAGCCATGAGAGTTGGTATACATCTACATCCTAGTTCTATACCCAATAATATTGTTTGTTATTTTAGAAAACTATTGCAAAATCTCCCCCTTAAACATAAAGTTGTCATATTTTATGTTTTTTATATGGATTAGTGTATTGCGAGATTATGTAAGGATCACATATGTAATTTTAAGCCATATATTCAATACATGTAAAGGTGATGTGTGATTTTAATCGACTTGTTAATATGTAAGATAAACTTTATTATTGAGGAATACATGTATAAATAGAACAGAAATTCAAACAACAATATTTCCGTTATATTATCATGTTTCTTCTTACTTTGTTCTTTATAAACAATTTAGATGAAAAAATCTAAATAGAGGAAATTCAATAGCACCGTTAAACCAATGATATGGATGGATTTTTTAAATAGCAACACCATTTAAACACTAACTAATATTATCTTAAAACATACATTCCCACTTCTAGGTTCTTTTGTTTTCAAAGCTTGTAGAAACTAGTGGTCGCTTCCGAAGGGAGCAAATTTACGCCGTGGGGAGCCCAACATGTTTTGGTGCAGTTTGATTTTTTTCAGTTTCGGTGTGGATGTTGTCATTTCAGTCTTTGTAAGACTCAAGCAGGAAAGTTCTGATGTATTTGAAAGCAGCCATCTTTATTGGCAAAGTTTGATTTATTTCATTTTTATCATATAAACTTTTCAGAAGTTTCAGTTTGAAGCAAAAAAATGAGTCACAGACTATTGTGTCAGTTGTCGATTCCCGATTTGGAATTATCTGTAGCTGCTTGGATTGTGCCTTTTGCCAACACTATCTAAAAACCAGGGATATAGGATCTGTTCAAATCCCTCTCTCTCCATCAAACCCCATTTCCTGAATATTCACAAAAAAGTGCGTATGGGTTCTTCAAACAGTTTCCACTTGCAAAGTTACTCTCAACTACCACTTTCAGTCTGTCAATAACTTTCGTAGGGCCAATATTATTATCTGTATCCAATACTGTTGTTACAAAACCAAGGACAACATATATATAGCTGTCAAGATGGTTGAGCTGGGCTAACAGACCAGATTAAGGTTCTCTTCCAAGACGGTGTGGATTCAAATCCCACATGTGTACTCCTTTGTAAATGGATTGGAAAAACTTGATTTACCAGTCATAAGTTCAAAGGAATAGGAAGTAGCTTTAGGAACAACTTATTTTCAAAGATAATGTACTGATTTTTGTCTTTCAGTCATTGTTTTTAATTCAGAATCAGAACAGTTTTATAACCAACTCACAGAACAAAAGAGATGTTCTGTAGATGCACTGAAATCCACTTACATTCAATTACTCTACTTGAGAATAAAGAAAAGTTTAATAACTAATAGATAACTTCAATCACGTCTAGGCAACTTCCCGACATCTGTTTTCAAAGACTATCTGTGCATAAACATTTACAGATGGAGAACACGCATGGAAGATGGGAATGACCTTGGGGTTTAGGGTACACAAGGATCCTGATCACTTTCTACAGGCTACTCCTTCAGCTTAAGATCAAGGGAAATATGCGCCACTAATGGAGGGATGGAGAATCTCAGATTGTCATTCTTAACTCCCACTGTTATTGTAGGAGATTTGAGCGGGGGGCAGGTTGTAGCACATGAGCTTGCCCACAGTTGGACTGGAAATCTTTTCACGAATGTCTGTAATAATCATTATGCATTCATGAAGTCTTAGGAGGAGAAATTTAGGAGGAGAAACACAGAACATTAAAAGAAAACGTTCAAGAAATTTTGTTTTGTGGAAATTAAAAAAAGATTGAATTTAAAGCATGAAACTTTTACGTGTGCATTCAATAATCGAAATGATTGCTACACACTCATCTTATGTTAGCTAATGCATCAGTGCATGTATCAAAGAAATATAATGATAGACTATCTGTGATTACTATGTAAGAGTTTAATCTTAAAAATATTGTATCACATTTACATCACATAAGGAAAAAGAAAATGGAAAAAGTAAATAAAAAATAATTAAGGGCGAATTCATTGCACATTAGGTCTTAAATTCAAAGCATGAAACTTTTACCTTTTCATTCATTTAACGAAAAATGATTGCTGCACACTTTGGTACCAGTCATTACATAAACTACTTAGAATTACAACCAGTTACACCAAAACTTTAACTAAAACAAAGAATGCAGACTTTTTTTTCCCGTGAACGTTTGAATTCATCTGAGCACTTGTCGTACTAAGTAGGATAAATAACGCTAAAAACCAAGTATTAATGTATTTTTAGTTCGCTATGTAAGAAAACAATTTTTTTTTAAAAGAATACCATAACCTAGAACATCAGATGTAAAGAAAGGGTTTTTGACAGAAGATGGTAAAACCACCTATATTTTAGAACAACCTAAAAGGAATTGATCTTATATTACTGTGTATAAAAAAGTGCTGAAACCTTTTTTGCAAGTATGATGGCGGCCTGTTATATGCGGCTACATGTTACCCCAATTTTGGGAAGGTGAAGATTTCATTGGCTTTGTTTACTCACAACTCTTTTCCATTGAAACCACTTTACAAAAATGTATGCACTGTAGAGTTTTAGTAAATGTTTATACAATATGAGAGTTGTGTATGGTTACATCCAAGTAATTTTTGATCTTTGTTAGGAAAGTTAAAACAACTTGAAGAAGCAAAATAAGAGTAAAACTGAGCAGAATCAATTCACTTGCCTGGGTGCGCAGGTTTTGAGAGTGATGGTGTTCAGCAACAACAAAACTTTATTTGACGTTTGTTAATGATGCCAAGGAACTTTATAATCCATGCGGCGTTGTGAAGCTCCATGACGAGTTAGTACGGTTGCATACTAAAACAATACATGAACTACAAAATAAATGCTAACCAAGAATTGGGAAAATAAGAGCTCTATATTACTTGAAAATGCTCCATGAGCTGATCTACAAAAGGCTTCACAAGCCCAATTGGTATTTACACAGTACTGGGTTGGACACAGCCAACAATGCCCAGCTTCGTACAAAAAAGGTACCTTTCCACTGTGCTGACTCGCACAAAATATACAGTTAAACAAGAAACCACATAGTTTGGGGTATGTACAGTAGGGGTGCTTAAGTCTTTTCTCAGGGTTTTTTTTTTGTTATCATGGGGAGGGGGTGGATTTATAGAACTGTATATAAAAAAATTCTCTTAGAATGTGGACGGTGTCTTCGCTTGCTGTGGATGATTGCTGCAATGCAATCTGTGCTTGCTGTAGTTCTTGTTGGGTATGCAGCATTGCAAAGATTGCGGTGTTGTCTAACGTTTTGGCTTCCGTGCGTTGTTGTTCGACACATTTAGATAGCAATTCTTGTATGCGATAACAATTTGTTGTAATTCGTGTTGCTACGGTGTCGAATGTGGTTGCCATGTTTAAAGCAGGAGGGTACACAGTATGTTAGAAAGGTATTTTGATACAAGGTTAAAATGCCATACAATCAAGATTCTTGGTAAGTATTTGGGCTCCTTTTCATTTTGCAAGATGATTGGGTTGAAATCCCACATTTGTTTTTCTCCTGCTCATATAAAAATTTATGTAGTTTTTATTTGGTTAAAACATAAATTTCAAAAAATTCATCAACTTCTGACATTTATATAGTATATACAAAGTTGGATTCTTTCTTGGGTTGAAAAAAAGCGTTGACGAAATTTGCAAATGTAACACCACAAGAAGTAAGCTGTCAGAGAGTGGATTTATTCGTCCACTTCATTAGTAGCACCTCTATTTTTTTTTCATTATACAAGTCTGAATTTGGTTATTTGTCATGACAATTAAGGGCAAACAAGTTCAGTTTTTTAGAGGAGTGAACCTGAATTTAATTGTTGATAAAGAGCTATTGGATGTTTTACTGTGGACATTAGAGTTATGGTTTTAACATAAGTAGTTGTTCAAGAGGGGTGGATACAGATTACTTATACAAATCGAATGGATCGATTCTTAAATTCTTCAGATTGCACAGAGGGATCCTTGCACACCATTGCAGGATCAGATCATGTGTAGCAGAAGTTTGCAGGAACTTTCCACACAGTAGTTGTTGTGCTTATCTCAAACACCGTTTCGAATTTTTTTGAAGTTGAAGAACTAAATTTATCAAAAACTGTAACTTAATCCTAAGATCTTCCGTGTGTATAATGCAATGCTTTAGTGCTTCAGCAATATCCTCAAATCACATTTCTTTTACTGCTAGTAATCCTAGTGCAACTCTCATACACAATTTTGGTAAGCAGAACTGGCGATGCGGGATGAACCGAAAGTCGAGTTACGGTGCCAAATTGCGCGCTAATCCAGATCCCACATATGGATGGAGGGAGGGCATGATATGGATAAATGGGCATTCATACTAACCACACCCAGACAGGGGATGGTATCCAGCTCCCCTATAACTCATAGTGAACCCTTTGTAGAAAACATAATCAAACAGGTATAGCCTCGAATGGATTTTGGCATACGATGTCCATAAAGCACAGAAACCAAATGTAATACTTATTACAAGCCACCGAGGGTTTTTTTGCATACAATGTCCATAAAGCACAGAAACCAAATATAATTCTTATTACAAGCCACTTTAGTTTTGGTCCAGCGTATAGCGAATAATTCTTATCTTCGTTAGTTACAGATATAGTCAAAGATACTTGGTTTTTGTTTTTTGGTATACAGAACCCCTGCATTCATTTTCAAACAATAAAAAATGGAAAACTGAAGCAGAACAACAAATTTGGAGGTTCCGTACAAAAATCTTCTGTGTACAACAAATTTTAGCTTGTACAACATTGTTTTCGAAGTATAAACTGTGATAAACTGAACTGCCAACTGAGCAGTCAACCTGAGGAGTTGCACCATGAGTGAAAATTGTAGCTAGGGGACATATAACGTTGTCCTTAGCAGATTGTTTTTGTTTTATACAGAGTCACAGAATCCTCCTCATTATATATCGTATGGAGGAAAATTTGAATATCAGAAAAAAAAAAACAAGGACCCAAAACCGTACAACATTTAAAATGAACATATTACCAGTTCAAATAACAAAGGTGAACTTAATCAACAAGCAACTCATCTCTAAGATGGCAGCAACCAAAGAGGGCTAAAATTGAACTAAAATAGTTAAGGAATCGGTTCAGGAATATGCAAAAACATTAGCATAGATTGAGGGAAACAAATACAAAACTACAGGAAAAATGATGCATTGACTTTAGGATTTGATAGAGAGGATTAACATTTACCATGCTGGAAGCAGCATCAAAGAATTACAAAAACCCACAAACCCAAATTACATTACAGTAGAGTGTGAAAAGCATCATCCGAGAGACGGCATTCAGGGAATAAATCCAATCATGCTTAAAGAGCTATCAACACAGGCTTGATTCATGTCAGAGAGGATACTCACATTGGCACATCCTAATACCCCCAATGGAATCAACAATACAATGGAATGAAAAACAGGGAAATGTTTGTTTTCATAGAAACAATTGTTTGATGGAAAAAAAGCTAACGCATTAAGAGGCAGACCGTTATTCACAAAAAAAAAAGTTGTATCTGATGAAAAACCCAAGTGTAGCAAAGCCCAATTATCACAAGTTAAAAACAGAGAACAACAAAAATCTACTACGGTTCTCAATACATAAAACCATTTTTCTTCACAAATAACTATTATCAATCTGCTGACAGAGACGATTCTCTTAAAACTTATTTCAACAGACAGAGCATCAGATATACATAAAATGCCAACCAGGGATCGAATCCCCTGAGTACCCTATTCCTTGCTTCAGTTAAACTGAAGCAATATATTCCTTGCTTCAGTTAAACCACTGTTGGGCTGTTCTGAACTTTTATAATGGCCTATCTCAGTAATAATACCTCAACTAAATTTTTTATCTTGGAGCTTTTAACCTCAATATATTATTATTTTGGAACCTAGAAATGCCAGTGCAGAGTCTAGGAAAACCTCTTGGCATAAGAAACATAAGTGTAAATTCTATTATGATCTTAAATGTCATAAATAGGACTTAGGTTATTTTGGGTGCCCATGATCAATTTTCCCTAACAAAATATATGGAGTTGGAAACAATAAGGGGTAATGAGATGGGATACCTATTGGTTCTACAATATGAATAAACAGTGATTTGGGTAACCTCTTGGGGTCGAAGGTCACAATAAAGCTAACCCTCCCTATCATGCAAAGTATGACCATCAGAACGGTGAGTAACTTAACGAAGTGCTTTCCAAGAAAAACTGAAATTTGGTCGAATGTCCAAAATTGAAAAGAGTCTATTAAAAACAAGGAAGCTAAAAAAGTAAAACGAAGTAGATATTCATGTATACCAGGCGGATCGACACAATTCTGCGAGTATGGTCGCAAGGCTGAAACTTAAGGGAATTGACAGAAGGGTACCACCAGGAGTGGAGCCTGTGGCTTAATTTGCCTCAACACGGGGAAACTTACCAGGTCCAACCATAGGAGGGATTGACAAATTTCATTAAAAAATAAATGACCATTACTTGTATTGTTGTCAACATTGGTAAACCTCAACAATCTATAACTTCAAGCTATTACTGCCAATTTGATGAGGAATTCAATGATGTTTTTTTAATATCTAATGGTATGTGCAGGCTATAGTCTAAGCACTATCAGGTGCAGAGGATGGTCTCATACGCTGCGAGTTACCCTAAAGTTCAAGTACAGTTGGATGCATAAGGTGTCAGGCATTGTGTGCCTTTCTTGTTCGCTGAAAGTGTGAACCAGCCTCCCAAGCATGGATGTCGTTGGCACAAGGCCCTCCTTCTCCTTCCCCTCCTACATTGGGGTAGAGGGAGACACCCTCAGCCTCCTCCACATTCTACTTCAAAGGGAGTGGGAATAATGAATTCCCATGACAATAGCAGAGTAAAAATAAAGTCAAAATTGCTAATGATCATATTAAAACCTCCTTTTGGTTTGTGTCTAGTATATTGATAATAATGTTTGTTATATTCATTACCATATCAAATGCCATATTGGTTGCCATATTAATATATTTCTTATCATATAAATATATTGAGTCTCCCCCTCTCCCTCCTTGGCCTAAAGGTCAATTTTTCTCCCATGTCAGGCCAGGAATTCGGTCTCAAAAATGAATGCAGAAATTGTATTGATGCTAACACAAAATTGTCAGTTCATCTTCAAGATGACTATTAAGGTTCTACAAGACAAATATTATTATAGCTTGGGATTATGTACAATATTACATCCCCCCTTCAAACTGCAGGAGTTATAGCGCAACCAAGCTTGCCTCTGAATTTTTCAAATTTCTCTCTTCCAAGCGCTTTTTCCAGGATATCATTCGGTTACTCTGAAGTTAGACAATGCATCAATTCGACACTTCCATCTTGAAATTTAATACGTGAGTACTATACAGGGGGCGCCTGCTACAAGAAGGTCCAGTTTCTATAATAGGTCTGTGCTAAATGTAAGTGAGGGCAGCTGCTTACAGCAATTAATTAAATAATATTTAAATTGTGGTTGTCTGGGGTAAATTCTATTTGCAGGCATACCAGTCACACAGCAGCAAGAGCTTATACACTCTCCTTGTCCCATGGGGTCTAAAATAAGTCCACATAGTTTTGGGTCCTAGGCTGGAGAAGAAATTCTAAGTAAATATTCCATTTTACCAGTTAATCAGCAAAAGAGCTTATATAGCCTCCTCGTTCCATGGGTCTAGCTTAATTTCCAAAGAGCTTTGGCTTCTAGGCTTGGAAAGAAATTCAAATTTCCTTCTAATTGATGTCTATGATAATTATGAAGTATTGGTTATTTTTTAGGTCACAGCCAAGACACCAGTTTGGTATATGAGTCTAATTTTAAAACATGTCTGACAGCAACTGTGCTCTATCCACTTTTCCTTTGTAGGTATATGTTTCGAAAATGGTACAGATGATATTATTGAATTTGAGGATGACGATGCTGGCAAATGCAGATGAGTGAAGGTTATTCAAAGAAACTGTTTTTTTTCAAATTGTTACATGATCGAAGACCTTCCATACTTGTTTCTTCCTTTGGGAGCAGCAAGATGTTTTGGAAAATGGTCACTTGAAAAGTTATCTTGATGAGGGAAGTACTTTTTGCATACATACATGGTAGAATAGTTTACAGTAAACAATAAATTCTGCAACAGCAGTAATTTGAAAAGGTTGCATTTTCTGGCAGATAGGATGATTGCAATAAAGGTAATATGGCAAGGTCTATTGCTATGACTGGAAGATCAGATTCCCTACATTCTATGTAGATGGGGGGGGCTGGATAGTAAGGGAAAAGACTGTTGTAAGCTTTACATGATTTGGTTGTATTCTTTCAGAATTGGGGCTTCAAGGATAACCCATGCACCATTACCCAATATATGCTGAAGCTTTATATGATTTGGCACGATACCACATTTTTTGAGGCATTCTGTCAAACAATTCACGTGCCTTGTCTACGGTTCCACATTTTGCATACATGTCTACCAGGACATTTGCAACCACATCTGACAAAATTCCTCTATCCTTTATGCTTTGATGGATGTCCATACCCTGTTCCAAAGCTCCCATTTTGGCACAGGCTGGGAGTATGTTGGAAAATGTTGACATACATTTAAATATGTTTTTTATGAAACGTTGTGTGTAGCAAATGCCATTTAATGACCTGTGAGCAATGAAAGAGTGGACTGTCTTTCCTTGTGAAACCATGCTCGTGAAAATACAGGCCTGCAATAATTGAAGATATGTAATCTTGAGAGGGGTTGTGTGTAGTAAGCATAATGTGCATTTACAGCCATCAAAGCATAATGATTTGTTAGATGTAGTTGCAAGTACCCTAGTAGACATCTATACAAAATGTGGAAGCATACCTAATGCACATGAACTAAGACAATCTTAATCACCAGCACCAAAGCCAAAATAATTTGAAAAAAAAGGGAAGTTAATTACGTCGAAGAGGTATATAAACATAATATACTTTTCCCTTTTCTGTTGCCCTGATGCCTGATAAGGTCATTGATATCTGCTAAATTGATGAATACAGTCTTAGGCAGTCACATTCCCTTCTCTGTTGCCCTGATGCCTGAAAAGGTCATTGATATCTGCTAAAACGATGAATGAAGCCTTGTGCATTGTGACTGCACCAGTCCAAATGTCATTGTTGATTAATTGTTGGAGCTTAGAAGAGGACAATAGAACCACAGCCAGAGGCTCAAAGCCTTGCACAAGAACTGCACCATTGACTGTTGGAAGAGAACCTACAATGCCATATTATTGTTTATTTGAAATTATTTCTGTATTTGTGTGGAAAATATTAAGTTATAATTTTTTCCTATTTGTATTTGTTGAACACTGTGACACATTTTAGTGAGCTTCCTCTTTTGGTATTGAAAAATGTTTGCTGAACTTCTTAAGGGCCAAATTCAAATTAAAATAGTTCTACAATCTGCTCATACCTTTCTACATAAGTATATTAAATCATTTTCAGTTGCATGGGCCAAGTTTTATCATATTTTCTTGCTTTAATGGTTATTGTGATATTTTCTAGTGCAGAGCTCAAATTTTTCTATGTTCACAACTTTACCCAAATGGTTTGAACTGTATCATATCCATATCCCTCGGTAAGGGTTCCCAAATGCTAATCCAAACCCTATTCCAGTTTGGGAAGACCCCAAATCTTATGCTGGCAATAAAAAGCATACAATCTAATGCATGAAGGCAATGAGTTCAATTCTGATTTTGACTTTAAGTTGGGGAGGCTTGAGGATGTACTTATTCAGAGTTCAGTCATGGAGAAATGCTCCGGTAGGGAATATGCACCCGCTGTTGGAGGCATGCAATCCTGATGACCCAGGGATTACACCTGCTGAAATGTGAATGAAGAAGTTGAAAAATCGTCCCAAAAACCCTAGACTCCATCGCCGCGCCGCTGCCCTTCCAACCACACCAAAATCTCTTAATGTCCCTACCAAATAATGGTCTAAACCAGTGTCTGCATGGATGCCGATCCCTTGCAAATTGCATCCATTTGTTGCATTGAACATGGCCAACTGAAACATCAGTTGGATTTGTGTAGTGGAGGAGAAAATTGTGGTTTAGGGTCTGAACAGTGACCACCATTAATGAATGGAAACAAATTTGACTGTTGCCTTTGAATCTCCTCCAAGCCTCAATATTGATCAGATAAATTATCCAGCATGCGGCGGTTAAGGATTTTAGGGCTTTCATTTTTGCTGATGCTTACTTTCATATTTATTTAAAGACATTGGATTCAACACAGACAATATTTGTTCACTCAGTCAGCTATTGCTTTAAACTTGTAATATATTGCTTTAATCATGAACAAAGCAAGATAAGAACAGAAGGAATAAGACCTTAAATTACAGCGTGATTTTTTTAAGAAGGGCTTTGTTGGAGAAAGACCTTAAATTCCTGTATTTGTTTTTTAGGGCCTACATTTTCAAAACCACCACTGCGAATACATTGCAGTAAAATATAAAAAACTGACATTGCAGTAAAATATAAAAAACTGACAGTAAGAATCAACCAAAAATACTACAGAGAACAAGACAAACCTAGGCAGTAGTGGGGACGTTGTCCAGAAGGGTCGAAGCAGGGGCCACAAAAGCAATTTCCAAACAGATAAGAACAGAAAAACCAAAAAACCAGAATACGAACCATATTTAACGGGTAACCGCACCAACAGGGACAGTTGTAGAGTAGCCACGCCGCAAAGAGTGCATGCCATGACAGGTGTAGAGAGACCAGCAGTGGCATGATGACAAGCAGCTGAAGCAGCACACCGTCGTCGTCGAGATCTAGTGCAGGGTAGAGCCACACTTCTGGTGTAATTAATATTTGCAAGTTTGTACTTTAAATAGATAAAATAATCGTATAGGTTAGATTGTTGATTCGCCGGAGGCGTTTACTGTTGGAAAGTGTCAAATTCCGGTGGCTTAATTTTACAGGTTGCCGGATTTTAGAGATTTTTGTAAGTCCTAGATATTTACTATTATTTGACTCCACATCCTTTAATGACATTTTAGACTTGGCAATAACCATTCTTTTGTGCCCTTGCTTTTGGGAGTGGCCGGACTAAGAACATCATGAGTGACCGCGGTGTTAACTCATGGTACTGTTTTTTATTTTACTTTACTGGCAGCCATAGCTGGCTGACAGAAGAACCGACTCTCTACACCTTTCCCTTCTTTATCTTTACACTGGAATTGTTCTTTGAGTAAAATTATACACATAAAATTCAAGCCCTCTCCGGCGTAACTTGCAACTCATTTGCAATTGCTAGTATCATATATTTTAGATAAAGATTTATTAATTCTTTCTACAACTAATTTTGAATTATGCATACCCCTAAGGTTTAGTGTGCTTGCTAATTCTAATTTCAATATTAAAGTATAATGAACTCGCTATTCAAATTATATTTAAATGGTAAATAACATTTTTTTAAATTACTAACGTTACATAATAATTCACACACAGGAATCATCACACATTTTTATCTTGTTGGAAATAATAGTTTTCTACATATATGCACAATAATAAAATCATACTAAAAATCATTGTATTCATAGTATATAGGGATACAAAGTTCATTGGATCACTATATATGTATAATATACAACTTATGCTCTATAATAAGGTTAACTTGTTGAGATGGAAATAATATAATAACTCAACACAAACAAAAGTATACATACATGTTTATTTTATGAAGGATAATTATAAAAGGCGGAGATCATCATTGGAGTGATTTACCTCCAACCATAGACTTAGAAAGATACCCCTTAACCTCCCTGTAGTACCAAGCATGCAAAAAAAGCAAAAAAAAATAATAATAAAATAAATAAAGAAATAGAATTTGGAATGCACGGTGGAGTTGGTAAGAGAACTGATGGGGGGTAGGTGCAGATTAATGGAGTTGACAAGAGTGGATGGGAGATGGCATATGGAAGGTGGCATTCATGTAGAAATTAGGCACATAAAATAACAACTAACAGAAATAAAATAAAGAATTGCAAATAAAACATATTATTGCAAACTCGGATCAGCACTTTTGTGCATATATTTCTTCTTCCTTGTTCTAGAGCTTTGACTCAATACAATCTCTCTGAATGTGTTTGATATATCAAAACACTTACAATTGCCTCTAATAAATAGATGGCTTCATCTAACAATAAAACACTCAACTCATAAAAATAGAGCTAAAAAGCACATGCTTTTGTGCAATACAAATCGTTTGATTTATTTGCTTTATTAGCTTTTCCTAAACTTAAGAACATCTAAAACTAAACTCAAAAATAAAAGCATGCTAAAAAAAAACTACTTTTTTCTTTTCTAGGGGACAAAATTATTCTTTTTCTAACACTCCCCCTTAATTTTGACCTTCAAGACTTTTATTTTTCTGGAGCTGAGTGTGCACTTCCAGATCTGACATATTCCGGATCACAAACTCCCAAACAAGTTCTCAAATACTTAAAAACTTTATTTCCCAAAGATCTTTCGTAAAGATATCAGCAAATTGATCTTCGGATCTAAAAAATTCAAGACAAATTTCCTTATTGTTAACCAACTCCCTGATGAAGTGATACCTCATGTTTATGTGTTTGCTCCTCTTGTGAAAAACATGATTTTTAGACAATGTTATTGTTGAATTGTTGTCACAAAAAATCTATGTAGCATCCTCTTGATTTTGCCTCAAATCTTTCAACACTCTTCTCATCCAAACAACCTGACATGTTGCTCCTATTTGCTGCTACATACTCTTCTTCTACTGAAGATAGTGTGACTATGGGATGCTTCTTTGATGCCCATGAAACTACACTATTCCAAAGTGAAAATCATAGCCGAATGTGCTCTTTCTATCATCAATACTTTCGGCACTGTCACTGTCTTTGTAACCTATGAGTTTGAACTCATATGATGTTGAATACAAAATTCCATGATTCTTAGTTCCACATACATACCTCAAAATCCTTTTTCCATCTTGCCAATGTGAATCTTTTGGAGATTCCATGAACCTTGATATGAGGCTCAAACCATACATAATATCCAACCTTGTGGCTATCAAATACATGAGACTTCCAACTAGTCTTTTGAACAATGTTGGATCTACAAATGATCCAATGTCCTCTTTTCTTAACTTCAAACCTACTACAACTAGTGTTGGAGTTGGCTTGCAATTCAACATGTTAAATATCTTCAAAACATCATTAGCATACCTTGCTTGTGAAATAAAAACTCCATCTTTTGATTGTTGAACTTCTATGCCCAAAAAATAGTGCATGAGGCCTAGATCTGTCATCTCAAATTATTTCTTCATAGCTGATTTGAATGAATATATAGATAGATTTTAAGTGATGATTAAATCATCCACATATAAACAAACAATCAAAATTTTACCTTGTTCATTGATCTTGATGTATAAGGTAGGCTCATCTGCTACTCCTACTGAAACCATTTTGTATCAAATAAGAATCAATCTTATTGTACCAAGCTCTAGGTGCTTGCTTGAAGACCATAGAGCACTTTTTCAACCTGTATACCTTTCCTTCATGACCTTCAATCTCATAACCTTCTGGCTGATTCACATAAACTTCTTCTTCAAGAAAACCATTCAAGAATGTTGATTTTACATCCATCTAATAAATAGGCCATTTGTTTTGAGCTTCAATTGCTAAAACCATTCTTACCCTGTCGAAATGTCATACAGTGCAAATTTCTCATTGTAATCTACTCCATATTTCTATGAAAAACCTCTCACAACCAACCTTTCTTTATGTTTCTATACTTTACCATCAGCATTATATTTGGTCTTATAGACCCACTTCACTCCTATCATGTCCTTTCCTTCTGGAAGATCTACCAATTCCCATGTTTGATTCTTCTCTATGGCGTCTATCTCATCATCCATGGCTTGAACCCAAACTTCATTGTTTATAGCCTCTTTAAAGTATACTAGATCTGTAGCTTGAGAAAATAATGCAAAAACTGAAAAAGCATTAGTTGTATCAACATTATAAATCTCACTAAGAATCCTTGTTTTCTGTTGCAAAGGGCTATCTGATGATGGATTGTTTTATACTGAAGGAGTAGCTTCTGGTGTTCTTTTTGGTGTCTACTGCATGGTTGAAGATGACTGAAATCTTGGAGACCTCCTAGATGTAGATGGAGGTGTAGCTTGTGCTACAACTTGTGGTGCATGTCCAAGATTCGAATAAGATACAATACATTGTTACTCTATGCTTTCATATGTCATATCATCATGAGGAATAGTTGCTGCTACACTGACTTTTTTCTCAATACTTCCATCCCATGCCTCATTTTCAAAAAACTGTACATCTCTGATGATTATGACCTTTTTGGTAACTGGATTAAACAACTTGTAAGCTTTTGTATTCTCTGAATATCCAACAAATATGCACTTTTCTCCTTTTTTGTCTAACTTCTTCCTTAGCTCATCAGGAACATGTGAGTATGCCACACAACCCAAAATTCTAAAATGAGAAACACTATGTTTTCTCTTAGTCCAAGCTTGTTGAGGAACCATGTTTCAAACAATTTTCATTGGACACCTGTTTATGATGTAAACAATAGTTGATACTGCTTCTGCCCAATACTCATTTGAAAGATGCTTTGCCTTCATCATACTTCTCATCATCTCCATGATGGTTCTATTCTTTCTCTATGCCACACCATTCTGCTATGGTGTATACCTAGTAGTAAAATTCTTGTGTATACCATGATATTTGTAAAAATTCAAAAAAGCATTGGAAACATACTCACCTCCTTTGTCTGTCCTCAGAACTTTGATGTAGTACCCACTTTGCTTTTCCACTAAAGCCTTGAACTGCTGAAATATATCAAAAGCATCTGATTTGTGTCTCAAAAATTACACCCATGTATTCCTTGTATATTCATCAATGAATGTCATAAAATATGAACAACCTCTAATAAAATATTGTTTGCATTGGTCCACATAAATCTAAGTGAAAAATTTCAAGTGGTGCACTTGTTCTTCTTGTTTTTCCAACTGGGAAGGACTCTCTGTGTTGCTTCCCCAAAATATAACCTTCACAAAATCTATCTGGTTTTTTAATCAAAGGAAAACCTTTCACCATATTTTTTCTGTGTAATAAATTCAAACCACCAAATTTTAAATGACCAAACCTGAGATTCCATAGCCACGATTCATCTTTTTCAACTGACTGAAAATCTGATTCAATCTCCTTAGCTCTGGACTGATCTGTAGTATGAGCTCTAGATGTGGTTGGTATAATCTTCAAAGGAAACATTCTATTTCTTTCATCTTCACTTTAGCAATCACCTGGGTACTTGGAGCTTTATCCACGATCACACATTCATTGTTTTCAATGTAAACTCTATATCCCTTTTGTACCAATTGACCAATGCTCATAAGATTGTGCTTCAAACCTGCAACATAATAAACATCCTACATAATCTTCTGCTCCCCCTTTTTAGTTAGAATGTTGATTGTTCCTTTTCCTTTTACAGTCACTGTATTATTATTCCCAAGGGTAACTTCTGACTTTACTGACTCATCCAAATTAGAAAATAAATCTAAGTTACCTGACATGTGATTACTGCAACTAGAATCCAAATACCACACATCACTAGGAATCTCTTGGGATAGATTACACTCAATAGGTGATGCTTCGGAAATCTTTGTGCATGCAATAAACATGGAGCTTGGAGTAGAGCTCCCAACCTGATTTTGATTCTGCTTGTTCTGATCATATTGATTTTTCTTGCATTCAAAATCATAGTGCCCATATCTCTTACAATAGTGACATTGCACATGTGATTTATCCTGCTCTGACCTGAAAAATGATTATGATTGTGCTCTTGACTATGTCCTCTTCCACTTGAGTTTGATGGACCACTGCTATGTCCTCTAGATGAACTTCTTCCTCTACCTCTAGGGCTGAAATTTCCTCTTCCTCTTCCATGATTTCCTGATAACTGTGATGAAAAATCTTGATCTACAACTGCATGTGATCTATTCAACCTCTATTCATGATTTATTAGTGATGCATGTAACTCATCAATTGAAAACAAACTTAGATCCTTAGTTTCTTCAATAACAACTACCAAAGGATCAAATTTTGCAGGCAAACTTCTAAGGAATTTTTCAATAATTCTTTCTGTCCTCAATAGTTTCACCATGAGATTTAATTTGATTGACCAAACCAAATACAAAAGTAAAGAATGATTCTACGGAATCTAAATCTTTCATTGACATATTTTTAAAATCTCTAGGAAGTAACTGTAGCTTGGTGGTTTTTACTTTCTCTTTACCTTGATACACAACTTGGAGAGTCTCCCACACAATTTGTTCTTTACTAGTTGTTGCCACTCTAGGTAGGATGCTTTCATGCATGGCTTGATGAATGAAGAAAATATATTTTCCATCTTTCTTTCTTAATTCCTTCAAAGTGTCTTTCTCTTCCTGTGAGAGTGCGTTATATGTTGCTGCATTTGCGGGCTCTGTGTACCCATTCTCTATGATTTCCCACACATCCTGGGATCTGAATAGTGCCTTCATGGTTAATGACCAATACTCATAATTCTTTCCTGTAAATTGTGGTGTCTGTAGACTAGATATAAAATCCATAACCTGTTGTCAATTAGAAACCTGTAGAAAAAATCCACACTCTGATACCAATTTGTAGAAATTAGGCACATAAAATAACAACTAACAAAAATAAAATAAAGAATTGCAAATAAAACATATTATTGCAAACTCATATCAGCACTTTTGTGCATATATTTCTTCTTCCTTATCAGAGCTTCGGCTCAATACAATCTCTTTGAATGTGTTTGATATATGAAAACACTTACAATTGCCTCTAATAAATAGATGGCTTCATCTAACAATAAAACACTCAACTCTCCTAAAAATAGAACTAAAAAGCACATGCTTTTGTGCAATACAAAGCTTTTGATTTATTTTCTTTAATAGTTTTTCCTAAAACTTAGGAACATCTAAAACTAAATTATCTAATATTAAAAGCATGTAAAAATCAAATTACTTTTTACTTTTCTAGGGGAAAAAATAACTGAAACCATAGCCAACGTTGAAAAAAATCAGCAGTATTTGGTAACTACAACAAACATGACTCAACCACACTAAAACTCAAGTTAACATTGTAATTTTTGTAGTAATTTATTGCAGCAAATGTAAAAGGATGTAGTGGACTATGTTGAACGAAGCCCTCAAAAATAAATTTATAACCAGGCAGTCTCCTAACTTTATTGTATGAAAATTACTTGACATGGATCTATGAAACACCTGCTAAAATAACCCACTTGAGACCCAAGAACAACCTAGTATTAGTCAGAAAAAAATTATGGGATGGTAATTTTTTTTGTTTAAAAGTGTCTGCTACCAGGTTACAAAATAACGGTTGCCACAAGTAATTTTTAGAGGCCAACTAAAAAATCTTGGTTCATAGTTTTCCCATTATAATAATTATTAAATTTACAGGGTCAAAACTTAGGGTTAGAATAATCATTAAGGTTAAGAGGGCAATTTCTCACTCTCCCACCCTCTGATAGGATTAAGATACTCAACCTAATTTTTCTCTAAATTACTATACTTTAAACCTTCTAAAAACATTCTCATTAGATAGGAAATTTTCTCACATTTCCAATGATATAAATAAGTCCTCCTAACTCCCCATATTTCAAAAGTTATGGGTCGGTGGACCTTGGGAGAAAAAGTTTCCCAAGGCGGGCCAGTGGGCCAAGCGGAGAAAAATTTCCCCACGGGCGGGTCTGCAGGCCGCGGGGAGAAATTTTTCCCCAAGGGCGGGTCTGCGGGCCACAGGGAGAAAATTTTCCCAATGGGCGGGTCTGCGATCTGCAAGGAGAAATGTTTCCCGGATGAGGAGTCAGGTTAGCAGGACTGGGGAGGAAATATCTTCCCAGACGCATGCCAGCGAAGCAGGGAGAAGTTTTGGGAAATTTTCCCGCTTGGGGAAAAATGTCACCTTTACACCCATACACCCGCAAGTACGTAAGGGACACGTGGTGCCTCCTAATCCAACGCGGGGAAAGCGGGGCAGTGGGGATAAAAGAATTTTATCACCCAGAGGGGCAAAAAGGGTAAAATTCACCCGCGCCTCCGCCGACACCTCACGATGCCACGTGGAAGATCCTGATTGGCAACGGGCCGGAGGGGCTGTGGAGAAAACTAGGAAAGTTTCAAAAATTTAATTTCGTTAGCACCAAGATTAAAACGAATTCTGTGCCTCCGATAGGGCCTCGTTAAGCCACATGGCAGTGCCTGATTGATTGCGGGACTATAGGGACACGGGGAAAACGTAGAAATTTTTCCCATATTTTTTTTCTTTTTGAACCAAGATTGATTTGATCAATAAAAATGTTACAAGTCAGCGGAGCGGCGGGGAACTTCACACCTTAAGCATTTTTGGGCAAAAAATGCTAAAGGAAGGATTTAATCCTCGAGTCTGCCTAAGAATATTTTATTAATTAAATTTGACAGTTAGAAAATTTTGAAGCCAAAATGAAGTGGAACTTCAGAAGGCCATAACTTTTGACTGGGAGCTCCTTTTTTGGAAAACGAGGACTTTTTCGAAAGCTGTCAAAGTCCTATTTACACAAGAATCTTAAGATTTAAAATTTGATGAATTTTGAAGGGTAAATTTTAAGAAAATGTCTACAAGATTATAAAATGAAAACTGACAACATTCGACTTATAAAATTTTGTTCAATTCGATCTCCTTCCTTTCTCAACATGCCAAACAGACATGGAGAATTTCACTTGGAAGAATTTGGCGATAGATTGCAAAGTTGAATTTGTCTAATTGATTTGCAACTCAAAATTCCCAATTTTATACAACAAGAAGTCTACAATTTTGCCTTTGCTCTCTTTGAAAAATTTCTTAAGTGTTAAGGTCTCATTTGATTCGTTTTGATCATGCAACTTAAATTTAATCGTCTCATTTCATTTTCTAAGGTAGTAGAGTCATTCTGAACATTTGTAATTTAAATAATTACTAGTTTGATAAGTTTTCTAATAGAGCTCTACAACTTTCAAATTCGAATTGATCTATTTGTATTTACTAAGCTTAAACCATGAATTCATTCCAAATGAATCTAACATACTAAGTTGATTTATATCAAAATGTGCTAAATCCAAAATTTATAGTTCTGAATTCCAAATCATAATTTTCAAAAGACCAGAGTAATGTATTTGCTTCATACATATTTCCAGACATTCAATGGAGATCTCATAATGCATTTCAACAATCATATTTTAAGTACAACAGTGTCATTTGAGGAATATAATACAATCTTCTATTAATTCAAAATGATATCCGTACAACATTCTCTCTCTCTCTCTTTTTCCTTGAATTACAACATACAGAATACGAATCTTTCCTTTCTTTTATTCCAAAACCAGAATATAGAGCACGTCTCTTCTTTATTTCGAATTACAACTATCATAGCCAATATAAAACATCTTTCCATCACAAAATGTATTACATTGTCATCCACTTCTAGTGGGAAAAAGGTTTTACAAGTATAAATCTCACAAGGGACTATCAAAATTGTCTTTTCCTTTGCTCCAGAATAGCAACATGAAGATCCTCCATTTATTTCAGATTGATCACAACAAAGGCAAGGGAAAGGAAACACTCTCCACCCAACTAAGACATCCAATGAAAGGAGAATCCATCCTTCTTCATTGGCCCCCGAGCCCCAAACACAATGCAATAAGAAATGTGTTTCAACACATGGCAACAACAGGCTTCCACAACAAAAAAATAGAGTTTATATTTAAAACACAGTCCAACACACAATGCAGTTTGTAGCCAAATGAAACACAACAAAAAAAACTCAGGCTTCATCAAGCAAGCCAAATTATCAAGAAACTATGGGGGATGTTGTTTATTCCTCCCAAGGGAAAATTGGGTATCACCACCTGAGATCAAACCGCTAAAATATAACAATTCAAACCCTGACATGCCCTTATGCCTCCCCCAAGTACCCCTTATTCCTCCCATTTCCTTATGCCTCCCCAACCTCTTATGGCACCCCATAACGAGTAAAGAAATGCAAGTTATTTCTTTGTAAGGTGGAACCAAAATCTCAACTCCCTCCACACTTATACCTCCCCAAAACACTTATGCCTCCCACAAAATACCCCATAGTCTTCTCCTACACCATCCCTAGGCAGTCTACCCAACCAGCCATCAAGAAAACAAACAAACAACCATTCACACATTCACAAAAAGGAAAGAAGAGTATTTCCAAGAGCTAAGCTCTTACCTCTCCATGATGGAGTTGTTCCAAGTTCCAAACAACAAGCTATTCCAATGTAAGCTGCCCAAAATATAAACAAAGCACAAGCATTCAACCTCCTTCAACTTCTCCCAAACAAGAGCTCCCACAACAAAATAATTCACCCCCAAAATGAATTATACAAAAATGAAGAAACCCCAAAACAAGCCAAGGAAATTTGAATTTATAGAAGAGGGAAGAGAAGAGGATGAGGTGGATCCATGTAGGATGCCACATCACACATCCTCAACTCCAACACCAAATTCAACTTCATTCTCCAGAGCATAATAATTAGGTGGGTGAAAAATATGACGGTCTTACTTACACACTCCAATCAAACCCACAC
Source organism: Taxus chinensis (assembly GCA_019776745.2). Taxonomy (NCBI): domain Eukaryota; kingdom Viridiplantae; phylum Streptophyta; class Pinopsida; order Cupressales; family Taxaceae; genus Taxus; species Taxus chinensis. The sequence goes on along the minus strand of CM034151.1, from coordinate 719,029,784 downwards.
CCCAAAGGAATGAAATTAAAACATGTAAGAAAAGTGCAATAAAACATTCAACATGACTTACAAAAATGCATAAAAAATTTTAAATTTAACTCTCCAACCATAGGTAAAGTTGGTATACAAATTTAAGAGGCATGGGACAAGTTTAACTTGTCCCACAAGCCTCCAAAATCAGCCTCCAAGGACAAATTCGAATTTCAAAGAAGATGAAGTGTTTCTTACTCCAAAATCAACTTACATATCTCTTTCGCATTACTTACACATTTCTTACAACACCTTTAATTCAAGGCCAACAACTCTATTAATTACTTTCTTATGACATATTTTAGTTAATTATCTTAACAACATGATTACTCATAATATTACACATCATTTAATAAATAATGAAAGGGTCAATGCACCATAAAATAAACACATGCAAACATTGACAAAGGAACCAATTAAAAGAAAATACAGAAAATCCCTTGGTCACATTTAAAGGTGATCCCCACCATGGGAATCCCTAAACCAACAAACACGCATAAAAGAATACAGTTACCATGGTGACCTTGTTGAATTCATCTAGAATTCCAAAATTGTTGGTCTCCAATCCCCCGATTTTTTGTTGTGATATTTTAACGTGCAAAATACAAATACCTCCTTCGGCCTTGTGGCCGTATCAGAACATCCAAAATGAATATAAATATAATTCAAAAACTATATATACATATGAATCACAACATCATCAAGGCAATCAACAATATCATTTACAGTTTTATCAACAACTATATGATCATCAAATTAATTCCACTTCATAGGTCTACTCAAAATATCCAGATATCATATGTCCAAAAAACATCTATAATATAACCATGTCAAATAGTATATCAACATCCATATATAAAAAGTTTCCGATAATCATCATGCACCATATATGAATCAAATTCCATAATAAACCATGATCTAACATCTAACATCATACTAAATCAAACTATAAAAATGTCCATAATATAGTCAGTAGTATCAGGATTAGTATCAAAAGGTGTCAAAGGGAAGTGGGAACTACATCCCCCTCCCCTTAGACTCGAATTCCTCCTGGAAGTCACTGGAACAGTATGTGGGAACTGAACTCGTAGCAATATAGCATCCTCCCATGTAGCTGCAGTCTCATCATATCTGTCCCACTACACCCGGACCTAATCAATCTCTCTACCTCGAAGGCCCAAGGTCCTACGATCTATAATGTGAATGGGATCCACCATCACCTGCCCCTGACCCTGCACCTGCAATGATGTCCAATCTAGCACATGAGAAGGATCTGCAATATATCTCCTAAGGACTGAAACATGAAACACATCATGTACACGAGACAAGCTAGGTGGCAATGCTAGACGGTAGGCCAAAGGGTCGATACGCTCCAAGATCTCAAAAGGACCAACAAATCTAGGAGCTAACTTAGAACCTTTTCCATAATGGATAGGTATCTTGTGTGGCCTAACACGAAGGAAAACCTTCATGCCCACATCAAAACTACGGTCAATCCTATGTTGATCTGCATACTTCTTCTTCCTTTCTTGTGCCTCCTGCAGTCTCTTTCTAATCAAAACCACCTGCTGCTCCATGTACTTGTAACAAAGTCTGGTCCTAGAGAAACCCTGTCCTCTAACTTGTCCCAACTAAGAGGTGTCCTACACTCTCTGCCATACAAATCCTGAAAATGAGCCATGCCTATAAAACTTTGAAAACTATTATTGTAGGCAAACTCCACCAAGTACAAGTACTCCTCCCATCTCGAATGATGATCCATAACATAAATCCTGAGCATATCCTCTAAAATTTGATTCACCCACTTAGTCTGTCCATATGTCTCAGGGTGATATGTTGTGCTGAAGTTGATCCTCATCCCGAGGGCATACTGCATGGTGGTCCAAAAATGGGAAGTATACAAAGGATTGCAGTCACAAATGATCTTCCATGAAATCCCGTGCAAGCTGACAATCTCATCCAGATAAACCCATGTCACTGCATTAGCTATATAGATGGTCTTCACCAGGAGAAAAATGAGCCACTTTTTTCAATTTATCCACCATGACCATGATGGAATCATGGTGGTATCTCGACATCGGTAGCCCAACAATGAAGTCCATGGAAATGGTGTCCCACTTCCACTTCGGTATAGCATGAGGAAAGCGAGAAGGCCAGATGGATGCTGATGCTTGGCCTTCACTTTCTGGCACTCCAAACAACATGACACAAACTGAGCTACTTCTCTACGAAGTCCTCTCCAATGATACAACTGTCTCAAGGTGGCGTGCATCTTCTTCACCCCGATGATGGGCTGAATAGGGTGCATGATGTGCCTCTATCAGAATATCCTACCTCAAGCCTCCATCTCTGGGAACATAAATCTGGCCTCTGTGCCTTAGAAGACCATCTGGCTCTAAAGAAAAACCATCAAACTTCCCCTCAAGGGGTCTCTGAGACTCAATCTCTACTCTAGCTGTAATGTAGAAACTGTCAAGAGGAAGTTGTTAAAGAATCCTGCTCCACAAATCTATGCCCACTAAAGTGGCCATAGCCACATGTCTCCATCTGCTGAGAGCATATGCAACCACATTCTCCTTCCCCTTCACATGCTATATCTCCATGTCATACTCACAAAGAAACTCCATCCAATGCCACTGACGAGCGTTGAGATTAGGCTGCATGAAGAGGTGGTGAAGACTCAAGTGATTTGTCCTGAGTGTAAATATCTGACTAAGAAGAAAGTGTCTCCATCATGACCAAATCATGCACAAATGTTGCAAGCTCAAGATCATGAGTTAGATAATTAAGCTCATAATATTTGAGTTTGCGAGACTCAAAAGCAACTACTCTACCTTCCTGCATCAACACACCTCCAAGCCCTGCTAACGAAGCATCCACACAAATGAAAAAATCACCCTGTGGATCCGACACTGCGAGAATAGGTGTTGTCATGAGGCACTCCTTCAGTGTCCTAAAGGCCTTCTCACATCTATGAAACCAAACAAACTTATTCCCTTTCCGTTGAAGAGAAGTGATGGGATGTGCAAATCCGAGAGAAGTCCTGAAAAAATCTCCTGTAATAACCTGCTAATCCCATGAAGCTGTGCACCTCTATCACACTAGTGGGTGCTGGCCAATCCATAATAACTCTAATCTTAGAAGGATCGACTATGATACCTTTCCCAGAAATGATGTGACCCAAATACTGCACCTCTGACTGAAAGAAGGCACACTTCTCCAAGTTCCCATAAAGTTTCTGCTCCCAAAGACACTTAAGAACCTGGTGAAGGTGCCCCTCATGCTCCTCACGCGTACGTGAGTAAATCAAAATATCATCAAGGAAGATGAGCACGAAATGATCCAAGAAGGTCCTAAATACCCCATTCATCAAACTCATAAACACTACGTGGGGGCATTAGTCAAACCAAAAGGCACCACTGTGAACTCATAGTGCCCATATCTCATACGAAAAGTGGTCTTATGAATATCCACCTTTGTAATCCTCAGCTGATGGTAGCCTGACTTAAGATCAATCTTAGAGAAAACTATGACTCCCTTCATCTGATCAAACAAATCATCTATGCGCAGAAGGGGATAACGATTCTTGATCGTTACCTTGTTCAGCTGGCGGTAATCAATACAAAACCACATGGATCCATCCTTCTTCTTCACAAAAATCACTAGTGCACCCCAAGGGGATACACTAGGATTGATTAGGCCTTTCTCCAAAAGGCCCTCTAGCTGCAACTTGAGCTCACAGAGCTCTGGGTGGTCATCCGGTAAGGTGCTTGTGAGATAGGCTCTGCTCCTAGAACTAGATCTATATGGACATCAATCTCACATGGGGGGCGGTAACCCTAGTAGCTCCCCTAGAAAGACATTTTAAAACTCTCTCAATAGTGGGATGGTCATAGCGATGGCCCACTAGATCCATCCTCAGATCTGTCACTAACTGTGACATCAAACATATGACAACCCCCGTCACACACATTTCTTGAGCTATGCATAGCGGAGATGGTGCGAATGGAAACAGGTCTCCTAACCCCTAAGATCACTGACTCAACTCCTAGATCATCTGCACAAGATATAGTCTTATGGTAACAGTCCATCTTGGCTCTGTGTGCAGATAGCTAATCCATACCCAAGATGACTCCATAAGAACCCAACGAAGGATACAAAGATCTGAGGTAGTGGTAAAAGGTCCCAAATCCACTACACACTCCTTAACTAAGGATTCTATAGAGATCTTGGCTCCAGAAGCCATCTCTACATCCCAACTATGACCTTGCCTAACTACCACTAGCCTGCATCACTCTACTAAAGATGGTGCAATAAAAGAATTAGAAGAACCAAAATCAAAGAAAATGGAGGTAGGAATACCACCAATGTTACATGTAGCATGAATTACTGTACTCTGATGCTCGGCCTGGCAGTTCTCAACCGCTGCATAGATCTGATGACTACGCCCCATGTCACCAACAGTAGGCTATGAGATCTATGTCTTACCTTTGTTATTAGGGTTATATGGGTAGTCTCTCTAAAAATTTCCAGCAATGCCATAACCAAAACATCTTCTTGATCCTCTCCCATGTGTGGCAGGTCTAGTCGGTGTCCTAGAGGGTTGTGCTATGGATCATGATGACCTGGCTATGGACTGTGAGGTCTCTAGCTAGTGAGCTCCTGTTGACTGAGCTCTAGGTGCTCCCTGTGTCCTAATGGGACCCCTAGGAGGAGGCCCCATACTCCGCCCCTCTGTGCATCAAATATCTATGGAGGTCTGTAAGGTGGGCAGAGACTACTGCTACTTGCTGTGGTCTAAAAGATGACTATGTTGAACCCTGTCCACCACGAGGAGGAGGTACTGACCCCCTCAATTTGTTGTCTTGCATCTGTTGTATATTGCTCTAGACCTCAGTCTCTAGCCTACTAGGTCTTTCCTCAAGTCTCCTCTGCTATGTAGGCCTTCTCAACGGCCTCAGCTAGTGTCTGTGGGAAATGGATCCATACTGTACCTCCAATGTCTAGATTCAGGCCCCAGATGAACCTATGGATCCACACCTGCTCATCCTACATGTAATCAACATATTGGAGTAGATCTAGAAATCTACTCTCATACTTTGTTACTATAAGAGATGCCTATGCCAGAGGTCATGAAACTCATCGATCCTTTGTTGTATGAACCTCTGAGATAAATATATGCTCCTAAACCACATCCTCAAAGAGTTCCCAGGTAACTGTCTCAGAATCAACATGGAGCTTTTGCTCCTCTGTCCTCCACCATATGCCTGATCCATCCCTCAATAGATGGATCCCAACACGAGATTTTATGTTGCTAGAACAAGGGCAGAGCTTGAAGCACCCACTCAAGCTCACCAACCAAGCCTCTTCCTGAAAAACCACCTATGTCACTTGAATAGTGTGATGGTCAAGCTTCAGGATCTCCCTGATGTGATCTGCAATTGTAGTCTGATGGCCCCTAGGCCTCTCTACATGCTCAAATCTAAGCCTAGGGCTCTGAGACCTATCTCTGTGTCCCAAAACTTAGTCTCCCTATCCCTTATGTGGCACCTGACTCTGACTCTAACTGAATCCATGTGGGAGTTCTCTCATCTATGCTCCTCACTATGTCGAGGAGATGCATGAGACTCAATGGATGTCACTCTATCATGTCTAGCTGAATGCCCTCCTAGTGGACCCTCCACGTAGGGGGACATTAACATCTTGAAGTGTCTGTAAAATAGTGATAGGATAGCTACTACAACATGATCTAGTGGTGGTAAGTCTAAGTCTATGTGAAATGACCCCTCATCTTGTCTGTGCCCTCCTGCACAGACCAAGGTGAGAGTTAGTTCATCATTCTAGGTTTTTCTTCAGTTTTCCATATTTACTAAAATATGCAACTTCCACACAAAGTTGTTGTCTAGATTTAAAAGTGTGCTAGCTTTAATATTGCACTAGGTTTAAATGTTCATGTCTCAAGTTTCCTAGTGTGCCCAAGGGTCCAAGATTTTGAACCCATGGCTCTGATACCAAGTGTAATGCCTACTAAAACAACCACTTGAGACCCAAGAAAAACCTAGGATTAGTCAGAAAAAAATTATGGGATGATAATATTTTTTATTTAAAAGTGTCTGCTACCAGGTTACAAAACAACTGGTTGCCACAAGAAAGGTTTAGAGGCCAAATAAAAATCTTAGCTCATAGTTTTCCCATTATAACAATTATTAAATTTACAGGGTCAAAACTTAGGGTTAGAATAATCATTAAAATTAAGAGGGCAATTTCTCACTCTCCCACCCTCTAACAGGCTTAAGAGATTCAACCTAAATTTTCTCAAATTAATACACTTGAAACCTTCTGAAAACATTCCCATTAGATAGGAAATTTTCTCACCTTTCTAGTGATATAAAGAAGTCCTCCTAACTCCTCGTATTTCAAAAGTTATGGGTTGGCAGACCTTGGGAGAAAAATTTTCCCAAGGCGGGCTGGTGGGCCAAGGGGAGAAAATTTTCCCCAGGGGTGGGTCTACGGTCCGGGGAGAAATTTTCCCCAGAGGGTGGGTCTGCGGGCCATGGGGAGAAATTTTTCATGCTAAGGGTAGGAGTTGGGTTGGTGGGGCTGGGGAGGAAATATCTCCCTAGACATGGGCAGGCGGATTGGGGAGAAGTTTTGGGAAATTTTCCTGCTTGGGGCGAAAAGCCACCTTTGCACCCGTGTGCCCGCAAGTCTGCAAGGAACACATGGTGACACCTCCTAAGCCAATGCGGGGAAAGCAGGGTGGTGGGAATAAAATAATTTCATCACCTAGAGGGGTGAAAAGGGTAAAATTCACCCGTGCCTCCGCCAACATCTCACGATGCCATGTGGCACGATCTTGATTGGGGATGGGCATGGCGGGGCCGCAGAGAAAACTAGGAAAGTTTCCAAATTTTAATTTCAAAAGCGCCAAGGTTAAAAGGAATTGTATGCCTCTGACAGAGCCTTGCTAAGCCATGTGGCAACACCTGATTGGCTACAGGACTACGGGGATGCATGGAAAACGTAGAAATTTTTCCCAAATTTTTTTTTTCTTTTTGAACTTAGATTTTTTTAATCAACAAAAATGTTGTGGGTCATGGAAGCAGTGGGGAACTTCATGCCTTAAGCGTTTTTGGGAAAAAAGTGCAAAAAGGAATGATTTAGTCCGCAAGTCTGCCCAAGAATATTTTATTAATTAAATTTGATAGTTAGAAAATTTTGAAGCCAAAATGAAGTGGAACTTCAGAAGGCCATAACTTTCGACTCGGAGCTCTGTTTTTGGAAAACAAGGACTTTTTGGAAAGCTCTCAAAGTCCTCTTTGCACAGGAAAATATTAAGATTTAAAATTTGAATGAAAACTTTAGTCAATTTTAAGAAAATTCTGTAGGCTTATAAAATGAAAATTGGTAACATTTGACTTATAAAATTTTTTCAATTCGACCTCCTTCCTTTCTCAACATGCCAAACAGACATGGAGAATTTTACTTAGAAGAATTTGGATAAATTGCAAGGTTGAATTTTTCTGATTGATTTACAACCCAAAATTTCCAATTTTATACAGCAAAAGTCTGTAATTTTGACTTTGTCTTGATTTGAAAGGTTCTTTAAAAATTTCTTAAGTGCTAAGGTCTCATTTGGGTCGTTTTGATCATGATTAATTTCAATTTAATTGTTCATTTCATTTTCTAAGGTAGAAGGGCCATTCTGAACATTTTTAATTTAAATAATTACATAGTTTGATAAGTTGAAACTAACAGAAGTCTATAACTTCAAATTTGAATTGATCTATTTGCATTTACTAAGATTAAACCATTGAATTCATTCCATGTTGAATCTTAAGATACTAAGTCTGATTTAAATCAAAATGTGTAAAAGCCAAAATATAGTTCTAATTTCCAAATCATACATTTCAAAAGAACAGAGTAATGCATTTTCTTCATACGTATTTTCCAGAATTTCCAAACAGGAGATTTCATAAAGCATTTCAACAATCAGATTTTAAGTGACAACAATTCCATTTGAGGAATATAATACAATCTTCTATTAATTCAAAGATGACATCCTTACAACATTCCTTTCTTTTTTTTCCTTGAAATACAACATACAAAATACAAATCTTTCCTTTCTTTTATTCCAAAACCAGAATACAGAGCACATCTCTTCCCTATTTTGAATTACAACTATCATAGCCAATAAAAAACATCTTTCCATCACAAAATGTATTACATTATCATCCACTTCTAGTGGGAAAAAATTTTTACAAGTAGAAATCTCACAAGGGACTGTCAAAACTATCTTTTCCTTTGCTCCAGAACAACAACATGAAGATCCTCCATTTATTTCAACTTTGATCACAACAAAGGTAGGGGAAAGGCAACACTCTCCACCCAACCAAGACATCCAATGAAAGGAGAATCCATCCTTCTTCATTGGCCCCCAGCCCCAACCACAATGCAATAAGAAATGTGTTTCAACTCATGGCAACAACAGGCTTCCACAACACAAAAGAAATTTTACATTTAAAACACAGTCCAAAACAAAACAATTTAGTTTGCAACCACATGAAACACAAAAAACAAAACTCAGGCTTCATCATGCAAGCCAAAGGAGCAAGAAACTATGGGGGATGCTGCTTATGCCTCCCAAGGGGAAATTGGGTATCACCACCTGAGAACAAACCGTCAAAATATAACAATATCATTTCAAATCCCTGACATGCCCTTATGCCTCCCCCAAGTACCCCTTATTCCTCCCATTTCCTTATGCCTCCCCAACCTCTTATGGCACCCCATAACGAGTAAAGAAATGCAAGTTATTTCTTTTACAAGGTGGAACCCAAATCCCAACTCCCTCCACACTTATACCTCCCAAAAACACTTATGCCTCCCACAAAATACCCCATAGTCTTCTCCTACACCATCCCTAGGCCATCTACCCAACCAGCCATCAAACAAACAAACAAACAACCATTCATTTACATTCATAAAAAGGAAAGAAGATAATTTCCAAGAGCTAAGCTCTTACCTCTCCATGATGGAGTTGTTCCAAGTTCCAAACAACAAGCTATTCCAATGCAAGCAACCCAAAATATCAATAAATAACAAGCATTCATCAACAATCTTCAACTTCTCCCAAACAAGAGCTCCCAAACAAGCAAAAGAATTCACCCCCAAAATGAATTATACGAAAGTGAAGCAACCCCAAAACAAGATAAGGAAATTTGAATTTATAGAAGAGGGAAGAGAAGAGGATGAGGTGGATCCATGTAGGATGCCACATCACACATCCTCAACTCCAACACCAAATTCAAATTCATTCTCCAAAGCATAATAATTAGGTGGGTGAAAAATATGACAGTCTTACTTACACACTCAAATCAAACCCACACCCCAAAGGACTGAAATTAAAACATGTAAGAAAAGTGCAATAAAACATTCAACATGACTTACAAAAATGCATAATGAAAGTTAAATTTAAACTCTCCAACCATAGGTAAGGTTGGTATACAAATTTAAGAGGCATGGGACAAGTTTAACTTGTCCCACAAGCCTCCAAAATCAGCCTCCAAGGACAAATTTGAATTTCAAAGAAGATGAAGTGTTTCTTACTCCAAAATCAACTTACATATCTCTTACACATTACTTACACATTTCTTACAACACTTTAATTCAAGGACAACAACTCTATTAATTACTTTCTTATGACATATTTTAATTAATTATCTTAACAACATGATTACTCACAATATTACACACTATTTAATAAATAATGAAAGGGTCAATGCACCACAAAATAAACACATGCAAACATAAGACAAAGGAACCAATTAAAAGAAAATACAGAAAATCCCTTGGTCACATTTAAAGGTGATCCCCCCATGGGAATCCCTAACAAACAAACACACACAAACAAATACATTTTCCATGGTGACCTTGTTGAACTCATCTAGAATTCCAAAGTGGTTGGTCTCCAATCCCCCAATGTTTTTTGTGATATTTTCACCTGTGAAATACAAATATCTCATTCGGCCTCGTGGCCGCATCAAAACATCCAAAATGAATATAAATATAATTCCAAAACTATAAATACATATGAATCACAACATCATCAAGGAAATCAACAATATCATTTGCAGCTTTATCAACAACTATATGATCATCAAATTAATTCCACTTCCCAGGTCTACTCAAAATATCCAAATATCATATGTCCGAACAAAATCTATAATATAACAATGTCACACAATATATCAAAATCTATATATAAATTTTTTTTCGATAATAATCATGCACCATATATGAATCAAGTTCAACAATAATCCATGATCTAACATCTATACACCATACTATAATCAAAGTCCATAATCAATGTCCATAGTATAATTCAGCAGTATTATGATTAGTATCAAAAAGGTGTCAAAGGGAAGTGGGCACTACACGGTCTCTATTTGTACTTGTAGGGGATTTCTATTAGGTCTTCCGTGAGGAAATCAAACACATGCCTACCACGGTACTAACTCTTTTACGCTAAAGGAAGAAGAACATGGTCCAGGACTCCGCACTTCTGTTATGGTGACTAATGAGATATTTTGACAGTCATGTTATCCTTCACTGACCTCCAAGGTAAATATTTTGATCTGAATAGAATGGGAATATCCTCCATGGTCTTTTCTAAAGCACAACCCGTTGGGACATATTTGCTTCCTGCCAAAGAGTATCTTGAAACTTACCGCCCAATTTTGGCACAATGTCCAATAATGTTCAACAATTGTTAAATGCTCTTGAAGAATGTAAAGTGAGTTGGATGTTCAAAAATGGTTTCTGAGTTCGAAATTGATGCAAGTCTGCAGGCTTCTAAGTATTTGGATGGTTCATTAGATACACAACTGTATATGTCCAAATATCAGATATCCCTAATAAATTCGTGGGATTGGATATCTTATTTAATGATCATACAATTTAACATATACATGCTCCCTTAACTTTATGTGAATAAAAAGGGATGGCAGATTTAACTGTAGAAGGTTGAGATGACGTGAACTGAAATAATGCAGGTATGCCAAGAGAATCAATAGGATGGTATTTATGGTGAGTATTCTTGAGAAAGTTGTGGGTGGTGCAAGGATATGCCAGTAATGATGAGATTTAGACATTCAAGAGTTTGAATTGATGGGAATCCCAAATCATAATTTTTTCCCACATATAGCAAACCTAAACCCATATCATAAAGTACAAAATCATATTTAATATAGCAAACATAATTTTCTATCAAATAATGGTTTTATTTTCATATACATGAGACACAAGTGGTATATAAGTTTCATACATTCTACTTTGTGTAGAAAATTATTTTTTCATATTCAAGAAATTTGGTCCTTGGTAGAAGTTGTGAGGACATATGATAAGATTCAAAATTTTTCCACATTTGTAAGTGTTTATATAAAATTTTAAACCATAGGACTGTCATACATTTGATTGTTTTAAATAAACCTATTAACAAAATAATAAAAATGGCATATCGTAACTTGTGCAAGCCAAATAATTCCTTGGTAGCCAGCCATGGACTTAAAACCTCATTTTGAGATGACCTAACTAAATTCACAATCAAACTATATTACTATAACACCATTTTTTATGGGCAATTTGAGGTTAAGTTCCTTGTAAAGATGTTAATAATTTCCTTGTAAAAACCAGTAAACAATGACTTTGGGAGACTTATAAAACCATTTTTGGAACCCCAGAAAAGAGGTGTCAAGCATTGTATGTGCCCCTTATTATGAGGAGAGTCACACCTAGCTTTAAATTGACCGCAATCGACTGTTTATACTCTCTTCACTGCTCGTCTAGGAGCCTTGTTACCCCGTTTTGTACTTTTAGGAAGCTATTAAAACTAAAAAGTAGGATTTCACTTCGCCTTTCCATTTGAACCCTGAGCAACAAAATGCTTGTCCACCTTTAGAAACCTCTAGTATTTTCACTAGAAAATTTCCTGAAACCTTCAGTTTGGGGAAAAACACTCTTCTTGATAGTTTGGCAAGGGCATTTTGTATGCATCAGGTGGTTGTGCCTAACGATCACGTACGTTAGCACAGTCGGGACAAAAAATCAAACCTAGGACCTCCGTGACCCACTACCGTCGCTAACCATTACGTCATGCACTTTTTCTGACATTATTTTGGACAAATATATATTTGACATCATCTACCAATGTACATGACAATTAGGTTGATTGGTCTCAGGTCACTATTTGACTAGGTCAAAATGGCTCAACTATGACCGATGGCTCTAGAAAACTCGTCGTCGTTTGCAACCCATTTGCTAGTTCTCAATTTTGTCAACTCTGACGTATTCTCTATATATATGAGGGCATGTAGGAATCTTCACGTGGAGAGGCCAACCATTAAAATTTATTTTTTAGATGAGTTTTCTTATCCCTCAAGCTAATATTGGTTGTTGTTGCAACTAAATCAATTATGACCAGTGGCCCCAGAAAACTAGCCACTAATCATAAACCATTTTCAAGATCCTAATTCTGTCAGTTCTTATGAACTCTTGGTATATAGGTGGACATGTAGTAATTTTCCCTTCTTGAATTTCTTTATCAAAAGATAGCTTTTAAATGCACTTTCTTAGCATCTGAGCCAAAATTGGGCATTGTTACAATTAGCAGGAAAATGTAAATGAAATTCATAGGACCCTAGTGAAGTTAGCAAATCATCGTGAAAACTTATTAGCCCTTGTAAATAATTGTTTGAAACTCTATCTTGTGGCTTGGCATGTTAAATTTGACTTTTGGGAAAACAGTGTTTCTCTCTCTTCCTTATCTCTTTCTCTCTCTTCCCTTAGTTAAGAAATGAAATGAAATTAAATGAAAGGAAATGAATATGTTCCCTAAATCTCTCTTCTTACGTGTGTATTATTTTTAAAATGTAAATGGAAAACCAATAACTTTAATTATGCTAGATCTAGGTGGATGCAATGCCAGCGATTTATCATTGATTTCACACTCACCTAGTTTTACAGGATGCAAGTAACATGGTGAAACGACATGGTTGTGATTCATTGTATATTACTGTAATTCATGTATGTTAATGGAAATAAATTTCTATGTATTTATATATTACAGTACATACTTATTAGTGAAATTTGGAAATATGAACAAGATTCTAGATTTAGGAGTGCTTTGGGAAATGTGTATTTAACTATAGGTGTTCTTTTGATTCATATTTACATATGGTAAAAAATGGGGGGTTGGATATATATGTTAAGTAAAATTGTAGAGGATAGTTTAACATTTTGCGAAGTATTGAAAGGTTTATTAATGAAGTTTTGTAATATTTTTAAGATGCTAGTGTTTAAGGGAAACATTCATCTAAACATGGGTATTATTTGATTCCAAAATTTATACTGTAAAAAATAGATAAATGTGTTAAATGAAATTGAAATCAATAGTTTATAGTGAAATTACAGTGTGCAGTTGATGATTAAATAATTGGTGTGTTGTGTTTCTTACCTTAAAATGTAATAAAGAGATCTAAACAAAATAGTCCACCTGTTGGTGAGAAAATTTGTCAGGTGGAAAAACTTGTGGATTTCTTGCCAATGCTCTGGGAATCTAAGTCCCTCTACTTAACTGGTGCAACTTCCATATATGCATGCGCATGAAAAGGTGGACTTATGTGGTGGTATTTCGACCGGGGATCCAACAAGGGAACTCCACTGACCCTGCGGCAAAGCTAACAATCTCTTGCTAGGGAAGCCTTCATTTATAGAGTGGGAAAGCGGAGTGAGAAAAGAAGTAGGAGAACTAATGGTGCAGGTAGAAAATCAGATTCCTTCACACACACTAGTTAGAAGTATCATCACATGCATTTATGAGAAGAAACAACTTTGTAAGCATCATTAAGATGAAATGAAATTTGATGAACACAAAGTATCAAGAAATCTCTTAGTCAAAGAAAGCTAGAAACTCTTTGTATTAATTTCTAAAAAAAAGTTGTACATAGTGGAGAAAATGAGGAAATTGAGAAGGGGGAGAAATGGAAGAAAATGGCTATCTCCTTTGTTCTCTCAAAGTACAATATACTCTTGAGTTTACAAAATCAATCACCAACCCTTTGAAATGGGAATGACATTACAATTTATAGAATAGAATATGACTCCTCATCTACCTCATGACCTTTTGAATACCTTAATATGAATTAAGACTATTCATATTCCACTTTAAATACTTAAGTCCCTTTTATAATAGTAAGGTGACTTAATTTACATTATATTTCTAAAGCCACTTAAGTCATATTAAAAAGTACATACCCCAAAGCAAAATTAGAATATTGGAAAGTGAGAGAAAGTTGGGGGGAAGAGGAGAGAGAAAGAGAGGGAGAAGAAGAGGATATGTTGTTCCCGATGAAGTCCGTTGATCCTCGCTAATAGAAAGCTCTGATGCGACGAAGTTCTGAATTTCCCATTGTGCCAAAGCTACTCTTTGAGTGTGGCTTACTATTTTTAGTAAATGCCCAGATGGGGGACTTACTATTTTTTATTAAATGGCCATTTTCACTATTTCTTGCTTTGGATAATCATTCTGGCTTTTTGGAGATCTACAATACCCACTGCCTTTATCCTAGCTGCTTTTGATGAAGACTTACCAAAAATAGTAAGCATGTGTAGGAAAACCTACTATTTTTAGAAAGGGTGTTTCCAGTACTTGATTTGCGATGGAACATAATTTTTTTGGACTCTTCTTGTCGTTACGATCACACCCTTCAAAATTCACATAGTTTTTCCCAATAGAATGTATGGAAATAAATTTTGAAATTTTGACCTAGTAGTGCCTTCGGGCACGGAGCTGTCATGTCGGCCATTAATGGAGCTCAAAATTTTCAGGTCTGGTTTGTCTCCATTTGTAAAGAAAATAACTCTATTGTGACAGGTTTTTCATTTGGAGCTCGTGTGCAATTTTTTAGCTCGTTTCCATTGCCAGAATGATGGGAAATCCGATGAATGTGAACCGATGCACAAAGTGAGGATTTTGTTAGAACAAATGATTCTGGACCCCATTTCACCTCTTGTTTGTTGAATCTTGATCACCTTCAAAAATTAGGAGTCCTACAAAAGACGACATCTTGATCTGACTTGTATCTTGCAAGATATGAGGATTTTTCGATCAGGTGACTTCACGGTTATCTGGCAAAAAATCTCCATTTTTCTCTTCGTTATTCGTCATTTCACTCCATTGTTCTCTGAGGCCTGAATATTTCTATGCATTCATGGTTTTTAGAGTTTATGTTGCCATGACAGATCTGGTTCAGAGCAACAATGGTGGACCAGGTGTCTGGACAATCATGCATAGAGTCATGGCAAGGTATGAAGTTGTGAAGGAGAAATGAGGGGGAAGAAATGGCTAAGTGCCGGATTTAAATTTTCAAAACATGCACATGGAGGGGCTGGTTAAATTTTTATGTCCCTGATGTCCCAAACATCAGGGACGTGAGGGACATAAATTTCCATGGTGGTCAAGGTGATGCCATGTGTCCTCGATCCGATGGCAGGGGATTTGCTTGAAAAATGCACCTGGGGGCTGAAAGTCGGTCATGTGGATGTCCAGAAGACTCCCCATAGGGGCTGGGAATATTTTTCCATGTCTTATGTCCCCCACCTCAAGTACATAAGGGAAATCAGTTTCCACGGTGGTCCTAGAGGTGACACGTGGCACCCGATCCAACGGCAACGAATGAATGCTCCAAAAATACACCTGGGGGCTGAACTACAGTCATGTGGGTGTCAAGAAGACTCCCCATAGGGGATGGGTGAATTTTTCAAGGTCTGATGTCCCCCACCTCAGGTGCATAAGGGACATCAAATTCCATGGTGGTCCTGGAGCTGACACATGGCGCCCGATCTGATGAGAGGGAATGCATGCTCCAAATAAGTACCCGGTGGCTGAACTGTCAAGTATGGAGGTCATATGAGGGTCCCAAAGGTCACATGAGGGCTGGGTGAATTTTCCAAGGGCTGGTGTACCTAACCTTAAGGACATCGATGACATGAAATCCCGCCAGGCTCCTAGTGTTGACACGTGTCCTCTTGAAAAAATGACTAAATCCTAAACTGCCTTTTAGAGTGTAACTTAGAACGAAGATAACTTGAGATCCTAGTGGAAGTTATTGGTGAAATTTTATATGATCCTAACTAGAAATGGCATTTTTAATCCAATTATAAGGGTATAATTTCTTTATTTGACCATATGATCCATGAAAGATCAGAGTTTTGATATAGGAATCCACTTGTGCCTAAGAAAAACTGCTTGTCCATCATATGCACCAAGGTGTTGTGAAAAATATTATTTCACCATCATGTAGGTATTGAAATCCTCTTTCTGAAGATGTTATGTTTTACTTCTAACTCCATCCATAGCTCCCAGAATCTTCTTCTAAAGCCCAGCAGATGTTTTAGGCATGTGAACTGCCTAGGCTTGTAAACCCTATTTCCACTCAGAGTGCTCCAAGTCTTTCAGAACTTCCCAAAGCCTTTAAAAATAATTTCCATGATGTTTTAAGGTCTTCAGTTCATCTCTATGTTGAATTTTTCCCTTCTGTTCCGCTCCAGGGGGTTGAATCCAGTCCTAGGAATGCCAGTGATAGCCCTTCCCTATACTGCCATGAGATAATGTCTTTTTTAGAACTCCCTAAAATCACCTAGGGGGAATGAGTAGACTTTCATGAATCACCTAGGGGACCAATTTCACATCAAATAGGGGGAAAAACTATTGGATTTGGCTTGGGGTTCTTGGGAATGATAAAACATGAAAATTTTGACATCGGGATATAGTTGTCGTGCTCGAAAATTGTCAATTTCCCTGTTGCACATTTGCACGACAATAGCTGACTCTAGCTTGGGGACATGACATGGAATGGGTGGAGTGAAGACATGACATGGGAATATAGAATCTCAATTTTAGACCATATAATTCGTTGACCAGTGCCTTATCCATTGGGCCTTGTGGGGTCATGGACAACTTCTAGAGAGGAAGATTAGAAGAAGGAAACACACACACACAAAACTAAGGAAAGGAAACACATGACACCCAATAGGAAGGGAAACACACGCAAAAAAAAGGGAAACATACCTAATAATCACCTATGATACAAGGTGGGGGACAACCCACTTTCATTGAAGTACTTTTCATTTCTCAAAAATTACCCCTAAAGAGGTAACACCAAATGATGATGTTCTGCGAAGCTGTTGATGGGTTCTAGAAAGTAGCCTCCCCTCCTCAACTGATTATGAAATCTAGGTGCTTTCACAATTTTTTGTGTACTTGGTAGGATTGATTCCATGTGATCTTCTTGATGCTCAATTCCTTTCTTGGAAATTCCATTGCCTTCATGTTCTTTGAAATCGGTCTCATAGCACCAATTACCTTCCATGTTTATCCATATAGTTGATTATCCATCGAGTGTCTCATCACTACCCCAATGCTGATTTTTGTTCCAATTCCTTGAACCTTCTGAGTTACTTTCTTTCCCCGGTCTATGCTCATTGACATCTCTTCCATGAGAAACCTTGGACTTATCAGTTTCCTTTACTCCACTATGAGGTGCTTTAGTACTGACGGAGGGATTGGGCGTGGCCTCATACTTTTCTTGTATGACCATGACATGAGTGAAGAGATCAAGAATCATCTCAGGGTCTTCCACAGCTTCTACTGTATCCAATAGTTCTTGCACAAATATCTCATCATCTTGGGAATCGTTGAACTCTAACAATCCTTCATCAAAAAGAGATTCATCTTCAAATGGGAATGAAAATATCTCCATTTCGTTATTGCATCCATCAATCATTAGCTCTGGAGTGGCATCGTATTTTTCATATTTCTTTATCTCGATGTGGCCAACCTTCACACCAGTTAAGGCTTCCAAACTAGCTTCATGCTTGTCTTGCATATTTTTGGCTTGTATCAAGATCTCGAGACTGAGCTCGGGATCTTCAATTTCTTCTGCAGCTTCAAGCATTTCTTGTATAGACATTTCTTTCAAAACTTTTGTGGGATCATCACAAGCTGATTTTTTCTCTCCATGGATGGCTTGACTGAGATCATCTTCATACCCAAATGGGAATGAGAATAAATCTTCATCTTGGAAAATCATATAAGCTGATTTATCTTCTTGAAAATCATCGAGAACCATCTCCTCTTCCTCGTGGTCTTCATCATCTGGTGATTCGGGGCTGCCCTCTTGTAACTCGAATATCCTCAGTGCTTATTCAAAGTACAAATATCTCCGAGAAGGCATGTCCAGACCTATCAAGATGGGAATATCTTCTTCTTCCTCAGTTGTCACTAAGTGATTCATCCACTTGGTATTTTGGTACACAATGTTAGCTTCTGGGCTTCAAGAATTTTACATAGTGTACCTCATCTTCTTCTCGAGAAGAAATTTCTCCATGTCTCCCTTCACTGGTATGGTTGTGGATGACCAATTCATCTAAATTTTACCTCCCAAGTCTCGGCAGAAACTTCTACTCACCAACATTCTAAATGAGGCTGGGACATCATCTACCAAAATCATCGCTGAAATATTCTTGTCTGGGAATTTGGCGAGAGACACCTGTGCATCTTTGACATTCCCTACAAGTGGGACCTTTTTCAACTCCAAAGAGTAACAAGAGCCACTAGGTGGATCCATGGTGAGTTTGAAGAGCTTTAGCGACCTTCAAAGGCATCACGTTATCTGAGGCACCAAAATCTATTATGCAATTGCTTAGTACATATTCTCCAACAAGTAAGGATGATGTAGCCTAGAATTGTTATTTAACACCTAGTCATGTTGGCACATCACTCAGCCTAGGCTGAGCGCTCACCCGAAGCACACAAAGGTACCGGGTTTCTCTTAAAGGTTGCAAATAGAATGGTAGCATGACAAAGCAATAAACATTTATTTTAGAAACTAATCCATCTATTCATCATTCTACTTAACCAAATCTATAAGCGCTTAAAGGAAAATCATCACGAAAATAATAATATACATTGATAAAACACATCAAACACTATTTGTTCGGCCAATTTTCTTTATCTATTCATCGTACCAACAGTACAGAAGCTTCATACAATACCAGGCATGTGTGCATGGATCTGTTACAATTATCCAGTCGCATGTACTCATGTTTTTCTCATTCTTCAAAGCATGTGTCTCTATCTATCTACTAAGTAATTCATTACATATATATATATATATATATATATATATATATATAGGGTGAGGAACTAGCCCTTCACCACTTAACTCTACCAGAAATAGGTCACATGCTAATAACAACCACACACATTTTTACAACTATAGCCATACATGAAAGTATGCTATATATAGATCACTGATAGTTAACTACAGTGGTGGATCTATTATTAGCTTATGCCCATGCAAGAGTGAGTTTTCATGCTCTTCAAATAATCTCCATGAATAGTGGCGTGCAAGTCTCAGCATCACTTTGTGTGCTCCACACACCAATCTAGAAGAATAGACCTGATCTCCAAAATCAGCTAAGTCCTTGAGAGTCTGACTCTGCACCTCTGCGCGTGATGCCTTCCTATACCTTCGTGCTTTTTCTCCTATGTTGATCTTCCATGCAGAATCTGTGTGCAAATTCAACTAAGTGTTTTCTCTTATCAACATTACCCCACACTAATCTCATTGTCGCTCCGATAATGGCGATGTCCAAAACTTATACAAAGAATGGATAAAATAAAGAATGTTTGAATAAATAATTTTTAATAAGGTATACACAGCTAACAAAATTGTTTAAGCCTCAACTCCCTCCATCTCATCCTGAAGTAGCAACTATGGATATTCTTCTTTGATATCTGCTTCAAGGTTCTCCCACTCCATTAGCGCCACTCCTGCTATCTTAGGCATGTCTGCAATGATGGATTGCAGCTCTTCCATGGTGAGTTTTCCTTTCTCATTATGTATCACAAGAATTACGCTTGACATAGAGGTTTGCACCCCCTCCAATACATCCATCTTCTGAGAAATGAGCTTCCCAAGCTCCTCTAACCTCTCCCTATGTGGTGCCTGTGCCGCAGCCAGTGTCTTGCACTTCTGCTTCAC
This sequence comes from Taxus chinensis, assembly GCA_019776745.2. Taxonomy (NCBI): domain Eukaryota; kingdom Viridiplantae; phylum Streptophyta; class Pinopsida; order Cupressales; family Taxaceae; genus Taxus; species Taxus chinensis. Next base: position 719,009,658 of record CM034151.1, on the reverse strand, counting down.
TAGGAGAATCGTTCAGTGTGGCCTAGGGAAGCATCCTTCATCACCTTGTGTACTTCATTTTCCTCCTCCAAGGTTTTTATTGCGATCAGCACATCTGGGGTTGTGCATATTGTTAGCGCATGATCATCTTTCTTTAATTCATCACGGATGGCTTGCAGTAGGCCTTCATAAGTAGCAATCTTCCTGGCTACTGCAGCCTATGCTTTTTCTACCTTTTCCCTGGAGTCCTTGGGCTATGAGGATACACGCACCTTTTCATCTTCCAACACTAATTTTATTATTGTCTTTACATAATGCATTACAGAAGGAAATTATTTTAGCACTTGGGATTCCAAATATAGGCATACTTTGAGGACATCATCCCCAATTTCCTCTGCCATATTAACAAAAGTTTCGTATTTCCTCTTAATCAAATCCTTATCCTGTATAAGGTGTGTTATCTCCACATCCCTAGCTTTCAATTTCTAACGCCTTGATGGTAGCAGATTTATCTATGTTTCTTCTTGCTACTTTAGAGGATACCTTTACTAGAGCATTGCTCACCTTCTCGTCTGTCATCATTGTTGGCTTAATCTTCATGTGGCACGTCTCAGGGCCCTTCTTCAATTGTCTTGACGCACATGATTCTTCACCGATATCAAAATTGGGCTCATCCATATGGGTGTACATTGACCATGAAAGTTGCTTCCTTGTACACAAAGTTGCCTTGTCCTCATCCATGAGTGCCCATCCGAATAAATCCTTATACTCAATGGTGCTCTGGAACCAAGCGCGAATAATCAGCTTTGGGTCTTCTATGTACCCCATGGTATGTGCCTTGGCGTCCTCCCCTATTGTACAAGATCTGGGCCCTCTTGGAATGGATGCATCAAGGTTAGGAATACTAGATGTATCCCCACCCTTGTCTTGTGTAGCCTCTGATTGATCCCCTTCCTCTCCTTCCATCTTCTCCTCCTTATGTTGAAGCTCTTCTTTAGTTGGAGATGAAGGCACCTTCTCCTCAGATTCTTCTATCTCCTCACTTAGCCTGAGTTTTCTTCGTTTCTTCTCCTTTGGCTCCTTCACCTGCGGGGTTTCTCCTTGTGCCCTTGTGCACTTAAACACCTTATTAAATCTCTGTGTGCCCTACTCCTCCCCCATAACTCCTTCTCCCTATGGATTTGTTACACGCTCCCCCTCCTGGCTAGATGGTTGCTTCCTCCTTCGCACCAAGCTTCCACTATCTTCATGTTCTTCATCCTCTTCCCCATCCTCTTGCTTGGGTGCAGAGGGCCTAGGTGCAAGACTGTTCTCCATAGTATGCTTTCCCTTCAGTAGCCCTGGAAGTGCAAATTCATTCTCCACATTCTTATTATTCTCCATTTTGGGCTTCAGTTGGAGGTATATTAGCGCGGCCCCGATATCCACAATGGTCAGTGTTTTTGGCTTAGCGCTCAAGATCTCCAAGATGTTATTCTCGTTGTATGCATTCCTCCCTGGATATCCATATGTCTTCTGCATGGTGTGATATTCACATTCCACCTTGTCTGCATTAAACACCAACCTTCATGTTTTGGTGAACCAATGAACTACAACTTGGAAGTATTGCACAGGAAATGCGTAAGGTAGTTTGCACTAAGGGTTCCACGACCCCATCTACCATTGGAAAGTGCACAATACAGAAATGTTGGTAGAATGTAAACTATACCTGTCTTCCCTAGAACTGAAGCCAAATCCTTGGGTTTATGTCATTCCTCTCCAAATGACATGCAACAGTCTATCATACCATATCTCTGCTCACTCCTTCAACACATCCGTCGTTGATCCCCTTGCAGAGATACTTGTTGAATCGCTCATCTGGAGACTTTTGATTTATGAGGTATTCCCATAAATTATCTTTTGGGACATCTAGTACCCCCCAATATCCATGAAGACCAAATTTAGTAGGACGTAGCCAAAATTTATCTTATTCCCTTCTTGTGCTTCCTCTATTATTCTCTCTGCAATGAAGCCGGAAATGTTATAAGTGGCTCCTTATAACCTGCACTTTGCCACATGCAGTCACATAGAGTTAACTTGCGACCAACGTTCTTGGTCATTCAATTTTGTAACCAGGTGTGTTGCTGCCTGTACTAACTGGATAATTTTTTAGTTTGTCAATGTCCATTCCACGCGGTCCTTTTTGATAGCCCAGTGCTTTCTGTGTTTCCAAGATGGCACTCTTGTTAGCTAGGTTAGTCTTAATATCTTCACCTGTTGCCCTTAACCTGGTTAATGTGGCAATAAGAATGGGTGTTAATCTTACTCCTCCATTCTGTGAAAGTAGAAAAAGTCCTCGTGGACTCGGCTCATCAGCTATTTATACAATGATGCATACTTTTCAAAGTATGGGAGCTCATATAGCTGGTAGAAACCATTCCCTTTTAGTAGCCTTTCCTCTGACATCATCATATATTGGCATACCATACTCAGTTTTCCAGTTCATTCAAGAAGTGAGTAGGTCGTCTAATTTTTTCTAGTTTTCATTGGTCTAAGTGATTATACTCACTTATCTTACTCTGTCGTATGTGGGTATCCCATTCCTGGCCCATAATAACTTCGTCAGGGTATTGCATTTCTGAAAAATTACTTTCTTGGGCCATCTCTTCCTCTTCTTCCACCACCACCCTTCTAGTTTTCCTTTACTGGTGCTGCTTTCTTCTTTAGTGCCATTCTAATCTTTCAGGGTTTTGTTTTCTAGACCATTTATGTGTGTAAGTTTTGAGTAGTTTTCTTTGAACCCTAACTTGATTCAACTGTGCCCTAATTTACAATTGTGATAATCATGCGCACCCTAGCTTTATTATGTTACTATGCTTCATTTAAACACTTTTCCTAGGAGATTCGAACCCTTCCAATAAACAGATCTATCTTTCGCGCGCCTGGTTCACTTGCTTCATACCTTGAATTTCTTTACTTAGCTCTTCAAATGTAGCTTCTTTGTCGAATTCTCGTAGTTGCAAGGGTAAAAATTAAATCGCATCCCGTCTTTATATAGATATCTACTTTTAGCCACATTAATTACTCCTCCACCTACCAAATTCTCTTCATTTATGACCTATTTTTATCCTTTCCACACTGTATATCTTTGCGCCAAAAGCTATATCCTTCTAGCGTGCCTTTTTTACCCTTTGTTATAGACTTCTCTTCAGTGTTCATGCACTCTAGCACCCGATTACCTCATCACTACGCCATCTCATGGTAGTTACCATGGCTACCGCTTACCTCATGCATTATACTGTTCCATCATTCCATCTTCACCCTTACTTATCTTGAGAAACAATATTTTTGTCAATTACCCTTAACAACCTTCTTGTCTCAGCACCTGCAGCATGCAATCTTCGCAGCATATACCTGAGAGTCACCAACAATCTCACTCCACATGGAAAAGGATGTGCAGTCCTCTATGCATCAACATGCTACATATTGGAGTTAAGCTTCAATGCACACAAGGGCTCTTATTACACAAACAAGAGAGAAATCAGACAAATAATAATGACGATGAAAAAAACACATTAAGTACATATAGAAAAGAAAACCTAATTTATCTGGTAATGCTTCCTTATTACAAACACCAAGAAGACTTATTTATAGTAGGGCTTCAACCTACTCCCGTTAAAGTAACCAGGAAACCTTGTGCCATTAATTTTTTCTAACCGGAAAGCACCTGGACTCAAGTATATGAGTGATAACATATGGCCCCAACCAATGCACCTTGAGCTTTCCCCTAAATGGTGCAAAAACTTGGAGTCATACAAAAAGTACCATTTGTCCCACCCGCAAGTATTCTTATCCATGATGTGCTCGATCATGCAATGCCTTTTGGCATGCTTTCTCCTATTTCTGAGTGCAGTGTGTGATGGCTCGGCGCTCATCTAGTTGAACCATCTTCTCAATCCATTCTTCCAAGGCTTACTCATCAGCTAGACCTCTAGTGCGCGCAATGTTGCAAAGAAGGTAAGATAAATTCTATAGGAAGAATAGCTTCGCATGCCAAACACTAATTGAAAAGGTGTATCTTTTTTCAATCTTTTGTATGTAGTTTTATAAGACCAAAGAAAAACATATACCTTATCATCCCAATCTTTCCTTCCAACATCACAAATCTTGGTCAATGTGTGGCTCAAAATCTTGTTAAAAGCCTCAGCAATCCCATTTTCCTGAGGGTCATAGGGTGTAGTTCTTATGGTGGGAAACAATAAAGTCGTCTAAAAGAATTATTATTATCTTATTTAGGAAATGTTTTCCCCCTATCACTTGTTAAAATTAAGGGGTAACCATACCTTGCAAGAATATTTTCCCATAAGATCCTTACTGCTGTATAGTCGCTGTACAGTCCTTGGTAGGTGCTGCTTCTACCCATCGGGTAAGATAATATGTACAAGTGATGATATAGCGCGATCTAGTCTGGCGCGCGAGCTGGTGAAATACGCCTGACAAAGTCAATTTCCCACTTTCTCAAAGGGTTCTACACTTGTAATTGGTCGTAGAGGCATCTCATGCCTTTGTCTTAGTCAACCGAGAACATTGAAAATGGTCACATGTCTTGTAATACTCTTTACAATCCTTGTATAATTTTTCCCACCACAAACCAGCAAGTAGGTATCTTACACACTATGTTGCATCGCCTGCATAGTGGCCACCTGCAATACCCACCATGTGCTTCTTCCATTATATCCTTTTTGTTCATGCTTCAATAAACAATGACGTAACACCTTGTCTCTGCATAAAATTGTACAAATTACCACTGATTAACATGAATGGTTTCGCACGCGAATAGCAAGTTGCTTCTTCTCTAAAGCTTTCATGTCTTCTGGTGCCATACCGGTCCTTAAAAAGACAACAATGTCCTCCAATTTTGATGGTGCACGTACTGTAACCTATGCAACTGTGCATCAGACATGGTCTCTTATATTGTTTTTGCCTCTTCTCCCTGACTAAATTCTAGACAAGTGATCTGTTCCAGAATTGCTTTTGCCTAGTTTTACCACAACCATAAATTCTAACTCTTGAAATAAGAGTATCCATTGGCATATTTCACCCCTGTAAAACGGGCTTGTTCACCAAATACTTTAATGCCATGTGATTTGTATTAAAAAACAAATGGTGTAGCCAACAAATATTGACGAAATTTGTGCAAGGCATAGATCATCGGACCAAGGCCTTGCGCTCTTTAGTGGTATAATTCTATTCTACAGGGGTCAACTTCCTACTAGTCAAAGCAAATGGGGATGATCCCACGATACCTTCTCCTGGTTGAGCTAAGACAGCACCAATGGCTATGCAAGAGGTGTCGACCTGAACATGAAAAGGTTTATCCCATGAAGGAAAGCGCAAGATAGGCACGATAGTAAGTTTCTCCTTCAATATCTCAAACACATGCTGCTGTGACTCGCCCAGTAGAACGTAAACCTTTTCCCCCTAAATAAATTCTTTTAAGGGCGCGGAAAATTTGGCATTAACCATTTTACAAACTTCCTGTAATACCCTATATGACCCAAAAATCTACATGCACCTTGTCACTGACTGGTAGACACTTTCAAGCCTATGATGACTGCGACTTTAGCTGAGATCAACCAACAATCCTTTCTTGCAGATAATGTGTCCTAAAAGTGTGCCAAAGGGGAGTAACAAAGATGGACTTCTTGATGTTTAATGAGATGCTCAAATGTCGTTTACATCTTTCAAACATGAAAGCGTAGATTGTCACAATGATCCTTAATTAGCCCATAGACGGTCTAGTCATCAAGATAGACCTATAAGAAGTTGTGAATAATATCCTTGAAGAATTGTACCACTATCCTTGAAAATACAACAGGTGCATTCTTCAATCCAAAGGGCATCACAGTATATGCAAAGCTTCTCCAATTCAGTAGTGAAGAGTGGTCTTCTCTTTATCTTCTGGGACAATCCGTAACCTGATAATACCCTGAACAACCCATCCTGTAAAATGAATATATCTTCGCACCCAGCCACTCCTAATATTTCCTCCATGAGTGACGTAGGGAATGGGATTTGTAACACATGTTACATTCAACTCTCTATAACCAGCACAAATTCAAATCCTACCATCCTTTTTTATGTTTAGCACCATAGGACTGACCCATTCAGATTCATCCAATGGTCGAATAATCATGGATTTCAACATCTTGTCAATCTCCTCCTTTAATTTCTCATGCAAAATTGGGATTCATCTGATATGGTCGCTTCTTAACAAGGCACGCACCTTCCTTGAGCTTTATCTTCGTTTCTATGAGTGATACATGCACACCTTTAAGTTCATGGTATCCTCTTGGCAATAATTCCTCATAGTCTTGAAGGAACTCTATGATCTTTGCTACCTCTGATTCTGACCAGTAATTCCCAATTATCACCCTCCTTAGGTTTAGCTTTTGTGCCTATATTGACCTTTGTTGTCTTCATAGTTTCATGATATGTGCGTGCATCTACATCCGCACTAGATAACACTTCATGTGTTCCATGTGAATGATCCACATCCAAGTGCTCAAATTCCTCCTTATCAATTATGTAAATCATCTTACCCTTATCTTTTTCCAAAGAAGCCCACTCAAGTAATATGATATCATCTTCTTCATCCATAAAAACGTGCCCCTATCTCTGTGTCACCAAATAATTCCTGAATAATTTCTTCCGCTTTCCCATTGTCTCCCGTGGTTAAGCACTTGATAAAGCTTAAAGTTGTGTTCACTGGTGGTGTAGATGAAAAGAAGTCAAACGTTTGGATCCTCCCTACAATCAAAGTTTTCCAATTTCCAGTGTCACAATGTAATTCAGCATAGACTTACCAAGCACGTGTGTCACCTGGTGGTGTAGAATGAAACTGAAGTCACCCAAAGTGAGGGTGGTAATGCATCGCTATCCTACTGTCAAGAGTCTCTCACACTGCCAGATATGATGTTGAGCAGGTTGATCGTGATGATAATGGCTTATTTTTGTAGGTACATTACTTCTTGAAAACCTGGTTGACATGGTGGTCTCAATCATTCCCCATTGTAGAGTAGAATATCCCTTTGGACTACCCACCAGTGCACGGCCGTCCCGCCAAAAGTGATATAATCAGCATATCTCGTTGCATTTAACCTGGTCAACTCAGTCTTGTTTCCATGACCTATAAAAATCCAGCCAAATCTTCAGCTCTAGTATAGTGGGGTATCTGTGAAACCTATGCATAGAACAAAGTGAAAACCTCAGGTTGTAAGTAACCACGTGCTTAAACTTGGCACCCCATCCAGTTCATAAGTGCCATGAGCCCAATTATCACATGCAATATTGGTAGTATCGCTGATTGAATAAGAATATTCCCAATGCAGGATTCCTTTGTTAGATGGATCATTGACCTCTGTGCTGCTTGACTGAGCATGCTCATACAGAGTATGGACAAGTCCTCTTTGCTTAAAGGTTCCACATATGCCCCGGATTTCCCATCTGTCAATGGTATAATGACCCTATCCTCCTCATGCTCGAAGCTGATATACCCCTTGTTAAACCTCAAATCAACATGGTTCAGGTGACACCAAGGGCACCCATGCACAACTGGGAAGCTATCTACTTCCGCAAGTGCTAGTACTTCGAAGTCTCCTGTAAACTTGACCACTTGTATCGTGATAGATGCATCCTCCATAACTCCGCCTGGGAGTAGCTCTCATCATCTTTGCCATGAACAATACTTTAGATGATGGCTGCAATGGGGGTCATTCCCATTTGTTCCCATAGCATCTAATGTAAGTACATTATAATCCCTATCCTAATGCTCATACTCTTCCCTTTAGAATTATGAGCCACACTCGCCTGTCTTACCCTAATATCAATGGCATCATGGATATGGTAATTCAATCTACAGTCCTCAGTATCATGGGTTGTGGATCTAAAAATTTTACAAAAGGAGGATTACATTCTTTCTAATCGCGCGTTGTAGTAGGGGGCAATGACTAGCATCATGATTCAAATGGAAAATCTCAGAGTCCAACAATAATGAACATACAGTTCTGTGAGGGAAACTATCCTTGGTGTGCCCTTCCACTTCACAATCTGTACACCAGATTCCTGAGCACGTTTCATGAGCTGAGTTTACTGATAATTTCTCTAACTATTTTTCCATAGCTACTATCTGAGCTTCCAAAAATGGACTAACTCCAGTATCAATACTTCCAACTGCTTCAACACGTAAAGCAGCTTCCAATGCTTCGCATGGATCGGTATAAGTCTTATGTGATAATTTTCTTCAAAATGGGGTAATCAATCCCCCGACAAACCATTGTGCATGTTGACTTACATTAATGTCATAAGAGAGTTTGGATAGAAGTGTTTTAAAACGCGCATCATACTCACATACACTTTCAATAGTGCCTTGCTTTATATCCTTGAGTGTGCTTATACTCTTCTACTCAAACTATGGGATGTGGAACTCTTTTAAGAAAGCATCTTTCAATGCTGCATAGTCAATACAAGTTTGATTGGGATCAAACTTCCTATACCAGTTGTGCGTGTGCACCTGCAATGTAGTAGTAAATTAACTTTCCTTGTGCTCAGAGGCCATAATACCTTTTTCGCACCACAATATTTCACACATATGAACATGTTCAGCAGCATCCTCGATACCTCTGTATTTTGGGAGATGAAGGGACATCTCCATATAAATGTTCTGGGGTTGCTGCAGGCCTTGACCACCTGACCCAGAACCTCCTTGGTTTCCTCTTCCTCCAATACCACCCGAACCACTAGAACTAGAACTTCCCATACCACCCAATCCTCCTCCAGGATTTGGAATAGGGCTCGTGGATTCACTCCCCTATGCCCCAAAAATGATACTATACTGGACCCCTATAGTCTGGGAAGTAGTCCTAGCTCCAGAGGTGATTCCCACACTTGACACACTCATATTCTATGTAGATGATGAGCCTGAAAACATACCCCCAAAGAATAGCAAAGCTATCTGTGCTGCCATTAATGTACTTGTTGTCTAACCTATTTTTGTGCTTTCATTTCCTAAATTAAAACTATTTTTACCTGTTGTAATAGATACTAAAAAACCAAGCGCAAGGGCTAGGTCAACAGGTTGGCTTAGATGCGCGCCCGCGGCCCAGGTCATATCTACTGGTGTCCTTCCATGTGAGGCTGAAGAGGGTTCTCTGTCATACTTTCCTAGATGGGGGAGTTCTTGATGCTCTTGCTCTTCTTCCTCCCCATGAGCCTCAAATCCTTCACGAGCCATCTCTCTCCACAACACCATCCATTCTACAATTTCTTGTTTCTTACATAATTCCCTCTCGTGTACCTCATCATACTTCAGCTACCTCTCTTCCCTTTGCCGTGCTGCTGCTAGGTCTGCCATCTTTCACCAATCTTGTTCCCACCCTCATGCATGGATATTTTTTTATCTTTCCATGGGTTTATCTTCCAAGTTCAACATTACCATTAGTATTTTGATTTCCAGTGGAATACCTTGCAAATACTTCCCTCTAGGATATCGTAGGGACTTGAAATATGCTACCTCCAGGCACAAATAAGTAGAGATTGAATATTCCAAAATATAGTTGTTTAGGACACCGCGAAACTAGGTATCTACCACGCAAGTCCAGCTTAAGTCAACATCGTATAGTGTTTGAAATTCCTCCTATGTCCAAACAAGTGTGTGATACCTCCAATTCCACTTAGATGCATATGCAGTCAACCATTCATATAATTCTACTAGAAAGATAGCAAAGAAGCTTTCGTACAAACTGTCATACAGATTCTGCTCTACCCAAGTACGTGTGCTAAATCCGGATCTACTGTCAAACCTTTGTGCATATTCTTCCTCTAGATTATGAATCCATTCTTCAACACTCACCAAAGTTAGCTGATATGTCTTCATCGCGAACAATTCTGAAACAACTGAAAAAGAGGTCCTAGCAAGGGAACTAATGATGCAACCTAGAATTGTTAGTTAACACCTAGTCACGCTGGCACATCACTCAGCCTAGGCTGAGCGCTCACCTGAAGCGCTCAAAGGTACCAGGTCCCTCTTAAAGGTTTCAAACAGAATGGTAGCATGAAAAAGTAGTAAACATATATTTTAGAAACTAATCCATCTATTCATCATTATACTTAACCATATCTATAAGCACTTAAAGGGAAATCATCATGAAAATAATAATATGCATTGATAAAACACATCAAACAATGTTTTTTCAGAAAATTTTCTTTATCTATTCATCATACCAATAGTACAGAAGCTTCATACAATACCAGGCATGCACACATGGATCCGTTACAATTATCCAGTCACATGTACTCGTGTTTTTCTCATTCTTCAAAGCATGTGTCTCTATCTATCTACTAAGTAATTCATTACATATGTATAGGATGGGGAACTAGCCCTTCACCACTTAACTCTACCATAAATAGGTCGCATGCTAATAACAACCATGCACCTTTTTACAACTATAGCCATACATGCTAGTATGTTATCTATAGATCGCTGATAGTTAACTGCAATGGTGGATCTATTATTATCTTATGCCCATGCAAGAGTGAGTTGTCATGCTCTTCAAATAATCTCCACAAAGAGTGGTGCATAAGTCTTAGCATTGCTTTGTGTGCTCCGCATGCCAATATCTAAGAATAGACCTGATCTCCAAAATCAGCTAAGTCCTTGAGAGTTTAACTCTACACCTTCGCGTGTGACGCCTTCCTATACCTTCGCGCTTTTTCTCCTTTTTTGTTCTTCCACGCAGAATCTGTGTGCAAATTCAAATAAGTGTTTTCTCTGATCAACAAAGGAGACATAGAAAGGTTCAACTTTATCAATCTTTGATGCGCTTAAAGAAAGCATGTTCTGTGAGGGAGGTGTAGGTGAGTTTGGTAGCATGCCTTTGGAACTAGAAGTTACAGCATTGGGTGTTAGACTACCACTCTTGATATATCTGATAAACCTTTCAAATTTTTCAAGATGAGTCCGCAAATATTTGGTTTTAATAACCTGCACTTTGGCTTTGTTTGCATATTCTATGAAGTCAAAGGGAGAAGATGTGGACAAGGGGGTTGAAGGGACTACTTTTGGATTTAGAACAGGTTTGGAAGTAGGAGTAGATTTTTGGGAAAAGGAGGTTATTTTGAAAGGTACACTAGGAGCTGATTTAGATTCATACTTGGAAGAGACATCAAAAGACTTACTTGGGATTGTGAGAGCTTTCTTACTTGCTACAAGATCAGGCTCAAAAAATGTAGACTTCATGGAAGATGGAAGTGTGGATCCTTGACTGATTATTTTGTTTTGTCGATTCGCCACACGAGGATCATCAACCTTCTTTTCTTTTGTAGCAGTGGAGGGAGATGCTCTTTTCTCATATTGAGAATGAGTGAATACCGTGCATGAGAAACTGGGTACATCTTCTTCATCTTCTTCATAACCTCGAGAATACTCACAAAATATGATTTGTGTATCATTCTCAAACTCATCACTTTCTTGAAATCACTAATTTATGCTCATGGGTGGGCCTCTAAGGTGAGCCTTTGGGGTACTCTTGCAATCTGTTTTTTGTTGCTTCTTTGAGAAGATATTCAAATAATTCCCTCTTCAAAGAGGCCATCTCATTCGCCAACTTTTACAGTGATGGATTGGTTCTCTCATCTCTAGAATGTTTGGCCTTTCCCTTTGATGGATTCTTGATGTTTCTAGAGAGGATTAGATCATCATCAAGTTCAATGGCTATCCTTTGTGCTTCTACAATGTTCCTTGGTTGGGATCTTCGCAGCAAAAATCCTACTTATGATGATTGGGCGTTGATGAAGAATCTCTTGACATTTCTTTGAGATGGCAAATCCTCTTCAGGTATCATGTGAAGCAACCATTCAAAACGAGCCACAAAATCTCTCATGGTTTCACTTTCTCCTTTCCTCATTTAAGCCAACTGTGCCAAGAGGTCTTGACAGTCTTTAGTTGATTTAAATCTTTCCTCGAAGGCAACCTTTATGTCATCCCAACTAGTGATGGATCAGGCAGGCAGGAGGTAGAACCATTCAGCTGCTTTTTCTTGGAGAGACTCCACAAACAATCTTATGGAAACATCTTCATGTTAGACACCAAGAATTCCACATGATGTCGTGAAAGAAGCAATGTGTTCTTCTGGATGTTGCGCATTGTCACCTTTGAACTTTGGAAAATTCTTGCGGTAACCCATTAGTAGATCATGAAGAGGGGGTTCAAGAGCAAGTGGGCCTGTATTCCTTCCCCATGAAACAATGGGTTGAGGTATTTCTTTTTCATCCACCATTGTTTCTTCTTATTCTACTTCAGCTCTTGCCTCTGTAAATTCTTCTTCTTCCGTGAACTCGATGTTCAATGGTTGTTAAAAAATTACAGAATTTGAAGGATTTTGGATAGGATTTTCAGGTGAACTTCTTGAAGAACCAGATGAAGAGGAGGCTTGAGAGAAGAAATATGGATTATATCTAATTTGTTCTTGTAGATTTTTCAAAGCCTCGAAATTGGAATCAACAACACCTCTTGACCTGCTCAATCTGGTGTATCTTCGTTCAGCTAGCTTTTGGAAACTTTTGTAGTCAGAAAATGAAAGGACACTGTATCTTTCAGCAATGGAACTTCATGAACTCTCTTTTCTAATTTTTTTATATGATTTTTAGACCTTGCGGTTGTATATTGCGTGCAGATGCTATTAAATCTGCCCCATGGTGGGTGTCAAAAACTGTTGGTGAGAAAATTGATCAGGTGGACGAACTTGTGGATTTCTTTTCAATACTCTGGGAATCTAAGTCCCTCTACTTAACTGGTGCAGCTTCTGTATATGCATGCACGTGAAAAGGTGGAATTTTGTGGTGGTCTTTCAACCGGGGATCCAACAGGAGCACTCCACTGACCCTACAACAAAGCTACCAATCTCTTGCTAGGTAAGTCTTCATCTGTAGAGTGGGAAAGCGGAGTGAGAAAAGAAGTAGGAGAACTAATGGTGCATGTATAAAATCATATTCCTACACACACACTAGTTATAAGTATCATCACTTGCATTTATGAGAAGAAACAAATTTATAAGCATCATTAAGACCAAATGAAATTTGATGAACACAAAGTATCAAGAAATCTCTTAGTCAAAGAAATCTAGAAACTCCTTCTTGTATTAATTTCTCAAACAAAGTTGTACATAGTGGAGAAATGGAGGAAATTGAGAAGGGGGAGAAATGGAAGAAAATGGCTATCTCCTTTGTTCTCTCAAAGTACAATATACTCTTGAGTTTACAAAATCAATCACTAACCCTTTGAAATGGGAATGGCATTACAATTTATAGAATAGAATATGACTCTTCATCTACCTCATGACCTTTCAAATACCTTAATATGACTTAAGACTATTCATATTCCACTTTAAATATTTAATTCCCTTTTATAATAGTAAGGTGACTTAATTTACATTATATTTCTAAAGTCACTTAAGTCATATTAAAAAGTACAAACCCCAATGCGAAATTAGAATATTGGAAAGTGAGAGAAAGTTGGGGGGAAGATGAGAGAGAAAGAAAGGGAGAAGAATAAGAGGAGATGTTGTTCCCAATGAATTCTATTGATTCTCGCTAATGGAAAGCTTTGATGCGACGAAGTTCTAAATGTCCCATTGTGCCAAAGCTGCTCTTTGAGTGTGGCTTACTATTTTTAGTAAATTCCCAGATGGGGGACTTACTATTTTTAGTAAGTGGCCATCACTGTTTCCTGCTTTGGATAATCATTCTGGCCTTTTGGAGATCTACAATACCCGATGCCTTTGTCCTAGCTGCTTTTGATGAAGACTTACCAAAAATAGCAAGCATGTGTAGGAAAACCTACTATTTTTAGAAAGAGTGTTTCTAGTACTTGATTTGCAATGGAACATACTTTTTTTGGACTCTTCTTGTCGTTACAATCACACCCTTATAATTTCACATAGTTTTGCCCACTAGAATGTCTGGAAATAAATTTTGAAATTTTGACCTGGTAGTGGCTTCGGGCATGGAGTTGTCATGCCGGCCATTAATGGATCTTTAAATTTATAGGTCTGGTTTTGTCTCCATTTGCAATGAAAACAACTCCATTGTGATAGATTTTTCATTTGGAGCTTGTGTGCAATTTTTTAGCTCGTTTCCATTGCCAGAATGACGGGAAATCCGATGAATGTGAACCGGTGCACAAAGGGAGGATTTTGTTAGAGAAAATGATTACGGGCACCATTTTACCTCTTGTTTATTGGATCTTGATCACCCTAAAAATTAGGAATCCTTCAAAATATGACATCTCGATCCGACTTGTATCTTGGAAGATATGAGGATTTTTCGATCGGGTGACTTCACAGGTATCTGGAAAAAAATCTCCATTTTTCTCTTCGTTATTCGTCATTTCACTCCATTGTTCTCTAAGGCATGAATATTTCTATGCATTCATGGTTTAGATAGTTTATGTGGCCAGGATGGATTTGGTTCAGAGAAACAATTGTGGACCAGGTGTCTAGACAATCATGCACGGAGCCATGGCAAGGTATGATGTTGTGAAGGAGAAATGAGGGGGAAGAAATGGCTAAGTGCTGGATTTAAACTTTCAAAACATGCACATGGAGGGTCTGGTCACATTTTTATGTCCCTGATGTCCCAAACATCAGGAATGTGAGGGAAATAAATTTCCACGGTGGTCAAGGAAATGCCATGTGTCCTCGATCCGATGGCAGGGGATTTACTTGAAAAATGCACCTGGGCGATGAAAGTCAGTCACGTGGGTGTCCAGAAGACTCCCCATAGGGTCTGGACACATTTTTCCATGTCTGATGTCCCCCACCTTAGGTAAATAAGAAACATCAGTTTCCAAGGTGGTCCTGGAGGTGACACGTGGTGCACGATCCAACGACAGGGAATGGATGCTCCAAAATGCACTTGGGGGCTGAACTGTGGTCACGTGTGTGTCAAGAAGACTCCCCATAGGGGATGGGTGCATTTTTAAAGGTTTTATGTCCCCCACCTTAGGTATATAAGGGATATCAAATTCCATGGTGGTCCTGGAGCTGACACGTGGCACCCGATCCGATGACAGGGAATGCATGCTCCAAATAAGCACCTGGGGGCTTAACTTTCAAGTCTGGAGGTCATATGAGGGTCCCAAAGGTCACATGAGGGCTGGGTACATTTTCCAAGGGCTGGTGTACCTAAACTGAGGGACTTCGGGGACATGAAATCCTGCCAGCTCCTGGTGTTGACATGTTTCCTCTCAGAAAAATGACTAAGTCCTGAACTGCCTTTTAGAGGGTAACTTGGAACGAAGATAACTTGAGCTCCCGGTGGAATTTATTGGTGAAATTTTATATTAACCTAACTAGAAATGGAATTTTGAATCCAATTATGGAGGTATAATGTCTTGATTCGACCTTATTATCCCTAAAATATCAGAGTTGTGATCTGGGACTCCACTTGTGCCTAAGAAAAACTGTTTGTCCATCATATGTGCCAAGGTGTTATGAAAAATATTATTTCACCATCATTTAGGTAATGAAATCATCTTTCTGAAGATGTTATTTTCTACTTATAACTCCATCCATAGCTCCCAGAATCTTCTTCTGAAGCCCAGTAACTGTTTTAGGCATGTGAACTGCCTAGGCTTATGAACCTTGTTTCCATTCAAACGGCTTCAAGTCTTTCAGAACTTCCCAAAGCCTTCCAAAATCATTTCCATGATGTTTTAAGGTCTTCAGTTCATCTCCGTGTTGAATTTTTCCCTTTTGTTCTGCTTCAGGGGGTTGAAACCAGTCTTGGGAAGGCCAGTGATAACCCTTCCCTATACTATCATGAGATAGTGTCTTTTTAGAACTCCCTAAAATCACCTAGGGGGAATGAGTAGAATTTCTTGAATCACCTAGGGGAAAAATTTGACATCAAATAGGGGGTAACAGACTAACGGATTTGGCTTGGGGTACCTGGGAATGATAAAACATGAAAAATTTGACATTGGGGTATAGTTGTCATGCTCGGAAATTGTCAATTTTCCTGTTACACATTTGCACGACAACACCACCCTAGTTTAAAATTCATGTATAAATATCCTTATTGTGTGATTCTTTGTAGCATAGAAAACTAAAACCTTAGGATGAACTAAAATCTTTAGGATTCATAACACCTTCTAGATTAAATAAATAATATCACAAGTTTGATTTTATCGTCATAGCTTATATGTTGAGCGATATTTCCATGAACCCAACAGCTAGGAACGACATGGTCAAAAATTATATTGAGTATGTAATTTCTTTCATTGGTTTTGTAATCATGTGTGTAGTAAGGAGAATTTTTTCTCCTAGGGTAGTGCCCATTGGGAAACAAGCATTAAACATGGTGCAATATTCTCTTGGACCGACATACATGTTGAATGGAGAATATCTTCCACCAACCTTGGAGGTCAACTTTTAGATTTGGGATCATAAATGAACTTGATACCCAATCTCAATTATCGTTTGGGTTCTATGATGCAGTATTATAATTAATTGTGAAACTTAAAAACATTTAGTGTATGATTAGTTTTTGAAAACATAACCATTAGATGATGTATGTGGATAAAAGTGGAATTTAGGTCATTCTCATATCATGCTTAAACCATCTTATGGTGAGAAGTGATACCCATGTTGTGTAAACTCTAATGGGAACCTTAACCCCCTTAAAAATATGAACTACTTCATCTTGCTCTCCCAACTTTTCCTATTATGTAATGGGTGTATGTTGTGAACTGTGATCATGTCTTTAGAGATAAACCCCCCCTAAGAAAGGTACTAGTGATCTCATGAGGATTCTTGTGCCCTATTAGAAAATTAGTTACTCTATTCATTACAAAAGGCATATGAACCTAGTTAAGGATAACCCTCTTTGTTTGGATGTAAAACAATACTCAGGAAACCTAATCTAGGAACAAGAATAAATAAATAAGGAAGTATGTTGCCATATTAAGTGTCTTCTAATCCTTAACGAATTATTGGATCATAACTTTGATAAAACTATAATTAACGCTTGGCTTTGGAATGTGTAATCATGATATGTTATTCCATAGGAAAATTAAAACATGATCTTCTTGGTAATGTGATTAAACCCTCTTGTTTTGGATAAGGATCCCTTTTGAGATAATCCTTAGTGGGTACTAACTTAATTATCAATTTATAAATGAATGAAAGAAACTTGACGCTAAGTCATTACACAATAAAAAAGTGAGCTTCACATCCTTTGGACTTACACTTGTTCTGTTTCGTAATGGGGGTATGCTATAAGATCATGATGAATTCCCTTAGGAGTGAATCCTATGGATAATACCTAGTAGCCTTGTGTGTAGGTAAAGATCCTGGTGTGTAAACAAATATCCTATTAACAAACAAATTAATTAAACAAGTAATTGAAATAATGTAGATTATCCTTATCCAATGAAATACACCATAAGTTAAATGTTAAGCAATATAAAGGAAATCTAGAAAAAGGAAAAAGAATGTATAATGCTTATATTATGAGCCCTTCTAGAACTTAAGTATTGAAACATGTTTGTGATAAATGTGTTATATATATATATATATATATATATATATATATATATATATATATATATATATATATATATATATATATATATATATATATATATATATATATATATATATATCATGCATGGGAAGGACCCTATCTATAAGTTTATTTTGTAGTTGAATCGTTATGTTCGAGCTTGTCACTTGGAAGAAAATGTGGTCTTGATGTGCATCATGTGTTTCTTGTCATCTATGTGGGTTTATGTTTGTGAAAACATATCATGTGTTATGTGTAGTACTAAGTGATCTCCTATAGTGTCATGTGTACTGCAATGTAAGTCAAAAAAAAAATATTCCAAATTTTTTACTATTGTAATTGTGTGTGTAAAATGCGGGTGTTACATTTGGTATCAGAGAGAGGTTCATACTCTCAAACCTTTGGGACAGATTGGAGTTATGATGGTTTTGCATGGTGGTGGTGGAGATTGGAAGAGTAATGTGATATATGATGTTATGTGACCAATGTTATAATTATGATATTATGAATGCACATGTTGTGCATCTCACTTATTGTGTATTTTTTATCATGTTTATGTGCTTATGATGACAGTATTCAATCTCATTTTTATGAATTCAGTGAGGATTTCATGTGTGATGTGCCTCCTTGTAGTGTAAAAAGACTTTATTGTGAATTTCAGAGTGTTGGAGTGGTTTGTTACTATGTGATATATATGTGTGATTATATGTTACATGAAACATTGGTGTATAGTGAATTGGATTGTTTCGTGATGTTACCACTGTGTTGTGATGAATCGTGTGTGTCGCAAAGTTGTAATGGAATTGAATGTATGTTGTAATGTTATTCATTGCTTTCATCATATGTATGATTCTTGTAATATGTTTAATGGTTCATGTTGTGAATTAGGGGCATATGGTGATCGTATGACCCCTATTGTAAAGTACTTGCACTTTGGGTGAATTATGTGGAAACATGATGTATTATAACCTGTGAAGGTAGTGATTATGTTATACCCTATATAGACCATGCATAAGACATTATGGGTAATGTGTGTGAATCACCATTGTGTTAATGATGTAGGTATGTGTTATGTTGTGAACCTTACACTAACCGACCCTAAGGGAAACAATTGGTAAAAGGTATATGTGTGGAGAGAGGAGGCGTGGACCAGGTTTTCATAATCTTGATCTGAGTACGAGTGAGGAACTAGAGTCTTATATAGATTGAAAACCCACTTCTATATATCTAGTATACTTTGAGCTTGTTCACTATATTATGGATGTGCACCACCTTAGGCTCAACTTATGCAAACTAGCATCCCCTAGTCTCTCTTATTGGGTTTTCCATCAAACTATCCTATGTGATTTTGACTATTTTGAGCCTTGTGGAAGTAGTGGAGGGATGATTTAGACAGAGATGATGACAGTTGTATTTTTTATATGTTATTTAACAAGCTAGGGCTCGATGTATAATTGGCAGCAACTCATTGATTACCCCTTTAGTGGTTTTATAAGACCACATAATTATTATATGTGTTATTTCTATATACATATTTTATTCGTAAATTAAACATTTTCTATTTTTTCTTGCTAGAACCAACAATTTTCTTGATTGATGTGTTCTTATATTTTGGGCATTTCATTTGGTTGTTGCACTAACATGTGGATCTTTGCACTAACTATGGTTATTTGGCCATTTTATTTACTTAGTTTTAAATTTTCCTTTCACTTTTAAAGGTTGTATAGCATATCCTAAGGCTTGGGATTTTTTCCACATAGCATTTGACATGGATTGTTATGATGGTTCTAATGTCGTAATGTGTAGAATAGGGTCATGGGATTCACCATGGAGTGATGGAACCTATGGGCCCACTTCGTTGTATAGAGGTACGCCCCAAGGACTTAAAGATAACTAGCGGGTTGTTGAACCATGATTTATTATGTCACTTGGGTTAGAGGTGTCTGTACTCTATGTGCCTAGGGCCATAGGATGACCAAACTTTTTTGAGGATTGAAAAGGAAAATTTATCTTTATGTTATTTCTTGGGAGGTATACGGAGTTGGTTTTTGATGCTTTGGGAGGTATATGGAGTTTTTATGTGTTGCTTCAGGAGGTATGTGGAGTTATTTTGTGATGCTTCAAGAAGTATATGGATTTTTTGTGATGTTTCAGGAGGTATATGGAGTTGTTTTGTACTACTTTGGGAGGTATATGGAGTTGTTTTGTGATGCTTCGGGAGGTATATGGAGTTGTTTGTGATGATTCGGGAGGTATATGGAGTTGTTTTTTGCTGCTTTGGGAGGTATATGAATTTGTTTTGTGATGCTATGGGAGGTATATGGAGTTTATTTTGCGATGTTTTGGGAGGTGTATGGTGTTGGTATTATGATCTATGTGTACTCATGCGAGTCTGGTTATGTATTGTAATGTCAATAATTGATGTTCCTCATTTATGATAAGATGTTGATTCCATATTGACTCTGTGTAACTACAATTATTGTCCCAAGTTTTGTGAAACCTTTATATGTGTACCTATTGAGAATTCTATGTTGTAGTGTTATGTTTATGTTATGAGGACTATTGTGTTTGGTGCATCTATAATAAGTATTATGTTGTGAGGGCTATGTATGTTCTTTCCATGGTTTGGTTTAGTTCTTATGATGTGATAGAGTTGTGAAGGTACATATCTTGATGTCTTATGAACCATTAGCGTTGCGTTTGCCCCTAATGTGGTATTGTGATGTTAGTTTCTGTTGGGCACCCACTAAAAATAAATGAACTAAAATCTTACAATAATAAAATATTAAGAGCTTGAGATTAATAAATATTGTTAAGGGAAAAGTGTAATTAGGTAATAGTTTAAACTAAAAGTTACCAATCTTTACAAAACATTAAGAAATCGTCGAGACTTGTCTTATACCTTGTGATCACATTTGAGCAACATAGTTCATTTCCCTAGGCAATATTTTTCATTCACAGACCCTTAGTGTAAGAACAATTTTAGCCTTTCCTTGTGCCACATCAAGGATAATGATTTTATAAGGGGAAATAAATGTAGTTCCAAGCATACAAGAAAACAATAATAATAATAATAATAATAATAAAATAAATAAATAAATAAATAGAATTTGGAATGCATGGTGGAGTTGGTAAGGGAACTGATGGGGGGCAGGTGTAGATTAATGGAGTTGACAGGAGTGGATGGGAGATGGTGTGTGGCAGGTGGCCATTCAGACTGATCATTGTCCTTGCATAGAAATACAAGCACTTTAGTTAGAATCCAAATGTGCCAATCTCACTGAAACCATAGCCGACGTTGAAAAAAATTAGTAGTATTTGGCAACTACAGCAAACAGGACACAACCACACTGAAACTCAAGTTAACGTTGTAATTTTGGTAGTAATTTTTTGCAGCGAGTGTAAAAGGATACAGGGGACTATGTTGAACGAAGCCCTCAGAAATAAATCTATAACTGGGAAGTATCTCCTCACTTTACTGTATGCAAAGTGATTGACATGGATCTATATTTGTATTTGTATCATATTTCTATTATCTCTATGAGGAAAGGAACCACTGCCTACCACTTTATTATTATTTTATGCAAAGGAAGAAGAACATGGTGAGGATTCAGAGATGGATTTGGTGACTAATGAGAATATGACAACCATGTTTTCCTTCACTGCCTCAATAAATCTTTTGATGGAATAGAATGGGAAAAGGTTCAAGGTTCCCTTATATATCCAAAAGCATTGGGACGTGTCTTCTTCCTATCACTGCAGCCTAAACTTATTACAATGGGGTCGTTGAGATATTAAATAGTTGTTAAATTCTCTTGAGATTTTAAAGTGAGTTGAACGTTCCTTCCTTCTTTCCCAGTTCACATTGGTGCCACTTACAGGCTTCTAATTATTTTGATGGTATGTTAAAACAAAGCTTTAGTGTACCAATACCCATAACCATTTACCATCAAGCGGAATGGAATTTAGTTGGTTTAGAATTTACGTCAGACCTTCCTTGACTTATTGTTATCCTGATCATGGGTTTTAAATATAAATTGAGTGCACCAGTTCTTCTCGCTCTGTGTAGTGTAGTTTCCACGTTACCAAGAAATCATGAGGATGGTTTTTATGGTGATTCTTTTTGTGCAATTGTGGGTGGTGCAAGGATATTCCAATAATGAAGAGATGAATACTTTCATAGTTTGAATCGATGGAGATTCAAAACTGGAAGTTTTTCCCACAGATGAGCACTGGTATAAATCTAGTGTTACAGCAGTGAAGGGGCTCAAAATGGAAGCATTGGAAACAAAGAAACGGTGTAATAATTAAATAAGAGTGGGATCGTCCTATTATCAGATTCAATTCCTTGATCCACTTCTTTTGCAATAAGAGTTGACCCTTGCAATCTCAACAACCATTTTAGACCCTAGTAGATTGTGTACATTATGTTTGTTCAGAGCCACTTTGGTCTATTTATTTTTCCCTCGGGTATGGTTTCCTTACCTTCATCTTTTATAATTTTTGTAAAATTTGGTTTTTCAATTGCAACTAAATAGAATTTTAAACCGTAGGAAAATCATACATTTGATTGTTTTAAATAAACCTGTTTGTAAAATAATAAACTAGCATATTGTAACTTGAACAAACCAAATAAGCCCTTGGTAGCAAACCATGCACTTAAACCCTCATTTTGAGATGACCTAAAAAACTTCATAACCAAACTAGATTACTATAACACCATTTTTATGGGCAATTTGAGGTTGAGTTCCTTGTAAAGATGTCAATCGTTTCCTTGTAAAAACCAGTAAACCGTGACTTTCGGATACTCATAAAACCACCTTCGGAACCCCGAAAAAAAGGTGTCAAGCATTATATGTGCCCCTTTTTATGAGGAGAGTCTTATCTAGCTTTAAATTGACCCCAATCAACCATTTATACTCTCTATTCCGCTCCTATAGGAGCCTTGTTATCCCGTTTTGCACTTTTAGGACGCTGTTAAAATTGAAAAGCTAGATTTCATTTCAACTCGCCATTTGAATCCTGAGCAACGAAATGCTTGTCCACCTTCGCAAACCTATATTTTTTTTACTAGAAAATATTCTTGAACCTTAAGTTTGGGGGAAAATACTCTTCTTGATAGTTTGGAAAAGGCATTTTGTAGGCCTCGGGTGCCTATGTTCCTAACAATCATGTACGTTAGCATAGCTAGGGCCAAAACTCAAACCTACGACCTCTGCGACCCCATTACCCTCACCAACCACTGCACCACACATTTTTATGACATTATTTTGGAAAAAGATATATTTGATGTCAGCTACCAACATACATGAAAAATAGGTTGATCGGCCTCAAGTTGTTATTTGACTAGGTCAAACTGGCTCAACTATGACCAGTGGCTCCGGAAAATGCATCACCATTTGCAACTCATTTGCCAATTCTCAGTTCTGTCAACTCTGATGTATTCTCTATATATATGAGGGCATGTAGGAATCTTTCTGTGGAGATTCCAACTATCAAAATTTAGTTTTCGGATGAGGTTTCTTAGCCCTCGTGCTAAAATTGGTTGTTGTAACTAGCCCAATTACGACCAATGGCTCTGGAAAACTAGCCGCCAATCGTAAACCGTTCTCCAGTTCTGATTTTCATCAATTATTGTGAGCTCATGGTATATATGTGGGCGAATAAAAATTTACCTATCGTGAATTTTCTTATCAGAAGATAATTTTTAAACGCACTTACATATCCTCTGATTCAAAATTGGGTGTTTTTTCAATTAATAGGAAAATGTAAAGTAAATTCATAAGAGCCTAGTAAAGTTAGAAAATCACTGTCGAAACTTATTAACACTTGTAAATAATTGTTTAAAACTCTATCTTATGGCTTGGCATGTGAAATTTGACTTCTGGGAAAATAGTGTTTCTATCTCTATTCCCTATTTCTTTTTCTCTCTTCCCTTAGTTAAGAAATAAAATGAAAGGAAAGGAAAGGAAATGAATATGTGCCCTAACTCTCTCTCTTGTTGCATGTGTAATATTATTAAAATGTAAATTAAAAACCAATAATGTTAATTATGCTATATCTAGGTGGATGTCATGCCGGTGATTTATCATTGATTCATGCTCACATAGTTTTGCAGGATGCAAATAAGATGGAAAAACGACATGGTTGTGATTCATTGTATATTATTGTAATTCATGTATGTTAATGGAAATAATTTTTTATATATTTTTATGTTACAGTAAAGACTCATTATTGAAATTTGGAAATATGAATGAGATGCTATATTTAGGGGTGTTTTGGGAAATGTGTATTTAACTATAGGTGTTCTTTTGATTTAGATTACGTATGGTAAAAAACGAGGGTTGGATAGTTCAACTTATTGTGAAGTGTTGAAAGGTTTATTAATGATGTTTTCTAATATTTTAAGATGCTAGTATTCAAGGGAAACGTTCATCTAAACATGGGTGTTATTTGATTCCAAAATTTATACTGTAAAATTGGATAAATGTGTTAAATGAAATTGAAATTAATAGTTTAGAGTGCAATTCTAGTGTACAATTGATGACTAAATAGTTGGTGTGTTTTGTTTCTTACCTTAAAATGTAATAAAGAGATCTAAACGAAATAGTCCACCCTAGTTTAAATTTCGTGTATAACTACCCTTCATGTGTGATTCTTTATAGAATAGAAAACTAAAACCTTAAGAGGAACTAAAATACTTATAATCGATAACACATTTTAGATTAAATAAATTAGATCACAATTTTTATTTTATCTTTATAGCTTGTATGTTGAGAAACATTACCATGAACCTAATAGCTAGGAACGACATGGTAAAATAGTATCGTATGTGACTTCCCTCCTAGCTTTGGTAATCGTGTGTGTAGTAAGAAGAATGTGTTCTCCTAGGGTGGTTCCCCTTGAGAAACCAACATTAAACATGGTGTAAAATCCTCTTGGACTAACATACATGTTGAATGGTGAAGATCGCCCACCAACCTTGGAAGTCATCTTTAAGATTTGGGATCATAAATGAACTTGACACCCAATCTCAATTATCGTTTGGGTTATATGATGCAAGATTATAGTTAATTGCAAAACTTAACAACATTTAGTGTTGAGATGTGGAGCTCAATTACTTAATTTTATCATGTTTTATCAACTTAATAGAAAACACAGTAAGTGGCATCAGTTATGTAGGAACCGAAATCGGTCACCTATGACCGGAATTGGTTAGATAAGGAGGAACTTTCATCGGTTAGGAATAACTGGCATCAGTTAGCTATGTGTGAGTGTTTTATTTAACTCACAAGAATCAAATCCAATTTTAGTATTAAAGAAGATGTATTGATTGTAATTACATGGCTTAGTGCCATAAGTTTGTATAAGGTATTTATAAGCTAGAAAGTAGGGTTATAAGTAAGGATTGATGATTATTGTGAAAATAATTTTGTGAGAAATAATTCTTGGAGAAGAAGGAAAAGATTTAAAGAAATAAAGTATTGCACATTGTGAGAGGTGTGGAAGATTGTAAATCTTCATTGTATATCTTCTGAAAGCTTTGGATAATAGATTGGCTTGTTTCTTGGTAGACGTAACCTGCATTTGGTGAACCACATTAAATCTAGTGTTGATTTATATCTCTTGTTTTGTATATTTCTTCTAGTAGAATATCCGCTTTTATTGCATGTATGCTTAGATCTGATATATTATATGTATAATCAGTGTGCTAACCCCAAAATTTAGTGTATGATTAGTTTGTTAAAACATAACGATTAGATGATTTCTTTGGAGAAAAGTGAAATTCAGGTCATTCTCATATCATGTTTAAACCATCTTGTAATGATAAGCAAGACCCACGTTGTGCAAACTCTAA
Organism: Taxus chinensis; assembly: GCA_019776745.2. Classification (NCBI taxonomy): domain Eukaryota; kingdom Viridiplantae; phylum Streptophyta; class Pinopsida; order Cupressales; family Taxaceae; genus Taxus; species Taxus chinensis. The sequence continues at coordinate 718,984,223 of CM034151.1, read as the reverse complement.
TGGGAACCTTCGATGAACTGCTCCATATTTCTCTCCCACTTTTCCTATTATCTAATGGGTGTATGATGTGAACTGTGATAATGTTTTTAGAGATAAACTCCCCCCTAAGGTAGGGACTAGCGATCTCATGAGGGTTCCTATGCCCTATTATAAAATTAGTTACTCTATTCATTACAAAAGGCATATGAACCTAGTTAAAAAGAAACCTCTTAGGTGGGATGTAAAATAATACTCAGGAAACCTAATCTAGGAAAAAATAAAATTAATAATAATAAGGAAGTATGTTGCCATATTAAGTTCCTTTGAATCCTTAACAAATTATTGGAGCATAACTTTAATAAAACTATAATTGACGCTTGGCTTTTGAAAGTGAATCATGATCTTATTGGTAATGTGATTAAACCCTCTTATTATGGATAACGAGCATTTTTCATATATAATCCTTAGTGTTTACTAACTTAATTATCAATTTATAAATGTATGAAAGAAACTTGACCCTAAGTCCTTCCAAAAAAAGTGAGCTTCACATCCTTTGGACTTTCGCTTGTTCCGTTATGTAACGGGGGTATGTTATAAGATCGTGATGCATGCCATTAAGAGTGAATCCTAAGGATAATACCTAGTATCCTTGTGTGTACGTAAAGATGCTGGTGTGTAAATAAATATCCTATTAATGAACGAATGAATTAAACAAGTAATTGAAATAATGTAGATGATCTTTATCCAACGAATTGCATCATAAGTTAAATGTTAAGCAATATAAAGGAAATATAGCAAAAGGAAAAAGAATGTATGATGCTCATATCATGAGCCCTTTTAGAACTTAAGTATTGAAACATGTTTGTAATAAATGCATAATCCAAATGTATATGTATATATATATGCATATATATATATATATATATATATATATATATATATATATATATATATCATGTTGTGGGAAAGACCTTTTCTATAATTTTATTTTGTAGTTGAATCATTATGTTGGGCCTTGTCACTTGGAAGAAAATGTGGTCTTGATGTGCATCACGTGTCTTCCTTTCATCTATGTGGGTTAATGTTTCTGCAAACATATCATGTGTTGTGTGTAGTCCTAAGTAATCTCATGTAGTGTCATGTGTACTTAATGTAAGTCAAAAAAGATATTAATCCAATAATTTTTACTATTGTAATTGTGTGTGTAAAATGTGGATGTTACACTCCCTAACTAGGCGGTGGCCCTGCCCTTCAACAAAGGAATAAAATAGAGAGATTCAACCTTAAATAAAGATTTTTTAAGAGAATTGTGCATGTTAAATTCACCGAAACCATATGAAAATCAATCATAGAAACAAGTATACCCTAATATCACTAGTTTCTAACAACATATATAAATCCAGTATTACATGATTTAAAATGCATCTAAAAATACATTACTTTGGCCAAAGTGTTATAAGTTCTAAAAAATCAATTCCATAAGAATTTCACTACACAATAGTCTAGGTCCTCAGATCACACAGAGAGCCATCTCAAAATATTACTTCATGAAACATTCTAAAATTAAAATAAGAGATTCCTAGACATAAATAAGAATACATGAAGAGTAGATATCTCTTCATGAACCTCTTGGTCATGTTTGCATCATTTTAGTATTTGAAGTAGCAATTACATACAACCTCCTATATTTCAAAAAAAAACTAATTTCATATGTGAAAGAGAGCAGCACATAATTTATTTTCACACGAAAATTTCTTTAAAATCATAAAAAAAATGTATCAAAGGATATCAATCCTCAATTTCAGCTTGCTCCTCCCACTAAATTATTGTATTCATCATTTTTTCTAACTCCTTTAATAAGTTAAAAAAAATGTTGTTTTGATTGTTTAATCTAAGTTAAAGAAAGAGAACTGACTTAACGTTCAATATAGCTTTTTTAACCTTTTCATGAAAGGATGTCATGGGAATCAACACAGTCCTATGGTGGCTATTGAAGGAGAAAATTAGAAGTATATAAAAATATAACTCAGAGGAAAAATAAGACACACATTTTAATACTTTCAAATAAAAATTTCAACAAAGACAAGCATAGATTATTTATAAAAAATCATGGTGAAAAACTGTGATAATTTGTTGCATTTAGATATGAACTCAATAGGGTGTAATATATTTATGATCTTACTAATCAAGATACAACCACATGCATAACCTACAATCCTTATGTAATTTCATACTCTTGTATGCACACATGTCAATAATATGCTTACATGTCTGTATAGAAAAAAATCATATCCATAACTTAACTCCATTTCATTTATTTATAATGAGTAAATCAATATTGTTAAACAAAATCAAGACAAGTTTTCATTTGATCACCCAAAATGTGAGTTACCACCTATAGAGAGAAACAAAAAATATAATGTATATGGGTAAAATATTTAGGTTGATTTTATTCCATCCCAAAAACTCATAAATGGACTTAAAACCAAGTTCCCCATTTCTGACATACAACTCAAACAAGTTTTTAAATTGAACTATAAATTTAAATATTGTTTCTAAATTGTATTATTACAAGCAATAAATGTGTTATTAAGGTCTTTATTATCGATAGGTTCAAATAAATAAGTCTTTCTCAGCCCCATGCTCATTTAAAAGGGAGGTATAATTGTGGTGGTGAATTTTTCATGTTATCAACATTTGTGTTTCAAAATTTGGAGGACTGCTATATAGCATTGGATCACCTAAATTATCTAGATATGAGTTACTATTCTGGGTTAGATCACTCATAGCCTAAAATAATTTCACAATTTTAAATTAAAATTACCATTACCTCAAAAGAAAATTTAGAAGAATTCACCTCTATATATAATAAATATGATTCTAATGGTAAACATCCAATTCCATTCAACTGTATGGCAGATATTGAAGACTCGCATTCCTTCACCTAAACAAGATTGATGCGGATATGCTCTCATTTCTCTATTATAAATTGACTACATGTTTTTTTGACTAAATTTTCCTGTCATCTTTATACGAATGGACGTAGGATTTCTACAACCATTATCCACTTACTCTATAACTACTTGCAATAATCTAACGCATACATCAATTATAAGATAGCCTCTTGTGATCTTTGTGAGAGAGAAGACAAACATAAATGTAATGGGGCATAAGATATTATTTTATCCAACCACAAAATATTCCCATGCAAGGGGCACCTCCATAAATACAAGTACTAAAAGACTACTATAATATTTCAATTTATTCTCATTAATTTTGATTTTAAGTTAAATAATAAAAATCAAAAGCATGCAAAACAACCCATAAATATTATTAATGATTACATTCCACCACTCAAAGACATTCTTGATGACATGTCTCCAATGGACTAGGACATTTTTGATGATGAGATACAAATTCTAGAATAGATATCTAGTTCTCAGCAGACATCAACTTCAGATGAAAATTCTACTCATTAAAATGTGTGAAGGAAGATAAGTAGATGAACAATAGAAGGTATTTTATGTTCGACTAGGAAACAAAATATCCATTCATTGAATTGGTAGATCTAGAAAATTATCATGATACTCTAATAGAATGTAGATGTACAATATGTAGTGGAAAACTAAGAAAATACATAACAACTTCATTTGGACATAATTGAGAAACGTTGTGGAAAACAAATTCAATAAAGAATAATTATACGCAAATAAAGAGAACACAGATGGAAAAATGAAAAATACTACATGGATGTAAGATATGTAACTAAGTATACAAATGATCAGAAAAATTGACAACATCATGTTGAGAAAGGGGGGACAATTACAACTCAATTCAGAAAATGTTTGGACTCCAATCTATAATCCAAAAATATATAATTCTCTCCTCTATAACACATTCTAAAAAATGCCAGTTGTATTTATGAAATTTTATATTATAATATTTTTCAACATAATGGGTTTTATAGCATTCCATAATCATATTAATCAGATAACAGTGCTCAGGAAATGGTGAAATTTATAACATTGATTTAGGAGGATTTGAAAGAAAATATTAAAAATGTATGGTTTATCTTGTTATCCATTGATGAGGTCACAAAAGTTGACAACACATTATATTTTTTCATACATGCTTACATATTTGAGAACCATTCAAGGAATCCTCATCTATAAGTTATTCATAAATGGTCAAAATTACAACGTCGAAAACGTGTACAAAATTATTTATTTCTAATTTTAGGGATATGGATGGAATGAATTTTTATACAAAATAGATACCAATTTGGTATGTATTGGTGCCGATGGTACATTGTAATGTAAATTTTAGTAGCTAATCTTTGTTAATTCATGAACTTTTGGATTTTTAAAATTTGGATTTGTCTGATTTTGAGGGGTTAAGTCGCTTTCTATTTCACCTAAATTTTCTGGGTACACGTTAATTTTTTTGGTTGATTCACCTAGACTTTACAGTAATAGCCAAATTTTTATATTTAAATCACATTTACCACATATACAAATGATAAATTTACTACCGGTCGGTATACTAAAGCTACTAACTGACATTTGCTACTAGCAAATAACATTTCATTTCAATTCGTGACATTCACCAAGATTTTGAAATTCATTTATAGAAATTCGCCAAGTAAAATCTATGGTTATTTTTTGGGGGGTCTTAAAATTTACTCTGATACATTGGTAATATTTGGGCATAGAAGTGGTGTTTATCCTACTAGGAACAATAGTTTTCCCATATATGATTCCAATTCCTTTCATGACTCATATTATGAATCTTGCATACAAAAATGTGTATGTATTGGAAAATGTCAAAAAAGTGGGATATATTATCTATTACTTATATGCTTGTAGGTTAATAAGTGCAAAACTATTTTAGATTTTCAAAAAATATAAATTGGAGTGATAAATGGTAAAATTCTACTAAAATATGTTGATACAATATTGGTTTCCATGTATGATCGTGCATGTAATGTTTTTGAATAATATCCATCGTTGGTGAATTTTATATGTAAATCTCATAAGGTAGCTAACAAGGAAAAATATTTGTTGTACCAGTTAACAAATTTAGAAATGTTACTAAAATTATGTGGTATCCTTCTCATATTGAAGGAAATCAATTGTTTAGTGAAAAATGATCAAGATAGATCTTTATATATTTTTGAATTCATACGATTGAACAAATATGTATTTCAATCTATAGATATGTTATGCATATCAAAAGAATGTATTAAGGTACTTGTATTTAGTAGTGGGGAAATTTAACTAGATATTAATGATCCTAGAAGCCATTGGAAATTTAATATCAAGGATTGTCTATATACAGGAGATACTAATGCACACTTTCCGCAAATGTGTTGATTTTGTAAGAGAAAAATTTGAAGGAGTGACTTTAACATGTCTTTTATTTGATGTTTTATATTTGAAATAATGGTAAAATTGAGACATATTTTATAAATCTTATCTAATGATACTAGAGGTAAATTTTAAAGGGATGAGTTTCTTGAGGCCATCAAGTGGTGAGTCTCAATTTATGGAACAATGATGATTGTGAAGAACTAATAAGTAATTTATTTCTTAAATATATGGGTAATCTCATTGAGAATTTTAGTGAATATGTAGAATTCAACAGAGGTGAAAATACAGACAGTTTTTAGAAGGATTTTGTAATGCCCACTACTCTTTGACACTTATGATAATATGATTTTTATTATTGTTGATTAGAGACATGGACATTATTGTTATATTTGTGTTAGCATGTTGATAGAAAGTATGGAAATTTTGACTATCAATATGTTGTGATTCATATTATAGATGAAATGGACTATTAGTAGACATTGATAGATGATGAACTAGTTTTTTTTATTGTAAACTGATGTTTTGGATTCTTGACGATGATGATTACATTTAGATGTTAGGATTGACCTTCTGATATTATTGATGTTATGACTTATTAAAATTGAGATGTTCAGTGATTACAAATAATTAATAGAAATTTATAATTTTGACGATGATGATATAGCTACATGTATATGTTGTTGGATAGTATATGTGTTTTATTTATTGATGTATTTGATGTGGCCATGAGGCCGAAAATTTATTGTTTTTATTGTTTTAGGAAATTATATCACGATAAATAAGAAGGAGCTATGAGACTAACCATGGAAGAATATCGAATGTTTACAATGAAGGTCACCTTGGTAACTTTGTGTTTGTGTATATTGTTATGTTTTTGTTGAGTTTTTTAGGAGGTCCCCATAGGGGGTGACCTCAAATGTGACCATGGGTTCATGTGTTTTTTTACTCTTTCATTTTATTTATTTTTTTATGTATGTGATCTATTTTATTGTAAAGTGTTCTCACATTATTACTGCTTAAGTAATGTGCTTTATTTAGTCAATTAATCATGTGATTAAGTTAATTTTGGATGTGACTATGTGGGAATTAATTGTGGTATATAGTCATTGTTACAGTATTGATTTGAGATGGATTTATTGATTTTGGAGTTGCATACTTGACCTCACTTTTCAAATCTCGAATTTTGGCTTTGGAGGCTTGTGGGACAAGTTAAGCTTGTCCCATACCTCTTAAACTCACCCACCAACCATACCTATGATGTGAGGATTTAACTTTATCCTTCACTATGTGTTTTAGAAGGAAAAAGAGGTAATTAATTACACTTTCTTACAAACTCTTTAATTGTGTCCTTGGAAGTATGGAGTGGAGGTTTGTGTGTTGAAATGAAATTTGTCATAACCTCACCCACCCATTTATGAGCCTTGGTCTTTGTGTTTGAATTAGTGATGTGGATTGGAGGTGAAGTGATGTGGCGTCCTACATAGAGCCACCTCACCCTCATCTCCATATTTTCTATTTATGTGAGTTATTTTGGAGTTTTGGGGGTTACTTGGTTTTAGTTGCACACTTATATATTTTAAGATTTTGGCTTAGTTACTTATTTTGGGAGCTTGGGAGCTTTCTTTTGGATTTGTCTTAGAATTGGAAGAAGCTTGAGCTTGTTGCTTGTGGATTGAAGGATCTTGCAATGGAAAGGTAGGGTCTATACCCTTGCATTTTATTTTAATTTTTGTGTGTTGTTTGTAAAATGAATGAATGTTTGTATTGTTTTGGATTTGGGGGTAGAATGACCTTAAGGATTGTGTCGGGAGAAGGAAAATGGGCATATTTTGAGGGAGGGATAAGAGTTTTGTATATGTATTGGAGGGAGTTTGAGTTTGGTGTCCCACCTTTTGATGATAAGAAATATTTCTTTTTTATGTTGGTATGTTTCATTTGAGGGAGTGATAAGAGATTGAGGGAGTGATAAGAGATTGAGGGAGGGATAAGAGTTTTGTTTGTGTGGATAAATTTTTTGGAGGTTTTTAAGGTGGAAACTTAACCTATTGGGAGGAATAAGGGACTCCCCATATTTCTCTTCTCCCTTGGCTTATATTTTTAAGCCTATGCATTAGAAAGTGTATATTGTTACTATGAATGTTTTTGTATTTGTATGTGTTGCATATTTTATTGGCATGAGTGTATGGAATGTTGAAGCCTTTGTAAAAAAAATCATGGTTGCAAACATTCCATAATTCTATATTTTTGGGGCTCAGGGGCAAATGAGGAGGTTGGCTTCACCTCCCTATTGGAATAAAGGTTGGGAGGAGAGTGTTGCATATGTTCCCTTCCTTGTTGTTTTGATTTGGAGACGAAGGAGAAAAGCTTATGGAGTTGCAAGTAGTTCTTTGGCTGAAGAAATTGTGTAGAAGATAAAGAAAGAGAGTTTATTTTCAAAAATTTTTCCATGTTGTCTCCACTTTTGAGTGGAGGGATTTTGTATACTTGTATTGTTAACGAAAATTTCTTGTAAATTTATTTTTCAAACTATATATTGTATGGTTGAAAGAAGAAGTTGTAAGTTGTATTTTATTGGCATTGTAACTTATTCCAAATATGGATTTTAATCAAAAAGTTTGTATCTTGTTTTTATTTTGAAAATGATTTTCTTGCATTGAAAATACATGCTTGTTTCTCCCTTTAAATGTTTTTCATTCTTGTTTGTAAAAGAAAAGTAACTTATACTTAGTAGATGGTTAAATTTATTTCTCTCTTTTAAATGTAGCATTTGTGGTTGAAATGCATTCTTGTTGTCAAACTTTAAACTATATTGCAAAGTAAAAATGTATACATTTAGTTCTATTAATCAAGGAATAAATTGTTTACTTTCCCTTGTGTAATATGTTATGAAATAGTAAGTTAAGATTATATATATACAAATAATTATATTGTTAGGATTTCATATTATTAGTGCTCACATTATTATTAAAGTTAGATTATAATTATGTGATGTAATTGAGTTTGTATTACAACTCATATTGTTATAATATATTGTTTGAACAATATATTATTCATAGAGTTTGTTATACCCGTGAATAACATTCTGGGTTAATTATTGTAACTCCTTCCTGTTTTCGAGGAGGTTGTTTAGCTATTATGATGGCTATATAATATCCTAATGTATTGCACTAAAAGATCTAGAGAAATAATATAATTATTCTGAGTGTTTTACCTGTGTAAATCTGATCCAAAATCTATATTTGGTATCAGAGCGACTGGTTTCTCTACTGATTGCTCCATGGAGAATTAGTTTGCTTGTAGGGGCATCCATTTCTCTCTGCCCTGGCTGATGTAGTCTCTATGCATCAATTTCAATAAATACATTGTAGAGCAGGATATTATCGCTGGTTTTTATTTGAAGTCAAATGCCTATACGCTGCAAATGTTTCCAGGCAGAAACGCGAGCCCTTTAGGCGTTTCCTGGTAACATAGCATAATTCTATATTTTTGGGGCTCAGGGGCCAGATTGAGGCATGTTGTATCAGTGATAAAAAAATTGAGTTTTAGTGATGGGTCACAATCTAGCCTTGATCATTGCTTGATCGACGACTCACATATGTGTACATACCATCCACCTTGAATATTCTACCCACGAGTATTTAGTTACATGAAAGCCACGTTTTTTTTTGGTTTCAGCTCGTGTTCATATGCAAACACATTATTGGCTTTCCCGAGCATCATTCCAATGACCTCTTCATTTGAAAGCTGTTATAGGATCTTCCTTTGACAGTGAAGATCTATTCTCTCATCTGCATTGAGCTTGGCCATCACACTTCCAATCGGATCTGAGGGACTTTTACATCTGGATTGACTTTTTGTAACAGAGCGTCGTGATCCAAATTCACCATCTTTTGCCCTTTAATTTGAGCTTACTTGCGCCAGATTCAGGGGTTTCTCCTGCAATTTACAGCAGCCAAAATTTAGAGACTCCATGAAACTTTAGGCGAGTAGTTATGTCTTTCTTCTTGTCATTGTGAAGAGTCTTTTACTTCTAATTTTCACAGGTGTTGTGACAAGTCTTTTCATTGGTCCATAGCATTCAATTATTTTAATAGTGTATTGTTTATTGTTGAATTCTATAGAGGTCCAATGGTCTTATATGTCGTTTGAGTGTTTTGAAGTATAAATTCAATTTGTTTTAGTGGTAATATTCCATCCTTACAAATCACATTTGTATGTTGTATTTTGGTGAGTCTAGCAAGTAAGACCATTGTATACCATCTAGGGTATGTTATTTAAATTTTTTTTTAGTTTCATTTAGAGCTAAGTGTCATAATAAATAATTCCATATAGGTGATTTTAGGATTTTTTTAATTCTCATTTTCATTTAAAAAGTAATCTTGTTTTATTACTTTTTAAAAGTTAGTCAAGTCTTCTTGTCCGATTCAAAATAGTCTTTGTCAAATTTGTGAGTTGTCGTCGAATGTCGTATAATTGTAAAAAGTCTGAAAAATAAAAAAAAGTTGCCTTACGGACGCATTTTTAGTGTTACCCGACGTCCGTGAAAATAAAGTGTTTCACATTGCGGGAGGGAAGATATAATAAACAATGTGGAAACAGTTGAGCTTCATATCCAAATCAGGCTGAGTTAGCAGCATGTTAACTGGAGGATGGAGGCACAGGAGGCTGGAGGTCATTCAGCGACCTCTCATTAGTCACCAACGACGGGGCCGCACAAAGCTATGGTGATAGTGTGTGTGTGAGTTTGCTTTCTTGTCAAAGTTGCAGTTGATTTCAGTTGTGTGCAGCATGATTATTTTTCAGTGTTCCTGTTTTGGTTTGAATAAGTGAAATGTTCACATTGAGGGGGGGGAACATGGTCTCAATGTTCCATTTTCTCTTTTCATATTTGTTATCAGTGATCAGTGTTTCCTACATAATTCCCTATGTAAAATCATAGTGGACAGATGAAAGCACAAGGAAAAGTAGCATCATGATATTGAGGTTGTTGGTTGTCCTGTAAAACCATCCATGTTGAGGTTATTGGTTGTCCTGTAAAACCATCCATATTGAGGTTGTTGGCTGTCCTGAAAAACCATCCAGATCATGAGCACGCATGGGCGGCATGCTGCAGAAGGAAGTGCAATTGTTGTTTCCCCATGTTCGCACTAAGGGGGGGAATGTTAGGATTTTATATTATTAGTGCTCACATTATTATTAAAGTTAGATTATAATTATGTGATGTAATTGAATTTGTATTACAACTCATATTGTTACAATATATTGTTTGAACAATATATTATTCATAGAGTTTGTTATACCCGTGAATAACATTCCGGGTTAATTATTGTAACTCCTTCCTATTTTCGAGGAGGTTGTTTAGCTGTTATGATGGCTATATAATAGCCTAATGTATTACACTAAAAGATATAGAGAAATAATATAATTATTTTGAGTGTTTTACCTATGCAAGTCTGATCCAAAATCTATATATATTACACAATATATATATATATATATATATTCTTTTATAAAACAAATTATTTTCCACAGTGACCGGCACCATTCGGCCAACTGACGTTGGCAAAACAAAAACTGGCATCGATCTCTGTAACCTATATACCGTTTTATATAAAATCAACTTTTCACTTAGTTGTATGATTTTTGTACTTATAATATAATATAACAGAGAATGTAGATTATATGAACTTTTATAAAAATGTATACAGATGTATATATTTGAGAATATATAAATTTTAATATACTTTTATATTAACTATCCTAGATTCACATAAACTGATGTCGGCAGTGTAACTGACGTCGATAGCACAGAGATAACCACAATCGGTTAAGCGATCAACATCGGTCACCTTTGCGTGAACTTTTTTTAATAAAAAACGTGTTTTTAATCCAAACCAATATTTTAAATAGAAATGAATAAAAAGAATGTAGATCTAGCTCATATTGTGTGTGTGTGTGTGTGTGTGTGTGTGTGTGTGTGTGTGTGTGTGTGTGTGTGTGTGTGTGTATACCTATATCAACCAAATGGATTTATCCAAATGATTCAACTCAAGAACATGTAAGAAAACAAATACCTATAACCAAATCTTGGTTAGATCCTTACAAGAAAAAGGGATAATCTATACACTACAACCCTGAGAACAAATAAAAAAATGGAGAAAAAAATGGAGGAAGGGTTTCCTCCCATTTGCAAAACTAGAACCAAAGGAAAATTCCTCTATGGTTTCCCCTCAAGTTTCCATGGCCTCCCCCTCCTTCAACTTGGAAAACAAAAATGAGAAAATGAAGTGATTGGAGCAAAAGGAAAGAATAAAAAGGCATCATAAGGATAATTAGGGCTTTTGGGGTAAACCTAAAATCTAAGGGCCCATATTGATTTAATCCTAGGGTAAAGATTTAATCCTAAAACATTTTAAGTGATGGAAATTTTTTATGGGAATGGGTTTTAAATAAAAGGTATGGGTACTTAGTGAATGGGGCCACCTAATGCATTAGTGAGATAGAATATGTTGTGACATTTTTACCATGGACCAATAATTAAATAAATAAATAACATTGTGCATGAGTATTTTTGATAATGAACAAAAAGGATTAAAATAATTAAAATTAAAATGTATAGTTAAATAATTAAATGATAGAAATGAATGTTAAAATTGATTGGGGGAAATAAATTTAAACCAACTTAGGAGATGACCCTTTTTATAACTCAAGAGGATTTTTTAAATGGATAAAATAATAGGATTTATTATCCAATATTTTTAAATAAAATTTTATGGAAACTATAGAATAGGATTAAGTTCCAAAATAACCTTGGGAATTAATTAATAATATTCAATTATTAATTTAATTTTGACTACCTTTGAATGTGTAGAAATTAATAACGGGAACTTAATTGATCGCAACTAGTGTTTATCAGCCTTATAACCTGTTAAACAAAACAAAATCCATAGTTTTCCTAAGTAATTAATGAGGTTTGACATGGTTTTTGTGCGTCGAAATTATGTGGGCATTACATTTAGTATCAAAGCCATGGGTTTAAAACTTGGACTCTTGGGAAAGCATGAAACAAAACAAGTAAATTTAGCACAACTATAAACTTAAAACACCTAACATTGTTGATAATTTAAAATGTGGAAAACTTAGAAAACTGAAAGTAAACCTAGATGATGATGAACTAACTCTCACCTTGGTATATGCAAGAGGTGTGGACCAGATGATGGGTTCTTGACATGTGGAGTTAGATGTACAACCCCCAGAGCATAGTTATTCATTACTATACTGCCACAAATTTTTATAGACTTTGTAGAAGGTAAATGCCGCTATACACAGAGGCTTGGTTGAGGGATGACCTAGCAAACATGATAGGGAGATGTCAAGGAGGCTCATGGCCATCCATGAAATAGTGAGGATCATAGGGAAGAGAAATCCCATGTGGATCTAGTTAGACCAGATTCACCTCAGAGAGGGCATGGAGATAGGGTTGCAGGACATAGAGAGATCTAGGAGCCCTAGACAAAGAGATGGCTAAGAGGATAGACCAAGAGGAAAATAGATGACAACGGTCGATCATAACCAAGAGATATTAAAGCTTCATCTCCCACATTTTAGTGGAGATACATGAGGATTATAGGTTGAGGCATGGTTAGTTAGCTTGAGTGGGTACTTTGAGCTATGCCTATGTACTAACAACACAAAGGCATCTATTTCGATTCATCTTCTGAGTGATAGGGAAGGAGTTTGGTGGATGATTGAGGAGCAGAAATTCCACTTAAACTCAAAGAATCTGACATGGGAGATCTTTAAGGAGTGATTCAGGAGCAGGTATATTTCCAGGTGGTTTATTCAGAAGTGGATCAATGAGTTCCACTATCTGTAACATGTATCTATGACAATGGTTGAGTATGACAGTCAATTCTTGGACTTGTTATAGTGTGTCAAGTACATGCAGGATGCAAAGGTTAGAGTGCATAGGTTAATCAGGGGATTAAATTTAGATTTGGGATGGTTGGTGCACATGCATTGTCCATAGACTTTAACTGAGGCCATGGAAAAGGCCTATATTGTAGAGGAGAACAGGGGGAGGACGTAGAAGGTGAGAGATAAATTGAGGAGCCACATTCAACAGATGTATGATAGTCGGTTAAAGGGTACACCCCCTCCACCTTGTGGAAGACACATATCCACACGGTCCTCTTTTTGACCATAAAAATATCCACAATAGACTCAACCACCTTTCAATCCTCCACAGAGATATGATGCACAGAGAGGGCAGAGTATAGGGCGTCCTCCTAGAGGACCCGTCAAGACACATCTAACACTCAAAGCTCAATCAGCTGGAGCTCATCCATAGCAGACACAATGGTCTATGGAAGGATCAGTGGGGTCTACAATGTAGACTATTGGAGCACCTATAAGAGTATCTGGTCATTGGAGGGGACCATGTAAATGCACTGGATGTGGGGTATAGGGGGCATCACTTAGCAGAGAGTGTCTGTAGAACACTAATAAAAAGGGAAAGGGACCTATTTTTGATCCTATAGTGGGTGACATGGCATGGAGTCACAAGATTTATTTAGTGGTCAAGAACCGCTATGGTAGAGCACGCAGGGCACTGTGATCGAGACCATATGTAGCATTGGTTGTATTTCTATCTCTATTTTGTTTAACTTAGGCTCTTCTGATTCTTTAATTTCTCCATCGTTAGTAGAGTGATGTAGGTTTGAAGAAAGTTAGGATAGGATCGTGGTTGGGATGTAGAGATGGCTTTCGGAGCCAAGCTCACAGTGGAATCCTTAGTTAAGGAGTGTGTATTTGATGTAGTACCCTTCACCAAGGACCTTGGATCTTCACATACTTCCATTAGGATATTATGGGATATCATTTAGGGCATGGATTTTCTATCTTCACATAGAGATAGAGTAAATTGTTACAGCTAAGATAATATCTTTATGCAGATCCTTTGGGATTTGAGTTGGTGATAGCTGGGGTTAGGAGACCCATCTCTATTCATACCATATCCACTATGCATACTTAAGTGGTATGCATGATAGGGATGTCAGTTGTATTGCTATTACAGTTCAGTGACAGGTCAGAAGATGATACTAGTGGGCCTTCACTTAATGATCATCACATTTTTACGTGATTTTTCAGATGTATGTCCTAGTGAGTTACTTAGCCTACCTCCACCACTTGAGATATATTTTTATATAGATTTGGTTCCTAGAGAAGATCTTATCTCATGTGTGCTATTTATGATAACTACCCCTAAGATTTGTAAGCTCATATTACAGCTAGAGGGCCTTCTTGAGAAAGGCCTAATCCATCGTAGTGTATCTCCTTGGGGTGCATACCAAGTGATTTTTGTGAAAAATAAGGACAGATCACTATAATTGTGTATTTATTATAGACAACTGAATAAAGTAATGATCAAGAATCATTACCCCCTTCCACACATTGATGATTTTTTTTGATCAAGATGAATGATGCTACAATATTTTCTAAGATAGACCTTAAGTCAGGTTATCATCAATCCAAGGATTACAGAGGTATCAAACTGATATTATTATAAGAACAACCTTCCATATGACACATGGCCACTACAAGTTCACAATTGTGTCAATTCAGTCTGACGTATTGTTCATGAGTTTGATGAATGGGGTATTTCATCATTGGACATTTCACGACATATTCTCATGCACCACAAGGATACCTTCTTGCAGTGTCTTCGAGAGAAAGAACTTTACGGGAACGTAGAGAAGTATGCATTCTTTCAAAAAGAGGTTCACTATCTAGGCCACATTATTTCTCAGAAATGTATCATAGCCAATCCTTTCAATATTATAATTATTATGGATTGGCCAATACTGCCTAGTGTTACCAAGGTAAGCAGATTAATGGGATTATTTATGGTACTATAGAATATTTGTTTCAATGAATTCTCACGCATTGCTCATCCCATCACTTCCCAGCAATGGAAATGGAATGAGGTTTATTTTGTCAAAAATTTGTAAGCAGGACTTCAAGAATCTGAAGGAATGCCTTACCACAACACCTATCCTAGCAGTTGCTAGATCTCGCAGAGGGATTCTTTGTATGTACAGATGCTTCGTTGGTAGGGATAGGAGGAGTATTGATGCAGGATGATTGAGTTATATGCCTTTGAGTCTCACAAACTCAAGGACTATGAGATCGATTACCTACGGACTCATGACCTTCAGTTTACAGCGGTAGTTCACACCTTGGTTCGATGGTAAATTTTCTATTAGGAAGGAGGTTCACACTCAGGATAGACCATTTGAGCCTACGACACCTTTTCAAACAACCCAATCTCAACACCTTTCAATTCCGTTAGATGGAGCTCTTATGTGAGCATGATATGGAGATATAACATGTGAAGGGGAAGGGAGAATGTGGTAGTAAATGCCTTTGAGTCGATGGAGGAACCTTATCACATGGCTACATCAATGGTGGATACAAACTTATAGAGCAGGATCATATACACAACTTCCACATGAAAATATTATACCTTTTGGCTAGAGAAGATACTGAGTCTTAGAGACCCCTTAAGGGGAAGTTTTAAGGGATTGAAACTTGAGCCATATGGACTTATCAGACATAGAGGTTGGATTTATGTACCTAGAGATGGAGGGTTGTGGAAAGATATCTTAGCAGAGGCTCATCGGTGAACCTTATTCATCCCATCCAGGGGTGAAGAAGATGCATGCCACATTGAGATAGTTGTATCATTGGAAAGGAATTCGGAGGGATGTAGCACAGTATTGTGTATCAATGTTTAGAGTGTTAGAGGGTGAAGGTCGGACATTAGCATCCAGCTAGCCTTCTTTATCCACATGCTATACCGGAAGTGGAAGTGGGAAAACATTTCCATGGATTTCATAGTGGGGATAAATACGTCGAGATATCTCCATGATGTGATTATGGTCACAGTGGATAGATTGATGAAAGTGGCTCATTTTTATTTAGTGAAGACCATTCCTATATAGCTAGTGTTGTGGCACAAGTATACTTTGATGAGATCGTTAGAATTTATGGGATTCCATGGAAGATTATGTATGACTGTGAAACCTTTGTACACCTCAAATTTTTGGACTATAATGCAACTTGAACTTGGGACAATGATTAACTTCAGTACAACTTATCACCTAAATATATATGGTTAGACCCAAGTGGTGTGAACCAGATATTAGAGGATATTTTTCACATGTACGTTATGGATTATAAGTCACATTGGGAGGAGTATATTTATCTGGTGGAGTTTGTATATAACAATAGTTTTCATAGAGTTCCATCGCCATGGAACCATTTCAGGAATTATATTGCAGGGAGTGCAAGACTCCATTAAGTTGGGACAGGTTAAAGGATAGGGTATCACTTGGGCTAGCCATGGTATAAGATATGGAGCAGCAGGTCATCTTGATCAAACATAGATTAGAGTAGGAACATAATAGGAAGAAGAAGTATGCATATCAAAGGAGAGTTTACTCCAGTTATGAGGTGGGCTTGAAGGTGTTCATGAGAGATTCAGACCTCATAAGATCTCCATCGGTTATGGAAAAGGCTTTAAGCTAGCTCTAAAATTTGTGGGTCCTTTTGAGATCTTGTAGTGGATCAGTCGCTTAGCCTACAACTTATCCTTGCCACCCATTTTTTCTTGTGTCCATGATTTTTTCCATGTTTATGTATTATGGAGATACATTCTAGATCCTTCTTATGTCTTGGATTGGAATGCATTTCAAGTGTAGGATCAGGACATGTGATTGTGAAGCACATACACATCATAAATCATAGGACCCTAGGCCTTCGAGGGCATGAGATTGATCAGGGGCGCATCTAGTAGGGTTGTCAGGATGAGACATAAGCTACTTGGGAGGACACCACTTTGTTATGAGCCCAATTTCAAAACTTTTTCCTAGTTACTTCCAGGAGGAAGTCGAGTCTAAGGGGAGGAGGATGTAATGCCCACTCCTCTTTAACACTTATTATACTATGATTTTGATTATTGTTGATTAGAGACATGGAAATCATTAATATATTTTGGATAGCATGTTGATAGACAGTATGAAAATTTTCATTATCGATATGTTATGACTCATATTATAGATGGTATCAACTACTAGCAAAAATTAATTGATGATGATATAGTGTTGTTTCATTGTATGCTAAAATTTTGGATTCTTAATGATAATGATTGCATTTAGATGTTTGGATTGGCCTTATGATATTGTTGATGTTATGACTTATCAAAATTGAGGTGAATTGAAATGATGACAAATAATTGTAAACAAAATTGATAGAATTTCTTAGCCTTGATGATGATATTACCTACGTGTATGATGGTGATGTTGGTTAATGGATATGTATGTGTGTTATATTCTACTAGTATATTTAATGCATGGCCTTTAGGCTGAAGGGGTTATTATTTTGATTGGTTACAAGAAATTATATCACAATAAATAAGTGAGGGGGTTAGGGAGACTAACCATGGAAGAATATTAGATGTTTACGATGAAGGTAACCTTGAAAACAAAATTCATGTATATTGTTGTGTTGTTGTTGAGTTTGTTAGGAGGTCCCCATGCAGGCTGACCTCAAATGTGAACATGGGTTTATGTGTTTTTCTCCCTCTTTCATTTTATTTATTTTGTTATGTATTTGATCTCTTTTACTGTAAAGTGTCCTCACTTTATTACTGCTTAAGTAATGTGCTTTGTTTAGTCAATTAATCAGATGATTAAGTTAAGTTGGGATGTGACTAAATGGGCATTAATTGTGGTAGATATTATTTGTTATATTATTTATTTGAAATGAATTTATTGATTTTTGAGTTGCATACTCAACCTCACTTTTCAAATCTCGAGTTTTGGCTTTGGAGCATCTTTTGGAGCCTTGTGGGACAAGTTAAGTTGTCCCATACCTCTTAAACTCACCCACAAACCATACCTATGATGTGAGGGGTTAATTTTATCCTTCATTATGTGTTTTTGAAGGAAAAAGAGGTAGTTAATTACACTTTCTTACAAACTCTATAATTGTGTCCTTAGAAGTATGGAGTGGAGATTTGTGTGTTGAAATGAAATTTTTCATAACCTCACCCACCCATTTATGAGTCTTGGTATTTATGTTTGACTTGGTGAGTTGGATTGGAGGAGAAGTGATGTGGCATCCTACATGGAGCCACCTCACCCTCCTCTCCACATTTTCTATTTATTTGAGTTATTTTGGAGTTTTGGGGGTTACTTGATTTTAGTTACACACTTCCATATTTTGAGATTTTGGCTTGAGTTGTTTGTTTTGTGAGCTTGGGAGATTGCTTTTGGATTTGGCTTAGAATTAGAAGAAGCTTGATCTTATTTCTTTTGGATTGAAGAATCTTTCAATGGAAAGGTAAGTTTTATACCCTTGCATTTTATTTTATTTGTTGTGTGTTATTTGTAAAATGAATGAATGTTTGTTTTGTTTAGTATTTGGGGTAGAATGACCTTAAGGATTATGTGGGGATAAGTAAAATGGGGATATTTTTAGGGATGGATAAGATTTTTGTATATGTATTGGAGGAATTTTGGTTTGGGTGTCCCACCTTATGATGATAAGAAATATTTCTTTTTTATCTTGGTATGTTTCATTTGAGGGAGTGATAAGAGATTGAGGGAGTGATAAGAAATTGAGGAAGGGATAAGATTTTTGTTTGTGTGGATGAATTTTTTGGAGGTTTTCAAGGTGGACACTTAACCCATTGGGATTCATAAGGGATTTCCCATATTTATCTTCTCCCTTGGCTTATATTTTTAAGCCTATGTGTTGGAAAGTGTATATTTTGTGCTTGTATGTGTTGCATATTTTGTTGGCATAAGTGTATGTAATGTTGAAGCCTTTGTAAAAAAAATTATGGTTGCAAGAATTCCCTATTTCTCCATTGTTGGGGCTCGAGGGCCAATGAGGAGGTTGGCTTCACCTCCTCATTGCAATGTGAGGGAGACATAAGCAAGATAGACTACTTGGCAAGTGGTGAAGAGGAAGAATGTGTGTAGTGTAAGAAGGTGCATGCAAGGTGGAATGCCATTTGGGAAGTGGTAGCACACCTGAAGGTTATGAATGTCATGTGTAAAATAGAAAAGTGTGAGAAAAGGAAAAAAATTATTGTAAATTAAAAGTGGTGGTAGGTTAGTAGCAATAAATGTAGACAAAATGGAAAAATAATAAATAATGCATGTGTAAATTCATTCTTACTTTGATAATTTGTGTGTTTGAGTGATTAAAGAGTGAAAATGTGAATATCTAGTGCAAAGAACAAACCAGAGAATTAAGACAAACTTGAGTAGAGTGTACATGGCCTTGAGTTAAGAGCTCCTTCAGAGGAAGTTGAAGCATGGAGAGAAGGAATGGAGGTAAGAATAAATATAGGATTTGGGTTCGTAGAGTTGGAAATTAAAGAGCTAAGGCATGGGATTTGAAGATCAGACTGGGGCATGAATTTAAACATCAAGAGCAAGGTTCAAGAAACTGAAAGGGTCAATAGAATAAATTGGACATGAAGCATGTGTGCACAATAATTGAGGAAGAAAGTTTATTTAGTACCTAGGGCATGTTTTTTTGGAAAATTTTAAGTTTGAGAATTTGAAAAATTAAGTAATGGCACCAAAGAAGGCTCCCACAGTGAAAAGGTAACCCAAGAGAAAAAATAAAAAATGTTGTTGATGATGCACCAGAGGACTGGTTCTCAAAAATGCAATACACTCTGATTAATTCTAAAATGTAAATACACAAGCCTAATTTGATGATACAATATCAGTAAATAAATGATGAAATGAAATTAAAAAATATACCAAAGAAAACTAAGTAACAAATAATAAAACCTTAATTACAAAGAGATGGTAGAATGCCTTGACTAATTTTTCGAGTTTTGTAAAGTGCACAAAGCTAGAAAACAGAGAAATGTGAAGTACTGACTGTCACATTGGAGCTAAAAAAATTGTAAATCTAGAGAAGGAAGCTAGAGTGGGACACCTGGAGAGAGACAAGAGCACTCGTGGGTGCCCTGGTACTGATTCTCGACACATGAGTCTATATAAAAGCTTAGAAAACCTCCTCTAAGGTTTTGTAAGGTGTTTATAGTTGGTCTCCTTTTTTCCCTATGAGGTCACACCAAGATCGCCAAGATCGTTTTAAACCTGCAATGAAAAATGACCATGCAAAACCCTCAAATAGGCATCAAATCTTAAAAAGGAAATATTAAAAATGAGGGGTCATATTTTCCTTAACTATCACAATGGTTAACTTACGACTGAGTGATGCACTCCATATTAGACCCAATGTAGTTTTGTGTGTGTGTGGAATTTTGCCCTAGGTTTCTCTTGTGTCAGTCACATGTGAATAGTGAGCAAGTAGCTAGATGTAAAATGTAGTAAATGTGTGCATGGAATAGAATGAACTTCCCTCCGATGAAGTGTATGTAGATGAAACATCCCTTGTGTCCCTTGTGATGGAGCTAGATGGATGCAATGGAGCTCTTAGATGCCTTGATGGATATAACCTTAGGTGGTGATAGCTAGTGTTTAGTGTGTATTTCTTTATTATGATTACATAAAGTTATATTTATATAATTTCCTTTCTTGAATTTCGTAATTAACCCTGAAAAGGTAGAGTACTAAAAAGGTAAGATGCTCAAATGGATAGAAAGGACCCAAAAAAGTGTGATTAAATTACAAAGAGGACAAAGGCACCCAAAGGGGACAAAAGTTCCTGGTGCTGGCATATTAGCTAGGTGTTGGTTTTCAGGATGAAAAATGTTGAAGTATGAAAAGACAGACTGAGCAAGCAGAATTACAAGACCAACAGAAGTGACAGAAAGGAAATAAATGTGGACAAAGACATGGGTTAATTATTACCATTCTTACTTAGGAATCATATGAATAGTAGTATGTAATCAAAACTAGATAATTACCTAAAGTGTGTGATTTTGTGTCTACATTTTCCCCCACTTTATATTGGTGAGAGGAAATTTTGGTGACATAAATTAGATAGACATGTGTACTTGATAACCATGTAGATCGATGCTACAAGCATACTGAGGGACTAGAAAAAGCATGGAGTGATAAAAAAAATGTGAAGCTTGGTTACTAAGGAGGAGAAAGTGTAAAAAGTGATGATGAAAAATTAACCTAGGGTATAAAACACATGTGTAGATGTCATGATGTACCTGTTGTGGATGTCGATGTTGTTTTTTTGGATGATATTGACTACTGCTTCCCATGCAGATAGACCTTCAAAAGATAATTCAACAAGTAGTCAAATACGCATGTATATGTGTAAAAATCATGTAGACAAGTACATAAAATGTAAATTTATGAAAAAGGAACATGTGCACCTAATCTGTGATGAGGAAAAGAGTATAGAAAGGATCTTGGAGATGATGTTGACACCTGAGTTTTTTGAGTGATATCATGTAAGTGTAATGGAAGAAGTATAGGGGTAATATTCTGGTGTCATCTTTCAATCCTTTAACTGCTTCCCACTATGTAGAAAAATACTCTAGATGGTGTTTATAAATGCATGTGTTAAGGACCCAATTCTAATTTTGAGCCCTGTAAAATCCGTTGTGTAAATGCCCAGTGCTAAAGGACTCTTTTCCCTATCAAAATCCTCTATGACATATCAAACTTATGTTTCATTTCCCCTAGTCTCATGCATCCAAGAAATAATATTGTGTAATTACACCTTGTTACTGGCACTCAAGGAAGGCCACTGTGCTAAGGACCCAAGTCTAATTTTGAGCCTTGTCTGAAAATAAAAACTATGGTGTATTGTTATCATTATGTGATGTGTATAATGTTGTATGGGGTGATTTATTCACCCATATGATTCCCCCCTCATTTCGGGTGTGTGTGACGTCACTGAAGGATTATGTGGCCTAAAGTATGACTAGTCGATCTACTAAAAAAATTTCTTGCAAGGGGGAGAGTATTTTCTTGTTAAAAACCAAGGCACACACAAACAAGTGGCTAGAAGAAAAGTGTTAGTACAAGAAAACATGCATTTATAAGATGAAATGTAAGCTAAGAAGACAATTTATAAACATGCAAGAAGACAATGTAGACCACAAAAATCATATTTCAAACATGGTACATCACTCATGATGTCACAAGACAATCAAGGTCATAATGGACACAAGGATACAAGTGTGCACATAAGAAAAAAATGGAAAACAATGACAAGTAATGTAACAAATAACCATGGAGGAAAATAGTCCTACAAAACAAATGTTACACATAAAGCACCTGTTAGCATGTATAAGATGGTAAAGTATTATGTTATGAAACAATAACACATGTAGTGTACTAAATTGGATACCCCCAGGATCCATTATGGGACTAGTAATAGGACCTACACCAAGCATCCATGTTGTGTGCAATAGATCTATATAATCTACAACTATAACTAGAAAATTAAGTGAATGTGCATGTGTGTATGATAAAAGATAATGACATACAAGATATCTATCTAGAATGTGTAATAAATTGAACATGTAACAAGTAAATGTAAACAAAACTAAGTGCAACCAAGATATGCAGTATGTTGTGGATGATGCAGAATGGACTGCAGATTGAATAATAGGATCAGGGTGTTGCTCGATTGTATGGATATGTATGCAATGAGGTTCATTTATTTTATTCCCCCTCAGTATTCAATGATGAACAGTAAATGAGAATGCATCATCAGGAAATGGTATGAATGATTTGTTTTTGTGTGTTGATAATATTTTATGAATGATGTGTAGACTGATGTGTAGATGATATTGAATCTGACATATGGATGAGTAATCGTGAAGTTGTCGAATGAAGTGATGATTTATCTACAAGTTTATATCACGAAATGTATAAATAGGATAAAAAAGCATGATGATGTAGCACAAATCTTATATCGAGAAATGTATGGATAAGATAATAAAAAACATGATGATGTAGCACAAAGTGTGCATGACGAAATATATAAATAAGGTGATGAAAATCATGATGATGTAACACAAATCGTATATCACAAAATGTATCAATAGGATTACAAAAAAATGTGATGATGTATCACAAATCTCATATCACAAAATTTATGGATAAGATGATAGAAATCATGATGATGTAGCAAAATGAATAAATCATGGAATATATAAGTATGATTATGAAAAGCATGATTATGTAGCACAAATTGTATATCATGAAACCTATGGATAAGATGATAGAAATCATGATGATGTAGCTCAAAGCATATATCATGAAATGTGTGATGGCTAAAATTTTCGCAAAAGGTTGATCTATGCATTTTGAAAATGAAAGTGCAGAATGATGTAAGTGTGATGAGGTGAGGTTCAATTTTGATTTATACCCTCGGCAGTCGAGTATGAACCATTTGACTAGATTTCATCGTCGGATAGTGAGTGCACCACGTATAAGTAAACTAAGTAAAGTGCACAATATGTGTAGTAGATGTGGTGACAAGTATGTTATAGTTGTGTGACAGGTAAAGGGTGTAATGTGTAATGTAGAGTGTGTGGTATGTAATGCAATATGTTTAAATTATATAAGTCTAAAATCATGTGCGATTTCGAAGATGTGGAAAATGTAGGATGTAGAATAATGTAGTGTGTAGAAAGTGTATGATGCATATGTGTATGAAGTATAAAGTTGGATGATGCAGAGTAGACAACAAATTTTATGAGTATGAAAGTGTGAGATGTGTGAATATTTGATGTGGATTTTTGATGGTATAGTGTGTGAGGTTCATCTGTATAATATTCCCTCAACAATCAAGTTTGAACCATAACAAAAGAGTGTGTCATCGGGTAATGATGATACAAATATATGCATATATGCAAGATGAATGTAAAAGACTAGATGTGATGTGCGTAATATTTATGTAGTTGATAAGGTGAAAAAGGTGTGGGGGGTAAGTGTGATGGCCCCTAAATGTGTAATAGTAAAGGTGATCAAGTGAATCCATCTAAAAGGTCATCATTTTCATGGTCAAAATCATATGGTGAGGAATATTAGACATAATAAGCTATAGTGTCAGGTTGGTCACATAAACCACTATCTAAGCGTAATTTTTACATGCCCATAGTGTATTCCTCATCAGTAAAAGGAGGTAATGGAAATCTATGTGCATACCACTGAGTCATATTAGGTGAATAACTAAGGAATGAATCATTACAAATAAAAACGTGACCAAATGGCATAGGAAATCATATATCAGTAATGGTCTAACATTCCCCCAATGTAAGAAATCCAAGACTATCCTAATGTAAGGGGAGAAGAGCGAGGGGCTCATGTAAGGTATATGGTGAGACATAATACATGTAGACCATAAACAGTAGTGATAGTAATGAATCCATAATAAAGATGAAGATCATGAGTTGGAGGATAAATATCTTCAAAAGAAAAGCATAGCCGATTCAAACCATCATGTCAACATATAGTGACATCACAAGTAGGACCAAATACACAATGTGATCCCAATAATAATCATTCATAAAAAGTGAACATGTAAAGGGAGGTGGTGTAGATGTTGATTGTGTATAAAAAGGTACAAAAGGTGGTATGATGTCTTATGTAGGAATAGGCCCCTGATAAAGAACTATAGTAGTAGTATTAGGGAGAGGCAGAGATGTAGTTAGGACCGAATCTATCATGAAAATGGCACCTTCAAGTGATGGTAAATGTGGTAGCTCATCTATGGGTTGTGGGTCATCAATAGTGTTAGTTCTTGGAATAGGAAGAGTAGTATTTGGATCATGGTCAAAATATTTGTATGGATGATGGTCACAAAGAATAATATATTTGAGACCCTCATGTAGAAATTTGACACAATGATACACTGTAGAGGAAACAACTTGTATGGCATGGATCCATGGCCTACCAAGTAAACATTTATATGAAATTATAAATTCAATGACAAAGAAGATTGTCTTGATATTTTTTTCCCTAGAGTGATAGGTAAAACAATTTGGCCTACACATGGATGAACAAAACCATCATATGCACAAAGGGAAAGAGATGATGTAATAAAATTAGAAGCAGAAATACTGGTATTTTTGAGGAATGACATAGGACATATATTGAGTTCATATCCATTATTGATTAAAGTATGCTTGATACCCATATTGTAAATGTGAATTATGATATGAAAAGGTGGATAATAATAAATAATAGAAATATTATTATGAATATTAGACGGGAAATCTATACATTGGGAAAATGCATCAAAAAATGAGTGATATATTGAATATGTATGTATATTAGTAGTAATGTGAGTAGTAGTAAGGAGATGTTGGACTCTATGTCTTAATTCAGGATTGGCAAGAAATAATTCATTTCTTGAGATACTCATGATTATAGAGCAATAAAGATCCTAATAGTGTGTAGATCGAGTTGGGTTCACCAAAATTATTAATGCTAAAATGTAAATACACAACCATAATTTGATGTTATAGTAGCAGTAAATAAATGATGCAATGAAATACATAAATATACCAAAGAAAACTAAGCAACAAATAATAAAACCTTAATTGAAAAGAGAGGGTAGAAGGCCTTAGTTGATTCTTAGAGTTCTAGAAAGTACATAGAGCTAGAAAATAGATAAATGCAAATCACTAACAGTCGCACGGGAGCTCAAAAAATTGTAGATCTAGAGAAGGAAGTTGGACTGGGGTGCCTGGAGAGGGACAAGTGTGCTCGTAGGTGCCAAGGTACTAATTTTGGGTGCCTGAGTCTGCAAAAAATATCATAAAACCTCTTCTAAGGTGTCGCAAGGTATTTGTATTTGATCACCTTTTGTCATTATGAGGTTGCACCAAGATCACTGAGCTTTTTGTAAATCTGAAATGAAGAATGAACCTGTAAAACCCTCAAATAGACATCAAATATAAAAAAATAAAGATGTAAAATGAGGGGTCAGACTATTCTTAGCTTTCACAATGGTGAACTTAGGACTAAGCATTTCATTACATCTCAGACCCAATGTATTTTTATGTGTGTGTATGGAATTGTGCCCTAGGTTGCTCTTGTGTCAATTGCACATGGATAGCGAGCAAGTAGCTAGATGTTAAATGTAGTAAATGTGTACATGGAATAGAATGAACTTCCCTCGTGAGTGGACAATGAAGTGTATGTAGATGAACCATCCCATTTGTCTTTTGTGATGGATATAGATAGATGTAATCGATCTCATAGATGCCTTGATGGATGCAACCTTAGGTGGTGATAGCTAGTGCTTAGTGCTTGGTCCTTTATTATGATCACATAACTTTATATTTATATCATTCCCTTGATTGAATTTCATAATTAACTTTGAAAATTTTGGCTACCAATGATACGATGATCTAAAATCTAGAAAGGACCCAAAAAGTGTGAGTAAATTATAAAGAGACCTTGTGTGCCCAAAGGGGACGAAGGCACCAGATTTTGGTGTCTTGGTTGGGTTCTAGTGTCCAGGATGAAAAATGTCAAATTCTGAAAAGAAAGACTAAGAAAGCAGAAGTAAAAGACCAGGAGAAGTGATAAAAGGAAAGAAAGGTGTCCAAATACATGGGTTAGTTAGTATCATTCTTACTTAGGAATCATATGAATAATAGTATGTAATCAAGACTAGATAATTACCCAAAGTGCATGATTTTTTGTCTACACCCTCTAGAGGTGAAGGTAGGGTAGTCATGGGTATCACACCTAAATAATTTAAGATAAGTAATTACAACCATCGCACAGAGGCCCACAAAGGAGAGATAAGGAAATATGTTATGAAAGAGCTGGCCCAGAGGATTGTGAAAGGGTAGTTGGTTACTTATGACAAGGTGAAGAAGGACCTGGAGAGTGCAGTGTTTCTATAATCATATGATTTTTCATACTTTAAGAAGCCCAAGTGCCTCTACCAATGGCTTATGTTGAGGGTGCATAAGGATTTATTTTATTTTTTAGTGAGGAAGATGTGATTGACCCTAAAATTGATTGGCAAAGGGATTGTCTTACACGAAAATGGAACAGAGATTACACTGGATTTAGAGGATAACACTTCAGTGGAATCCACATAAATTAAGTTTAGATATCAATAATGAAATCACTCATTCATGATAATAATTATAACTGATCCAAAGATAAGGGTAGTAGTGTAACTCATGAGTTAAAACTTGAGTGCTTTTGAATGATGGACATAAATGAATAAGAAGTGGTTTTATGTCACACACAAGATGGTGCACAAGACACTTTACAACATTGTCTCTTTTATTGCTAAAGGAATTATCAAGAAGGTGAAATTAAAGGTGGGTAAAGAAGAAAAGATAACCTCAGGCACAATTCTATTATTTATAGTGTTCTAGGAGATAGGAGTACCTGACATGCCAGATGATAAGATGTGGATCTACCCTATAGAACACAATTCTCCCATGCAATGGTTTTTTGCATTCATATGTGATGTGATAATATCAAACCCTTATAAAATTTTGGTTGAGAAGGAATATTAGCAAATGTGTGAATCATTCCAAAATTAGTGGTGTGTGCCAAGGGATCTTCCTGCACTATTGGAGAAGAAGGCATAATTTACAATTATATAATAGTACTGCCTTGGTGTGATTTTATTGAGAAATGAAGAGATGGGCCCTTGGTGTAAGTTTTCATTCCCCTTCACTGCTAAGTACTTCTAGGAAGTAGTGAATAGGATTAATGATAAATGTAAGATATCATTCAAAGTGGATATGGTAGACTCTAATTGCTATACCCTCCACCAGAAGTATGTGTATCCAACAAGGTCATCGTATATGGATATGGTGGAGTCTGACAATATGGATATAGCTCTTATGACCATGGTAGTGGGAAAACAAGATTATAGGATTTATATCTATCTCACGACCTAGTTTAAAGTAGTAAAAGATGTCGAGGCTCGAGATCTTCATCTCTCAGAAACCCTACAGAAGAAGCAAACAATGGAAACTATAAAGGGAATGCTAAAGGAGGATCCTCCTAAAGAAGAAGAAGAAGAAGAAGAGGTAGAGGATGAAGGGGGATAAGTGGATTAGGAATAATAAGAGACCTTGATTGACCAAATCTACATGAATAAAATGTAGAGGTAGAATAGAGAACAAAGCTAGGGTGCAAGTACCTCAGAGGCACCTAAGGGGTCACCATCTATCACAATAGTCAATCCAATCCTGGTAAATAAGAATACAAGTTCACCAAGGAAGAATAAACCAAGGTTGGTTTCATATGATGAGGATGAAGGGTACTTGGAGAAGAAGGTGATTGAGGAGGAGTTAAAATGATATAAAAATCCCCTAGTCATCCAAAAATTGGATGAAGATGATGAAGATATTATCCAAGAAGAAGATGAGCCCAAGGATGAAACCATCTAGGGTGATGAAGAGATGTGTGACACACAAGGAAGGATTTAAGAGTGATGAAGAATGAGAGGAAGAGCCCAAGGAGGATGAATAAGAGGAATATGGCAATGGGGAGTATCCATCGTAGGAGAACTTAGATATTTCAAGGGGTGATGGAGGAAACATGCACCTAAACATTATGTAAAATATATCAAAGGGAAAGTGAAATGGCAGAAGAAAGAGATAGGAAACTCTACAAGTTCCTTAGATTAGCTATATAGATGATACCTCAAAGGTAATAAGAGAAAGCTTTCAGATAATAGTGCCAAATAAGGACCTCTTTGGATGGTAATTGATTGATCAAGCTGGGCATTTCATGTGGTCAAATAAAATATTTTCATGAAGCATGAAGATGCACATGGAAAAACTAAATTTTGAGATAAATAAGAAATCATAATCCAAGATTGTTGTGAAGAAGGATTCAAATATATTCCTCACAACCATGGATCCTACAATGCTATCTGATGAGAAAACCTATAATGCCCTCAATAAAATGGGCACAAAAGTTACGCATAGAAATCTAGATAAAGGGACTACAATAATATTTGTGCAAGAGGGTAGGAAGGACAAATATGAATAGATTCAGAGGCTTAGGGAGGATTTAGAGGATGAGAAGAAGTGCACAGCGGATGCTTATGGTAAAGCCACAGACATAGTAAGGAGCATCACATGTGGGTGCCCAGAGTTTGTAGATCAGACCCAGGATGTATATATCATAAAACTTTATTATTTGGAATACTTGGTGCATGTGATACTAATGGAAAGGAAGCATGGACAAGTGCCAATAGCTGAGGAACTAGTTGAGTTAAATATAAATAATACGGAAGTAGTGGAATGGAAAATAGCATAATATGAAGCTCTGATCACATAGGTCAAGGTGTCCATGAAGAAGGAAAAGTAGGCATTTGACAATTATTAGGATTTTGACCCATCCTTAGAGTGCATACCACCAAGGAAGAGGAAAAGATGAAGAAAATACAGGCCACTATAAAGGACAATAAATTCAGGTGTGAAAAGGCCATACAAGAGGTCACAGAGAAGTGGAATTTAATAAAGGCCATAAAAGACACTCTTCCTAAGAGACTCAAAGAGATCTATCCAGAGGTATTGTGCAAGATGGATACGTTATAGGGTGTGACTATGTACCTAGAGGTGATAGTGAATTATTTAAAGGAGAAAGTTGATGGGCTAGCCCTTGATAAAATATTTAGTATTATTTATCCCGCACTAAACAAATATTCTAAGGAGCTCATAGGATGCAAGGAGTTAGAAAATATTTTGAACAAGGAGTTTCTAGAGTTTCTCCAACCACCTCTATTAGGAAATAAGGGATAAAATATGTGGAATAATCCCTCACATAATTGCAACATTAGAAACTAATATGTAGAAAATATTACAGATCTCAAATAAAAGTGCAGAATAATAATAACACAACACAAAGAGACATTATTTAATGTGATTCACACAATTTGGCCTATGTCCACCAAGAATCACTTGCTCAGATTTTATGACAAGCCACCACTCTCTCAATACAATACCCAGATCTGTTTGGAGTTATGCTCAACAAACTCTACATAATTCACACCCAAATTCAAAACACATCTGCAATGTTACATCATTCCTACCATATGCACAAAACCACATAAGTAGGCAACTACTTAAGAATTTTTACAAAACTGTGGGTATCAAAATCATGGGCTAAAACCATCCCATAAACCTATGGGTCAAAAATTCGGCCCATATGAGAAAAATCACATTTCCCAGTATATCGGGCATGTTTTGTTTCGAGGTCAAAAAATAATTTCAAGGGCTGCACCCCTGAACCCTGATGAGACAACTGTGGAAAGTGTATAGTACTCTCAGTGTATAGTCTTCAATACTTTCACACATGAAAACAGGCTCCACAACCTAACAACCTCATGCCTAATCTTGGATGTGCACACATCTAAAATATTCATATTCTTTGATTCATTGGGTAAATTCCCATCCCATTCTTTATTGTTTCATTATTTAGTAATTCTTTGGAGGAGAATTCTTTAAATTTTTTAGGACGAACAATCCTCCTAGTGTGGGGTAATGTTGGTCAGAGAAAATGGATAAGTACTAGTCATGTGCAAGATTTGGAAGCCACACAAAGTAGTGCACACAATGAACAAATAAGGAGTACGCAAAGGTGAAAACAACACATTGGGACAAGTCATCATATGAAGGCTCATGCACATGCATGCAGAACATTCAAGACTTAGCTGATTTTTAAGATGCAACTAAAAATAGGAAAGAAAGCAGATAACATGGCACATAAGGACTATAATAGGAAAAATCACATGCAAAAAATGTGTTTCTTGGAGACAACCTATTTATAGGGATTAAATCATGTAGATTAAGAATAGCATGCCTATTATTAGGAAAGGTGCACGAAACTTGTGAGGGGTAAGTCCCCACCATTTATAAATAGGTGTAGTACTCCTTGTATTAGAATACATCTTGTTGATATGCCTTTAATTTATGAATGAATTTATGTAGTATGTAAGTCATTTTGTATGTGTGCATGATCCCAAAAAAAATATGCAACTGCGTTGTTGATGTAATAAGCTTATTTTTTATGTGCTAAATTGTGTTTATGATGGATAATTATGTTTGAGTAGAAAGGATCACTATGTATGATTATGGAATATTGGGAATTCAAGTATTATTGATCATTTTATATGTTGATTAAGCTTCCTTATTATATGTGTTTCCAATATGATATGTGGTATCTTATTTCATGAATGGTTATGATGAATATGCATGTCTAACATCTTGTGAGAAAAAAAAGAAGGGGCCTAGTGGCTACACATGCTTCGAGTGAGTGTTTAGACCTTGTTTGAATGAAGTGCCAGCGTACCTAACTAGGAATTGGATAAAATAATATAATGCTAGGTTGAAGGATGGACCATGGTATTGTTGACTATATGAGTACCAATAGATGCGTCAAGATATATCTCATCATAGGAAAATGTAGCATGGTATTCATAATCTAAAACTGTAATAACCACCGGTGTAATGTCAGCATTAGAAAGAAGAAAATCGATGGGTGTCGATGAGGGAGGAGGCACCACATTATATGTGTGATTGGTAGAGGAATCAATAGCCGACTTGTTATGTTTTAGTAATGGGTCATTGAAGATTTTAAGCTTTTGATAATCATTGACTGGTTTAGAATTGGACGGCTCTAGAATCTCAATTGCATTATTATCAATAAGATCTTAAACTATATGTTTGAGCTTAAAAATGTGATCACTAGAATGCACATTGCATTGGTGATAATCATAGTGTGCATTTTCATTGTTATACGCCCATGTGGTCGAGAAGTATCTAGATTAAGCAATGGGGTGAGGGTAATCAGATAAATTTCAATGAGTTGCGAAAGTAGGAAGCAAGGTGCACATGGTATCCTAGTAAAAGTGTGCCTCATGGATTTTAATTGAAGTGTGGCTTGTGTAGAAACAATGGTAACAGTAACCTTTAGAGTCAGTAGGATTAGTTGATGGTTTGAATGTGGATTTGGATTGAAACTTGTTGGAAGATTATGTGGAATAAGTATCATAATATTTCAATTTTCCCATAGATATTAGTTTTTTTCATAATTTGAACGTATGACACAATTGACCAAAAGAGGGAGAAGTCCAGAATATGACTGTAGACAAAAAATCTATGCACTTGGGTACATTTATAGGTCCTATCAACATTAAAATTTTCCTCCGTAATTTCTATTTTATTAATAGGATGTTGTTAAGTATAATTAGTAGTGCTATCCAATAGAAGATAACGGCGCCGTCAGTACGGTGCCACCAATAATGTAGAGTACGGTAACAGTCAAAGTACAATAGGAATGTTGTAAAAAGTAAATATTTGTCGTAAGTGGTCCAATAATGTTAAAATGTCAAAGTTGGGATAAGTAGAGAAGTAGGGTCTACATGATTAGGAATTAGAAATATTATATTTGTAATAAGGACAAAGAGTGATGTCATAAATATTTTGTATATTTTATTTGTGGAAAAGTCTAAAAAGGTGGAACCCATGTGAGATGATAAGGTTTATCTTATCTTAGAAAATAAGCCTACATGTAAAGGCAAGAGTTTAGGCATGGAATATGATTGGCCGGAAGATATTTCCTATCCTATCTTAGAGATAAGGTAGATAAGCCTGAATTCCTATAAATAAAGAGGCCACCCACCCTCATTTAGCATAGAGAGAAGTAGTGAGAAATATTGTATGAGTAAGTGTGTAAAGGAAGCCATCATTTTGAAGGTGTGTTAAAGAAGCCATTAAGAGGTGTAATTGTGAAGTTTCTCCCATAGTTATTGTTTGAAGATTACATCCACCAAACTAAGAGTTGTGCATTAGTTAATAATCATAGCACGAGGAGTTCCTGGTGAAGAATTATCATAGTTCCGGATTGGTGTTGACAGTCCTAAAAGAATGCTAGCATTTACATGATTCCTAAGCAATAAAACTAGTAATTGACAACACCCTTCAGCCTTTTGCTTTGTCTTACACACTTTTATTGGATTTATACATCTTTTAATCTTGCCATCTTTTGACTATTTTATCTTTCCATGGACTCAAATACTAGCACCTAGTTGGGACATTAGCTCCAGGAAATCCTGTGCTCCTGGGTGCTCATGTCCCTCTTTACATTTTTCTTATTTTTTTGGACCCCTTTCTGTTGTTAATTACTTTTTACTACTTTAGGTGGTCCTTTCATTTTTCAATTACAAAATTCAAAAAAGGGAATCATATAAATACACAGTTATGTTTTCAAAATAATAGACTAACCACTAAGCATTACATATTATCACCTAATCTTGCATCCAAAGGCACAAAATAACTTCAAAGAATCCATTTATCATAATAATTTAAGGTATTCAATCACGCACGTTCTATACATTTTTTACATTCTAGATCTAGTCTATTATCATTGGTCCAGCTTACACAAGGGCATCCTAGGGCATCAATACACACACTCTCACAAATAACTACATGGATTTTGAGATGTAGTGTAGTGCTCGGTCCTAATTTCACTCTTCAAGTGATTTTCGGGTTTAGTATAATTCCTCATTCTACATTTTTCTTTTTAGGTTTGATTTGGTTTATGGGTATGTGTAGGTGAACTTCTTTCTTCTAGTTTATAAGTACATTCATATATCAAACAATAAATATAGAGAGACTGACATAAAAGGATAGTGAACATCATCTATACCTAAAATAACCAAATCCGTAGCATCAACCTACACACAAGCACCCAGATCCAAAAACTAGTGCGAGACACTCCTATCGTCTTCAAGGAACGTTTTTTATATGCATTATAAGATTCTAGAACCCTCACAAGTATTTTCAAAGGAACGATAACCAGATCAAACCAAGCCAAGAACACGGATGCTAATCAAACACCACAATCAATAAGATGAAAGCAATTCGCCAGAATAACTTTACATAAAACCTTTGAAAACAAATGAGAAACAATATCATATATTATTATGGAACTCAATGCAATACATTGAGAATGAGCCTTGCTTAAATAGGCAAGGAATAAAAATCTAAGAATCAGTCAAGATCGTAGATCAAGCCATAAATCAAGGAAATAACTAGTTATCAAAGAACTAGTCAAGACCATAGATTTAACAGAGAACTAGACATCAAGGATCTAGTCAATACCATAGATCAAGGAAAGAACTAGTCAATACCATAGATCAAAGAAAGAACTATACCTAACAACTAGATAATATCTCCTAATATCTAAATAAGATAAAAGAAATATCCACACACATAAGTGGGTGAGGATAAATACAATAAAAGTAAATAAAGTACCTAGGTGAACATGGGCTACGGTAAATAGCTACTCTAACATATTTATGAAACTCTTCCCAACCTATTTCAGCTATTCACCTACTCATATCTCTTATGATGGGTCATTGTATTATCCAATCATTTAACTAATAGATTATTTTGCAAGTGTTATTATAAAACTAGGGTTGTGTCCTAGGTTGTATGCAATGAAGCCTTATGCGTTCAGTTATTTTTTCGATTCCTTTATGGGGTGTTTGTTTGTTATGTTTTCCTTTAGTTCTTTGCTAATCTATAGAAATTTAATACTAAGCTACTAAAATGACATTTTTGTAATAAAAATGTTGTGAAAGGAAATTCTTTATCTAAAATTGAAGTACACACACCAAAGAAAAGTAACAAAATTTAAATGACACACTCAACTTGAATTGAAATGCTAAATTGAAATAGTGGGAATGAAATAACACGCTCATAATAAATTAAAATAGCAATAATGAAATACATCAAAGTGAGGAAAGTAACTGAATTCAATTAACCATTTGAACTTCAAACCAATATTTGAATCAAAGCATCTAGACTTTAACTTGTCAGAAATTACGAGAAAACGTAAAGCATAGAAATCCTCCAATCACCTTGGTCGAGTGGGCCCTTTCTCTCCCTTGGGACAGAGTTTAACTTAACACCACATATTGTTCAAAATAGCATCTATTATATTAATTCAAAATAAGTTCTTGAACATTCTCAGTAAATTGTAAAAACTATATAGAACTATATTTGTAAAAGTACTGATATTAGCTAACTAACTTATTGTTCTTCAAGGATATATTCATATATAGACTTAAATATTTATACATCATTCCATAGTTATAGGATTTAGACTCATCCATTAAAAACCCTACTAAATACTATGGAAATGTTAAAAACATGTTCCATGTATGTAGGCTAGTTGGAATGGTTGGAAAAATTACTCCACTATGCATGATGGTTGTAGACTTGGTTCCTTGATCACAACTCCACGCATTGGCAATAAATGTCCATCATCATCCTACACATGTTACCATAATTCACTCATAGAGGTGATTAGTAGGAAGTTACACAGTCAGCAGTTTGCATGAACATAATCAAGAGAAATGCATTAACTTCACTAGGATAAAGTTATGTAAAGCATCCCCATGAACTTAACTAATAATTTTTTAAAGACAAATCAATAGACACACAGATCATATAATGAGTCAAATAATGAACCCATCATCTCCCCTGCATTTTACCTATTGCATGTCCCTATGCAACCTTATCTTTGTCCTGGTCTCTGCCCAAGTTGTTGAGTCATGTCATATTCTTTGAATTGATTAGCATATTATTTCCTAGTGCTCTTACATCCATGAGTTATGGAAATAATATTGACCCCGGTTATGAAATGGTCATGGGATTGAGTAGCACTGTTTTCCATTTGGTCATGGGGATAAGGAAAAGAGGTGGCCTTACCTGAATCCAAACCCATTTATAGCTATATTCCTTGTTATTATTTTTATATAACTGTCAAATTATTGTAACAAGTGCATCACCTCGCCTCATACCCCAACTTATATTTTGAGGAGAAATGACTTCTCTTCTATTCAATAGTAAATCTAAAGTATCCTATTTCTTGTCACAGGCCTTCCTAGCTTCACCAAAATGTTGTTAGTTGAAGGCCTCAAACTCTTGTATACACTTATGCAAAACCTATGAAGTTTTATCACCAATACCAACCTGATAATACAAATACCAAAAAATTATTCTTCATTAATACATCATTTTGGTGAGTTGGTCAAATGAAAAAACCAATAGTACAATCTATCTAATTTAAAATATATATTTGTTCGCTCCAAATAATTTGGTTTCTCAACAAGGATTGAAAGGCCTTAATCTGATAATCTCCCACAAATAGATTAATAAATAATTCAATCACATTTGTGACTAACATGTTATGAAGATAAAACTCACACAATAGGTTCTAGACTTCAAGGGTAGTGTTCTAGTAAATCTCCAAAAATGTTTTTCCATTTAGCAGAACATGGGGTTCCTTAATGCATAGTCTCATTAACTGTCAGGCATAGAATTACAACTAGATAAACATACTATAGACAGAAGAAGGTTTGCGGAAAGCATGCAGTTTATAGGCTAACGGGGGCATAGAATCTATGATTGATTCTAATTTATTTTTCTCATTTGTCCCAGCATTTATTTCCTTTTTAAGTTATTTTTTTTCTTTGATCAAATCCTTATTTTGAAGAGAGAAATGATTTAAATCATTCCACAAATTAAGACCGATGTCCCATTATCTCTTAAGACTGCTAACCTATACTTTCAGAGTAGTAATTTCTCTAACCTTATCTATAGTCCTTTGCGTGAATTATATTTGAAATGATAGATTATTTTTGTGCATACCTTTTCAATTCTCCTCAGGGAAGCAATTTCATCTTGATAACATTTCAGCACCTCATATCCATGGGATTCTGGGCCATCCATCTCCTCTGAAATAGATTCCAGAGCTTTATCTATGTTTTTAGTGTTGAGGGTACTTCTAGAGCCTTGGCCTCTATTTCAAGATCTATATGAGATTATGCCATGTCAGCATCAAGACATTGTGCTTCGGAAATGGTGGGTGAAAACTCATCATCTTTGGACTGCTCAATTGGAATAGTGGAAGTACCAGCTTTATCATTTTCTTCTACAATCAAGGTAGAATATTCACTAAATACTATAGGCCAATAAATTTCAGGTTTCTATAAAGTGCAAGACCATTTTGGCCTTATTGACATAGAGGAATGAGTCAGCTTTGTGTTCTTTCCCTTAGAACCTTGTGGTATGGAGGTCAATTGGTCCTGACTAGAAGATTCACCCAAGGTTTCCTCTGAAGGTTGAGGCACCAACTCAAGCTCTGGATGAATGTTGGGAGACTGGTCTTTATTGATTCTCTTCTACTTTGAATTCTCCCCTGCATTAATGTTCTCGAGCCTCCTCTTGGGTCTATAGAAAACTTGATACAATAAAATGAGTTGAATGAGCCCTGTATGCTTCAAGGTATCCCTTCCTTATCCATTATTATATTTACAACCCAGCTTAATGACTGCATCTACCAAATACTCAGGTAAATTGACCTTGATTTTAGGTTTTACGTGCCCTCTTTTCAAATGAGTTAAAATTTTCAAAGAATCCCCTCCAAGTACACATGGTTGACCGTCAAAAATAAAGTATTTATCAACCCATCTGGAAACCTTTTTCCATATTCTAGGAAAACTCTCATGCCGAATGTTGAATTCACCCTCTACATGAAACAACGATATCAAATATTTAAGAGGAGCATTGGTCACAACTCTGTGACCAAAATCTAGAAAAATAGAGAGGTTAGAAATGATGCGGATTTTGATCTCAACCCTCTTCCCTCCAATTTGAGAGCATGTCTCCTCAAAATTGATTAAGAATTCATCAACCAGGTATTCATCAAAACCTTCAAATTTCTGGATGAAATCCAACCACCCGGCATCATGACATATCTAGGAGATGGTGGCATTTTGTAGTAATGTATCAAGAGGATCAATCTCAGACTTCTTACCCATGGCGCAGATGGATGTGGAAAATATTTAGTAAAATGGAAGAAATAGACTTGGGATAATTCTCATTGCGATAGTATGGATTTTTTGACAATGGCAGTTTTAGAAATTTTAAATTGTTTGAATGCTCCAACGTCAGTGTAAAATCGGTGGTGCACAAAGTTAACAAGACACACTTTGCATGAGAAATTTTAATACATATTACAACACATATCCAATCATAATAATTAGCCATACCACCTGTACTTTCTTACAAGCCACGCATCCCCTTCATTAAAACATGATTCATGTGGCACATATTTTCATTATTATTCATAAATCTCTATTTCATGCCACAAATTTTGATTTATATCGCCAATAAATATATTGGGACTTGATTCATGTGTCAAATTAATTATGAAGAATTAATGAAATGGGAAAAATCCTTCAAAAACTAATATCCATAGCTAAGTAAAATGCAATTGCCCTTGTCATATCATCTCACCAAATTTCATAGATTTCCACTTCCTGCGCTCACTGAATAAATATGGATTAATGTACAGTCTAATAATTAAAATTCTTGTCCTTTATTGAAAACATGAATAAAATAACTACAATATAAAGGGGAAGAAGATCAAAAACATGATCATCTTCCTTTATTTGAAACAAAAAAAAAAGTACTCTAGGCCAGAAGAGCCGAACTCTTTCGTTGAATCCATTCCCTCACATAGTAACATATCCTTGTCGAAGGTCTCCTTGTCCATTGGTCACAGGTACATCCGTAGCCTATGTCCATTTACCAGAAGATTTTTTTGTCTCTATCAATTGAAAACAGTGTCACATAACCATTTTCATAAAATTTCTTGATCTGATTGGGTCCCAACCATCATGTTCTCATCTTAGCTTTGAACTATTGGTACTTAGAATCAAATAGTAAGACTCGATATACTTCATTAAACTTCTTGTGTTTGATACGAGCATCGTGTTAGGTTTTCCTCTGATGTTGGAGAATTTATGTTTGTTTTTATGCTTCCATCCTCATCTTGTCAAATTCATTCAGTTGCATCACTCTATCACATTGTGCTTCATCTAGGTCGATTCCTATTTCCAGTGATGTTCTCCAAGTCTGCAATTCGAATTCCACAGGTAACAGTGGATTTTTCCCATACACAAGTTTGTATGGAGAGAAACCAATCGTAGTCTTCCAGGTGTTGTAGGTCCATACTCCTTCTGGGAGTTTTGGTACCTAGTTCTTCATGTCTACATTGACAACCTTGGTCAAAATGTTCTCAAGCTCTCTGTTTATGACCTCCACCTGCCGATTGGATTGGGGTGATATGGTTATGATTTCCAATGATTGATTCGGTAGATCTCCAAGAAAGCTTCGATCATGTTAGACACAAATTGAGGTCCCTGATCAAATTCAATGGCTCTAGGGGTGTCAAATATCAATATAATCCTATTGTAAAGAAAGTCATCTACAACATCTTCATTGATCGATGCCAATACTTGAACCTCAGCCCATTTTGTGACGTAATCAATGCACACCAATAGGTACTCTTTCCCAAAGGATGGGGGTTCAAATGGTCCAATGAAATCATTTCCCCACTTCTCAAATTGTCTTAAGACCAGTTAAGGGTTGGGAGGCATTTCCATGGACAATATAGGCTTCCCCATTCTTTTATATGCATCACAACACCATATATACTTCTTGACAAACTTGTGAAGAGAAGGATAGTAATATCCAGCTCCAACGACCTTGTGAATTGTCCTCTTCATTGAGTAATGTCCTCCTCCAAGTTCATCATGACAAGCTTTCAGTATGTCTTATACTGCATCCTCTCGAACACATCTGTGAAGAACTATATCAGGACAACATTTAAATAAAATTCCATTGCACCATTTATATGTTGCACTATTTTTAACTAGACTCCTAAAATCCCCATATTTTGGTGA
This sequence comes from Taxus chinensis, assembly GCA_019776745.2. Lineage (NCBI taxonomy): Eukaryota > Viridiplantae > Streptophyta > Pinopsida > Cupressales > Taxaceae > Taxus > Taxus chinensis. The sequence continues at coordinate 718,944,090 of CM034151.1, read as the reverse complement.
AATAAGCTTTTCAACAATAAGATCGACTAGATTCCTTTCCACTTTAATTTTTTTTGGGTATTTCTTTTTTCTTCTTGGTGTATTTATGCATTGGTCTCTAATGGTCTGGTTTAACTCAGGAATGTCCCTTATTGCTCTCAAAAGTGGGACCTCAATGTTCATCTTTTTCAACTCCTGAACTAGTGATGTTTCTTCTGTAATCCAATTTTATTTTAATCATTCAGGAAAAGGAGTTGCGTGGGAATTCTTATCTTTTTATCGTCTGATCTTAGTGGCTTGTTTTTTGTGGAATATGTTATTGTCTTTCTTTTCCTCATGGGGGCTTCACTTAGTAAAATTAGGTATAGCACGCGTATTCGAAGGGTATTAAAGAATACCTTTAATTCTATTTTTTACCTCTGAATATTCAATTGATAATACCCCGTCCTATTATATTATTAGAATGAAAATACCCCCTATTTTTTCCATGTACCTTACCCATTTTTTAATTACAATTTTATTTACCCCTTTTTATTTCTACCCTAATATATTAAACAGAAAATGTATCATATTTCTCACTAAATTATGTTTAATATGTATTTCCTCTCAAAAAATATTTTGAAGCCATCAAAGACCTATTACAAATCACCTTATTAATGTCAAGCTTTAATCATTTATCAATAGTTCTTCAAATAATTAATATGGTGAAATAATATCACTTGCATTGAAAAGCATACTCAATCCTAGTTTTCTACCATCTTATTATTTCTTGATTAAGAATCTCTTAATTGAGATTTCTTTATTCAAAAAGAGATTATAATTTAATTTTATGAACACACTCGTTTTGTAATTTTAAGGCATTTACTTATAAAAAAATTAGGGTTCTAATGTATTAGTTTTATATTAAAATTAAACCTCCCTTTCCTTTGGCCCACCTCTCTAACCTACCCCCAATACCTGATTCAAAATATTAATAAAGTAAACCCTTTCACCCCCTCATGTCTATTGGTATATTGACTTTAATTTTATTAATTTTAATTACCTCAATATGAACCCATGTGCTAGGATATTGCCTAGCTAATGAACCCTCGTGCTTTTCATCAAGTGCCTCTTCTCTCACATTTTACTCAGGTATTTCTATGATAACAATAGGATGATTTTTGACTATTTTCCCATACCTCAATCGCATATTATGAATAGTACTTACATGTATTGTATCACTTTATCTTGCTTCATTAATTGAAGTTGTTTGTTGATTCTTAGGATGTTCTACAGGATGGGCTAGAATTTGAGTTTTTGTTACCTACCCTTGTTGTTGGTAATTATTTGGTGGGGCCCTTAAAGCTTTTTGTGTTGAAATATCCTCTGTTGATTAGAATTTTTTTGAGGTGCCCATTGTTGGTTTTTCCATTTCTATGCATTGGCTAGTGGTGTCCAACCTTGATGATTGTATGGAGTCGTCCATGGTGGTGGATGTGGATAAACCATCCATTTTGGTGGTGTCCACTCAATTTTTCCCCAAGTAGGTTAAGGAGCCTATTTGGGCCATGACATTATCCAAGAGTTTTGAGTAGGTCTAGGAGCATGCACAGTTTGTTTATTTAGCCTCTAAACAAATTTTACCTTTACATTTCCTTGAGACATGGAATTCACTCTTTCTTTCAATTGAGGAAAGAAAGTGCAATGGTTAGTATCATGATTGATGACATCAAAAATCAAGCACATGTATGTGACATCCAAAGGTCATTCTCTCAAAGGATGTCTCTTTCTGTATTTAGGAAATTATATGTCCAGAGGTTATTTGGTAGCATTGGTCTTGGCTTTCATCCCATCAATGGTTGATGTCAATTGCGAAAAGATGTATTTTTTCATGTTATCCATTTCTTCGAGAATATCTAAGGTAGTTAGGGCAGTCTTAGAAGTTTTTCTCTTCCTTGTACCTCCTCTTGTTATAGAGTAACTTTCACATAACTCAGTGATCTCTTTCATGCTAAGTTTGTGCACATCACCTCCTCCCATAAGATAGAGGGAATACTTCATTTCCTCATCAAGTCCTTTAAGTAAAATTGTCTTAGTGATATCTGCATGTAACTCATAACCACTCCTATGATGGAGAAAGAGAAATCTATCAACATAATCTTCTAGATTTTCATCTTCCTTTTGCTTTATCTAGAAGAAATCCTCTTTCCTATATCTTCCCTTGCAGTAGTCTTGATATTTTTCAAAAAAAAGTGTTTCCATGTTTTCCCATGTGTGAATGGAGTTAGGGGATAATCCCATCTGGAAGGAAAAAGCTTTAGTTTTTTATTTTCTGTTCGATATTCATATGTTTGGAAAAGAAATTTGAATTCAAATAGGAACTGGTTTGGGTATTTTGTATTCATTCCTTGAAAGATAGGGAGGATGGATGGAGAGATATTTTTCATGGGTACATCCTCATCTTCGTCTAAGAAAATGGGATAGGTAAAATTTTTACCCATGGGTCTTTCATTATTACCATTGTGTCACATTTCTGAAGGTTGTTCTAGTTCTAAATAGGATAATGTAGAATGTTCAAAAAATCTCCTAAATTGTATTAGATTTTGTTTGAATATTACAGGGTATAAATCTCCCTTGAGTGTCTCATGGCATGTGCATCAATATTGGTCATGCAAACAAGGCTTGGGACTCCTATGGATTGCATAGATTAGCTTCACTAACACCCATAGCATGTAAGATGAATAAAATGGTGTGTTGTGCTTATGGTGTCCCTGGAAATGGCGCTAAAAATGACAGTTATTTGTATTCTCCAATAATTCAACTAATATATTCTTTTCTAGTGTCATTATAAAACAAGGGTTGGGTCCTAGGATGTATGCAATGAAGCCCTATATGTTCAGTTATTTTGTCAATTCCTTTCTGGGGGCTTGTTTGTTATGTTTTCCTTTAGTTCTTTGCTAATCTACAGAAATGGAATACTAAGCTACTGAAATGATATTTTTGGAATAAAAATGCTATGAAAGGAAATTCTTTATCTAAAATTGAAGTACACACACCAAAGAAAAGTAACAGAATTTAAATGACACACTCAACTTGAATTTAAATGTTAAATTTAAATAGCGGGAATGAAATAACACACTCAGACTAAATTTAAATAGCAATAATGAAATACATCAAAGTGAGGAAAGTAACTGGATTCAAGTAACCATTCGAACTTCAAACCAATATTCAAATCAAATCATCTAGACTTTAACTTGCCAGAAATTGCGAGCAAATGTAAAGCATAGAAATCCTCCAGTCACCTTGGTCGAGTGGACCTTTGATCTCCCTTGGGATGGAGTTCAACTTAACACCAAAAAAATTTCAAAACAACATCTATTGTATTAATTTAAAATAATTTCTTGAACATTGTCAGTAAACTATAAAAACTAGATAGAACTGTAGTTGCAAAAGTACTGATATTGACAACTAACTAATTATTATTCAAGGATTTGTCTATATATAGAATTAAATAGTTATACATTATGCCATAGTTATAGGTGTTAGATTCATCCATCAAAAAACCTATTAAATACTATAGAAATGTTAAAAACATGCTCCATGACTGTAGGCTAGTTGGATTGGTTAGAAAAGTCCTCCACTATGCATGATGGTTATAGACTCAGTCCCTTGATCACAAATCCATGCATCAGTAGTAAATTTCCATCATCATCCTCCACATGTCAACATAATTCACTCATAGAGGCATTTAGTAAGAAGTTACACAGTCAACAGTTTACATGAACATAATCAAGAGAAATGCATTAACTTCACTAGAATAAAGCTATGTAAAGCATCCCCATGCACTTAATTAATCATGTTTTAAAGACAAATCAATAGACACGCAGATCATATAATGATTCAAATAATGAACTCATCATCTTCCAAACTACTCACAAATCAGCTAAGTCTCTTTATTTCCCTTTCTTTCTTGATATTTTCACATTTATATGCTTATTTTCTTGGTCTTATTGTATATTATCATTTTTACATCATTCATTATAGTAGTTAATTTGCCATAATATTTAATTCAATTTATATTAAATTATCTGGTGTATGCCACTCATGATAAAACATTTGGATCCTTATTTTTCCTATTTTATTAGATCTTTTTTCATGGATCGTAAAGTATCCTTGCATCAATTACTTCAAATGCACCCACCTTAAAAATATGTTCTCCAAAAATCCCTAGAAATTATGTAACTCCCTCACAATACAACACCTACACAAGTAAGTTCCATTTTCGATCGTCTCTCTGACGACCCTATCCTTACTGATACCACAACCGATCGATCCATTTGAAATTCAATTCAAGCTTTACATTGTTTATTTCAAGATAAAATTCAAGCTATGGAAACTATGATTACATATCTCACAACTGAAATCCAACATCTTAAGGATGCTTCTTAGGCCCATGCTATTTATTCTTCTACACCTCATCCTACTCCTATGTCTTCTACGTGTGCTCATATAAGTTAACCCCAAGTCTTACCCTTACCAACACCTCTCAAGTTTGATCTAAATGCTAAGCTACATGATATTCTTCTTCATCTCTTCAATCATCAGTTGGTCAACTTTCCAACTACTCATTGTTACCCTCCTTATCGCATTTCAAAATATATAGGTCTCCCATTTTACAATTATCACTGACTTAATAGACATCATGAAAATGATTTCTATAATTTAAAATGAAGAATTAAGCACCTTGAGCATATGGTTTCATTTCATTTACTACACAATAGTCTATTACATGCTCATCTCCAATTGTTAAATCCCATTGGGCTCCCAAATCCGATCCTTATATTTTTAATGAGTATCATTCCATAGTTACTAATTTTCCTTCTCTGATCAATCCATATTCACCCATCCAACCCAATTTCATACCACCTCTCAAAATTCATACCCAGACACCTCCTCCTATCAATCCTTCTACAGCATTACCCATTCCAAATAAACAACCTCCTTTAAAAATCAATCCTCCATACTCTCCTTATATGAACTCTGCTACAACATCACCAAATAAGCAACCACCAACCAATTCACCTTGTGATACCTAACCTCTTTAAACTTCCTCTTGTCAATCCACAATCTAATATTGGCCATGCCCTTTCTCCTACCTACCATTATGGAAACCATATATTTTCTTATCACATATTTCAAACTCTGTCATAAATGATGCAAGAGCATCATGTACATAACGAAAAATTTTGCTTTCTTTTGTTGGTTAAGGTTTTTTAGTCCATTATAGTTGGTTCTAGGGCATTTACATGTCATAAATTCAAATAAGGGATTTTCCCTCCATTTTTCATAGTTTTGAATATTTGAATTTAGGATTAGAATAATATAGTTTTAGGTGTTAATTTAAGAGTCATATATGATGTAAGAGGGCTAGAATATACTTATTCTACAATTTGATAACTCTGTCATCTTATTTAGACTCTCACTCAACTTAGTTATTCCAATCTCAGTTAAGGAGGGTTGAGTTAAGAACCCTAACTACATCATCTTTGTGTTTTATATGAAATGTATTCAAATGAAAGGAGATAGGAGAGGTGTGTGTGGAGAGAGATTAGGTTTTTAGAAGGAAGGAACTTATTTATGGATCCTATAGGTTCATGGAGCATGTATTTTCAATGTTTACTCAATAAATGGCTTCATTTTATATAAGATAATGTAATCTTTTGACAATGAGATTGTATATGCATACTTGTTTATATAGGTTAACTGTGATAGAAAATGATAAATGGTGTTGAATAATAGTTGATGTAAGTTATAATAGGAATGAGGAAATTTGCCAGACTATGAAACCTTCAAGAAGCATTAGTTAAGGAAGCAAAGATTATCAATGTGCATAGAGGTAAAGCTACTCTATTTTTCAAGTATGAGATTTTTTTCTTGATTTATTTTAAAGATTCAAGGTATCTAAGACCTTTTCAATATTTTTAACCTGTTTGAATGTATTCAAACAAGTAACTAGATTTATTGAGTGATGAGGATTTGATAATGAGAGTTACATGTTGCATACGAAAACTATGATTTTGTCTTTAACAGTGAAAATCATGGAACAATCCTATAATGGAGTGTAAGATCATGTTATTTTGGTTAAGAATAAGTATTATACTTGATAATGGGGTTTCCAAGAAATTTTAATAAGTGATTATATGGCTAAGAAGGATCAAAACCTAGTCTAAGAAGGTTGAAACATATTGTGGATAAGTGTGCATGAACAGTCTTGACAAGTTAGATATGGTGTTTATTGATTAATTAGAAAGTTTAAAGAGCTAAGAGAGATTAGAAGACTTTATAATGATTTGAGAGGGTGATCAAGGGTGTATGAATGTTTTATAGGTGTCTATTTCTCCTGAAGGTTTAACAACAAAATTAAACTTCAAAATTTTGATAATTGTCGCCCTAAGTTTGCACAATTAGTAAATCAAGTATAACTACACTTATAACCATGGGAAAAGTATTCAAATTAGTGATCATGAGGAAAATTTTGGGATAGATATTTGGCTAAAATTTAAAGCATAATGTATTTCATTAAGGGGGTCAAAATGCAAAAATAACAGTCAACCAGTATGGAGATACCCATATTTTAAGGTATAGAGTCACATAAACCACCATAACTTTTCCATACAAAGGTTTTAGGGATGAAATTTTCAAGATATCATCTAAAATACATTTTCATAGATATTACAAAATTTGGATACCTAAATCACTCCCAAAATATTTGAATTCATGGTAGTCCATGACAGTGTTAGATAACAGAGTGAAAGGGCTAGTTGAAAGGTGAAGTTTACAAAGGAAGTATATGAAATATTTGGATTTGAGTAATGAAGCTTTAGGGGAAGGTAAATCACATTATTATATGCCTAAAAATGGTAAATTTGTGCTTATAAATTGTTAAAAACTAAAACAATGAGAGGGGGTGAATCAATGTTCAATTCAACTTTTTCAAACCAAGTAAATCAATTACTTAAACTGAAAAGCAATTCAAAAGAAAGAATCAATATACACATACATAGGAGACAAGTATTTTTAAGTGGGAAACCTAAATTGGGAGAAAACCCACTGAACCAGTGCACTATATGGAAAAATCTTACAATGCTTTGTTGAGCTACAACTCAACTCTTGAGGCTACAACCTCAGTATCCACACAAGCTACAACTTGGTGAAGGAAGCAAAAACTTCCTGGATGATTTAGTCAGCTGCCACTGACCTTCTACAAAATACCACCTTCAAGGAAGCAACAAATCCTTAGTACAAATGAGTTACAAATCAGATTGAAAAATAAATAGGTGATCACACTTCAACTTGATGCAATGAACCTGTGATATTGACCCTATATTTGCTATCAAACTTTGTTGCTCTGACAATTTCTGACTTCTTTAACTTTGGATTACTCTTCAAATTATTCTCTTGATCTGATCACAATATGTTTGATATTTATTATCACTTGCCTTGTTTTCACTGATTCAACTCCTATATTTTGACTTTTATTCTTGTTTCTTCTTCTAATATAATCTCATATGAGTTTATGTTTATCGAATACTTTCTCACAATAATTTTTCTCATCCTTTATTGTTTCTTCTTATAATCAATCACAGTTCTTCATTTTTCACATTTATAATCATTGAATCCTATATCTCTGTACTTAAATCAAGACCTCGGGTCTATTCATATCATATCATTATTGACTCACAATACACAATGGTTCTCAAGGTATCTCTATCTTTCTTTCTATTATATTATCTAATTTTACACCCTTTAAGACTATATACCTTCACTAACTAAGCTTAGTCTTCCTATGTTGTCTTCTAGTTATAAAGTCTCTGATATTCACTTCTTCTTCCATGCAATTACACTTTTAATCCTTCAACTCTTGTAATTTCACTATCTATACAAATTATTTTAAAAACAATTCAAGATGCTTGAGCTTGAGACTCTTCACATCCTCAAATTTTAAAATATAATATATAACTAACTTCAAAAAAATCTTATATTTTTTCCATGTCATGCAGATTCACAAACGTCTAAGCTTGGTGGTCAACTCCTTTTTATTTGTAACTGAAAAATAACACTTGAACTTCTCAATATCCCATTTTCAACTTGATAGGCTTATGAATCTTCAACTGATCCTTCGAGTTAGAGCTAAGTCCAAGAGATGATGGTTGATATTCTCATTTTATTATAGGAGCTCAAGAGTTTCATTTTGTGCAAAAAAATAATGTGTTATCCTTTAAATACCACTGTCCCTTGATATTCAACTTCTCCTTCTTTGATTAACTTGATCAACACCCATTTCAAACTAAAATTTGAGTTAACTAGGATTTCAAGACATGTCTATAGAAATAATATCCTCTCACAGAAGTCATGGAGACTTGTTCCAGTACACAATATGACTAAGCAATTATTTTATCATCAGGATACTGCTATGTCTACAACTGTGCAAAAAACTCTTCCTTGTCTTAGAAAACTTTTAACTTCAACCAAGGATGGAATTTTTTTTAATAGCTTCAAGAATTTGTGTTTACAAAATTATACTAATGCACATTTACAAAGCTCTAGAAATTTTGGAATCAGTAAAACATAATTGAGACAGAGTTATCACTTTCAACTTTTTAGTATAACACATTGATATTGTGCAAATTGGAATAAATCTTTGCTTTCAAAGAGAATGGTTCCATTACAACATCACAAGGCCTTCATGTAAGTTGTATACCTTATCTAGAATAATATTTAATTAATGAGTTGACTTGGACATCAAGAATTTTGAGAAACAATGAAGGAGACAAGTTGCAGGCAGGCCTCGTGATGTTTACTAGTCAAAAATGTTTTTGAAAGTTTCTGCTACAAAATTATTTCACCATACTCCATTTAATAGTATAAAACCTTTTGTGACATGTTACTATTGATATTACAGAGTTTTTTTCCAATTTTAATGAATTTTTCGTTTGATGGTTCATGTCAAACAAAACACCATTTTGAAACCGTAGAGACAAGGTATGTTCATAGTCACTATCCCGAGAGATAAAATAATACAATTTCCTCAACTTTTTCAAATGAAATTAAACTATGTAAATTTATGAGGCTTTATACAACCTATTTCCTTCTTCTCCAACTAATTTAAGTCATAAAATTTCTTGTTCTTGCTCAAATTAAATACAATTTGCATCACCAGTATTGAACTATGATTGCACAGTTTACCATTTGGACAAGAACACTTGATGGACACACTTAGGAACTATTTAAAGTGATTAGGTGCATTAAATCATGAACAAAATTGAAATTTTATGCCCTTATTTTCATAGAAACACTTCACCATTGAGGTCAAGATTGCACTTTGACAGGGAAGAAAGATGTGCACCACTAAGACTAGTCATTTGCAACACATAGGCTTGGCCAACAAGGGGAGACACTCCACCTTCATTAACTAAGCATAATGAAATCACCACATATTTGACTACAAGAAAAAAAAACTACCATTTTATTCTTCAACCTATTATAAAATGGCATTTCATCACAAGCTTGCTCAAGAACCTCTGAGGCTAGAATGACACTAGGACAACATAGCTAACTCAAGTTTTTACCTAGTCTTTCAATTTTAGACAGTTCACTATGTTCAAAAATATTTATAATGGCCTAAAAGGAATATTTAATCCCTTTTAGGTAACATTCTTGATAATATCAAACTCAGTGCAGTGGCTTCAAGTGAGTTTTGACATGCTTCTTGAGTGCATTCTTTCATAACAGCATGGAGGGACTAACTACATACTTAAGCCTTCACTTGGTGATCAACATAGATGCATAAACACCCCGAGATAGACCTCTAGAAACATTCCGAGCACTTAAGAAATGATCAAAGACCAAAAATCACTCAATCATACCTTGAAGGACAGAACACATGCCAAAATGAAGAAGAAAACACCTATGAAAAAATGCCTCATATCTTTTTTAAATACACCTCATTTTGACAAACCACTTTTTGCACTTGATTTATTAGGCTAATTTAACTCCACAAATTCCTTTCTATGATTTATCTAAAGAATTATTTATATTATTTTTACGCTTAATAATCTAGGTAGCTCAAAATGAGATTTTCAATAGACCCAGTTTTGCAAAAACTCACACAACTTGCTCAAATGACCTCATATAGGACCTGAAATTATGTATGAAGCACCAAAGACACATTCCTCCATCAGTTCCCATGATGTTTTTAAGAGTAATAGGTCTGAAATTTTCCATCCCATCTCATTTTTATATAAGAATCATTACATGTTCTCAACACCAACTTTTGTGTAACATAGAAACCTAACTCCTAGGGCTGAGATGAGCCTAACTTTGGCTCACACATGCTGTGGAAACTCTCTCAAGTTTTCCAACTCATCTAAGTAATAGATCTGAAATTGTCTAGCCCATCTCATTTGTATACAAGAACACTGTCTGTTCTCAACACCAACTTTTGTGCAACATAGAAACCTGACTCCTAGGGCTGATTTGAGCCTAACTTTGGCTCACAAATGTTGTAGACACTCTCTTAAGGTTTATCCCATGATTTATCTAACATGTACCATCCTGTCACAACTCATCAACCACCTAAAACCAACCTGAAATGGCACTACCAATCAAGCTTCAAGTCCCTGCCTTCTTAAAACCACATGAAATCATCTTGAACCTATGAGAGCCATCTGATATGCCTGATTTTGAACTCTCCCTTTTCCATCAATTCCTTTAACATCAATGAAAACAACCACCAATGAAATATGGTGCAACAGAAAGTACTTGGAGGAGAAGATAGTCATGACATTGTGGTGTAGGAGACCTAATGGAGGGTTTGTGGATCAAAACACAAAAAGAGACCTACAAGTAATTGTATAATGAATTAAGATTTGATATTTTAGGGGAAATTTTTCATATCCAAATTTGAACTAACGAACCTAGTGAGACCTCCTATAAATCTATGGAATATTGAATACATGGTTAGAGCATGAAACTTGATCTTAAGGGCATATGAGGTGAAAAAGGAAAAACATGCAAAATGAAGTAATGAAAATAGTTTGGTGATGTGATCAGATGTATTTGGTGTTTAAAATCATGTTAGAACTTGTTTTAGCCTTTGATTAAGTGATTTAGTCATTTTGGTCATTTGAGCCTTCTTGAGCAAGATTGCAATTTGTGGATTTTGATGATTGTACTTATGGATAAGTGACTTCTAACCAAAAAACAATTGGTGAGTTGAAAGGGCATATGCAGTGATCTACATCATTTTTGGTATTAAAACGAGGGATGAGATGGAATAAATAGCAAATTTTATAAAGAAAATGAAAGAGGAAAAAGAAAGGAAAAGAAAAGTTGAGAGATATGGAGAGAAAGTATGATTTGTGGTTTGAAAAGGAGCTCAAGGATCTTAGGAAATATGTGGAGAAGTTGGGGGAGCTGATAGAAGCCACAATAAATATGAGAGATAATTATAGTTTTCTTTGAGATGAAGAAAGGTATTAAGTGGCCAATAAAGCTACTTGTAGGGAATAGACAAAGAGAGCAGCCAATAAGAATGATAAAAAGGGAAGAGAAAGAGCTGAAGACAATAGAAAACAAGATGAAGAGGTTGCTAAAGAATTGGTATATGAGGAAAATCAAAGATTGGATGAAAAAGAGGTAATTTCAAGCTTCCTAGCTTGTCTTGAATAATAACAAGGAAGTGAAAGAGAATAGCAGTAGAGTAAAGAAGGCAAAGAGCTCATTGATGGAGATTTTCAAGAGGCTCAAAGGCCTCAAAGTTTTAAATATTTTAGTGTATGTATATGTGTGAGTGTAAGTACTCAACGAGAAGAATAAAAGGAAAGAAAAGATTCTTTGAATGAAGATAAAAAAACAAAAGGGAAGAAAAGATCAAGGAAGAGGTTTGTGAGCAAGTACAAGCTCGCTATGGACCAATCAAAGGTGAAAGTGTAGAAGTGAATATATGAGAGGGTCATGGAGAGATATCACAAGCATATGGATCTGGTTAAGTGGAGAATATGAGGTGAAAAAAAAATGCGAGAAAAAAAACCTTGAAGGAAGAATAAAATGAAGATGAAAGTGTAATGAAGAATAAAGGTGAAGAAAACAAGTAAGAAAATGATGATTTGAAGCAATATACAATTATTTTAGCAGAGATAGAGCAGAAATTGAATGAATAAATCAAGTTGGTGAGAGAGAAGACAAGAAGAAGACTGATTCACCACTATTTTTGCATTCTAAGGTGTCTTTTAGCTTTGTATGTGCAAAGTATAGACCAAGACATGAATGAGAAAAGTGAAGAGAAGCAAGAGATTGATGAGGGAAAATAAGTGAACCATGAAGAAGAAGAAGAAAAAGATGAAGAGAGAGAGAGAGAGAATCAAGTAAAAAAGTGTTAAGGCAAGCAAGAAAGGAACTAACCAAGAAAATAGAAGACCACAGAGAATCAAATAAGGTGAATAAAAGATCAAGAGTGGCAGAAAAGGAAGGAATTCAAAGAATCACAATAATTGAAAGAAGAGAAAGAAAATGAATTTGAGATCAAATCTCTCCTCTTGGGGATTATGACACAGGAAAATCATGAAATTAACACAAATTTTGGATTTCTTTTGTTGGTCTAAGGTTTTTTAGTCCATTATAGTTGGTTCTAGGCCATTTAGACTTCATAAGTTCAAATAAGGGATTTTCCCTTCATTTTTGTACTTTTGAAAATTTTAATTTAGTATTAGGATATTATAGTGTTATGTGTTAATTTAAGAGTCGTATATTATGTAAGAGGGCTAGAAGATACTTATTTTACCGATGGTATAACTCCCTCATCTTATTTAGACTCTACAACTTAGTTATTCCAGTCTCAGTTAAGGAGGGTTGAGTTAAGAACCCTAACTACCTAATATTTGTATTTTGTATGAAATGTATTCAAATGAAAGAAGGTATGAGAGGTGTGTGTGGGGAGAGAGTAGGTACTTGGAAGGAAGGAACTTAGTTTTGTAGCCTACAAGCTCATAGAGCGTGTATTTTCAATGTTTACATCAATAAATGGTTTTCATTTGATATAAGATATTGTGATCTTTTGACAGTGAGATTGTATATGCATACTTTTTTATATAGGTTAAATGTGATAGAAAATGATAAATGGTTTTTAATGATACTTGATGTAAGTTGTAACAGGAATGAGGAAATGTGCAGGACTATGAAACCTTCAAGAAGCATTAGTTAAGGAAGCAAAGACTGTCAGTGTGCATGGAAGTAAAGCTGCTCTATTTTTCAAGTATGAGATTTGTTGCTTGATTGATTTTAAAGATTCAAGGTATCTAATACCTTTTCAATATTTTTAACACTGTGTGAATTTGTTCAAACAAGTAACTAGATTTATTGAGTGATGAAAAATTCGACAATGAGAGTTACATGTTGCATAAGAAAATTTTGATTTTGTCTTTGACTGTGCAAAATCATGGAACAATCCTATAATGGAGTGTAATATCACGTTATTTTTGTTAATATAAATGTCTTAGAATTTATAATGGGGTTTCCAAGAAATTTTAAGAAGTGATTAGATGGCTAATAAGGATCAAAATCCATTCTAAGAAGGTTGAAACACAGTGTGGTTAAGTTTGCATTGAACGGTCTTGAACAAGTTAGATATGATGTTGATTGATTAATTAGAAAGTTTAAGGAGTTAAGAGATATTAAAATATATTAAAAGGATATTAGATGGTGTAAAAATGTGTACAAATTTTTTATAGGTGTCTACTTCTCCTAAAGGTTCAACAACAAAATTAAACTTCAAAATTTTGTTAGTTGTTTCCCTGAGTTTGAACAGTTAGTAAATCAAGTATAAATTCAAATTATAACCATGGGAGAAAGTCTCAAAATTTTTGAAAATGAGTAAAATTGTTGGATAGAGATGTGGTTAAAATTTAAATCTGGATGTATTTCATTAAGGGGGTCAAAATGCAACAATAACGGTCAATCAGTATGGAGATACCCAGATTTTAAGGTATAGAGTCACGGAAACCACCGTAACTTTTCCATAGGAAGGATTTTATGGATAAATTTTTTGAAGATATAATCTGAGATAAATTTTAATGGATGTTATAAAATTTTGAGATCTAAAACACTCCCAAAATCTTGTAATTCATGACATTCCGTGACATGGTTAGATAACACAGTGAAAGGGCTAGGTTGAGAAAGGTGAAGTTTACAAAGTATATGAAATATTTGGAGTTGAGTAATGAAGATTTAGGGGAAGGTAAATCACCTTATTATATGCCTAAAAATTGTTACTTTGTTCTTTTAAAGTACTTGGAGGATAATATAATCATGACAGTGTGGTGTAGGAGACCTAATGGAGGGTTTGTAGATCAAAACACAAAAAGAGACATACAAGGAATTGTATAATGAATTAAGATCTAATATTTTAGGGGAAATTTTTCATATCAAAATGTGAACTATTGAACCTAGTGATACATACTAGAAATATATGTAATAGTTAATGCATGGTTAGAGCATGAAACTTGGTCTTAAGGGCATATGAGGACAAAAAGAGAAAAAAAAACAAATTAAAGTGATGAAACTAGTTTGGTGATGTGAGAAAATGTATTTAGTGTTTTTCAAGCATGTTAAAACTTGTTTTATCCTTTGATATTGTTATTTATTCCATTTTGGTCATTTGATCATTCTTGAGAAAGATTGCAATTTGTGGATTTTGATGATTGTACATATTGAGAAGTGACTTCTAAAGAAAAAAATTTGGTGAGTTTAAAGGGTGTATGTAGGAATCTACATCAATAGATCTCCATCACACACACATTTTGAGGGTATCATGCTTTCTCTCCTTCCTCCAATTAATATCAGTTGTCTCTATTGTCTCCCAGTTCACTTTACACGTTGCTCTTCATGATTAATACATCTTAAACACTCCTACATCTTTGGTACACACATTGTATGATCATTTCCCGATAACACACTATTTATACTGCTACAGTTCAAACTTTACTGTTGAGGTCATACTTCTTCAATGAACCTCACATCATATACTTTTTCTACACTTCACGCTTAGTTCCTCACGATATATGTTTCCTAGCATCTAAAATTCACGCTCTATGTTTCACGATATATCTTTCTAGAATCTACTCTCATGTAGCACATTCATTTCCCGGTGACACACTTACGTGCTATGATTAACACTTTAATGTTGAGGGATACTTCATCAATGAACCTCACATCATATTATTTTCATGTTTTTTGTTTCATTATACATCTTTTTGAGCATATACTCTCACGCATTACGCTCATTTCTCGATGACGTGCTCGTGTTCTATGGTTCATTCTTGAATTTTGAGGGAGTATTTATAAAATGAACCTCATCTCAAACACTTCCATTGGGGGGAAACATTTCGTCCTATCATCTACACAACCTTGCATATCATACCATCACACTCATACAACATTTTCATATCTTGGTTGTATTTATTATTTCTATTTTATTCTACTTACAGCTTGCACTTTTACTTACTATGTTATATAGATACTCAATATGTCATTATATTTATCATATACACATGCATGTTCACTTGGTCATGAAGTATCTCTTACATCTCCTTACATGATGTATGATTTTTGATACTGACATCCTTTCCAGTCCCATCTGAGGCTCCTAGGGACATCTACCTTGACTAATCTCACACACTACAGGTCCTATTGTTTCAACATTTACTACTTCTTCTTACTACCACTTGCTTTTTACTAACATATACATGCTTTGACATACTATTTATCTTTCTAACATGCTAACGTGTGCTTCATGTGTAGAATTTTCCTTGCAGTATTACATGCAACCATGGTTATCTGATACACTTTGCTTTTTATTTTTTGTTATTGTGTGTTGTTATTTGTGGGCTATGTCATATGTCATATGTTATCATTGTATGCCTTTGGCTTCTTTGGCCCTATTTGTCTTATGAAATTGTGAGCGATGTCCTATATATGAAACCCACTTCTCGTGGTCTATCTTTTCTTTTTAGTTGTTTGTAACATTGTCTTCTATTTCATGTTAGCTACTTTTACTACAAACACATTTTACTAGCATCTCTTGCTTACATGTGCCTTGGTTTCTAACCATACACATCCCCTACCCCTGTAGGTATCCACTTCATATATGCATATTCTTTGGACCACATTCTCCTAAAATTGTTACATTCACCTTAAACAAAGGGGGCATCTATTGGGTGAAACAAATCACCCCTACAACAGCTTAGAACTACAGTTAAACCAGAGCATAGTACAGAAAATAGCACAAGAACACAATTTCATATTGGATCAGAATTAGACTTAGGCCCAAAACACATAGCAAACCACTAGCACCCAGACCTAGACAATAGTAAGTGGCCACTTGTTTTCTCCCCTCGGTGCTTGTTTCCGCTAGGGGAAAAAAATAGTATTTTTCACAATTTAGTATTGTTTACAGCAATTTTCAAATTAGTTCTCTGGTAGTAGGCACTTTTCTCTAGTTCACAGAATTCATTCTAATCAGTTGCATTTCAGTTACAATCAAAACAATCAAGACTAATCAAAACAATCGGGGACTAATTAGAACAAATTGGGATGTACCATTTTTAGTGGTGCTTATTCAGGAAGTGTCATGGAAGGAGAGAAAAAATAGACCTCTCTCCCCAATACTCTTCTCTCGGCATGAGATGGCCCAAAAAACTCACACTTGGCATGAGATCACCCAAAAAAACTCTCTCTAAGCATGAGATCTCCGCAAAAAAATTTGCTATTGATATGATATCACCCAAAAATCTCACCATTGGCAGTAAATTCAGCAACATATCCAAGCAAATCAAGGAAACTTTCTATCTCGATACTCTCTTATATAGTAAGTGCACAATTTCTTTTCACATACTTTCACGCTTTTACTTACTTATACCACATGTTACTATGATTTATTATATACATAACTTTGTGACTATTTTTTCTCTCTTCTTTTGTAGGTATGTCCCTAATATGTAGCAAAGAGTGGCTCACATCATCAAACACAGCTTACTACTACACATACATTTCACCCCTAGGGTCTACCTTCCCTTCCTAGTCTCCACGCTTCATATTATGATTACTTCATGAGCTTCACTTGTCCACTCAGCACTCTATCGACAATAATCTTGCTCTACAAGATCATAAGATACACATCTTATATCTACTTTATGTTATCGGGTATTCACTTAATATAAATTGGGGGCATATGTAGACATAAAATCTATGCACTTTGGTATATTTCTAGGTGATTAAAGCATGCTAGAATTTTACATGATTCCTAAGAAATAAAACTAGTAATTGACAACTCCCTTTAGCCTTTTTCTATCTTCTACACTTTTATATGCTTTCCTACATCTTGCACTCTTACCGGAATGTGATTTTTTTATCTTCTATGGCCTTAAACACTAGTGTCAGGAACCCTTATCCTCCTAGGTGCTCCTATCCCTCTTTACCTTTTTCTAATCCTTTTGGATGCCCTTTCATTTCTCAATTATTTTTTACTGCTTTGGGTTGCCCTTTCATATGTTAATTATGAAATTCAAACAAGGGAATCATTTAAATACACAGTTATGTTTTCAAAATAACGGACCAAGCACTAAGCATTAAATACTATCACCTAAGCTTACATTCAAAGGCACAAATGCACCTTTCAAAGAATCCATCTAGCACACTCATTCAAGGGACAAGGGCTGCATTATTCTGCATACACATCATAGGAGGGGAAGTTTATTTTATTCCATCACACACATTCTATTACATTTGCTACAATCTAGATATCTAGCCCACTATAATTTATGTAACTTGCACAAAGGCATCCTTGGATATCATTACACACACTCTCATATAGAACTACATTAATTATGAGATGTAGTGCAGTGCTCGGCAATAACTTCACTCTTCGGGGGACTATCTAGGTCATTCTGACTCCCCATTCTACATTTTCTTTTTTAGGTTTTATGTGGTTTGTGGGTATGTATAGGTGAACTCATTTCTTACAGGTTATAGGTACATTCGCCACATATGACATTGAATCCATATTTATAGATAGAAAAGGATAGATAACATCATTTTTTCCCTAAAATAAACTAGATCCGCAACATCTACTTGGACATAAATTCCCAGATCCAGACACTAGTGTCAAGTGATCTTGTCATCTCCTAGGTGCTTCCGCCTTGAGAAGTATCAGATTCCATAACCCTAAGTGAGCATTTACAACACTTTTCCCAGTCTATTTCAGCTATTCACCTTCTCATATCTCTTCCAGATTGCTTGGAAATCAGCTAAGTCTCTTTATCTCCCTCTCTTTCTTAAGTTTTTCACATTTATATTTTCATTTGCTTGTGTCTTATTGTATATTGTCATTTGTAATTCATTCATTACATTATTTACTCTGTAATAAGAATTAATTGAATTTATAATTAAATCAATGACATACTCTTGGAGTATAGGAAAAAAGAATTTGAATGAATATATCTTGGAATTCGGAATCAGCTAGAACATTGGTCATTTTGGCAAGGATATTCATATACTGCAATACATAGTCCACAAGATGTTCATTAGATCCTTGTTTTATTGGAGTGAGTTATGCATAGGATATTTTAGTGTAGATATTGATAGAAAAATGAGCAAGGAATGCATCAGCTAGATATCTAAAATATGTTACTAAATGGAAAAGTAGATATTATAGAACCGTCACATAGCATAGTCATGTAAGCTTTAAGGAAACAATTTTTTCAGCAATGTGAGGTCATCAGCATAATGAAGTCGTGAAACATGAAAAGAGAGAGAAATTTTTCATGATGGTCACCATGTTCATTAAAGATAGGAAGGTTATGTGAAAGAAATTTAGGAGGAAATGGATAAGATGATATGGCGGGTGCAAAAGGGATATGAAGGAGTGAATAATCTAAATATGGAGAGAAGGATGAAGAGGCTCATTGTAACTATTGTAAATCATGGGGGTATATAAATAATTAGGATAGATCTTGGGTTTCAGAAGAGGATTCATGTCATGTGTGATAAGTGATGGGGAGGGTAAAGTGGGTTGTAGGGTTTAGGCATAGAAAAAGGGACAGTAGATGTGAGTGGAAGAGTTGTAGAAAGAGGAGTTGTAAGTTTCATCATAGGAATATTAGTATCATTGGATACTGGGGGGTTGATCTCATTACCCTTTTGGCAATCATCACGGGAAATGAAAAATAAAATATCTAATTATTATGGGTGTTCATCAAGATGAGCATTGAGATCATGGAGATCTGAATCAGTAAAATGTTCAAAAATCTCATCCATGGAAGGTAGGGTTCGAGCGAATGGGTTCACCAAATGATTTAATCTAAGTTGAATTAAATATTAATTTCAGGGTAATTAATGTAAAAAATTATATTCAAGTAATAAAATATAGTAATGTATAAGTAATAAGCATTCAACAATGTAAAACCCTAAGCAAATGAGAGAAGAAGATGACTTAGTGAATTTTGTGCAACCTAGGAATGATTTTGACTGAGTATATAGTGGAAGATATTGGAAACAGTGTTGTCAAGGATCTCTGATGGTTTAGAAACCTAATATTGTATAGGAAAAAAGTCCCCATATAAGGACATGATCACCCTGAGGCACTAGTGGCTGGTCTGGGAACTTGTATCTGCTTAGATACTCGAGTTCTATTTTTTTCTCTCAGTCGCAAGGTCTTCACTTTTTTGCTCCCACTTTTCTATTAAGCTTTCGATCGCACCTATAACCTAAAAAATATATTACTACCTACACATGTCCACAAACCATATCAAATTAAATAAAAAAGATATAAAATGTGGATTCGTACTGATCTCGGAGGTTACTCGAAGAGTGAACTTACGACCAAGAATTACACTACATCTCATACTCCATGTAATTCTTTGTGTGTGTGTCTGTGTCTTGTGCCCTATGATGCCTTTGTGCAAGTTTCACGATGATAACAAGATAGATCTATATCGTCCCAAGTATGCAAAATGTGTGCAATGAAAGAAAATGAATGCCCCTCCTATGCAATGTATGTAGAAGAATGTTGTAATGCCCCAACTCGGTACACTACAAACCACACCAAAATGTACTAAAAATAGATGTAAAAATTTAATTTTTTTAAGTGAAAGATTAATACTAACATTGGTTTCACCGTTTCCCATAAATAATTAATTTATATTAATTTACTTTACCCAAAATTAAATAAAGCACTATCCCAATAACAAATTAATTATTTTATTCTATTAAGCTCACTAGGGTCACAAATAAAAGTCTACACCCCTTTATAACTTAATTAGTTTTTCCCCCTTTTTAATTAATTTTGCCCACACCCCTTCCCTATAATTTATTTCTCATTCCCATCAAATTCTGATGACTTCAAAGTGTGTAGGATTAAATAGGAACCCTGGGATCAATTACATTTGAGCCCTTGATTTCAAATTTTCCTCTAAAGTTGCCCTAAACCCTTTTTATTTTTGCTTTTCTCTCCCATTTGGTTTTCATTTTGTTTTCTATTTGTTATTGTGCAGGTTGAGGAGCTATGGAGTTTTTTAATTTTTAGATTCTTGGGATTGCTCAAACTATAT
This sequence comes from Taxus chinensis, assembly GCA_019776745.2. NCBI lineage: Eukaryota > Viridiplantae > Streptophyta > Pinopsida > Cupressales > Taxaceae > Taxus > Taxus chinensis. Next base: position 718,923,472 of record CM034151.1, on the reverse strand, counting down.
TCATTATACTATATTTTTTTGTATGATTTAACCAGATGCATTGTCTGGTTGGGTAGTGTTGAAATACCCATATATTTTTCTTTTGTAAGATAAGGGTAAATGCACACACACAACACACACACACACACACACACACACACACACACACACACACACACAACACACACACACACACACACACACACACACCAAATGTTAATTAAATAGTGAAAACCAAATTTTAATTACAATCCTGAATGTAACAGAAATCACAGGTTTAAAGGTGTGGGGGGGGTGGTTGGAGAATGGGAGAGCGGCGGTTTTACGGGGTACGGGATTTGGGTTTTTGGGGAGTAGTGAGGGGTGAATGGGGAGGAATTTGGGAAGGATACGCAGGGGTATGGAGTGGCATGGGAATGGTAGGGGGGCTGTCGACATTAAAATTTCTCTCCGTAATTTCTAGTTTTATTAATGTATGTATTAGGACATAGGATGTTGTTAAGTATAATTAGTAGTGGTGTATAATAGAAGATAACGGTGCTATCAGTACGGTGCCGCGAATAATGTAGAGTACGGTAACAGTCAAAGTACAATAGGAATGTTGTAAAAAAGTAAATATTTGTCGTAAGTGGTCCGGTAACTGTTAAAATGTCAAAGTTATGATAACTAGAGAAGTAGGGTCTACATGATTAGGAATTAAAAATATTATATTTGTAATAAGGACAAAAAGTGATGTCATAAATATTTTGTGTATTTTATTTGTGGAAAAGTCTAAAAAGGTGGAACCCATGTGAGATGATAAGGTTTATCTTATCTTAGAAGATAAGCCTACATGTAAAGGCAAGAGTTTAGGCATGGAATATGATTGGCCAGAAGAGATTTCCTATCATATCTTAGAGATTGGGTGGATAAGCCTAAATTCATATAAATAAAGAGACCACCCCCCTCATTTAGCATAGAGAGAAGTAGTGAGAAATATTGTATGAGTAAGTGTGTAAAGGAAGCCATCATTTAGGAGGTGTGCTAAAGAATCCATTGTGACAGTTTCTACCCATAGTTATTGTTGGAAGGAAAGTGAAGTCAGTAACACTTGAAGTACCTCATGGGTGAGATTGTAACAATTTCATGTTGATATTATAATTTAAACCTATATTTTCAGATATTTCATCATTCCTTCGTATCATAGTCTATGGTATTCTTGTGTTATGTTTGTTGTTGTGTTTCTAGATTACATCCACAAAATTAAAGGTTGTGCATTAGTAAATAATCATAGCACGAGGAGTTCCCAGTAGTGAATTATCATAGTGCCGGATTGGTGATGACATTTTGGTTCCGTTGCCGGGATCATTCCTCGTTGGTGGATTTTCTAGAGAGATATTCCCACTTAGTCAGAAAACATTTGGAGGGTAACCTTATTTTTACTGTGGATAGTGGTTACCATGGTAAAGTCACTTTTTATCGTGAATAGTATTTACCGCAGTAAATTCATTTTTTACCGTGAATAGTATTTACTGCAGTAACTTCACTTTTTACCATGAATAGTGTTTACCACAATAAAGTCATTTTTTACCGCAATAAGTCAAGTTTTACCATTATTTACCGTGGTCATTTCTATTTTACCGTAGAAAGGTGTAAAGTCATTTTCTATTATAGTGATTCCGATTATTTTATGCACATAAGTCTTGTTGATTGTACTTGTGGGTTGGTATTTCACTATGGTTATTTTTGGAAAATGGGGAAGATTCCTATTTTTTCAGCCCAATCTAATGAAGATGCTTCCTCTTTCATTCAAGATTTTAAACGATCTTGTATTTGTAATGGCCCTCATAAGAAGAGAACAATGGACTGAATTTTTTTCCTACCTTTTTGGATGGTTCAGCACTTAGGTGGTTTTGAAACACTAGGTGATTAATGTGATAAAAATCATGGGATTTATTAACTGAAAGTTTTCTTGAAGAATTTGGTGAACAACAGAAATATACAGATCTCATGATCGAGATCACAAAGCTATCCCAAGGAGAGAAGCAGAAGATAAGAGATTATCATGCTCGTGTTCTAGAGCTAAGGAGGAAGCTCAATGCCCAGATCTGGAAGGAAGGATTAGCAGATGGGTTGATGAATGGCGTGGATAATCTCCCTCTGTAAGCACTTTATTCTTGGGATGAAGCCAGAGATCAGACAACGAGTGAAGTATGACCGCCTAACTACCATTGAACAAGCAAAGGAGATTGCAAGAAGGCAAGAAGAAAGCATGGAAGAGGAGCCCAAAGAAATTGTTGCTAAAGTAGAGCCTACGCTAGCACCTTTGGTCCAGAATCCACAACCACTCTTGGTGAGCACAAATATTTCTCCTAGTACATCTACTGAGTATGAAGATCTACTCAGGAAGATGGGCCAATTAACTATTAATCTTCTTCAAGAAAAGGAATTTAGTTCTCAGGGAGGAGATAGAGGTCCAAAAATAAATATTTCTTGAAGTTGTATGTTATGGTTATTATAAAAAGGGTCATTATAAGTATAATTGTCTAGATAGAGCTTCTACATCTGGTACAAGAGATAATGATAAAGGAAAAGTACCTGTGAATTCTTTTGATGTAGTAGATAAGAGCATAAATAATGAAGTAGATGCGTTTGTAAAAAAAAAAAGATAACCAAGATAGTGTGTCTTTGGATGTTCTAAAGGTGTTTTGTAGGGCATGTTGTATCCAGAGATGGTATTCGGTACTGATCCTGATAAAGTTTCAAAAATCAAAGATTTACCATTTTTTCTGAATAGAAGTAAGTTGAGATCATTTTTTAGGCCATGTGGGTTACTATAAAAGGTTCATCAAGAATTTCTAGAAAGATTGTATAGCCACTGACCCAGTTCTTGAAGAAGGATGTTACTTATGAGCCAGGAAATAAGGCACATGAAAGCTTTTGAACAACTGTAGGAAGCCCTAATGTCTTCACCTATTTTAAAGAATCCATATTGGAGCAAGCCATTCATTGTGTATACTAATGCCTTAAATGCAGCACTAGGAAGTACTCTGAGCCAAAAGGATGAAAATGGGAATGATCATCCAGTTTACTTTGGGAGCAGACAAATGAGCAGTGCCGAGGTAAATTATACTATAACTGAAAAAGAGGCTTTAACACTATCATTTTTGCTGTAAAGAAGTTTACAAATTACTTTCTAGGGTAGAAATTTATAGTTGTAACAAATCATCATGCTCTAAAATATATTGTAAATAAGCCTAACCCATCAGGGAGGATAGCAAGATGGATAATTTTGCTACAAGAATTTGAATTTGATATTATAGATAGGCTAGGAAAGAAGCATGTCAATGCAAATACACTCTCTCGAGCCTATGATGGTTAAGGTTTACCTTGTGATGATAATGATTTTCTAGATGCAACATTTTTATCCCTTGACACTATCCCTAGTGAATACATAGATATTTAGAATTATCTAAATGAATTCAAGTTTCCTGATGGTGTCAATGTAAATATTAAGAGGAAGATTACTCAAGCCAGTCGTCCATATTCTATTCTGCATGGAGTATTTTTTCGAATAGGACCTGATGGACAGTACAAGAGAGGCAGTTGTACGTGATCAAGGGAAAGAGATGATAGAAGAATTCCATAATGGTACATGTGGAGGACACTTCTCTAGACAACTTACAGCAAGAAGGATCTTGGATGCAGGTTATCACTGGCCCCACGCTTTTTAGAGATTGTTATAATTATTGTAAGACATGTGATATTTGTCAAACACATGGTAACCATAAGACTTCATCAGCTCCATTATTCCTTATTCTTCCACTTGGTCCCTTTGAAAAGTGGGGATTAGACATTGTAGGTCTACTTCCAACTACTCCATACCAAAATAAGTATATTGTAGTTGCCACATATTATTTAACCAAGTGGGTTGAAGCTAGGCCATTGAAAACAGCTTCCATGGATGAAGTGGCAAGGTTCATTTATGAATGCATTGTCACCCAGATTTGGTTGTCCATTAGAAATTGTAACAGATCAAGGAAGCCACTTCATTAATGAGGTGGTAGAAGCCCTAGTCAATAAGTTTTCTATTAAACACAGGAAGGCAACAACATACAAGCCAAGCCACAAATGGACAGGTAGGATACGAAAGAAAATTTGTGTTGTGTCAAATTCTAGCAAAAGATGCAGCCTTGCAGCTACATAAGTGGGATAAAATTATTCATGTAGCATTGTGGGCATATAGGGCAACATCAAATTCAACAACAGGATACTCCCCATTTCAGTTGGCTTATGGCATTGATCCATTTCTTCCTATTGAGTTTGATATTCCCACTGTGAGAGTTATGAAAAATGAAAGGATGGATGAAAGTGATTCAGTAAAAGAAAGGTTGGTACAACTTCATTTTCTAGAGGAAATGAGGTAAATAGTGAAGGATACAAGCTATAAGAAGAAAATGAAGCAGAAGGAATACTTTGATCAAAATATCCGTTGGTCTCCATTTCATGTGAATGACTTGGTTCTAGTATATGATTCCAGATACAAAAAAAGAAGACAAAGAAAATTTCTTCCAAAATGGATGGGGCCCTACAAAATAGCAACTGTGCATGAAAATGGTACATATCGACTGGAGGAATTTGATGGTACTCCTATTACGAAATGGGTCAACCATGACAAGTTAAAGATTTTCCAGGCACCATCTTCAAAATGTCCATAAGAGTCTACTCCGAGGACGGAGTAGAAGTTAGGAAGGGGGAAAATGTCGACATTAAAATTTTCCTCCATAATTTTTATTTTATTAATATATGTATTAGGAATAGGATGTTGTTAAGTATAATTAGTAGTGGCATCCAATAGAATATAACGGCACCATCAGTACGGTGGCGCTAATAATGTAGAGTATAGTAACAGGTAAAGTACAATAGGAATGTTTTAAAAAGTAAATATTTGTCGTAAGTGGTCCGATAATGTTAAAATGTCAAAGTTATGATAACTAGAGAAGTAGGGTCTACATGATTAGGAATTAGAAATATTATATTTGTAATAAGGACAAAGAGTGATGTCATAAATATTTTGTGTATTTTATTTGTGGAAAAGTCTAAAAAGGTGGAACCCATGTGAGATGATAAGGTTTATCTTATCTTAGAAGATAAGCCTACATGTAAAGGCAAGAGTTTAGGCATGGAATATGATTGGTCAGAAGAGATTTCCTATCCTATCTTAGAGATAGGGTGGATAAGCCTGAATTCCTATAAATAAAGAGGCCACCCCCTCATTTAGCATAGAGAGAAGTAGTGATAAATATTGTATGAGTAAGTGTGTAAAGGAAGCCATCATTTAGAAGGTGTGTTAAAGAATCCATTGTGAATTTTCTACCATAGTTATTGTTGGAAGGCAAGTGAAGTCAGTAACACTTGAAGTACCTCATGGGTGAGATTGTAACAATTTCATGTTGATATTATAAAATACACCTATATTTTCAGATTTTTCATCATTCCTTCGTATCATAGTCTATGGTATTCTTGTGTTATGTTTGTTGTTGTGTTTCCAGATTACATCCACCAAACTAAAGGTTTTTCATTAGTAAATAATCATAGCACAAGGAGTTCCCGATGGTGAATTATCATAGTGTCGGATTGGTGATGACAGGGCTTGCAAATATTTGGGGAGGGCTCGGCCCTCCCCACATTCACTTATTTTTGTTTAAAACTAAAACATATCCACCGCATTTCTTTTTACTATCTTTTTTTAAAATGAAATAAAAAGTTTATATATATATATATATATATATATATATATACATATATCATATTTTATGATAGATTATATTGTAATATTAATATATATATATATTAATATTACAATATAATCTATCATAAAATATGATATATGTATATATTAATAGATTATGTTTTAATGCATACTTATACCAATATATTAATTCAATAAAATTACGTTTTGAATGAAATATAGTTATATTATAAAATACAACCATATTAAATTATTTTTATTTCATTTACAAGCTGAAAACAATTTATTTCAGGTTGTAAAATCCCATATTTTATTTGTCCTTTTTTCGTGAAAAATGGATCTCAATAACCTTTTTTTTCAATATTCCTATATTAAGATAAATTACTTAAATATATGATAAAAAGAATTTTGGTTAAGTATTTCAACTAGGAAGAGAGGCTTGTAATATGTTTACAAATTTTGTAAGGGAGAATACGTATTCAAATCTGATTTCTTAATAAGAACAAATCATTAAGTATCACATGGCAAGTAAAACAACTAATCTCATTCTATTCAATAATGCAACAAAATTTTCAAGAAGAGATTCATGGCAAGAAGGCTAACATTTTCCATAAAATGTTAATCCTAAAGCTTCATGTAACACTAACTTTCCTTCAATGTAATAACTAAATAACTATTGCAGATTTCTATAAGAGCAGGAGCCAACAAGGAAGAAATCACATTTTCTTTTAGTGTTAATAACATTACAATATGCATTTTTTTGTAAAGGAAGGAACATATTTCCAATCAACAAACTCTCCTTTCAAAAAGGAGCTACCATAAGTTCATTTTAAAGGAATCATCTATCAAAAGATTTCATTTCCAAGGAGCTTAAGCTCAATATGTAATATATTTCCAAAATACATGAACTACTCAAGAAAACACATTACAAGTCTCCTCTCCAATATTGAAGGAAGGATTACACCACAAATGTGACTCAAATTTACAAGTAATACCAAATAAAAAATGGGTATTTTACAAGATAAGAAATCTCCCACATAGTCATATCCATAAAGTTGCAATGAGAGTGATGTTCACACAATTTGGAGACAAAAAAGAGAATCCAAGATATCAAGAACACCAACCAACTTTTAACTTTAAATCCAACTTTGAGTGTCTTTCAAAGAATTAACACAAGGAGTAAAAGGCTTGTTTTACCACCCAACCTTTAGGCATCATTACATGTCTTTCTTAGGTTGTAAGACATGCTAACCTCCCCCAAGCTTGTGGGAGAGAGAGATAGCTTCCATAATTAAGCACAAGATATAGGGAGACATAAAATAAATAAATTCACATATAATAAAATTCCATGCACTAAGAAAAACACAACATTTTGCAAACAAGGAAAGGAGGATAAAGCCATATTCATCCTCCAAAATGGGGAAGAGAAGATGAGATTTCCGAAGATTCCAAAAGTGTGGTCCAACCATAGGATGCACACACAAAAATTCTTCACAACCTCCGTATTCCTCCAAGACAACAAACCCTCCTTATTTCTCCACCCATTCACCTAAATCCTTCTTGGGAGGATTTTCAAACTCATTGGGTTTCCTCTCCAAGAATGGGGAAGGCGGTTCAAACCATATGACTCACCTTTGCCACCTCAAACCATATAAGGGGAGTAAAAATAACCTACATGGCTTGCCCATCAAGCCATGAGGTTTGAGAGGTAAAATCCCTCTCTCTTCCCCTATAAACTCAAAAATCCATCAAACCATATGATGGATGGAGAAAAATAAGAGATAAAAACATACTCAAGCAACAAACACACATTTCAAACATAAGAAATGCTAAAATCTAGCATAACATAAAACATAAAATGAGCTAAAAGAACCTACCTCGAAAATCTCCCCAGCACTCTAAGCTTTTCCACTTCCTTATCCAGGAAAGCTCTAGCTCCAAAAGTCTCCAAGCACCAAGCAAAAGCTCCAAAAGAAAAGTTCTCTATTTCTCCCCCAACGAGGGACTATTTGAATAAAATAAAATAAAATTTCCTTTCACTAATGAGGGGGTGATATGTTTCACCCATCTCTTCCCTCCAAGTTAAATATTCCTAAAATAAAGAAGAAGAAAATGATAAACTCACATTTAAACACCCTTCTCCCAAATTGCCTATAAATGAAAATGTGACAAGTGTTAGTGCAAATTTTTACAAAACACACATTCCAATCCATTTTACATGGATGGTGACAAAAGAGATGCTAAATGGGAGGGAAAATACCTCCATGCCTTGGAATTAAGCACCTCCTACCTAATATGTAGGGTCCAAGGGCTTATTTTCATGGTTAAGTGAACTACCAAAAACTAAAATGGGGTCACTTAATATTCCATAAATAGCCCAATTTCAGGTTTGGCATATTTGGGCACAAGTGTAGAGGATGTGGGCCCCACTCAAGGGTGGTCATGTGACCCCTAATCCTCTCTAAGTTAAAACACACTTACCCAAATATGATATACTTAATCCAAGTGGGGACCATTAAGTCCCTAAACCTAAGTTTACTTAACAAAATAAAACAACCTAAACAATAATTAATTTTACATGACATATTACATTACAAATGAGGGTCACTCATGGTGCCCAAATAATGCAAATATAATACTAAGGCCTCATACAATAGCTAACATTGTTAGGACTTAGCCCCGTGGGCACGCTATGCACAATTTGTGTAGCCACCTTGAAACCCATGTTCTCATGTGACCTATCACCTACACACTCAATGCACACATTAAACGTACATGTCTCGATACATTGTAAATCAACTACTCAATAAAGGATCAATCAATGAAATCTATGATATCATAACATCATCATGGAATCGTAAATGTAAAAACATGCACAATTACACACAATTTACCATGAGTTAGCCATAGAAATAAATATAAATGACATACATCCATGTTAATGTGTTCTCAGACATGACATGCGACTAAACTAAGTATCCAACATATATTAATTAGGTCCAAACAACATCACAATAAGTTAGTATCCACAACATCTAAATTGAAATGTGTCAACATACTAATCAAGTCAAATTGGTGCTACTCGCCCAAATAACCATACATGTCCATGAAGGTCAAATATCATAACATAATGTCTAAAATATATCAAATCCCTGTCAAATCATGTCTATGAATAAAGAAGTCAACAGGTAACTGAGGCTATAAAAATGTGGGCACTACATCCCCCTCTCCTAAAATTAGACTTCCTCCTAGAAGTCACTGAAAGAGATAAGGATATCTAGCCCTCAATGGTGTAATATCCTCCCATAGGTAGTTGTTGTCTCATCATATCTGTCCCACTTCAACTCTAACCTGGTCCAAGTCTTGACCCCGAAGGGCCAACCTCTGGTGCTCCAGTATACGTATGGGCTCTAGCCTCCACTTTCCTCCATCCTCTACCTATAATGGTCCAACCAATCCAAAACATGAGAGACATCAGGTACATATCTACATAGTACAAAAACATGAAATACATCGTGGGCCTGTACAGGTGCATGGTGGACAAAGCTAGGAGATAGGAAACTAGACCGATGACCTCTAAAATATCAAAAGGCCCCACAAAATGAGGTGAAATCTTAGAACCCTTTCCATAGCGGATTGGGCTCTTATGTGGATGAACTCTCAAGAAGACTTTTTCACCCACTAAGAAGTGATGATCAATCCTCTTGGTGTCTACATACACCTTCTGGCATGCTCTAGCCTGCTTAAGACACTTCCTAATCAGAACAACCTGTTGCTCTAAGTCTTATAGGTAAGTTGGTCCTAGAATAATCCTATCATCTAGCTTGTCCTAACTCAGAGGTGTCCTATCAAGGTCGACCATACAAATCCTGGTAGGGAGCCATACCAATGGAACTATGATAGTTTTGTTGTAGGAAAACTCAACTAAATGTAGATAATCTTCCCACTTCTTCTGTTGGTCCATCACATACATCCTCAACATGTCCTCCAGTACCTGATTAACTATCTCTCTGTCTGTCCATCTGTCTCTGGATGATATGCTGAGCTGAAATTAATCTGTGTACCCAGAGCGGCCTAAAAGGAAGTCCAAAAAATTGAAGTGTAAATGGTATCCCTATCATTGATGATGGTCTTTGGAATCCCATGCAATCTAACAATGTCCTCCATAAACACTTTGGCGATGGCCTGTTCATTATAGGTGACCTTGGTTGGCAAGAAATGTGCAACCTTGGTCAACTTATCCACAGTGACCATAATGGCATCATGATGATAAGAAGACATAGGGAGTCTACTATGAAATCCATGGAGATCACATCCCATTTCCACTTGGGAATATCATGAGGATGTAAGAGTCCTTGTGGGATGAGAATGCTCTACCTTGACCCTCTGGACACTCAAGGAAACATGCAACAAAATATGCTATGTCCCATCGAAGATCCAGGCCAATAATATAACTCCCTCAGATTGGTGTGCATTTTCTTCACTCCTGGATGTGCTGCATATGGAGCTTGATGAGCCTCTTTAAGGATGAAGCTAAGCAGATCACCTGACTTAGGCACATAGATGTTCCTATGGAACCAAAGTAAACTATATATCCTCTGTGAAATGATACCCTGAATATCTTCCCTCCAACGAACCCTAATGACTCAAATCCAATCTGTCTAGCACCCTCATAAAACCTATCCTCTAGAAGATGCTGAAGAATCCTACCTCTCAAGTCTGACTGCAGTGTCAAATGATGCAAGCACATGTCATCATCTACTAAGTGACATCTGCAATGAAATTTTCCTTTCCTTTGATATATTGCACCTCCATGTCGTACTCACATAGGAACTCCATCCAATGCCACTGGCGAGCGTTGAGGTTTTGGCTTGTGAGAAGATATGCTACAAGCTATGCGATGATTTGTCCTCAAAGTGAAAGGTCCTACCCAAAAGGAAATGATGCAAACACACAAGAGCATGAACAACTGCTGCAAGCTCTAATATCATGAGTAGGATAGTTAAGCTCATAATATTTGAGCTTATGTGACTCAAAGGAAATAACCTGACGCTCTACATAAGAACTACTCCCAAACCCTCTAGTGATGCATCAGTACAAACAAAAAAATCCTTCTGTCGGGTCTAGAACTTGATAATAGGGCACCATGGTTAACCTTTCCTTAAGAAACTGAAAGGCCTACTCACACTTCTCTAACCAATCAAACTTCTTCCCTTTTCTCTAAAGGGAAGTAATAGGTGAGAAATCATGGAAAAGTCCTGAACAAACTATGCAATAATAACCTGTACTAAACCCATAAAAATCCTCACCTCAGTGACTGATGTGGGTGCTGGCCAATCCATAATAGCTTGTATCTTAAAGGGATCTACTAAGATACCCTCTCCTGATAAGATGTGTCCCAAGTACTGAATCTCTATCTGAAAGAAGGTGCATTTTTCCAAGTTCCCAAATAACTTCTTGATCTCTCAAAACCTATAGTACCTGTCTCAAATGCTCCTTGTGTTCCTCCTTAGAATGAGAATATATCAATATATCATCTAGGAACACTAAGACAAAGTGATCCAGAAAGGTCCTTGAATACTCCATTCATGAGGCTCATGAAGATAAACTGAGGGCATTGGTCAAACCAAAAGGGACAACTAGTGAACTCATAATGCCCATAACGTGTGGAGAAAGTTGTCTTATGAATGTCTACATCTGATATGCACAACTAATGATAACCTGACTTGAGATCAATTTTAGAGAACACTCTCACTCCCCTGCATCTGATCAAAAAAGTCATCAATCCTAGGGAGTGGATAACAGTTCTTTATTGTGACTTTTTTGAGATGTCTAAAGTCTACACAAAGTCTAAGAGAACCATCCTTCTTCTTCACAAATATGACTGGCACTCCCCAAGGAGATACACTAGGGCAAATGAGACCCTTCTCCAACAACTCCTCTAATTGAATCTTGAGCTCATGAAGCTCTGGAGTCGTCATCTGATAGGGTGCCCTAGAAACTAGTGCAGATCCTTGACACTAAATCAATGGTGAAATCCACCTCTCTATGGGGTGGTAACCCTGGAAGCTTGCCTGGAAACACATCTGCATACTCCCTCAAAACTACATGATCATCTAAGGGTGAATTCTCTGGAGTGCTCTCTGATCAATCACTAATGGTGATATAAACAATAACTGACAACCTTTACGCATGCTCTAATTGAGTTTCTTAGCCGAGATCATGTGTAAAGAGATAGGGCAATCTACACCCCGTGAATCACAACTGCACTCCCAAGATCATCCTGACACTCAATGACCTTATTCCTGCAATCCACCTTGGCCCGATGAGCCTCGAGCCAATCCATACCTAAAACAACCTGATAGGATCCTAGAGGAATAACTTAGAGGTCAAGTGTAGTGGAGAAGACTCCTAAATCAAGTACACAACTCTCCACATACGAGTCCATGGTGAGTTTTGATACCTAGAGGCCAACTCAACTTGCCAACTATCTGGTTGCCTAGCCACTACTAGCCCACATTGGTCCACTACAGAAGGAGATATAAAAAGAATCTAAAGCACCTGAATCAAAAAGTACTGAGACATAAATACCCTTGATAGTACCTATCATCTCAATAACTGTGGCCTGATGCTCAACATGGTGGTTGTCAACTACTGCATATACACGATGGGCATGTTCTACATCACCCACTGTCTGCTTAGATCTAGGATCTCTCTACATATCCATGGTAGTAGGTTTGTGTGGACACATACACACATAGTGATAAGGAGACCCACAAATAAAACATCCTCCTGTACCCCTCTCTGAGATGGGGTCCCTCCTGTACTCTGGTGAACTGATCCTACTGACCCAACCCTAGTAGACTACTGCATGTGAGCTAGGTTATACCTGTTGAGTACCATGTCTCCTATCCCTAGCTCCACCAAAACCTCCTCTAGTACCACCTATCTGTAAGCTCTGAGTCTGTCTAGCCCTCTCCTGCTGGTGACCCTGATGTTGCATCTGTTGTTGTGGATGCGGTGGAGCCCTCGATACTACTGGTGGAGGCCAGAATCCTCCTCTAGGGGGTGGTGTTGTACCCCATGACCTCTGACTCTGAAAAGCATGTATAATATCCTGAAACTTGCTCTTGTTCCTATCTCAGTGTCTCCTGTGCCCTGGTCATGTTCTCCTCAGCTAAGTAAGTCTTCTCAATGGCCTTCTCAAGTGTGGGAGGAGATAACATCCTAACTGCTCCTTTTATGTCTACATTTTGGCCCCAAATAAACCTATTTACCTGTAATTTTATTCTTGTAGGTAGTCCACATACTGCAGAAGATCCAGGAACCTGCTCTCATATTATGTCACTGTGTCAGAGCCCTATCGTAAGTCATGAAACTCATCAATCCTCTTCTACACGAAATGCTCTGACATATAGTGAGCCCTAAAATACTCCTTGAACAACTCCTAGGTCATTGTATCTCGAGTCAAATGGAGCTTCCGCTCCTCATTCCTCCACCAAATACCTGTTGCGTCTTAGAGGAGGTGTATGGAAAACCTAGCCTTGACATTTCTCTCGTAAGAGTGCAAGCCAAAGTAGCTATCAAGACTAAGGAGTCATGACTCGGCCCCAAATCCATATGTAGAGCCAATGTATGTAGGTGGCTGCAAGTGAAGAAGATCCCTAATCACACTATCTTGTGTCACGATCCTGACATTGCAGTCCAACAGGTGAATGGGGTCATCTATCTCCAAATGGTCCCTTGAAACTATGTGAATGGCTACAATGGTATGAGGCCACCCTCTCGTGGTGAACGGAAGGGCTACGTGACCTCTCCCACCTTAGAATATCATGCTGCTCTGGTGGCTCTGAGTGTGTGTCCTCTGCCTATCGGCTCCTCATCTCCTGACTGGATGTACTCATCTCTCATCTCCTGCGGTGGTGGAAGGCATTGTTGCACAACACCTATCAACTGTTGCAAACACCTCTAAGATCTGAGGTCCAAACTCAAGTGCTTTACAGCTCAGGTGTAGGTGAACTACATCCCAAATCCCTAACCGATCATCGTCTCATGGGTGCTCATCCTGTGTATGAGGTAAGAAAAGGATTATTAAATTATAAATGGTTGTGGAAATATTGTTTTAATTGTTTTCATTAATGTTATTAAAATATTAATTAAATATTTAATTGTTTACCCAGAGTGTCTGCATGTGTAAACCATCACTCTGATACCAAATGTAATGCCATGCCTCGGGACACCGTAAACCACACCAAAATGTAACTAAAAATTTTGGTAAAATTTTTTTTTTTTAAAGTGAACAGATTAATACTAACACTTGCTTCACTATTTCCCATTAATAATTAATTTATATTAATTTAATTTACCCAAAATTAAATAAACACTAGCCCAATAACAACTTAATTATTTTATTCTATTAAGTTTCACTAGGGTAACAAATAAAAGTCTACACCCCTTTATAACATTAATTAGTTTTCCCCCCTTTTTAATTAGTTTTTCCCACACCCCTTCCTATAATTTATTTCTCATTCCCATAAAATTCTCATGACTTAAAAGTGTGTAGGATTTAATGTGAACCCTAGGATCAATCTAATCTTGACCCTTGATTTGAAATTTTCCCTAAAGTTTCCCTAAAACATCTTTATCTTTTCTTTTCTCTCCATTTGGTCTTTCATTTTGTTTTCTTTTTGTTGTTGTTCAGGTTGAGGAGCTGAATGGAGTTTTTCTTTCATGGATTTTTGAATTTCTCAAACTTGTTCATTTGTATTATATTTTTTTGTATGATTCTAACCAGATTGTGTATATCCTTTGGTTGGGTATGTTGAATACCCATTTGTATTTTTATTATTTTGTAAGAGAAGGGTGAATATTATACCATGTATGTACATGTGCATATATGTATTATATATAATATAAATCAGTGAAAACTGAATATTAATTAACCCGTATTCCCAAATGTAACAAAAATCGTGAGGTTTAAATGTGTTACGGGGGTTTTGGAGAGTGGGGAGGATGACCTGTGTGGTTTTGGAGGGGGTACAAGAAGATTTAGGTTTGAAAGGGAGTGTGAGGGGTGAATGGTGTGTGGGAGGATGTTGGGAAGGATGTGGGGGTGGTGGAGTGGGTGGGAATGGTGGGGTGGAGTTGTAAACATTTGGGGAGGGGTCGGCCCTCCCCACATTTTACTTTTTTTTGTTTAAAACTTTCAACATATCCACCGCATTTCTTTTTACAACACCCCTTTTTTTATTTATTTTTTAATATGAAATTACATTTTTTATATTATATAATAAATATATATATATATTATATAATATATATATAATATATATATATATAATATATATATATATTATATAATTATGTTTTAATAATATTATACCAATTATTAAATTCATATAAAGCTAAAATAAATATTTGAATAATGAATATCTTTGTAAGAACATTTATAGTTATAAAATATAACTATATGAAATATATTTAAATATATTATATCAATGAGGAAAAAATTGTTTCAATTTGTAAAATAATGGGTTATTATTTTATTTTTATTTTTTTGTTAAAAATGAGATCTATGGAACTTAATGTTTTCAATACCTATATTAAAATGATTTTCTCATTTATGTGCTAAAAAGAAGAATGTAGAAAAATAGTTCAAATAGAAGAGAGGCTTGAAATATGTTTACAAATTTTTTAAGGGAGAACACATATTCAAATTGATTTCTTAATAAGAACAAATCATTAAGTATCACATGGGAAAGAAAACAAAACTAATCTCATTCTATTCAATAATGCTACAAAATTTTCAAGAAGAGATACATGGCAAGAAGGATAATCTTTTCCATACAATGTTAATCCTAAAGCTCCATGTTACTAACTTTCCTTCAATGTAATAACTAAATAAATATTTTAGATTTCTACAAGAGGGAGATCCAACAAGGAAGAAATCA